>CM059273.1:31179303-32379303 GCA_030347295.1 Setipinna tenuifilis
CGTTGGGATGCTTGATAATATTTAATATATTTTATAAATATATAATATATATATAATATATATAAATATTTAAAATATTTTCCCATTACCTCACACTCAGCTCTCAATTCATGCTAACTGCTTGTATAATGTAATTTATCCTCGCACAGAGCCCAGAGGAACTGTAGTTAGTATGTGTAATATTATCTCAGATCATCAGAGCTTATTACACACAGCTCAGACAAAACAGCTGGTGTGATGTTTCAAAAGATGCTGCTAAATGTTGAAAGGGGGAAAATAACTCTCAATTTTGCAGAGTTTACTGTGCCTTGGTAATTGCCACCTTCAGCCAGCCCCCAAGTATTGTTCCAACCAGTCTGCCACTTCACTTCGTGCATCTGTCAGGCCCCGAAGTCAAGAGCTCTCGTACCATTCATATTGGGCTTCCTGTGGCACGTTGCCTTCAGTCCTAATTAGATGGCTAAAGTCGACCATGACCGCCATCTGTTGCTGGGTGATTGTAACCATGACGGGCTGCTGAGCACTTTCCCAGTAATGGTATATCTGGAAGCACTGGCTTTGTTTCTGTTTGACAACTGGCAAGGGTGTGCTGAGGCAAAACTGGCTACTAGTCATTTGGTATTCATTAACAGGAGAGCTGAAAGTATGTCTTCTGCCTGTGTCTGTATGCATGTGTGTGCCTGTGTGTGTGTGACCTCTAGGTGATCCTGGGAAGCATACTGGAGGTAATCTTTGCAGCCATCTATCCGGGGGCTTCATTCGGCATCAGTGTTCTGCGGGCACTGCGCTTACTGAGAATCTTCAAAGTGACAAAGTAAGTGAATGCTGTCTGTGACACAGACACCTCTCGATGAAGTTCCACAGTACACAGTCACAGTCTGCAATCACTGATAAAGGATTCTTTGCTGCAGGCAAACCCCCCCCCCCACACACACACACACGCAGTGTGCTGTTATCATCAGAGGTATACAACATGCAGCAATACTCACACACACACATACCCACACACACAAGAATTCATACAATACATAAAAGAGTTAATCTTCACCTTCCTGTTATCTATTTCGGATGGTCTACTTAAGCACTTATGTTATGTTTGGCAGTAGGAAATCGCATGCTTTTCTTCCCATAGCATTTTTTTCCAGGTAGTAAATCAATGTTTAATCTTCTTATAGATAAAGGCCCTTTCCTTTTACATAGATTACTCTTTAATCCAATTATATAGACACTTAAGTGAGCTCTCAATTGGATTGATATTGTGGTTGCAGAAAGCACTTAACACAACACCTTTCGCAGGGAACACTTTAGTCAGCAAATATGTCTCATTACAAAGAGGTCCCTAGACTCAATGTTACCATAGAATTGACAGTAGGGAAGCCACTGGCTCGGTAACATACTGTATACTGTGTATGTTAATGCTCTTGAAGCTCTTGCAGACAGCTCTTGCCTTCCAAGCTGGACTGCTTTCTATTAGCACTGTAATGCTTCAAATTGTAATGTCCCTGTCTAATTTTGAGGTTTTCAGTGTCATGTTTGTTTGAGCTGGTTGTTTCAGAGCTGTTGTTTTTTCAAGAAATGGTGCATACACCTGCTGCACTTAAATATCATTCCCCTATCCCTGCAAGCTGTCTCCCCTCTCTCTGACTCGCTTTCTCTGTCACTCACACACATACACACAAGGTGCGTTTTGCCAAAAAAATACAAGGGGGCGTGTTTTTTTTGGTTCATGGAAATGACCTTTGTATTTTTAATTTGTTTAACTATGCCTGCCATGTTGCATAGTCTATTGTTTTTCCAACATTTTACTTTTAGCTTCTGCAATCCATCAATACAGTATTTTCAACGTTGGCAGTGTTGAGTGTTGTGATGCTATACAAGAAAAAAACGGAGGTAAGCAGACCACTCACGACCCTCTTTCCATTTGGCGAAGTGCACAGGCTCTAGGCAGAAAATTAACTACCTGCCAATGGCAAGCAGCAGACACATCTTAAACATAATTAAGATTCAGGGATGAAGGGTGCCCTGCCCATGTATAACAAGTTAGAACAAAAAAAAACATTTAGCGATACAATACCAAAAACTCAATTCAAAATATGAGCTTATCTTGTTTAATGATGTGTTGGGAAATTAGCAAGTTTTGCTTTCAAGCAAACCTCATGTGTCTCAAATAAGGCGCTAGCAAGCAAGTCTACACCAGAGCTTTTCCTTACCATTAGGCTGGAAATAGTGTTGTCCGTGAGTGCTAACCTCCATTGAAACACCATTGTTTCCTGTGCTATCATTCTCAGGCTTAATGTAGTTGTTTTGTGTGTGGATTCTGCAATATAGGCCGATATGCTGTTCTGAAAGCGTTTCAGATTTTGCTCGGTGTTGTTCTGCCTACCGCTCTTGCTCAGGCAAGTTACCACACAAAAATGTTCATGTGTTTGGTGACGTTCGGCGCAGTAGCCTAATTGCATAGCTTATTCTGATACTAGTTGTATGGACCCATGTTTTTAGATTGTTAAGTAGCTTAATATCAGTTGAATTGCATTAATCCCTATGAAAGGGGGATCCTAACTTGTCCCCACCAGAGATAAAAAATAATTTAGTAGAGGTGGGGATATGAAAACCAAAAGGGGGAAATCCCCACCTACAAATCGAACCAGCACACACACCCACACACACACACACACAGAGTCATTTTCCTCTACAAACCGTACACTGTTAACAGTGGCCTTGAGAATTATTAGCCCCATTTATCTGTGGAGTAAAGTGACTTTTCATTGTGGTCATATTCTCCTACATTTATTTGTAATTTCATGAATATAATATAATATAATAATATATTATAATATAATATAATATTGTAGCGCCGAGCTTGTAACCTGTAGCCACTTCAAAGGACAGTCGGAGGCAGCAGATCCAGTTGGGGTTTTTGTCCCGTTTATTTACCTACCCTTTCACAGGCTAAGGTGGGCAATAGGAGGTGTCCCTCAAAAAAAAACAACAAACACACTAGCTAAACTCTAGCTATACTCACACACACTGTCACACGTCTGTCTCCTCTTAAGTTCTTCTCAGCTCTGATATAAAATTAATAACGACCTAGAACCCTGATTGATTAACCCGCCCCTTATCAATACCCGTCCTATCTAATCCCTTACTTATTCCCGCCCGGACACCTCCCCCCAATCAAAACCCATCCCAAAACTGATTGACACACTCACACAATTCTAGAAGACACATAAGGGAGTGAGAAACAACAGTCACGCGCACAGACACAAACGCCCATTCACACACATACAGACACAGACAGGGAATCATAAGGGGAAACCTCACACACAATTCAGTCCAGGGGGCCTCGACGCCACACTGCCCCCCCCTTTAGGTTTCCTCGCCCCGAGGAAAGAAAGCATCACTGGCGCCGATGCAGGTCTCTCCGGGGCCTCAGGTTGTAGTGCGGGGCTGTTCTCTGGGACTGTGGTGGAGCTGTAGGAGGGAGGACGGCGCCAAGGAGTGTCGTCGGGGTATCAGCTGGTGCTGGGGGTTGACGGCTGGACTGGTGCCTGGTACCCCTCTCTCCCCGGCGGACAGCAGGCACTGGCGGGGACTGGCTGGCCTGCAGCTCCACCTGGTTGGTGACGTCGCCGACGTACCCTCTCCCCCTGGTGGTGGTCAGGCACTGGCGGGGACATGGTTCTGCGGGTCCTTCTCCGTCTGCTGGTGACCTGCACACAAGAAGAAGAGCTGGGCTGCTGCCCAACTCGACGGGCCCCTGAGGATCTCCGCCCTTCACCTGGCGCTGCGTGTTCAGCTCCTCCAGGCTCAGGGTGGTTACCCCCAGGGGACCGCTGCGGAGATGGCTGCACAAACGGTCTCCTGTCACCGAGATAGGGGGCCAGCCTATCACGGTGTAGGACTACACATCTTCCACCGGGCTTCCTCCGGATCCGATAGGTCACCTCCCCAACCCGCTCCACTACATACGCCGGCCCCTCCCATGCACAGTCAAGCTTGGGTGACCGTCCCTTCTGCCGTTTTGGGGCATACACCCAGACTAACTCACCCCCAGTGAAGTTACGCCCCCTACTATGATGGTCATATGCCCTTTTCTGCCGTACCCCAGCTTGGATGGCCTGTTGTCGGGCAAAGTCGTGAGCACGCTGTAGGCGGTCCTGGAGCTGGTGTGCATACTCCAGCCCAGGAGGGGCTTCCGGTGCATCTGGGGGCTGGCCCATCAGGAGTGAGGCTGGCGTGCGCAGCTCTCTACCCAGCATGAGCAGTGCGGGGGTGCATCCGGTTGACTCTTGGACAGCACTGCAGCTTGCCAGCAGGACAAGGGGAAGTTGGAGGTCCCAGTCTTTCTGATCTTGCTGCACACACAAGGCTAGCTGGGTAGCAAGGGTGCGGTTGTACCTTTCCACAAGGCCATCACTCTGTGGGTGAAGGGGGGTGGTCCGGGTCTTCTTGATGCCCATCTGTTGACAGAAGTCAGCAAACACACGGGACTCAAAGTTCCGGCCCTGGTCACTGTGGAGTTCACTGGGCATGCCAAAGCGCGCAAACATGCCCTGCAGGAGTGCTTCTATGCAAGTACTTCCCTCCTGGTTTGGCACCGCATACGCCTCTGGCCACATGGTGAAGTAGTCGACTGCCACAATGACATACTGGTTTCCCCTAGGTGTCTTTGGGAAGGGCCCCAGCACATCCACAGCAACCCGGTCCATGGGGAATCCCACCATTCTCTGCTGCAGTGGGGCACGGGAACGTCCTGTAGGTCCTTTGCGGGAGGTGCAGGCGTCACATCTGCGGCAGTAGGACTCCACATCTCTCCGGCAGGTACTCCAATAAAACTCCTGTCGCACTCTCTTCAGGGTCTTTTTCAGCCCAAAGTGACCCACTCCTGGCTGCCCATGCATAGCCCCAAGGACTGTTCCACAGCATGACTTGGGGACGACAATCTGCCGACAAGCAGCCATTGTAGGGAAGCATGATCAGTTCGGACCACGAATGGGAGGCCACACAAGTAGTGCCTGAAATGACGCACAGCCTCCACAACAGCTAGCAGTTCCCTTCGAGTCACACAGTAGTTGCGCTCGGCCTGGTTGAATGTCCTACTGTAGTACTCTATGACTCGTTCCCCTTCTGCTGTCTCTTGCGAACTTCCGGTAATAGGAAGCAAGGCCAAGAAACGACCTCAACTGTCTCAAGCTGCAGGGGGTTGGCCAGTCACGCACAGCCTCAGTCTTCCTGCCCTCTGTGGCTACACCCTCCGCACTCACCTGATGCCCAAGGAAGGTGACAGTTTGTTGCAGGAGTTTGCACTTTTCAGGGTGCAGCTTCAGGCCAGCTTGAGCTATTCTGGAGATGACTAGGTCAAGGTGGTGTAGCGCAGACTCAAAGTCCTTCCCATGGACTAAAAGGTCGTCAAGGTACACCAGGCAGCCTTCCTTAGGCACCCCTTGCAGCACTCGCTCCATCAGACGCTTGAAGGTCGCTGGAGCATTACACAGACCAAATGGCATGGTCTTGAACTGCCACAGCCCAGTGCCGGTGGTGAAGGCAGTCTTGGGTTTGGCATCGTCGCTCAGGGGCACCTGCCAGTAGCCTGACCGAAGGTCCAAGGAGGAGAACCACTGAGAGCCGGCAATCTGGTCGAGGGACTCGTCTACCCGGGGCAGGGGGTAGGAGTCCTTGACGGTGACGTCGTTCACCCTTCGATAGTCAACGCAGAACCGCCAGCTGCCATCTTTCTTGGGGACCAGGACGACCGGGGAAGCCCAGGGGCTCTCAGAGGGCTCGATGACATCTGCCTCCTTCATTTCCTCCAGGCACTGTGCTGCAGCCACCTTCCGCGAATAGGCCAGGCGTCGTGCACATTGCCGAATTGGCACCGCATCACCGGTGTTGATGTTGTGCTGCACTAACTGGGTCAGCCCAACATCACTCGGAGAAGCAGCGAAGGCAGTGTGGTGGCGCTCCAGGACAGCCCACAGCTTCTGCTTCTGTGACTCATCCAGGCCCTCAATGCTGTCCTGCCACAACTGCTGCACCGCCGGCCCCATCATGGGCACACAGCTGACCGGTGTCACAGCCTCAGGGTTGACTGTCTCCAAAGGCTGCTGGCTTGGAGAAAGATGTACAGGAGTGGTTAAGGGGGCCACTGTACTCAGCTGCTGGTCGGTGATGTGGAGTAAACCAATACAGTGTCTGGGTGGCAGTAGGGGTGCTGGGCTGAAAGAGAGGGGCACTGTTGGCAATCCAGAGAGCTGGAGACATGCGGCATTCAGGTCAATGACGGCGGCTCCTTCACGCAGGAAATCCATCCCCAGGAGGCATTGCTCGGGTATGTCAGCAACCCAGACCATAAGAACTATAGCACGACTGGCAATCTGAATTTCCACCTCGCATCGGCCGACCATTGGAGCCTGTTCGCCAGTGACAGTGGTAAGGGGGGCATGACTGGGCTGGATGTCTCTGTTCACTAACAGTGCTGGGTTAACTATGGTGACAGTGGAGCCTGTATCAATTAACGCCATAAGGGGATGTCCATCTACACTAACTGGTACACGACAGCACTCTACCAGGCATGGAGAGGAGGGGGAAACTCTGTGGGGAGACTCTAAAGTCGCGTCTAGGCCAGAGGCGTCTCCTACTCTGGCCTGTTGTCGTTTCCCTGCTGTCGAGGGGCAGTATCTTGCTTAGTACACTGGCGACGCAGATGGCCAATCTCACCACAGCGCCAGCAAGTTACAGCCTCACGCTCCGTGGTTGTGGATCCAGCAGCAGGTGGTGAGGGAGGCCCTCCTCTAGGGTACACAGCAAAACTGCGTGGATGGCTATTCCAGCTGCTCTTATGGGGGGTGCTGGGTTTTTCATTAAAAATCCCCTCGATGGCGAGTGCATGTTGCAATGCCTCTTCCGGGGTAGAGGGCTGCATGAGGCGAAGTTGCTGTCTCAGTGTATCAGGGGTTAGGCCTCGGATAAAGGAATCTAATGTGAGGGCATTTCGAACTTCTACGCTAAAACAGGGGTAACTGCACTGGGCCAGATATCGCAGGTCAGCCATGAACACTCCCAATGGCTCTTTCACTCCACGCACACGGTCCTGAAACTGCTGCCGGCGTGAGAGGGTAGATGTTGTGTCTCCAAACCGCCGGGACAGTGCCAGGAGCAACACACCTACATTTGCCACCTGAGTTCCCTCCACATCTAAAAACACTTGCAGTGCGTCACCCTCTAAAGATGCTGCTAAATGTCCCACTTTCTCTTCCTCAGTCCATCCATTACATTTCGCCATCAATTCAAATTTCTTTTTGAACGCCTCATATGAAGAAGTGCCATCATATCTGCCCAGAGCTACGCTTCTCTTATGCACACAAGTAGGTGATGTGGACTGGGTATGGGTGACTGATGTAGGCACTCCCTGGTGTTGGCCAGACACTGGGGAGACAGGGCAAGAAAAGGGGAAAGAGTGGGGGTCGGGCAGATAGGTGGGCATGTTTGTGGAGAACTGAGGTGGAGGGACTGCTTCACAGTGGAGACCTGTCACAGGGAACGCAGTTGAATGTAATGGGGAGGGCTGCATGTCTAGCAGAGGGGGGTGTTCACTTCGAGATCCGGGACAAATGGGGAGAACGGCACCAGTGGGACACATCATAGCCCCGGCGCTAGTGGGTTGTGATGGAATTGTGGCACACATGCTAGCTCGCTCAGTAACAGGGAAATGCTGGGGGCTACAAACACTCGCTGGGGGGTTTGGGGGTGAAGGAACAACTGTTGTTGCGTTCGTGTGGGTAGTCGCTACGTTTGTGTGACAACTGGGGTGTGAATGGGCACTGGGGAAGACATGCTGTTCAGTGGCTACCCTCTCCGCTAGCCAGTTAGCATCCGCCAGGCACAGGGCAGCTACTGGGAGGTCGCTAACGTTGCTTCCCGGCGAGAAGACGGCAGAGTGGTGGTGGTTACTGATGTGTCCACGAAACGGATTAGTAACTGACAACTGTAGGGTGTTTCCAGTGTCAACGATGGGCGATGGTCCGGCGAAGGGGTTAGTACACGGAAGATGCGTAGCGCTAGTGCTAGCCGCTGGAGTGCTGGTGAGGCGGATGTTTTGATTTGATAGCTTCCGCTCTGGCACGTCATCGTTGCTGTGGGCAATGGTAAACTCAGGGGCGCGAGCTACCAGAGGCTTGTCAGAATGTTGCCGAGAACTCCAGCGGGAAACATTTTCTGTCAGGAACGGATTCTTGCTAACATTTTCAAGCTGGCTACCTTTTTCACCCTCAGGACTTCGGTTGTCCAGCTCATGTCGGAGCCTTTCCCTGACATTATCTCCGGAAACCTGTAACCTGTAGCCACTTCAAAGGACAGTCGGAGGCAGCAGATCCAGTTGGGGTTTTTGTCCCGTTTATTTACCTACCCTTTCACAGGCTAAGGTGGGCAATAGGAGGTGTCCCTCAAAAAAAACAACAAACACACTAGCTAAACTCTAGCTATACTCACACACACTGTTACACGTCTGTCTCCTCTTAAGTTCTTCTCAGCTCTGATATAAAATTAATAACAACCTAGAACCCTGATTGATTACCCCGCCCCTTATCAATACCCGTCCTATCTAATCCCTTACTTATTCCCGCCCGGACACCTCCCCCCAATCAAAACCCATCCCAAAACTGATTGACACACTCACACAATTCTAGAAGACACATAAGGGAGTGAGAAACAACATTCACGCGCACAGACACAAACGCTCATTCACACACATACAGACACAGACAGGGAATCATAAGGGGAAACCTCACACACAATTCAGTCCAGGCGGCCTCGGCGCCACAATATATACGGACAATGTGTGATACATTTAAGGAAAATTAAGCATAAATTTTATCAACCTTTTGTACTCATATTAGAGTTAGAACAGTTATGTTAAGCCCCTTTCACAATTGGCTCACGAGCAGAAGCGACAAAACATTCGTGCGACAGGTACATTTTGATATGGATCGTTAACTGTTGCCGAAATAATCGCAGTGGCGGTTCTATAGTGTTTTACGCCCCGGGCGAGACCACCTCTCAGCTCCGCTACTGAATAATCGCATATGAAAAGGTATTCGTACAAAACGCGACGGTTGTGTAATGCAGACGCATTAAATCTTGTGATATATCTTGCCACTATTGTACAATGAAAGCAGGTGATAGTGCCATAGGGTCCCGCGATTGATCTGGTAATTGGACGTTTGAACGCGCGGCGCTCGTGAAATTATGCAATCCATGGTACAAACCCCCGTACGAGGCAGAGGGGAGTTGTGCTCGGACATTCAGCAAGCCCAGCAGACGGTGACCAGGTATTGGTGCAGCAGCCAGCATCCATTAGCAAGCCTACCTGAGCTATCTGTCGCGTATCTGTCGATTGGTACCTCAACAGGGGCTGGGCCAAGCCCACAAAGGCATTTCAACTGACAAGGCCATAGCTGACAGTGATGCCGCTCAGTGCCATATAGTCTAGTGGCTTAGCGCACAAATTCGGAGATACCGTTACTGGGCGGACAAAAGCGCCAAATTTTACATGAAGCTTCCTTAGGGCCTAATGAATGATTTTAGCCTAGGAGCCCCACTGAAATCTTGAAAATTCTCATGCAGAGCACAAAAAAAACAAAATCTATGAAAAACGAATATATTTTTTTCAGTCTATAGGAAGAACGATGATGATTATGTTCTTTTAAGGCCACTGAATGAGCTTAAATGTATTTTAATTTATGCTCAGGCCTGCATCTATGAAATTATCAGTGTAAAATTGAGTGGCAAGACACCTGGTCCCTGAAAAACTTCATTAATTGCAGAAAAATACTAGGCAGAATTAAAAATAAATAAAACTCAAATGTCAGAAAACTCTTTTTGTGTTAATTCTGTTATTCTATGGTGCCTTAAAACTTTCTGTAAGTGCTTATAGTCTCTCTGGAATAATTATATGAAAACACACCAGGTCTGTCTAGTAGAACCTAAGTACAGGATAATAGTTAAAGGACAATAGGCAGATCTTTTTTTTCTTTAAATAAAGTAAAATGTTGATCTGTTTTAAACATCTGATCTGTTTTTGTGTTGTCAGTCAATCTTTGGGGTCTTAAAATTAAGCCTGTTGAGTAATAACCTACTCATCTTTCTGCCATGTAGAATACTGTAGGCTGCTGTAGTGTTGCCATGACAACTGTCAGTACTTTTAAAGTAGCCTAGTGGTGCAGCAGGTTATGCTCTCTTGATTATGCTGGTTTGTGACTTATGTTTGTGAGGCTTCATCATGGAGTTGAATTGGGATCTTTGTATCATTTGTCAGAAAGACACCACTGAACCCTTGAGATGCCCCTTGCAGACCTGGAACAAGTGGTGATAAAAGTGATGTCTACAGATCATTTCTTGCTAATGTAGAGCAATTTAGAGCCATAGATGCTCTTCCGACTGAACTTCATTTTTCAGATGCTGAAACAGCTAGCAATTTTGCTTCACATTCTGCTTCTTGGCACAAATCTTGTCATCTGAAGTTTAACAATTCAAAACTTGCAAAAGCAAGAAAAAGTAAAATGAAAAATCCTGTTGACTCTGGAGGGGAAAAACATCCAAGGAGGGACTCTGTGACAAGAGGCAAATCATTACATGTTCAAAAGTGCTTCTTCTGTGAGAATGGAACAGATCAAGGTTTTCTCCATGAAGTGTCAACATTTGACGCTGACAGAAATATCCGAACCATGATTACTGAACTTAATGATACAAAACTTATGACCAGGATTGTTGGAGGAGATTTAATTGCAACTGAGGCAAAATACCATCTACCGTGCCTCACAAAGCTGAGAAATTGCTACCGGAGTCTCACTCGTATGACAGACCATTCAGCAGAGTGAATGACTGAATCTCGAGCTTTTGTTGAACTTAAAGCCTATATTGAAAAATCTGTTGACTCTGGAGTTCTTCTCTTTAAGATGTCAGAGATCTATTCCCTATATGTGAATAGACTTGAAGAGCTGGGTGTCAAGAAACAAATCAACAGAACTAGGTTGAAAAATCATTTACTTCAACACTTGCCAGAGGCACAAGCCCAGTTTGATGGAAGAAACACAGTTCTCATTTTCAAGGAGGGAATGAGAAATATGTTAAAGGATGCTCTTAAAAAGAGAGATTTTGATGAAGATACTCTCAAAAGAGTATCAGCAGCACCATGAATTGTTGCAATCATAAAGAGGCTGACACCAGGATTGTGGTTCACATACAGCATGCCCTGGAGCAAGGAGCAAAGTCTTTCCACGTGCGTACTGTCGACACTGATGTCATTGTGATCCTTACAGGTTTATTCCATGATTTAGGTCTGGTTCAGCCTTTGACGGACATCTGGGTGGCTTTTGGCATGGGCAAGAAATACAGATTTTACCATATCAACAGCATATGTGAAAGGTTAGGAGAGGAGAAATCTCGAGCTCTACTTATGTTTCATGCATATTCTGGTTGCGATACAACATCTGCCCTTCAATGGTAAGGGCAAAAGGTCAGCATGGCATGCCTGGCAAGCCTATGATGATGTTACTGAAGCATTTGTTGATCTGGTCAAGAATCCCTTCCATCAATTGGATGTTGACTCTTCACAGTTTCAAAAACTGGAGAGACTGACTGTTGTCATGTATGACAAATCCAGTCCTTTGAGCTCCATCAACCAGAAGAGAAAAGAAATTTTCTGCCAAGAGAATAGGACAATGGAGAGACTGCCACCCACTCAGGATGCACTACTTCAGCATGTTAAACGGGCAGTATATCAAGCTGGAATCTGGGCTACCAGCACTCAGACACGTCAAGCTATTCCTTCTCCAAAGGACTATGCATGGACAAATGAATCAGGGTCGTGGGTGCCAGTTTGGATAATGCTCCCAGAAGTTCCCAGGGCCTGCAGAGAGCTTATAAAATGTTCATGTAAGGGGGATTGTTCTACATGCAAATGTGGCAAAGCAAATTTGGACTGCTCACCACTTTGCAAATGTAATTGTAACTAGATAGGTTATAATGCTTCTTTTTTTTTCAAATATCAATAGTTCTTGTACAATATTCTGATTTTCTGTTTATTTTAACTCATTATGATGGGTGTTACTAAGTTTATATTACTGTTATACTGTAATTGTACTTGTGTTAATTGTGTTAATAATGAGTCATACATTAAAATTCTAAAATTGAAAACTCTGAATACTGAATTGTTGAACCGAGCTACTTTTGAGTTACTTTTCAAATCCATTGTGATGCATATTCATGTTGTTTTTCATTCAAAATTATACTGCTGATATGTACACTTTTGTTGAGTTTTATACAGTATAGTGTCAGAGTAAATAGAAATATACAAGTTTGATGACTGTAAGAACTTACAGCAAGTCTGAAAGTGGATGATGTTTAAAATGTTCAGTTGTTTGTTACTTTTTCAAAATTCCGCCTATAATTTTTCTGCTATTAATGAAGTTTTTCAGGTAGGGGAGAGCCGTGACGAATGAAACACTTTTTACTTAAGGGTTATTTTCAAAGACAGTGAAGCAAATTAGATTTATTTTGCCATATGGTCATCAACATACAAGTGTATTCTATTAGTTACTGGTGTAATTTAACACATCCGATAAGAAATCACGTTCATTTTTAACTTTGAACGCAAGGTGTCGTTTGTTACAATCGTCCCTCATTGTCGGGGCGAATGAAACACGCAATGATTTTTGATCGCAAAAAAACTACCAGTAGCTAGGTAATATTTTACTTACCGATGTCAAAAACAGTCTCGCGGAGATAACGTTTGAACGCAGTAACGTAACGGCACGAGATTTCACGGGGTTAGGAAGTCTTGCATGCTGAATGTGCTGACGACATATGATGTTTCAGATGTGTATTGTTTTTGAGAAAATAGCTGTGTTTTTTACGTCGCGTGTTTCATTCGTCACGGCTCTCCCCTACTAGGCATCTTGGGGTTTTATTTTACACTCATAATTTTAAAGATATAGACCTGAGCACAAATGAAAATAAATTTCAGCTCATTTAGTGGCCTTGAAGCAACATAAGCATCAGCATTCTTGCTATAGACAGGGAAAAAATATATACGTTTTTAATACATTTTTATTTTTGTGCTCTGCATGGGAAATTTTAAGATTTCAGTTGGGCTCCTAGGCTAAAATCATTCATTAGGCCCTAAGGAAGCTTCATGTAAAATTTGGCGCTTTTGTCCGCCCGGTAACGGTAATTTCACTACTAGACTAGTAGCTCCGCACACGTACATAACACAGAGTGCGTAGGGCACCAGTGCTTGTGGGGGCACCACCAAAAAAATTGGCTCGTGAAAAAATCATCACAATAGGCTATGTACGTGCTAGTAGGGATATTTTAAAAATGTGCAAAGCATGTTAATATTTTTAAGCAATACAAAAGCAACATAGGTCAATTTGCTCCAGAAAAAAGTAAATCCCCTTCTCCATTCTCCTCCTGGTGCCCCCCTCCCCCACCTTTCAGTGGTCTGGTCGATTATTGCTCAGTCTTAGTTTAAGTTTGGCAGCCAAATGTTTGGACAGGGCCTTGGAAAGATATCTAAAGTCGGGAGCGGAAAAAAGAATAGAAAGCGAGATGAAGCTCACGCTTGCAGATAAGACAGTGTTTTAAATAAATAAATCATAATAATAACAAGTTCATTTTGTACCCTTGCTCCTTACCGTCAACAAACTTTGTAACGTTAGCTCCCAGCCTACTAGCAATGTTCAGACTGTGTTAACAAGTGTTGCAAATGATTAAAGTTGTAAATGATTGATCCTGGCTAGCTAGTTTAGGTTGTGGATATAAATATGGATATGGATATTTGAAAGCAATTCATCATGGTCACTCGACTGTTTTCAGTTAACGTTCGGATAAGACTAGCACTTTCTTCCTTAGGTTGCTAGCTAGCTATGCTGCGGTTGCCCTCAGTCACAAGTACATAGTTCTCGTCGGTTTGCAGGTTCATAGGCCAAGGGCAACATCTGCTGGTGAAACTCATTGGTGAAACAAACTAATATGAAAAGAAACAATCTTACTGTTACGTAGATTTTCCCTCTTCGTATTTATTTCAAACTCTGTACACAATGTTTTTGTTCTCCCATATGAAACCTTTATAAATGACTTTATAAGTGATTTACACGTAGGCCTACATAAACCTAATTTATATATGCAGTTTTTTGTACTAAGTTTAAAACTGTATTTCAGTAGAATTCCTATATATTTTGTCTTTCAATTCTGAATGTAGAGCCGCCTGCAGTCATTGCACAAATCTTTGTTTAATAATGGTTGTGGTATTTATTTATTAACCATTTAAAATGTATTAACTTTAATGTTTGGTGTATTTGTTTCGGAAATAAAGTGAATCACATTGATTAATTCTAAATTATTGTTCATTCTGGGCGAGGTGGGATGGTTTGATTAGGGCACCAAAATGGCTAGCAACGGCCCTGATGCCGCTGCTGTGTTTGTCAGTCTGACTAGCATAATTAGAAAGCGACTTTAAAACGCCACCGAAGGCTACAAAAGTACCCAAGGTATGGTGTCAGAGGATTGTAATTATAAATGCATAGGATTGTAATAAACGTAAACTGCCATGACTGTTGTCTCGCTCCAAATTTTGTATAGAAAATAAATAGGCTACTGTGAAGAGTATTGGGCATTTATAGATGTCTAAGGCATTGCATATCAAAATATTGAATTCCATTTATTAGTTTGTTTCTCTGTCAACCTTTTTTCCTCTGTCTGCCCCAGTACATTAATATTTGCTTTCTGCATTTATTTCAGGTACTGGAACTCCTTGAGGAACCTTGTTGTGTCTCTCCTCAATTCTATGAAGTCCATCATCAGTTTACTCTTCCTGCTTTTCCTTTTTATCGTTGTTTTTGCTTTGCTGGGCATGCAGCTCTTCGGTGGCCAGTAAGTGACCTTCTCTGTCTCCTGCCTAACTGTCTGACTTCCGTCAACCTTTAGTCGTTGTCTCTGGTAATAGGGCTTCTGCAAGCTTAGGGCTTACAAGATGGCAGCGCCACAGCTAGGATTTGCATTTTCATGCTCAGTGTTATTATTGACTGGTTTTGTAGTGTTGAGTGTTTTTCACAATTTTTTTTTCATCGAATTTCTGTAAATGATTGGCAGGACACTGAGACTTTGTGGGCCTGTAGTGAATAGCGAATAGAAGCCATCCCCCCAGATAAAAATCACCTGTCCATGCCCACATCCAACAATGAAAATGTCGAAATACAAAAACAAAATCAACTTAAAGTGAAAAAATAAGCACAAATAGGATTCAAACCTGCTTGTTGGGGGAAATATCGGCATAGATGCCATAGCACTAGCAGCTCACACCATGATTTCCAACTCAGGAGAAGCGTCAAAGCGTCAAAGTCCACCAGTTAGACATACACAGCATAACCATTTAAAACCAAGATTAAAATAAATTAAAATAGCTTATTATGTAGGGTAGCCAAAAATCATTACCATGCGGCGGTCATACCGTGTACCACTATGCAGTACATTTAGTTGACTGGATTAGTTGGATTAGTAGACTGGAACACTTCTCAGCTTCTCATGACCAGCTGGAAAAAAACCCACCCACCTTCAGCAGATGCTGCCACTTCTCCTGCCCTCTTTTTTGTCATTTTGTCATGCTCTATTTCCCCTCTACTTTCCTGCTTTTCTTTCTTTCCTCTTTTGATTTAAAATATCTTCAGTCAAGCACAAAACCGGTTCTGGCATTTGGGTGTGTCTAGGGATGCACTGAACAGATGGATTGATGCTGTGGGCATTTCTCTAGGAGCAAATGAGAGCTATTAAGTAGTTAGAATCGAGTTTTAAAATGCTTGCATGTATACAGAATGGATGTTGGAGATGGTGTAGTGTGGATATAGCAAGTGATTAACTGTTAATATCTGAATGCACAAAAGAAAAAGGAAAGTTTATCGGTGTGACATTTCCTTACCTCACGTCTCAGCTGTCTGTACATACCACAGGCTGTCCATAGGCTCAGAAGGAGCTTGAAGGAAAGTCTGGAGGCATATACAAGTTGCTCATCAGGTCCTTAGTGCAGACATTTGTTGAATGAAATCCAGTTTGCAGTTTCTGTATTTCTTTAACTGGCACTTGTGGCTTTGAGTACCAGTGGTAAGGAATAGGCAGCCTGGGTAGACAAGATTTAGGCAGGTAACCCTGACTGTTTGCCTATGCCTGTATACTTATTTTCCTCATGATTCCAGGGTATTAAAATAGTGAACTGTTTGATGGTTAGTCATAGTGAAAGGGAATGCAGAAGGAATCCAGCCTGTGTGACCTCTGCACCATAGGGCATCTTTACCAATAGATTTGATCAATAATCTTGTTAGGCTCTGTGAATGCAACATCACAGCCTAGCAGTGAGTGAAGTTGTGCCACCATACACATCAGTGGAACCTTTGCAGTGTTGCAAGCCACCTTTAAAACATCATCCAGTCACACAGCTTAAATTTAAGAGGTGGAGAAAAGCTAGCAGTGTGGGCTGTGAGAAAACCTTCTCACAGATGCAAAAAGGGTCACCATTGTCTAGTCCTTGTGACAAACTATGTTAAAATGGTATAAAAATACCATTACCCTACCCAATACCCTAAAATGGTATAAACCCAGGACTATTAGGTTAAGATACGTATCTCAACTGTTACATTGCTACAGTATCGTGTTAATTTTCTAAGTATTTGGGAGATGGCTTTTACAGCAAAGCATTTTCTGCATCATTGGACCAATATGTCAATATTTGTGTTATCATTAGGGGACATTCAGGGAGGGGAATTCAGAGAGGGGAAAGGTTACAGGGAAAGTCGCATGGTGCTCTCACCACCTGTATTTCCACTACGAAACAGAACATTTGTCAGATCCCACGTAAACAAAGGACAATTTTGTGTCTCAGAGCAGTGAACATCACTGATGGCAGGCTTGCATATGTGTTCATTTGTGGATTAAACTGGATAAATCCTAAACGTTTGTGGTTAGGGTTCCTATTTATTGTGAGTTTCCAGCAGTATTAGCCCATTTATGTCATTTATGTCTATTTTTTTTTAATAAAGGTAGATGTTATGGGTGATGTTAAGACAGATTAGTAGGCTAAAGTTAGCCTGTTTAGAAAAAAAATATTTCATATGGCATAGTGATTTTAAGAACACTGTGGTAAAACATCAACAGCTTATCAGGGTCGAGTTTACCATGAGCCACAAGCTTAACTTTTTAGAGCTGAACGAAGTACTTACTTTAAGGTAAGTACTCTGTTGGTTGCTGTAAATGTTCTAAGAGATTGTCCATTTCGGAACTGCCTGATAATGGAGAGGTGAGGGGCGGTTTGCGTTAAAACATTAAAACCGTGAAAAACACAGACGCATGTTATTAAGGCTATTAAGGCGGCTACACATGTTGTGAATAATCAATGATCACTGCATTTTGACACTCAGGAAAGTTAAAAATAACAATGATGCAGTAAACTGATACACAACACACAATTTAGCTGCAAGTTCAAAAATGTGTAATGTTTTGTGTTTATGTTATGTGTTGCCTATTGGGATGTGTTATGTGCTTTTGTGGATGATGTAGGCGTGGTTTGAAAATTGAAATGGTTAAAACAGTGCTGTTGCACACTTTGCATAAATGTTTTTATATAATATAACCATTTTATTGGTTAGTATTGACTTATTTGTATGGTTATTGAGTGTATTTGTACTGTTTCTGTGAATTTCAAAGTAAATTTTGGGGCGCAAAAATATTCTTAGGTCCATAAGGGGGGCCCCAGCAGAAAAAGTTTGGGAACCACTGCCTTATGCTGACATTATCTATAGCTGCTGGCATCCAAATTATGACCCATTACATAATCCATACAATATGGTCCATAAGATTTCTAACCCTAATCACCACAATTTGGAACATCTTCAACCACAGCCAACCTCTAGCGTACTCACTTTATCAGTGACCTATGTATGCAGTGACTAACAGCTGAGCCCGACTCACCAGAAACCCACAACACAGAAAGGACCTCAGGCCTGTACTTAAGGTCTTCTTTGCCATAACAACACATTGAGCGAGGAAATGACAGAGACAAATCACAGATAGTTCTGGCATCCCTTCGTCCCTCCATAGACTATCAGGCACATTCTTGTGCTTACAAAGGGTTCCCTTAATTTCCTTCAAGAAAAATGAAGTACTGTACTCTACTAACACAGCATTTCACAAGACACAAATCTCAGATCAATGATGTACAGTTATGCACTCAAATATCTTTTTTACGCATAAAAGTAAGTGTGATTAAAAAAAAAAATCAGACACAAGCTGTAAGTCTGAAGCTATGGGCCTTCCTGGTGCTGTTTGGAAATTCCAAGAACCTGTTGAAGGTTAGAAATGGCTGGGAGCTTAGGGTAGTGAAGTGGGCTCTCACAGATGAGAGGCCTGGGGGAATGTAGTTCAGGAATGTAGTTCAAGAGTGCTGGCGATATGTGTTTGGATTTCATGTGGTATGCTATGTCTGACTTATGTAGGCATGTCCTACAATACATAAAAGACATCTGCAGGCAAGAGAGTGTGAATAGTGTGCATCATGTCTGGGTGTTTTAGTATATTCAATGTTGGACGACTCAGAAAATTAAAGCCCAAAGCAGATGGTCTGGTTGGTGCATGAAAATATGGAGGGTGGTCTGAATGTCCACCATGTGGCCCCTCAGTTTATGGAGTGTTCCAATCTCTATTATTATAACCAGTTTTTGGATTGATACTTTGTATTTCTTAATATTGTTTCTTGCAATTGTTTTGATTTTTGCAGAGGCTACACTGTATGTTTTTCTGCTAGAATATGACTGCAGCCCTGAAAATAATGCAGCCATTATGTAACAGCTGAAGATTGATGACTGTTGATGTCCTTTGTACCTCAGGTTTAACTTTAAGGATGAAACTCCAACAACAAACTTTGACACCTTCCCCTCAGCTATCATGACAGTCTTCCAGGTAGGCAACATATTTCAAGACAATTGTATACCCATTTTTGATTTATTTGAACATAAACATGATACTGACCTAATGCTGTGTGTACCTTCATCAAGAGCAAAACCAGCTCTCCATCCACAGTATGATGAAATGCCACTACCCAGGGTTGAAATCCAATTATCTACCACCCACAGATTCTGACAGGAGAGGACTGGAATGCAGTAATGTATCATGGGATTGAGTCCCAGGGGGGTGTCCATGGTGGAATGTTCTCTTCTGTGTACTTCATTATTCTCACTCTTTTTGGAAACTGTATCCTGTGTATGCAGTCCACGGAACAGAGAGAAGTATTGGCGGCTGGCCAATGAGCTTTCTGTCTCTGTCTGTGAATTTTTATGTGTGTGTGTGTGTGTGCTAGTATATCTTGCTAGATTGACCTCACTTAACATGTTTTTCACATGCATAGCTCATTTTAAAGTACAATCCTGGAGGCACTGCCCTGTACAATAGTATTTATTTCATACTTAATCCCTAAGTAGTAAATAGGATAAGGGGAGCTGATTGTCAAAGTTGGCTATCTTAGTAGGTATATGTGAACCTGTATTGTTTTAAAACCAGTTCTAATTTGTATTTGGAAGTAACACACAAAAATCATGACAGTGATATTCCTGAACACGGAACTCGCCAGACACTCTGCTAAATGTATTCTTGGCCATTGCTGTCGACAATCTCGCTAATGCACAGGAACTCACAAAGGTAAGTTCAGAGACCTGTAGCCTTCTCATTTTCATTTCCTGGTACTCGTTGTGATGCAGTGAAAAGGATCACCCTGCCTGCCAGAGTTGCTGAAATACGTCTGACATCAGACCTCATGTACCCATATCTACCCATAGTTATTTGCTTATCAATATAGCACTTACTTTAAAAGCCATTTTGTACAACAGTGCAGTACAGATGGAAAAGATTAATTACCTGCCATGATGTGGCTTTATTTGGCTTTAAGGAAAACTTTAAAGGAATACGCCACTGCTAGTTGAAATTGAGTCTCTCCTCACAGAGAGTTGGATAAGTGAGCGGAAGCAGAAGTGTTTTCTAGCAGCTATTCTAGACCCAGCCATTGTCTGAATCTGGCAGCATAGCAGCTTAGCATAGTTTAGTCTTTGCGCCTTTCAGCAGTGCTTTGCCTGTACTTTGCCTGTGCTTCTGCCGAATATAGTCCCCCGCTTGGTCAATTCCTTCGTGTTAATTTTCATTGTCATTTGAACTCGATCTGAATGCACAGGACACGAGAAGTAATTACAAAAAGATTTGAGTGAACTGATTCACTTTTTCCACAATTTGCTACTTGGCAGCACTAGATAACAGCAACTATGCTAAGCCAAGGTTAGTGCTGCCAGATTCATACAATGGCTGGGTCTGCTAGAAAATGCTTCCGTTCATTTATCCAACTCTAGGGACTGCAGGGAGAGATTTAATTTCACCTGGGGGTGGCATATTTCTTTAATACATAGGCATTGCTAAGAAAAGCACTCTGAGCTATAGAAACTTGTCTGTAAAGTAAAAATTATCTGTCTGTCTGTATGTGGACCATGACAACCAGACATCCTAACTGATTTCTTAGTTTTTTTCTCTTGACCACTTATAATTTATTTTGGTGTAACCTGGTTGGGTAGGATGAAGAGCAGCAGGAGGAAGAAGCCAATAAGAAGCTAGCCCTGCAGAAGGCCATGGAGGTAAAGGAGGTCAGTCCAATGTCAGCGGCCAACATCTCAATCACAGCGTAAGTTCGCAAAGTCTTCCTCCATCTTGGAAGATGCCTTCTCTTTTAGTCTTTTGATTACATTTGACGTCAGTGTACTTTTCTCACACTGTTGTCCAGGGATGTTATCTTATTAATTTGACATGGAATAACCACTTTGTGTTATTTTTAATGATGTGTTTGCAGTTTTGTACTTAATGAATTCAGGTTTATAAATGTGTTTATGTCTGTACTGCAGATTTCAAATGTTCCAAGGATATTCTGAGAAAAAACAATGCATTTTTTCAAGGGGTGCCAATAATTTTGGTAAATCAATTTTTACCAAAAAAAAAAAAAAATATTTATATATATATTTTTTTATAATGCATTGTTTTTTTTCCAAATGCATTAGCTTCTCTTAAATGATATGGTATTCCTTATTGTTTTTTATTATGAAAGTAAAACAAATTCTGAAAAGACTATTTTTCTCTCTCTCGTCATTTTTAGCAGGGGTACCAATCATTTTGGAGGGCGTGTGTAAGTTGGTTTTATGTTTTGCTAAGGGACGAAACTTTTATTTCAGTTTTTTTTTTAATTCTCCCCAACATATATGTAAGAATGAAGGAAGAATGCTTAATAACTGATTGAAAGAGTTTGAATTTGCTCACAGCCTTGCTTGATGAGTGTTCATTCAGGCACCTGTTGATTTTCCAGAAAACTGTGCTGCTGCCAGCATGCCTACTGTTTTACTACATTTCTTTTCTCTTCCTCTTTTCATATGGCCCATATAATTATAGGCAGATCTGAAAAAAGACACACTTTTTCATGACATGAATCATCCATCATCACATTTATATTTATTGCCTTCCCTGTACTGACATGTAGATGATGATGAAGCATTGCAACATCCCAATACCCTTCCATGCCTTATTGGCTAAACTGACCGTTGTTTATTCTACTCTATGTAAAATGGAATTATATGCAGCAGGGCATAACTGTAATAGCCTACATTATTTAGCATCTGCCCAGTTTTCTTTGAATTCTATATTTAATAGTCTATTTTATGTAACTTTATGTAACCAGATTACCTTGTTTCCATCAGAGTGTCTTTTATGTTAAACAGCAACAGTTGCAAGTCTCTATCAGGTCAGTGTCTACAAGATGGCTGTGCTAATGGAAACTATTTCATGTATTATGTAAGAATTTCTCTTTCCCTGAATTGATGTGGCATTAGTTGCCACCCTGATTTGTTTTTACTGAACACCAATGTGTCCTTTGGTAATTTCTGAAATTGTGTGGACTCATTTGGGTCTAATAGGTCGGAATGGGTTACCCTTCAGAAGAACTGGTGACCTCAAGATGACTTGAACCCGTTACCTTGGAGGCCCTGTCCTCTAAACAATGCTTGTTTTCTCCCTCTAGAAAAAAAATACTTTAGTATAATAATAATAATAATAATAAAAAAACATAATAATAATCATATTATTATTATTGGTGTTGTTGTTGTTGCTGTTATTGTTTTTGATATTATTGTTATTGTTATTATTATTATTTTAAGAAGTGAGGGACAACAGGCGCTGAGGGGTGCATTCGATGGAATTAATCATTGTGGGCAGTCAAATAACTTCCCAACGCGAAGCGGAGCAATGTTATGTCATAATATTTAGATTAATCTGTAATTCCTTTGCAATTAAGAATCATTATCTGTAACCTGTAAGTAGAGCAAAAAAAGTAGTCGTTAAATAAGCCTGTTAGGTTGTTATAGTTACCATTCTATGGGGCATTGATATGGAACTTTATGCCAGAAATGTAGAACTACTTTCCAAAGTTGAACCAAAGAATGCTGAGGAAGGGAGAGTTGGCACTGTTTCATTGCGAGTTCTATTTTCGCAAAAGGGGGGGGTCCCCCTTTACTATGGTCAAGACTTGTTTCAGTGAAATGAATGGGACACGTGTGGAGTTTAATTAATAAATTGGTCATTACATCTTTCTGGAGTTGTTGAGGGTTTTGTGGAACCATGTGTCACAATCCAAAACTATTTTTGACTGAATAGTGTACGTTGTTACTGTGTTGTTTTTTTATGAAAATGAGATTTATTTCAGGTCAGGCAGCAACCACTTACTATGTTTTAAATTGAGAGCTGTCACTTTACTCAGTAAAGTGAATCTAAGATCTTTGGTTGAACAGTGAATCAGTGGTTGACAGAATTAATGCATACCCCACCAGCCAGTCAGAAAACAGCATTCTATTTGACTGGGCCATAATGCTGTTTTTTAATTTTAATATATGTTGTGTTGTTTATAGTAAAATTACCCAATAGTTTCACTAATTAGGGGAAAGTGGGTGAGTTGTGCCAGTTTTTACTCAAAGTGACTTTGAGGTCATGATAGCAATGCATCCAACATAAATATGTACATATATTTCAGGATGTGGGACATCCCTGGGAACAAAAACGTTGGATCTGAAATAAACAGTTTCAGAAATATAGCTAAGTGGTCTTGTGGCACAACTTTCCACCGGTGCAGGGTAAGTTGTGCCTTTAGGAAGAATACATTGGTGAAAATTGCAAAACAAATGAAATACAAAATTACTCATTTAAGGTTTTTTTAGATATAGTCACCCTATTAAACTATTGACATAAGTAATTTTCTCTCTCAAGAGAGGTTGTCTCAGGAGTGCAGCATGACAAGTGTGTGGCATGAGGGGGTTTTCGTCTAAAATTAAGAATATCACATAGTTTTAGTATTAAAATGTAAGAATATAATTACATGTTGAAAAATAACCATAAGTGGGAGTGAGTTGTGCCACTGCCAACTTAACCAAGGCCCTTTGGCACAAATTAGCCCCACCACACAATTAAAAAAAAATTGCAAGATACAGTCGTTTACAGCTAACATTATGCTAAATGTATACACTAATTGTGTAGCCCAGGAACGCACTAAAACAAGTGTGAAATATTTTTACATTTGTCTCTGATGGTTCAGACACAACAATAAAAATACCTTGACCATAGAAATTTGACTCTGAAAGGCAAAAAAACAGTTTTTTTGCACTATAATGGGCTTACTCCCCATGCAATGTGCCTCCCATCTTTGAATGAGTAAAATGGATGGCTCTTCAAAAATACATGGTCAAATGACCACTTTTGTTCTATAGTTTTCTCAAAAGAAGGGGTGGCAATACTTTCCCCCTGGCACAAATCACCCCACTTTCCCCTACCAAAAAATGATGTGTTTTGATTTTTAACTCTGAACCCTAAAAAAAGAAATACAATTATGACATCTCTTTTTTTCAGATGGCCTTTGCTGTGTCATACGTATTTGTCCGTGTGTGTGTGTGTGCGCACATGTGCGTGCATGTGTGTTATGAATGTTTTCTTTTCTCTATCCACTCAAAGTAAGCAGGAAGCAGGAAGCAGGTGGGCTGAGACGGGATGCCAATGCCCTAATATCTGCCTCCGTCTGTCTCTGTGGCACCACCCCACACGGCACACCTTTCTGTTGTGTTCTTGTCTCATCACCTGTTGTTTTTTCTTTCTTTTGTTTTGCATGTACAGTTTTGTAAAGCAAAATAGAGGGGTGATCTCTCGCAGCTCCTCCATCAGCAGCGCTCATTCACCGTGAGTTTTGCTCTTTGTTACCTGATATTGTCACCCCTTGCTTCTCATCTTCTTCCTCCTTTTCTGCATTCTTTTAGTGTGCTCCTTCTCCTCCTTTTTTGTATTTGCCTGTCCTCTTCTTTCCTTACCGTCTCCCCCTCTGCACATTCTCTTTCTTCCGTTCTCTGCCCTTGACCTTTACCCCATTCCTTCTGTCTGCATCCTGCTTTTCTTCCACTAACTGGCTCCTAAAGGACCCTGCTAGTAGCCTGTAAGTCGTATCTGTGTGTTTGGGCCTCAGGGAATGGGACATACAGTATGTCTCGGGCATTATTAAATAAAATCAGTAACCGGATAACCTGGATTCAGAAGCTAGAGTCTAGTACCAAATATTCCAAATCATTACAATTCATACAGGTAATTTTAGTAATAAACTTATCCACCTGGTTGAAGAGTTGGAACAAAGCTGGACCTGAAGGCAAAAGGTCACAAGTTCAGTTCCCCACACCAGCAGGTGGGTGGGGGGAATGAATGACCAGCGTTCCCCTCCATTCTCCCCCATGACTGAGACGCCCCTGAGTTTCATTAGGGGATTGCCTCTAATGATCTAAGAGAGCCACTTTCACTTTTATTTGCACTTTCAAATATGTGGTATTGGGTTGTAGCTTTTGTAGCCAATAACTTGACAATGCCTTAGGTTGCCAACTGGGCCTATGTGTATTCATTCTGAATGAACAGTCCCACTCATTAACTGCATGAACAGTCCCACTCATATAGACACATATGGCTCATATTGCTCAGTCAAAGGCTGCATGAGGGTCTCAAGATGGTCGCATGATCGTATGGAAAACATGTTTTGCAAGATCTTTCTGGCCATTGCCTGAATAACAGCTGTTTCATGGCAGTGCGGTATGGATGCTTCACCAGACGTGCCAATCAAACTGTATTATGAGGTGCTGGTTGGAGTGTGCTGTTACTAAACTACAAACTGCACCAGTCTTCAGTATATAGAGAGAGCCGAACATTAAGTGACAAACTGATGGTACATACATAGGCTAGGTAATGCATAGGTAAAGTGTAGTGCTGTGCAGGCCCCATATTGCTCCCATCCAAAAAGGAGCTACTTCCTGAATGATTGTGACCCTGTTCAGATATCAGGGTTATATCTGTCCCTGCATTAGCTTACATTAAATTTGTCTCAAGATTTTTTTGTGAATGTTGCCATTTTTGTTAGATTCTTAATTTGATATAGTGTACAACAAGAAAGAAAAAAGTCTTCTACAACCAGAATTAATGCTCCCAATATTTATTAATTATTGTGACGTTTTGGGCTTGCTCACCCTTCCTCCGACGTGACAACAAGTGTGAAAAAACACCCATATATACAATTCTCAGGTGGTCACATGACCACACCTGAGGTGTTACCTTCCAAATACTGCTGATAGACAGCTTGTTCACCCGTTAAACATTGAATTTCGACAGATGGCTCTAGAAGACAAACCAGTGTACATATATGTATACACACATCTACTGGTATATTAGAAAAAAAAACCCTTGTGACCAATAAAAAAAATTAAAAAATATAACCAACCAAAAAAGCAAAACAAAAAAATATAATCAAAGTGACCAAAGCAAGTGCAGTGCAGGAAATACCATTCCTGTAGCTTATATACAAATGTGCAAATATACATTATACAAACTTTACATACTTTCATTCAGGATTATCCACATCTCCATAAAAAAAGTTTTAGCAACACAGTTGTAAAACGTAGTGCATATAATGATTCCATATACAGAAAACACAAACACAGTCCAACCATCTAGCAATAAAAAACACAGTCCAAAATGGTTAAAGTCTGATTCTGTCTTATGGACACATCTGCTCATCCAGAGAGTCTCTGAGCAGGGAATATAAAAAAAAAAACATGAACTTAGACCACAGGTCCCATATAGTCCTACATGGCAGTTACAGAAAAGGCCTTAAGTCAAACTCTTCATTCATGCCCCCAAGGTGTAAATCTAGTAAACTTCTCTCCTCAAGAGTTGGAACAGTCTTGCAGTCTTGCCAATGTAGGCCAGTACATTTGTAAATGAGCCCTGACCAGTAAATTTCTCAGGTTGGGGGTGAAGCAAACTGTATTGCTAAACTGTGTAGCTAAAAATTTTTTGATTGAGTCGTAGATAATCCTTGTCCTTGTACAATGTATATTGTATATAAGCTACAAGGATGATATTTCCTGCACTGCACTTACATTGGTCACTTTGATAATATCCACCAAGTGATTTTCCTAATATTCCAGTACATGTGTGTGTGTACATTACCGGCCAAAAGTTTTAGAACACCCTAATCCAGTTTCCAGTTATTTATTGCAACTAAGTAGTGAAAGTTCAATGAATACCCTGAAATGGTACAAAGGTAAGTACTGAACAGCCAGAGGTAAAAAATGGTTACCTAAAACTGAAAAATAGTGTACATTTCAGAATTGTACAAAAACGCCTTTTTCAGGGAACACAAATTGTGCTACCTGATCAGCAGCAATGAAGGTTAAATCAGCCTTGACAACTAGTGCTACTAATTCCTATAGGTGTTCCAACTTTTGTTGATTACTTACAACACCCAATGTTGGTATAAAAGCAGTGTTGAAACACACAGTGTGGTACCAGACCCTCAGGAGCATCAGGTGAACAGTATTGTACTGCAGAAAGTAGTGTAATGCTAAACGCAATGCAAACTGACAGGAAGGGGTCTGGCAGGCCCAAAGCCACAACTGAATCAGAGAACACGTCTCTAAGAGTTCACAACTTATGTGATAGGCAGTTCACAGGACAACAACTTTAAGCACAGCTTAATAGTGGTCGTAGTAAGCAAGTCTCAGTTTCAACTGAAGAGAAGACTTTAAGCTGCAGGTTTGACAGGACGAGTTGCAGCAAGAAAACCATTGCTGAGACATCAGAATAAGGCAAAGAGGCTCTCCTGGGCCATGAAACACAGCCATTGGACTACTGAAGCCTGGAAGATGGTATTATAGACTGATGAATCAAAATGTCAAATCTTTGGTTCATCACGCAGGACCTCTGTACGGCATTGAGTAGGCGAGAGGGTGGTTCCACAGTGTATGACACACTTCAAACATGGAGAAGGAAGTGTGATGGTCTGGGGCTGTTTTGCTGGATCCAGGCTTGGTGACTTGTACAGAGTGAGCGGCATCTTGAACCAACATGGCTACCACAGCATGCAACACATGCCACATGCAATACCCTCTGGTTTGCACCTAGTTGGTCAGAGGTTCATCCTAGAGCAAGAAAATGACCCAAAACAGTAGTCCAAACTATGCCAAAACTGCCTCAGGAAAACAGAACAAGATGGTAAGCTTGAAAACATGGAGTGGCCAGCACAATCTCCAGACTTAAACCCCATCAAGCTGGTTTGAGATGAACTGGACAGAAGAGTGAAAGTCAAGCAATCTACAAGTGCCAGACATTTATGGGAACTTCTGCAACAAGCTTTGGAAGAACTTTCTGAAGAATATTTGATTTCTCTTGCAGAAAGAATGCCACGAGTATGCTCAGCTGTTATATCTGCCAAAGGTGGCTACTTTGATAAGTCAAAATTTTAGAATACCTTTTTGTTTATAAATTGATTTCATGATTTTTTTTTTACTTAAATAGCTTATTTGTTCTGTGCTTTCATTTTTAGAGCGCAATGACACAATAAACTGAATGATTTTCAGTAAAAAACTGGAAAAGGTGTGGTGTTCTGAAACTTTTGACCGGTAGTGTATATGTGTGTGTGTGTGTGTGTGTGTGTGTGTGTGTGTGTGTGTGTGTGTCTGTCTGTGTGTGTGTGTGCATGTGCGCACGCATGTGTGTACATTGGTCTGTCTACTCACTGGAGCCATCTCTGTCTAGTTGCAATGTTTAATGGGGGAACAGGTTGTCTATTAGCAGTAATTGGAAGTTAAGGTGTGGTGATGTGACCACCTCAGAATTGTATATACAGGTGTTTTTTCACACTTATTGCCATGTCTGAGGATGGGTGAACAAGCACGAAACATATCAGCAATTAATAAATATTAGGAGCATTAATTCAGGTTGTAGTGGATTTTTTTTCTTTATTTTTGTATACATGTGTTTGTATCTATGGCCCTTTAGTCCTGCTTTCAGTTAAATCCCTGTATGTGTGTGCTTTGGGTGAACTGGTTTTCGCTTAATTTGATACGCCGACAATTATGTTTCTTGAATCTATATTTGTGTGTGCGTGCGTGTGTATATTTGTATGTGCATGCGTGCGTCCGTGCGTGGTGCGTGCGTGCGTGCATGTGTGCGCTTTAGCTTGGCATTGCCATTGTCAACATAACTTGCCATTGTCAACACTGTGGTTTACA
The DNA here is from genome assembly GCA_030347295.1 of Setipinna tenuifilis. Classification (NCBI taxonomy): domain Eukaryota; kingdom Metazoa; phylum Chordata; class Actinopteri; order Clupeiformes; family Engraulidae; genus Setipinna; species Setipinna tenuifilis. The sequence goes on from CM059273.1 coordinate 31,208,004, forward strand.
AGCCCCTTATTTAATCTCTATCTGTGATGTTTCAGCTGTTGTAAATGTCCTGTGTTCTAAGGTGGTGTCCACACGACAATGTTTTTTGGTGGAAACTGTGAAGTTTTTATTCATTTTGAGTTTTTTGAAAACGGGTCCCAAAATGGACAAATTTGATAACACTGCCGTTTCGTTGTTGTGTAGACAAGCAAACTGCATCTTTTTGAAAACAATTACATCACCGCCCCTTCACCTTCATGTGCACATCTCACAACAACAACTTCAAACATTTACAAACGAGTTGTTGTCGAATGAATTGTGGTTTAATTATCCGGCAATGTAGGCTGGCTGTTATGCAATGGTTTCTATCCTTTATCATTAAACAGGCTGTATGGCTAGTAGGTTATTGTAGGCTAGACTTTAACAAAGACTTCTCGTAGGCTTTCATTATGATTTAAGTAATAATAATTAATTAAAGGAAAACTGTCGCTGCCTCCAAATATCAATAATAATGAATAAAAAAAATAATAATAATAAGCAATAATCATAATATCAACACCAAAATCAATATAGGACATGTTTTAAGTGAAGCATTGCGCAGTTGCCTCAAGTTTATTTGCAGCCCAGAATATTTTTCTGCTCCGTAGCCTGTCACTTGTAGGTGGGTGAATTTAAAGATGTGACACAACATCTTCAAACTTTTACAAACATGTTGTTGTGGGATAACTTGCGATGCAGGCCAGGTGTACTGCAATTGTTTCTACCTTCTGTCGGGGAACTACAGGCTGATTTTTTAATATTGCTAGTAGTTCATACCACAGGCTATAGCCCAACAAAACTTTTTCAACCCGCAAAAAAAAAAAAATGCAGGACCGTTGTCATGTGGACGTAGCCTAAGTGTCCTAAGTGTAAGTGTATGTCCCCTGTCTCTTGTGTGCATTAACTGTTGTCTTCTGTGTTCTCCTCCCACTGTGCTTAATCTGTCTGTCCCTAACTTGTCTTCCCACCTGCTGTCTCACATCCCTTGCAATTTGCCTTTAGGAGTTATTTATACTCCTCTTCCCACTGCTGCTTGAGGTACAGTTTCGTCATTTAATGACAACACAGTCATATTTGCTAATGATCATTACACAGTAGAGGTAGCATAGTGTCCCAGCAAGTACACAATGTGTGGAGAGTAAGATGCCAGCCTAGCCCTTGTGTCTGCATTAGTGTGACTGCTGCCATGACAATGCCTTGCCTCTTGTGACAACAAGCAGACAGTGACTCACTACCTTAATGGATGTTCTTTCCTCGTCAGCCATTTCACATGCACATTTTTTTCTTGTTCAAAATAGTAGCAACAAAACATGGTGACCTTTTCTTTTCTGAATTACTTCCTCACTGCAGGTTGCTCTGTGAATTAGTACTGTTGTATTGCATGCTTGCATAAACAACATTCCAGGCATCTGTGATTCTGAAGTCATGGAGGTTTGAAAATGTTCACATCAATGATTGGCATCTTGTCAGACACACACACACACAGGGCTAAAGTTGCCCTGTATTGGAGTTACAGCTACACTGTAAAAAATGTGTAAGCAGGCTAATAGAAATAGAACACTGTGCAAGTCAGATGGCTTTAATAAAGTTTTACAATAACTCTCATTTTTATCAGTCGGGACTGGCCACACAGTTACTGTCCTACTACAGTAACTTCAAACACTCAGCATGACTTTCATCGACTAATGTTTTGGCACATGATTTGCTTTTAAAATGTCAAGGCAGAATTTATATGATCACAGGCCAATCGGCCTATTTGTGTAAGCAAAGCAGTGATGTAAATGACAAACTGTGTATACCTGTAGTAAAGAACCACTATGCTAACAATAAGAGTAATGTTTTATATATGTATTTTTTCCAGTGTTTGAAAGTGGAACACTGAGTGTATTTGTTATAGTGAGGGCAGATTTGAGTATAAGAAATTGTAGAATAGTTGTAAGAATAGTTGTTGCTGGGTGGACTAGGAGAGGCAGCACTTGGGTGATGTTCCCATAATAGATGACTAGCTAGAGGAACTTAGGCTACGATCTGACTAGGCTGGATGCTACAGTGCTGTGTTGTAAGTTGTCTGCTGATGTTGCATAGATTTTGGGGTGAAATTTGTAGCATGTTAGGACACAGCACGCAGGACACGGTTCCACCCACCACCCCCCACCCACATACACACACACACACACACACACAGCCTAGCCCCTGGCCCATTTCATCTTATCGGAGGCCCCCCCAGACCCCCGCTCCCCACACATGTGCAGCCCCCACTAGATGTCATCAGAGGCCCCCCTTTACACATGTACACAGGACACAGCCCTCACCCCCCCCCCCCCCCTAATCCCCATCTCAGCACTGCTTACCACACACAGACCACTGCCCCCCACACACAGCCCATCATCAACCCCACCTACACACACACCATAACTTTCTACACACTTCAGTCCCATTACTCCTACTTACACCTAACACTCCCCTTATGCCCTACCCCCACCTGCCACCTCTGCCACACACCCCCACTCCCCAATAGTATGAAGGACACAGCCCTCATGCACCATCCCCCGCTGCCCCACACACACTTGCAAGCCCCTGCCACTGGATGTCACTGGAGGCCATCTACCCATCACCCCCTTCTCCCTCTGCCCTTCATCAGGTAACCATCCCCCAACTGCATTTTACACACTTTACTCCTCCCTCCCCATGCACAGTTTTAGACTAACAATCACCAATTTCACTGCATGTCCTACTCCACCCAGTATGTTTGTGCATGTGACAATAAACCATCCTTGTATCCTTGTATCCTTGTTTGTTAAGACGCTAAAAACACAGTTTAAAGTTCTGCCCCCTGGGTTAGCTGTCAGTGCAAACTCTCCTCTCCGTTCAAGGAGACATATATGGTTTTGACTGAGATTTCTTGGTACTGACAAGTCTCGGGTAGCTTGAGCAATAGAGCTGCATGTTAAAATGGAATAAAACTGGAAAATCTTAAGTAGTCTTTGTGCAACTAAAATAGGCCTCTAAGTTATAGGGTTCTTATATTAAAATTGGTCAAAGTATCAGAAGAATCTTATCTGAAATTAGCTATTTTCAGATACATAATGTAACTCTTTCTTTACTTAATCTCACCAAGAAACTATTTGCTACTTTTATAAGCCTTGCCTATCAGCAACAATCTAATATCACTTCATTCTTGTAAGGCTTTTTGGCAAAGTAAACTACGACAAGATATATTGAAAAACAGGACTTTTTGAAAATGATGGTGTGTGAACGTGTTCCTCAACAGGTGAAGGTTTTCTTCAATAGGTTCTTTCCAAAGAAGGTCTTGCCAAGTGGCTGTAAATGTCCATGAATGCTGAGATTTGACCTATGTCCTCTGCCCCCATTTGCTGTGCGCAGTAAGGAGCAGCGCTCCTTGAAGCTGTCGGTGTGGGAGCAGCGTACCTCGCAGCTGCGTCGACACAACCTGCGGGCCAGCAGCGAGGCACTCTACAACGAGCTGGAGCCTGAGGAACGTCATCGCCTCTCCTCCGCCCTCCACCTGCGCCCTGACATGAAGATGCACCACGACCGTCCACTGCTTGTTGAGTCAGGCAACACTGCAAATGGGAACGACAATGGGACTGAGAAGGGGCTATCAAGGCATGCAACAGAGGGGGAAGCATCGAGGGATGATCCTCAGCAGCCGTCGCAGCACATGGCAGAACATTTACACAAACACCACCGCCACAGGGAACGCTTAGCCCACAAGAATGGCGAGGCCCAGGGTGAGGGCAGAGGAGCCAGCAGGCACCACACCCACCACAGCCACAGCCGGGAGCGGCGTGAAGGGAGGTTGGAGCATGGCCACGACCAGGACGATGGCCCCAACCATGGTGGACACAGGCACCACCACCAGCAGGGGGGTGGATCCCCGGAGGAGGATTCAAGTGAGAAAGACAGAGGCAGAGAGCACCGGCATCACCACTCCCACCGGCATTCCAGGGGTGAGGGCAATGGGGGTCTCTCCAACGGGGGCCGGGGGGAGAGGCGTGGAAGGGGCCACAGAGACGGTGAACGGGAGGGCAATGGGGAGCAGTGGAGGCATCAGCAGAGGATGCTACGAGCCCAGTCCACACTGGACACAGGCGAGGCCAGGGAGAATGGAGACAAGTGCTCCAAGGGACACAGGTGAAATTTATCTCTTTGCTGGTAATGTTAGTGAGAGACACAAATGACATTTATCTCTTAGCTGGTCATGTTAGTAATTATGTCAGGCTAAGGACAAAGGCGAACACACCTATGCTCACAGCAATAATATAGTGTATGTGAGTCATTGAATTGATATAGTGATATAAAATTGATATAAAAAATGATATAGTGTTCTGAAGGTATTTCAGAAAGCAAGTTTAGTCATTTACCTTGGCATGTTAACTCAGATTAAGTGTTGAACCTTTTTAATTGAGGGGTCTTGTGGCTTTATTCCCCTAGTGAAACAAAGCCAGACGGTTCTTCTATTAGGAGGTTTACCAATTTCTTTAGTCAGTATACCACATATTTGAAATACTCCTCTGTGAACAGCCTGTATTGTAGACATTATTAAACACATCAGTCATGAAACCTCATGACTTGATCATAGTGTGCATCTGTTTGTGCTATGGGAAAACTTATTCATACCTCAGCCAAATGGTTAAGTACTCTACTTGTCACTTAGCTTGTGTGTGTGTGTGTGTGTGTGTGTGTGTGTGTGTGTGTGTGTGTGTGTGTGTGTGTGTGTGTGTGTGTGTGTGTGTGTGTGTACGCAATCATGAACGTTTTGTTGACTTATGGTTAGAAACTTGGATGCAGAAGCTGACCGACTGGCCACCAGCCCCTTGCAGTCTCCCTCAGGGACAATGCCCCTTGCTGAGAAACCAGAGGATGCTGACAACCTGAAAAACAACAACCGCAGTGGCAAAACCAGCATTCACATCCCTGTTACTATCACCGCCCCGCCTGGAGAGACCATGACCATTCCTAGTATGTATCACCTTAGCATTCTGTTGTTCTTACAGCCCATTATCAAACTAACAGCAAATAACACATTTTTTTTTGGTTGATGATACATTGCCTTTAGCAGTGCAATTCAATATAAATCAAAAATCAAACCCATGGCATAAATCAGAATAATACATTTACTCTAGTAGAATGCTGCTTTGCTCCACAATATAGCAGGGGCTAGTTTTAACCTCTCTGGTGTGTGTGTGTGTGTCTGTGCATCTGTGTGTCTGTGAAGTGAATAACCTGGATGGGGAGAGCCTTCTGCTGACTGAGGAGGAGACACAGAATGGCCCCAGACAGATACTCCCCTACAGCTCCATGTTTGTGTTCGGACAGACCAACCCGTAAGTGTCGAATGTAAAACACTGATGGAGGGATTTATAGAAGAATGGATAGATGGATGAATTGAGGGATGCGAAAATTATGGGTTATGCCCACCCTTTCACAGCCTGGCCATCTTTCCACCCTCTCCATCTTTGTTAATACACAAATGGTGCAGGCACGCTCTGTACCATGATAAAGACTAATGGACTAATGGGAGCCTGATGTCTGATGTTAAATAATGTTGTGTTTAGGCCATGTATGTATTGTGTATTAGCATAGCTCTTTTCCTCGTATTGCATTACTCCAACTAAGTGGTGTAATTGTGTGAAAGTGAATTGTATGTGAAATGTGACAATCTTCAATATTGTGTAGTGTCCTTTTATTTTATGTGTGTTGGCATAAACGTCCTGTATAATTATGTATGCACATGCACATGCATACATAATTGACAGGAACAAGGAAATGTTTTAACCACAAGGTCTTAGTCGGGCAGTTGATGAGTCGGGCATTAGAGGCAGCCTTCTACCTATCACACTCCTGCCTATGTGATCAAACATGGCAAACTGGAGGACATTGGACAGGCCTAGCTTTGTGAAGACTAATCCTATTAAAAATACAAATACCTGTGTTCAGAGTTCATGCATAAGGTATAATGTAGGATTGGTATTATAAATGATAATACAGTGTGCTACACACATTAATATATTCAAAAATGTTTGAAAAAATGTTCAACAACAACTTACTAACATTACATTGGACACTGTTATGTATATGCTTGTCTGCATTTGCTCAGAGTGAGGAGGCTCTGTCATTATGTGGTGAACCTGCGCTACTTTGAGATGTGCATCCTGCTGGTCATCACCATGAGCAGCATTGCCCTGGCTGCAGAGGATCCAGTGCAGACCAATGCGCCGCGCAACAATGTAAGTCTTGCCACCCTAAACGCCATCCACAGACACCACACAAACACAGTGAGACTGTATATACAAACTAAGTTGGAATATGCACAGCAAAGACATAAATGTAAATCCCAACACCCTGATTAGAATAGCATATAACACCTTTATTGTCATTGCATAGCCAATACACAATGAAATTGTAACAACCACTCAAATTAATGCTTCATAAGATAAAATAGGAATGAACAACATGCACAGACACCACATGACCACAGTGAGTGGTTAAAGAGATACTCGTAGACACCCGTAGTGTCTCCAAGTAAATGGACACTTGTAAAAATGGACTATTTTCCCTTCCCCTTACCCTGTGCATGTGTTTTCAATTCAACTGACAAGAGTGGCAGGTGAATACAAAAGTAGTCATGTTCACTGAGGTAAGTAAGGTCAAGTAAGGTACAGAGAATATATTTGGGCGTGACATTTAAATTATACTCATTTTCTGGCACCAGATTTATTCATTATTATTCATTTAACAGATGTTTATTCTTACACTGGGATTGGGGTGATATGCATGTTTTGTAAATCCCCTGTTGTTAATAGATTTCTCTGCTTAAATTTTCAACATCATATCATACATGAGGGCCATTCTCACTGAGTGCCCATGCAATGCTCACTCACACAGACATACACAGGACACCCAAAGACTGACACACCTACACTTACACACATACACTACAGCCCAACTATTCTGCCAATATTGCATGCAGAACAGAGACTCAGAAATATCACCGAAAGCCTCGATCCTATTCAGCTGATGCTAACAGATGCTAAATGCTATGCTGTGAGTGAATTCAGTGGCTGTTCTCACCCTCTTGGTAAACAGCAGCACCTCTGGCTGTTGAGCTCTCCCACCAGGATGATGGGTGGATGAGGCAGAGCCCTCCAGTGGGAGCTCCATCCCATGCATGCCCCTTTCTGCTCTCATGATTTATTTCATTTCATCAAGCCTGGATGCTCTGTTCAGGGTGTGTGTGTGTGTGTGTGGGGGGGGGGGGGGGGGGGGTGGATGGAGTTTTGCCTTAACGCAGTGAACCTGAATCATGCCTTTATTAACACACACACAGATAACCATGCATGGGCTCACACACATACAAAAACACACAAACATATATGCAGACACACAAACACATGCACTCACAGGGAAGTACACACACACACACACACACACACACACACACACACACACACACACACACACACAGCCCCCTAGATCCTTTAGTGCCATCGTTCAGGCTCACTGCCTCATTAATTAGGATTGACTCATGCACTGGAGTGATTTTGATGGATACAACATGACAGCTGTCTGCTCTTGCTAAATGTAAAGCTGCTTATGATGATAAAGTGTTTCTTCTGAGAAACACTTTGAAAATTTTTCATCAGAAAAAACAAGTATGGGGGCTTCCGGTTTGAATATGTAGAGGGCAGACATGTGAGAGTCTCTCCACCTAACTTCCATTGAATTACCTCTAAACTCAACTTTATCGTTATTTGTGTTCAGTTGACAGTTTTATTAGACCATTTTCTCTTATTTTTGTAAAATGTATGGTAAAACATGCCAAATCCTAAAAAAAACAAAGAAGATAAGAGGCCAACGCTCAGCAACAAGGTGGCTAATATGGCAAACAGTGATGCTAACAACAAACTGGCCATGATGTTAGCAGCTGAAATGGGGAAACAACGTGTGAATCTCAAGGAGGATATGGCCGCACTCATTCAGTCGTTCCTAGCACCTATCCAGTCTTTAATAACGACCTTTCAAGAAACAGTGGATACACTTGGACAGCGTATTACATCGGTAGAAACTACGGCGGGTGACAACTTTGAACAAGAGAGGAATACAATTCAAGCTAATCTATCCTGCGCGTCTTTGGGTGACCCTGACGTTCGAGACACCATCGGATGCTGAAGCGTTCTACTCCCGACTAAATGAGGGGAGCGTTGGCACCCCTGCTACCACTGAGGAGGAGAATTAACCATTGACTATTTCACGGTGAAAGTGAAGTACTCTACCTGTGTTTACTTTTCGTTTAGCATTGGCTAATGACTTTTCAAAACTGTGAAACTAGTAGAGATGACATGGTGACTCGTCATTTTGATGCATGTCATCTGGACATTTTTTTTTAAATTTTGTTTGTTTATTTCTAAGTTTGAGTTTATTCCATTAATGAATAGGTTGGAGCTCTTGAGAGTAGTGTTTTAGATAACGGTAAATGATTGGAAGTGTTTGGAAGGGCGAATCCTGTGCGCTGCCTGTAAAGCAGAGAAAGGAGTTGTTTTGGGATGTTACATTGGGGTTAATGACTGGACCTTTTTCATGTTTTCTTTCTTTTTACACACAATACCAACAGTTTCAATATTGCATCTCGTCTGAATCAAATAATAGGGTGAGGGGAAAAATTGCCTGTATGTACATGTCAAAAACCAGGACAGATGGACGTTTAACTTTTTTGTGTAACCATGGCTAACAGTGTGAAGGATGGATGTGGGAGATTAGCTACTAGGTTTGTATCTTGGAATGTGAAGGGTTTGAATGGGGCAGTGAAAAGATCTTAAATATTAAGTCATCTTAAGAATCTTAAAACTGATATTGCGTTCCTTCAAGAAACTCACCTGAGAAATGATGACCAAGTTCGTTTAAAAAAACAATGGCTAGGGCAGATCTTTCACTCAAGCTTTAATATAAAATCAAGGGGAACTGCTATAATAATACATAAAAAGATTCCATTCAGTTCTACTAGCTTTATATCTGGAAGGAGACTACGTTGTCATAAAGCAAAGACAGAAAGACTAAGGAAAAGCTTCTTTCCTCAGGCCATTCGTATTATGAATTCAACCTGAACCCCCTCCCCCCACCACCTTCAGTACACTTTTTCCAGAAGCCAATTCATTTCACCACACGTGTCACGAAAGTGACTCTATGTATGTGACCAATAAAGTATCCTTGTATATCTGATCCACAAGGCCGTTATGTGATAGTTTCTGGGCAACTTTTTCACACTCCTGTTGTACTAGTGGGATGATGTAGGATTTGTACAAAGACTGGTTTGCAAGCTACCTGATTTAAACTCTCACCTTATGATTCTAGGGGGAGACTTAAATTGTGTTATGAATCCAAACCTGGACAGATCTAACCCTAAAGCATGTAAACTGTCTAAGATGGACAGTAAATTCTCAGAATTTTTCAAACATATAGCATGCGTGGACCCCTGGTGCTTTTTAAATCCTAATAGTAAAGCATGTTCTTTTTTTTTCTAATGTGCACCATACATATTATAGAATTGATTACTTTTTTATCGATCAAAAACTTCTCAGTTCCTTGGAAAAGGTTGAATACTCAGCTATAGTTGAGTCAGATCACGCTCCCATATGTCTAGACTTATGTTTTAAAAATAACTACACCAGTCACCCTCAGTGGACGAAATGTTCTGCAATTTAATTTCTATAGCCATTAGTAATTTTTTGAACACAAACAGATCGGATTCAGTATCTCCATCATTGCTGTGGGAAACTCTTAAAGCAGTACTTAGGGGAGAAATAATAGCATACTCAGCCTACTTTAATAGAGAAAGGCAGAAGAAAAAACAACAGTTGATTCAATATGTAAAAAGGAGCAAGACCGGAGCACTCCGTAGACAAAGGTTTTAATGGTGCAGAAACAACTAACGTTTCGACGCGACTGCGTCTTCTTCAGAGTCAAACAGTCGAGCAATATTGGATTTGGATTATAAATACTCCACCTCTCCAGGTCCATCACTCTTCAAGGAGAAGGTAGGTTTGCAGACTGAGTATAACTTACTGTCAACCTCAGAAACTGAACGACTATTAATGAGATCACGTGGGTGGTTCTATGAACATGGTGAAAAAGCAGGACGACTCCTAGCCCATCAGTTGAAATCTAAATCAGCTTCGCAGTTTATTTCGGAAATTGAAGTTGACTCAGGGCAACTTACCACGGACCCTAAAACAATACATCTTTAAAGGGGTCCTTCTATCAAAAAACAGTTTTAGTAGCTCTATTTACAATGTGGTGGGTCACAACAAGCAGTATATGCACGCAACATTCCAAGACGTGAAATTCGATCCTCATGGTTTTACTGGTCATTGAAGGGTCAAGCTAACCAAAACGAGCAGATCAGAGCAGGCTAAACCTATTTACGTCACTAGGTCGTAAGCCCCGCCCAGAGCCATGTATGGCACGCTCACATCCATTGAGAACAGTGGACAGAAGCTAGGTGAACAAAAGACAGCGAATGTGCCCAATCAGAGGTGCCTTATTGACACGTCATGGATATGGGACACCGGAAAAGCCAGTCGCTCAACCACTAGACCTGTTCTAGCTTACAGAAAATGGCGTCAAACAAGAGAACTAGGACATAATTTTTCACAGAAATGACGCACAATGCATTCAACCATAGTGACGACACAGAAATATGAATAAAATAACGATGGAAGGACCCCTTTAAGAAATATTACCTTAACTTGTACAACTCAGAATCACTGAAGGATGCATCACTTTTTAAAGATGTTTTTGATAATATAGAAGTGCCTACAATTTCTACTGGCCAGAAAGCGCACGTAGATCAACACCTGGATCTTAAGGAAGTTTTTCTAACAATTTCAGCCATGCAAAGTGGTAGGGCCCCAGGCATATATGTTTTGGTCATGTCATACACTGTCAACAATTTTTGATATATTGTCTGATGTTCTTGGGGTGATTTTAAAACCTTATGCTTTAATTGCTCTATTTGGGGTACCGGATGATGGAACTACTTTCACATAAAAACAACTTAATGTTATAGCCTTTGTGACCTTACTGGCACGTAGGCAAATTTTATTAGGCTCTAACAAATTCCTGTCAGTATGGCATCCTTTACTGCCATACTTTGACAGTCTCCATGCATTTCCCTGCTAGCACTTTCTTCTTCTTCTTCTTCTTCTTCTTCTTCTTCTTCTTCTTCTTCTTCCTCTCTCTTTTTCTCTCACCTTGCAGATATACCTTTAGCCTACAGGTGTGACTATCTCCCTCTATATCCAGATAGTTGTGTGTATCAGGCCACAGTATTACCCTATTAGGGTGTGTCAAGTTTAAACTCAGTCATATATATATATATATATATATATATATATATATAATTATTTTTGATGTTCAGGTCCAGTCAGGGGTGAGTGGGTGGGCAGGTTGGTGTGTGTTTGGGTGTTTGTATGTTCAAAAAAACCAAAGCCAATGTAACTAAATGTATGTATTTTTTTACACTCTCTTTCTGCATAAAAAGATGTAAAAGTATGGCCATGCGTAGATTAGTTGTCCAGCGTGCTTGTGGACATTATTAGTCGGTGCCACAATATATCCAACTCCAGCCTTCCACAGAGTGCTGGAAATACAGTGATCACCTCCGCCAAGGAGGTTATGTTTTTGGCGGCATTGGTTTGTTTGTCTGTTTGTTTGTTTGTGAACAGCATAACTCGAAAAGTTAGGGATGGATTTTGATGACATTTTCAGGATAGGTCAGAAGTGGGCTAACTTAGAACTGATTTGTTTTTGGTGGTAATCCGGATAACCATCTGGACTAAGGAATTTTTTATTCAGTGAAGTTACCAGTGTAGCATGGAATCTACAGAGACTTTTATTTTGAAAGGAGGGAATATAGGTTGGTACAGAAATTAGGATCCTGTTGCGGGTCAAGGAGTTGTTGAGTTTTTGGTTAGAGGGTTCAGTGAAAGACAGAGGAGAGTTAGAGCGGTAGTGGTGAGCAGCCCAGTAGTTCATGTTGGCAGTGGAAATTAGATATAGTACTTTCCTGCACCGAAGAGCCAACCAAGTTCGTGTGAGCATGAGTGAACGAACCCAGATGCACTGAAGAGCCAACCAAGTTCGTGTGAGCATGAGTGAATGAACCCACTAGTTAACTATTACGCCAGTAATAAAATGTTTTAACATGATTAATGTCTTTTAATGTGTTAAGGTGAGAATGACAATAAGGTGGAGACTTAAGCTGCCTTGGCGGAGGCCTGCGGTCTCTGAGTGCTTTTCTAGTTATTTATGGTTCTTCAGTGTTTGTACTCATAAAGCATCAAAAGGCTAAAAGTAGCTCATAAAAAGCTTTAAAATTTAGCATTAAAATAAGCACCTAAGTCTGTACAAAATACTGTAAAAAATCTTGGCGGCATTGGGCCCGGGCAAACCATAAAGACACACGACCACAAGTACATGTTCATTCAGTTAAAGCATTTATTTACTAACCAGCATAGCGAACACGAACAGTGAGGTACCCACTGATTCAGCTTCATTATTCATATCTGTAATATCTGCCTAATTAGTCGGTTATGATTGTATATCACATGTATTTTTGCCATTAATGTGTACGAAGTATGTATTGATTCCCCAATGTATTTCTAAGTGTGCCACTGTTTTGTATAATAGCCATGGTGTGGGCTATGAAGGTTTTTATGTGTCCGTGGAATGTTTTCCCTCTGTGTGTCTTTGAGCTCTACCAATTATGCAATTATTGTGTGGGCTTTAAAAGAGGAGCAAAGCTCAGTGTTAAGAGAGTTTTGTTTGTGAAAGAATGTCTCTGTCAGCTTGCTGTGAGGTATCAAATTGAGTTTGTTGAAAAGTATTATGCCCTGTATTGCCTACTGAGGCTGCTTTATTTTTGTTATTTCAGTTTTTTGGTTTATTGCTTTTAAAATCACTGTGCACTGTAAATAAACCATCACCACTATTCACTTTATATTTAAGTTGCTTACTTCTTCTTTTTATTCACCCTTGGGTGTGGCCAGTCCTGCTGTGATGTGGGGGGTGGAGAAGCTTCTTATTCACAAGGGGTGTCAGAAGTGGGATTGTGGCGCCCCAGAGGTCCCTGAGGAAGAGAGTAGGAAGTTGGGTTCAACCCAAGAGGGTGATGGCATATTGGCGGTTGCTCAGAGATGGCAAACAGGAGGCTTCAGCTGAGGAGGAGGAGCCTGAGGTTGGAGTCGAGACACAGGGAACCATGGGCAGAGCAGCAGATGGTTCATCGGCACTGGACCTGGGCTCACTCTACAACCTCCTGCAAAAGTCCATACAGGATCAGAAGAGGGAAGCCCACAAGCAGGTCATGCGATGGCACAGTGTGCAGATCAAGCTGAACAATGTGCACAATGAGCTGGAGAGGGAGTGCAGGAACGCCGCTGAGGGGCAACATCAATCAGGGCCTGATGACATCGGGGCTCTGCTGAATCCGAGAGCTCCACACAGTCCTGCAGCGCCACTGCTGGGCCTGCAGGTACCTGTACTTCCACAGTCTCCGGCAGCAGTTCCAAGGCTGTATGCAGCAACCCAGCAGCCCTGCCTCCTGCACCAGATCCAGCAGTAATGACTCCAGCTGGCTGGACCCGGGCAGAAGTGCCTAAGCTGGAAGAGGGTGATGACATTAAACAATATCTCACAACCTTTGAGAGACTCGCCATTGCCTACAGGTCGAGGCGGGTGGGCTATCTACCTGGTGCCTTATCTTACGGGTCAGGCCCAGGCAGTTTATGTGGCAATGGACATTTTCGAGGCCATGGACAATTGAACAATTGAAAGCTGCAATCCTGGCTAAGTACGAAATTAGTGAGGAAAATTACCGGGACCCAGAGGCCCAAGCAGGGGAGACCCCATGAGAGCTGTACAACCGCCTCCACAGGACCTTTACAGGAAGTGAGTGAAACCCGCAGGCAAGACTGTGGAGGAGATTGGTGAGATCTTCATCCTGAAGCAGTACCTGCGTACCCTAGCTCCTGACGTGCATGTGTGAGTTAAGGAGCACAACCCAGTGACAGTGGAGCCTGATGGAGTCCTGGCAGCTCAACCTGGGCTGAAGACTTTCTGCAGCCAGAGCTACAGCAGGCCAGCAGTGGGAGGCAAGTCTGGGGGGTCCGGTGGGGGAGTTGGTCTTAGGGCGTGGGGACAGGTCATGGCACCAGTCACACAGACCTACACACCTTCCTACACCTCACAGCCTAGACAGGCCCCAGCACCAATGGCTACATTACACAGGCCCCTTCTAATATGTCATCACTGCAGTAAGCCTGGTCACAAAATTAGAGACTGTCCTGGTAGGAAAGCTCAGGGGTCAAGCATGCGCAGTGTTCCTAGACCTGAAGCAGGAGCTGAGGAATGTGTCAGAATCCAAACCATCCCTGTAATCTTAAATGGCCAAGCTACAACTGCTCTTTTAGATACTGACAGCACAAACACTCTGGTACAGCCCCATCTGATAGAAGCAGCTTGGGGTGATTGAACAGTCCAGCAGTCCAGTCCAACATAGCAAACAGTGAGGTACCTACTGATTCAGCTTTACTATCCATCCACCGCTAACAATAGCTTCACGTGCCAAACAAACATTACACTCACTTGGTTGCATAGCAGTAGTCCTCCGGTCCATCAGCACACAGGTCCGATGGGGAAACAAGAGCCACATCGGCGCTTGATTCTTATCCACTGGTCCGGAACAGTGGAAAGGACTATGTTGCCGTAGGGGGTAATATCTGCCTAATTAGGCAGTTATGACTGTATATATCATATGTATTTTTGCCAGTGATGTGTACGAAGCATGTATTGGTTCCCCAATGGATTTCTAAGTGTGCCACTATTTTGTATAATAAACATGGTGTGTGCTATGAAAGTTTCTCTGTGTCCATGGAATGTTTTCCCCCTGTGTGTCTTTGAGCTCTACCAATTATGTGATTATTTTGTGGGCTTTAAAAGAGGAGCAAAGCTCAGTGTTGAGAAAGTCTTGTTTGTGGAAGGATGTCTCTGTCAGTTTGCTGTGTCAAAGTGAGTTTGTTGAGAAGTATTATGCCCTGTATCGCCTACTGAGACCGGTTTTTTTTTTATTATTTCAGCTTTTTGGTTTACAATCATTGCACACTGTAAATAAACCATCACCATTATTCACTTTATATTTAAGTTGCCTACTCCTTCTTTTTATTCACCCTTGGGTGTGGCCAGTCCTGCTGTGATGTGGGGGGTGGAGAAGCCTCTCATTCACATATACCAAGCTATTAAAATGTGCCGTTACAATTGCAGGGGTATAATGGTTGTTCCATCGCACCACCATGGCCACCATCACAGTGCAGACAATTTTGAATGAATTGATTCCCTTTTGCCACACTTCGCTACTTGGCAACACTAGATTACAGCTAAGGTCAGTGCTGCCAGATTTGGACAGTGGCTGTGTCTGCTAGAAAACGCTTCTGCTCACTTATCCAACTCTAGGGGCTGTGGGGAGAGAGTCAAATTCACTTGGGGGTGGCGTATTCCTTTAAAAAAACATGGTGCATGGATTTTTTTATGTTGCGTTAACTTAACAACTCTATGTATGCTATAAATATACATGGCATTGTTAAGTTAAACCAACCTAAAAAAAGATTAATGCAGTCACTTTCCTTGCTGGACATTTTTTTATTTATGCCAGTTATTATATTTTAGTTGTCTTAAAGTTGTATTTTTTACAGTGTGCACAACCTAGAGTCAGTGTATAGGCCTACTTTTCCCTAAGAAATTCATTTTGGTGTGTGGAAAAACACACACCATTGGACATTTTGGTGTGTGGAAAAACAAAACCATATACTTTAGACTTCCTATCTTGAACAGTTGTCAAGCCATTGAAGAACCATTTGAATTATGCCATCCCAGCTTTTTTTGATATTTGCTACTTTCAAAGTCAAATTTAAAAACTATTGCTTCATTTTTCAGTGTCACCAACATGCATGTCTCTCTCCCTCTTTCAGGTTTTGAAATACTTAGATTACGTCTTCACTGGTGTGTTTACCTTTGAGATGGTGATTAAGGTAAGGAGTGGTTGCCTGGGTCACTGCCATGTTGGGTGGAATTAGCTTACGCCAGTTTGATTTGTCTCACTGTGGGCTCAGGTCTAAAATGGGAGTTAAAAATACCAAGTCAAAAATACCAGTCTGACTCAGACATTTAACATGGAAAATCCATTAAAAATGATATCCGTTTTCATGCTTTTCTGAGTCTACATCTGAAAAAAATTACCATGTGCCTTGTCTGTTTTTTTTTGTTATTTACTATATGATGTACACATGCATATACCCTGGTTGTGCTCTTAAAGTGCCACTTTTGATGATTTTTACATTTAGCTTAGTCATAAAGAAATGTCTAAATTAAATGGTAATGATGCACTAACACAACAAATTCACCACTAGATCAACCTTATTTTACCTACTGAATCAGTAGTATTATGTACGTACATTATGTACATCACTTTTTTTTCTGCATCTTCACCTGCTCTTCCATCCAAATCCTCTTTCTCATTCTTTGGCCCAGATGATCGACCTTGGCCTTCTGCTTCACCCTGGCTCCTACTTCCGTGACCTGTGGAACATTCTGGATTTCATCGTGGTCAGCGGTGCGTTGGTGGCTTTTGCCTGCTCGTAAGTCAGCTGGTCATCACCATAGTTTGAATTACAGGGGGTGCTGGGTACCCCTGATCAAGACCAAGTACCCCCCAAAGAGGCAAAAATGGCAGGGTTGGGGGGTGCCAACATATTAAAGTGATTAATGTAAAACATAAAAGGTAATACCTCCTGTAAAAGACACAGTAGCTCCTGCTAGTCATGGAGAGTTATTCACACTCTGCTCATCATTACATGAAAATAAATACTGAAAACCCCATCTGCCAAGATGATCATTGCAACATCAACCAATTCCAAACCTGTCACCCTAAATCCGTCAAGCAGCTTTAGATGAGACAAGGGGGATGCAAATGACTCATGGGTGGCTATCAGACGTGGCAGCTAAATACTGTATTGTGGAAAAGCAACATTTTAATGGCTACATTGTAAGATTAGCAGCCTATCAGGCCAAAACTGATTTAAGATGCCATGCCACGCCCAGCACTTTCAGATTTTTGAAACCCAACATAGCATGAAGATGCACTGGGTGATTGTCATCATCCACTGTTTATCTCTTTTACAACAATGCCCTGTGGTATACAATTATACAATTAAAAAAAAAACAGAAGATACTACAGACCCTGGGAAAGCTCAGGTGAAATATCATCTTTGTGCTCACATTATCATCATGAGCATGATTGACTAAAGTGTGGCCATGATTTATAAAACATGCAGACGTACAGTAATTGAAATTCTTGAGTATGATGTCATTCAAAATTGTAAGCACGAATTAGTAAAACGTGGCCACGATTTATATAATTTGATCACGTTAAAGAACATTGTGAGCATGATTTATTTATAATAATGTTATGGGAACACTCTACTCTACACCAGGGCTTGACAACCACAGGCAGGTGGAGGTGCAAAACTTTTAGACTTGCAAACATAAATTCTGTAATAACAAAAAGAAAATCGGAGCACAATCAATTTTTTGTTTAAATATTTTTATTTGTTTGAATGATATTGGAACAAAAATAGCTCCATAATGTAGAGGGGTCACTAATGCTGATTTTCATATTTTAGGAATAAAACCAGAGAAAAGTCATACATTAAAAATGTAAGTTAAGGGTTCAGCAATGGTAGGAGCAACTCATTTTAAAGGTCTCTAGTCTCTTAGGGCCTCTAAATACTAGGGGCCCTATCATGTCGTGGCGCACTGTGCATTCACAACATGCGCGTGCTGTCATTACTATTCTGTGCCAGAGCATCTTTCATTTTTTTCAGGCAAAAAAACATGTTGTCTAGATAGCAAGAGATGCTATTATAAGGACACAAAAATCAAATTCGCTGATGACCAACAAAAACCTGGTCTTCCGTCAGTTGCGCATTGCTGAAAAGCACAATGCTTTGAACCCAGATGCACCTGCTGCTGCACCAGAGAGGCGAGCTCAACTGGCAGAAGAGCTGCAACATGTATAGCCTGTATAGTCATGTATTTTAATGGTGTAGTAAGCAAACAGGCACAAATATAGAGAGTATAGCAATGTTCTGCAGTTTATAGCAATGTTCTGCAGTTTATTTACGATTTCTTTTGTCATTTTAAATAAATAGCGTGGCAAGTTGTAAGAAATTAAATGGACAAATCATCAAAAAAGAAAACTAATGGACTAATGGTTTAATGGACCTCCACCTTCCGTTCATTTTTGATGTTTTCTTTGAGTTGAAAGCTTTTGTTTCCCTCGTCTTCTAATGTTGTTGTACCACTTTCGGCACTGTTCGAAAGTTAATAATAATAATAATAATAATAATAACCTTTACTTGTATAGCACAGTTCATACATACAAGATGCAGCTCAAAGTGCTTCACAGTTTGGCAAGGTTACAACAAAACAGCATTAGCCATAACAACGCAATGTCCCTTTGATGCAGGCTCTTGCGTGAGCACATGCAAAAGTCCGTAGGGGCAACAGGGGTGAGGAAAAACTCCCTGAATTTGATGTAGTTGAATCAAACCGGGAAAAAAAAAGGAAGAAACCTCAGGCAGAACCGCGTCCCCTAGGGAAGCCCTTCTGCCGGGGCTGTGGTAGACTGGGGGTGGGTGGTAGTCCTCGTGGGGGTGAAGTAGTGGTTGCTGTGGGTCTGTTTGGGTGGAGGGTGGAAGGGGGACTTTGGAGGGGGGGAGGCGTTGTGCGGCTGCTGTTGGTCTGGGTGCTTGGGGCTTGGTCTGGGTGCTTGGGGATGGGGATGGGGGGGGGGGGGGGGGTGGAGAGGCCTCGGTAGGGCCGTTAGGTGTAGGCGAGGCTGAACAGATGAGTCTTGAGTTGCCTTTTGAAGGCGTCGACGGACTCGGCTTCTCTAATGTGTTGTGGTAGGGCGTTCCATCTTCTTGGGGCGTGGTATGAGAAGGCTGCTTCCCCGATCCTTTTGGGTGGAGCTTCTGGGACCCTCAGGAGGCCAGCTTCGGTCGATCTGAGGGCTCGTGCAGGGATATAAGCAGAGAGTGTGTCAGTGATATAGCAGGGGGCAAAACCATTTATAGCCTTGAATACTAACAGGAGTATTTTAAACTCAATTCTATAGGAGACAGGCAGCCAGTGGAGTTGAGCTAATATGGGGGTGATATGATCCCTTCTTCTAGTTTTTGTTAGTAACCTAGCAGCCGAGTTTTGAATAAGCTGTAGTTTCTCAATTGACTTTTTGGGGAGGCCTGCAAATAAGGCATTACAGTAATCTAGTCTACTTGAGATAAATGCATGTATCAGTTTTTCAGCGTCCTGCTGGGTTAAGAACGGGCAAACTTTTGCGATATTTCTAAGGTGGAAGTAGGCGGTTTTTGTTAATTTATTAATATGAGGTTCAAAGTTTAGGTCAGAGTCCAGGGTCACTCCTAGGCTTGTCACCTTTTCTCTGACATGTTGGTTAAGGTTTCCTAGGTTAGAGTAGAGCGCCTCGCGTTTGTCTCTGGGGCCAAGAAGCAGAACTTCTGTTTTGTCCTCATTTAATTTTAGAAAATTATTGTTCATCCAATGTGTAATAGCTGTTAGGCAGGAGGTTAGAGTGTGTAGGGCGGTAGTTTGATTCGGCTCGACTGATATGTAGAGCTGTGTGTCATCGGCATAGCTGTGGAAATCTACATTATATTCTTTGATAATGTTGCCTAATGGTAGCATGTATAATGAGAAAAGAAGGGGGCCGAGACAGCTGCCTTGGGCGACTCCAAAGGGCATGTTGTGTTTGTTGGATATGTGGTCTCCTATACTAACGTAGAATTGCCTTCCTCTAATATATGATTCAAACCATTTTAATGCATTGCCTGAGAGGCCTACCCAGGTCTCAAGACGGTTAAGTAATATGTTGTGGTCAATAGTGTCAAAGGCGGCACTTAGGTCTAGGAGGATTAGGACAGAGACTTTGTTTGTGGCCATACTAAGTCTGAGATCATTAACTATTTTAGTTAGGGCGGTCTCTGTGCTGTGATTTGCTCTGAAGCCTGATTGGAATTTTTCTAATATATCGTGTTTGCTAAGGAACAGGTTGAGTTGCTTAAAGACGACTTTTTCTAATATTTTGCTTATAAATGGGAGATTGGAGATTGGCCTATAGTTGTTCAGTGTGTTTTGGTCCAGATCTGCTTTTTTCAGGAGTGGCTTTACAACTGCGGTTTTAAAGGAGTTGGGGAATACTCCTGTGACGATGGAGGTATTAATAATCTGTAGTACGGGTGTTGAAACGCAACTAAAGATGTTTTTCATAAGGAAGGTAGGGATAGGGTCAAGGCTAGAGGTTGACTGTTTACTTTGTTTGACTATCTTGTTCAGTTCTTCTTCTGAGATGGGGTTAAAGTTATTAAGGGTTGGTGGATCCCTGCGAGGAGGTTGGTGGTAATAATTGGGGTCATGAATAATGCCGGTTCTAATGGCAGCTATTTTGTTAGTGAAGAACAGTGCAAATTCATTGCACCTAGATGGGGTGGCTAAGCTACGCATGTCGCAGGCTGGTGCAGGTTTTAATAGCCTTTCGATTGTGGAGAACAGTACTCTTGAATTGCTATGATTGTCTGCGATAATTTTTGAGAAATACGCTCTTCTTTCAGTGCGAATAACATTATTGTAAGTGGAGATGCGTTCTTTGAAGATTAGGCGGTTGACCTCTAATTTGGTCTTTCTCCAGGTTCGCTCTGCTGCTCTGCACTGTCTTTTGAGTTTTCTAACTGAGTCGTTTATCCAGGGGGATGATTTGGCTCGTGATCTACATTTTGACTGTAGGGGGGCGACTTTGTCTAGGATTTCTTTTAAATTGCTATTAAAGCTGACTACCATTTCCTCAAGTGAGTCTTGCTCGTTTATGAGGTCGTGGGCAGCAACAAGGTTGGTAAATTCTCGTTCGATGGAGGTGTTTATGTAGCGCTTGCGGATTTGACTATTGCTACTGTTGGTAGTTATGATGAGTTCGGATTCAAATAGGACGCAGTAATGATCGGAGATGGCGACGTCTGATACGGTGATGTTGTTAATGTTGGTGGCGTGTGATATTACTAGGTCGAGCGTGTTACCTAGTCGATGAGTGGCCTCTGTTATGTATTGACATAGTCCATAGCTATCTAAAGTGTTTAGTAGTTCCTTCGCGTTCGTGTCATGATTTTTGTTGACGTGAATATTAAAATCTCCCATGATAATTAATCTGTCGTAGTTTGTGACTATCGTTGACAGTAGGGTGGAAAATTCTGATATAAATGTTGGTGAGTGTTTTGGTGGTCTATAAAGTGCGACGAGAATCAGACTGTGGTTAGTATGTACTTTGAGGGCTAAGTACTCATAGGATGAAAAGATGCCAAGATTGATTTCAGTGCATGTAAATTTATCAGAGATGATGGCGGCTACACCACCTCCCCTTTTGCTGTCTCTTGATACCTGATAAAATTTGTAGTTTGGTGGGCAGGCTTCAATAAGGGTGGCGGCCCCGTCCTCTTTTAACCATGTTTCTACCAGGAACATAAAATGGAGCTTTTTGTCTAAAATTAAGTCGTTTATAATAAAGCTCTTATTGGTAAGAGATCTTACATTAAGAAGTGCGGCTTTAATGGTGGTATTGGGATTAGTAACTCGGCGCTGGAGTGGGATGTTGATTAGGTTGTTTTTTACGCAGCCTATGGTTTTAACTTTGCGTTGTCTATGATGGGTTATAATGGGGGGGATATGATTGGGCGAAGTTTGATTGTTTCTTTGAGCCAGGTGCACGGTGTTCAAAGAGCTAAGGGTGCTAACACAGTTCTCTTCTTGCCAAAGGAGGAGGACACAAGTATTGAAGATATTTCCTCCCACACTTCTTTGACCCGTGGAGGTTTGGGGGGATTCTTTGCATCCCCAAAGATTAACTGCTCACATGCTTTTACTTCAGGCAGGAGCTGATCGGTCTCCTCCACCGAAAAACTCCTTCTGTCCGGGTAAATCCGCCATTGTAATAGCAACAGGCCATGGAAAAAGCCGCTGGCTTTTAAAGGGAATGAGAGTAAAAAATTTTCATTGGTTAATTGTATGTTACGCCCAAAACACACCCATGAATGACGAATAAAGTAATTTAAGACCAACCCTTTTGAACAATGCGCCTGGCACAATGTTCACTTTTCCCGCCGTCAAAATACCAAATTGTGTTGGGAACGCCCCCAAAGCAACTTGCGTGACAGACTTTGGACAATGCGCATATGATCGTGAAAATAGAGCCCCAGCTCTTTTTGAAATATGATAGGTCACTCCGAGTTGCAGATGCATGCTGTACATAAAAATGTTCTTCTACCCCTATTGCCTCCATCAGTCAGTTTGCAAGTAGCAAAATATAGATAAGTAGGTGTGTTTATTAGGAACATTTAGATCTTCTGTTTGGTATGCTATGACTAGCATTAGAAGGCTAGGTCAATGGCTGAGCCGCATCTAGCAGGATGCTTACCCTGTGTTGTAAATTAAAATCTTTACCTGGAAGATTGGAAAGACTGTTTATAATGTAAAGAAACAAGGCCTTATTTGAAAACATTTCCAACTGCTTATTACAACTTGTAGGCATTATGATGATCGCCACAGACATTCATCTCTACGATTTTGGGGTAGACCGCTCGCCATTCACAGCAATGTAGGAATTATTCTGCCCTCGATAGTTGCTGTCCCTATAACTATCAAATAGTTCAATCAGTCAATCAATAACAATATTAATACTGTCCACAAGAAACATGTTTTCTTTTCATACATTTCCACTTTTTTAATCAACCAAACAATGTGTATTTAGGCAGGTCTAAGAGCTAAGTGTCTCTATACTTGTGAGGAAGTCTGACCTCACAGCCTCTGGAAGTCATCTGTACCATACTATGCGGCAGTGCATGCACGGATGCATGCCCCACGGCACACTCTGGTGATGTCTGGTCTGGTGGCTTGTGGTTGAGGGCAGCACTGAAGAGAAGGCCAACTTGGCAGTTGTGTAGGCCTCTCAGCTGCTGTTGGTCTGACGAATCTGTAGGCCTGCAGGTACTGCCAGTTGCAGTGCAGCACTGCAAAACAACCACGGGGGGCAGATTTACCCTCGAAAAGTCACTGAGGTCTCTTGAAGTTGTTTTCTGTTTGCTCATGCGAAGTGGATTTCTGCTCCCCCTACGTTCAAAGAGTATAGAAGAATTATACTTTTATACTTATTAGGGAGCAAGACGTCAGTCTGGGAAAGAAAAACACAATGACATACTTGATCATTGCATACAGATGTGAAACAAAATGGAATGTCTGCACACTTGCTCCCGTTTAGTTTTTTTTAAATGATTACCACAAGTAAACATTTAATAAGAAATCAACTTCAAGAGAGCTCAGTGACGTTTCGAGGGTGCGTCTGCCCCCAGTGGTTGTTTTACATGCTGGTCACAGATTTGTCCTCACGCTCAGAGATAATTTGCTCGCTTGCAGTTACAATCTTAGTGTGAAATAATATAATACACCCGAATGCATATTTTATCATGTGAGTGCTTTATGGCACTATTGTGACACCATACGCTGTCTGTCTTCACCAGGTATGACCAGAGCTCTTTAATGACCTTGGCCTGGTCTGACCTGATAGTCTGAAGGTGGCTATTCAGTGTCATTGACGAGGCACTCCACAGACAGCAGCCTCTGCTGTGTTTGTCGGCTGGATTGCTTCCTCTTTCTCTGTCAGACACACACACACACATACACACACACACACATTCAAACACTTACCTAATCACTTACAGACACACTAAGCTTACAACATTGGTTTAAAGAGGGAGAAATAGGCTATGTGGAAAGTTAGGGAGCTGTGTAGGTCTGGTGTACATAGGTGTGTGTAGCCACCTGTTCATACTGGTAAGTCACTGCACTGAACAGTCTCCTGGTCCATTCTACTGTATTGGGTTAATACCGTACAGAAAGACACTTTCCTGCAAAGATACCAGGCCCTACAGTAATTAGCAGCTGCATGTTATGCATAGTATGATTACACTGAGAAAAGCCATCAACTTCATATGTCACTGAATGTAAGTAGCTAACCAGTAACAACTGTATATTTTTGTGTATGACTTTGTTTTGAAGATAGATAGATAACCTTTTATTGTCTACTCATGAGAAATTTGCACAGTGCAGGCCTCACAAGCATACACATGTACAAGTACAAGTACATAGCAAGTGTATAGCAAGCAAATACATAGAACACACATTTATCCCACCTACCCAAGATGTACATGTCCTATACACAAATGATAAACATTAGCACAATAACAACCACTAGCACTTATTACCGCCGGATGCTTTCATTGAATATGTTTTAAGAATTCAGCCTTGTTTTCTCGTTGTGTACAGGGCTAAAGCACTAAGGAGTTTTGTTTTATCTCCATATGTCTTTTTTTTTAGAATATTGACATGACATATATGTTCATGTTTTGCACCCCTTGCTCCAGTGTATAAATACTAGAGGTCTGCCTTTGTAATGTCATCTTTCTGATTGTCTTTCCTCTTGCTTGTATTTAAGTGTTCATCATTGTAGCTAATGTGCTTGTAGTTTACTGTGCGTTTACTTGCGTCTCCTGTCTGCTTTCTCTCTGTTTTTCTCTCTTTCTTTGTCTTTCTGTCTGTCTTTTTTCCAATTTTTCTATCTGGTGGCTTGGATGCTTTCAGGAGCATGATGGGGTAATGCCTTTGTAATTGTTTTTTTCTGTCTGCCTCTGTGTCTGGTTTGCTGTCTGTCCTTCTGTCTGTCTTTTTATCTGTTTTCAACTATTTTCTCTCAGCCTGTCTCTCTTCCTAATATGTTATTTCACCCCCCCTTCATCTCTCTCTCTCTCTCTCTCTCTCTCTCTATATATATATATATATATATATATACAGTTTAAACCGTGCATACACAATTAAAATATTGAATTAAAAAGTCCTTCTCTGATTAATTTGGCATTAAGTATATTGAAATCATTTTAAATATTCATACAGACATGAAAAAGTTAAATGTCTGATTTCATGTCTGACTATGAGAAAAAAAAGATTGTGTCTTTTCCTAAAGTGTATGTAAATATGCGGTAAACTTTTACACACTGCAGCAGTTGAGTTTTTCACCTGCCTGTTGTATACGTTCAGGTAGTACTGCTCCCTCATCCATCTCCTCCTCTCTCCTGTCTCCTCCTTTGCTCTCTTTAAATTCCACCCCTCTCATCTGCCCCCACTGTAAAGTCACTGTCAGTATGATGACTGCTTAACACTTACAGGGGAGTGTGTGATTGACATTTCATTATAGAGGGTGTGGTGTGTATATGTGTATATGTGTGTGTTTGTGTGTGTGTGTTTGTGTGTGTGTGTTTGTGTGTGTGTGTGTGTGTGTGTGTGTGTGTGTGTGTGTGTGTGTGTGTGTGTGTGTGTGAGAGAGAGAGAGAATTTGTGTTTTTTGTGGTATGGGTGGAGAGTGACAGAAAGGGATAGAAGTGAAGATTGTTGCTGTGCCAATGTGCTGTGATGCTCAGAAGACAGAGCAATCATGGAACACAAATGGGTGTGTGTGTGCTGTTCTTCTGTATGTAAACCTCTGCCTGTGTGTAATTCTCCACTTCTCATTTTTTCTACTAATTAAAGTGTGTTTAGGTTTTTCTTCTTCAACTATTTAAGATACTTGCAGGACATGCCTTTCTAAGTTGCGTTATAATTCAGCTTTTTGTGACATTTCTGTAAGTGTTGTAAGAAATTGGTTCAGACTTTAAAAAAAAATTTTGGTTGATCACTATCTTTTTTCGATCTGTTTGTGAAAGTGTACAGAATTTTATATCTGCTTCAAATAATTATGCTCTTTGGCTGCACTGGCTCTGTTTCCTGTTCTTCTCTGTCTGTCCAACAGCCATATTTTTTCCTGTGCTGTATGTGTGTGCAATTGGTGTATATTGTCTGTGTGTATGTGTGTATGTGTCTATTTGTGTACTTGTACATGCATGCATTTATTGATGCTTACCTTCATCAGATCGCAGCAAAGTGTGACCAGGTGGGGACTTATTTTATCTCTGTCATTAACCTCCTCTCTTGTTCTCCTCCCTCTCACCCTTATCCCTCTCTTTCATCTCACTGGGAGAAAAAAAATATGGAGACTCACCCCTCAGTGAACCGCCTTCTGTCCCTTTCAGAGGTGGACAGTGCTTCAGTGCTGCTTCACCCTGATAGCTTTCAGAGGATTACCCCTGACTAAAGAGGGACATTATACTCAGTAGTTCTCATGCTTAAAGGTCTCCTGACAGTTGCACTATGGACTTAAACCATAGTCAGATGGAGCTTCCAGCCTATAAACAGGAAGTGTTAATGATAATATCTCTAATTGTGGATGACCTCTGCCCCAGACCATGGCCCACAAACTCAGATTTGAGATAAAGTGTGCTGCAACCACAGGGCCTCATCTTGCCCCAGTTTGTGAAACGTCATTCCTTTTAACATGAAAAAGTAAAATCAAAATCATCTCACAGTGAAACAGTTGAATACTAGTTATAATACTTGCCAGTTCAGCACATGCTCCACTATTTATTGTTAAGGTTAAGGCTGTATTTCAAACGGAAACATGACCTAGCTAGCGAAAGCGGTCATTATAGTGTTGCCTTTTTTCCCTTTTTTTTTTTTTTTCACCGATTTTTTGTCAACGATTGCCAGGACACTGGAACTCTGGGGGACATGAATCTTTGTAGGCATGTAGCCCTAGAAGTTTTTGAGCGAATAGAAGCTTTTGGCCCCCAAGGGCCACCCCCCCGCTGTGCCAGTATCCATCAAAGGGGGGGAGACGCTGAAAAGTTTTTGCTGAATAACTCAATGAATGTTTCACCAAACAACATGAATTTTTTTGTGATATGTCGGTGTTACAGGGGCGTATCAAACCAGCCCGTAAACACTATAGTGCCACCTAGTTATATGTGTAAATGCAAAAAATTATTAAAAAAACAATTTATATTGGCAATATCTTGGACCGAGAAGGTGGGAACTGCACAAAATATGTCATGCACGATCAGCACAAAGACCTCTAAAAGCACAGCACATGCCATAAAATGTGGCCCATAGGGGGCGCTATAATTGTACAAAATGTCGTTTTGTCTATTATCTAGAGAAGAGTAATGTTTACAAGCAGTTCTTTTTTGTCGTGACATCTATTGACCCTCCTGCATTGAAAACACTGGTCGACGCCCACTTCCAACAAATACAATTTCCGTGAAATTTTAACATTGTGAAAGTGAAACCAAACGAACTCGTCATAGGCCGTTCATGTGAATCTCACCAAATTTGGTACATGTCATCTACAGACAATGCTGACAAAAAGTTATCAAAGGATTTATCTTGAGATGGACTGTTTCAAAGTTACATGTCAATCAAAACATAGCTTAAAATTCTCCAAAAGTCTATATCTCGGCGTCTAATTGCTCATATTTGGTCAAAGTTGACATGACAACTCTGAACGGCTTTCTTTTCATGTGCACCAAATTTTGTAACATTTCATCACATGGTGCAATGTTTCCGGTCAAAGCTAGGTGTACAAAAACAGTTTTTGTTAAATAACTTATCAAAAATTTTGCCCAAGACAATGATTTTGTGTTAGTAAGCCAGTGTTAAAGAGCCGTATCAACCCATCCTATAAACACTCACTTGAAGAAATAGCGCCACCTAGTGATATAGTTAAATGCAAAAATAGACATTTTGCATTGCCAATATCTTGGACCAAGGAGGTGGGAACTACACAAAATATACACAAACACACAGAATGTCATTCATTCAAAACCCACATCCATGCCCACTTCCAGCAAATCATTTCCACACAAACTCTCACCTCACAACACTGACCTACCACAAACTCACCATACCTATGATTCCCACACTTCAATAAACTGCGACGGTCATATCATGTACCACTATGTGGTACATCTACTTTTGGCAGGACCACTTCAATCAAAAATGAAAACAAAGGATACAGCAGTGAAGTTACAAAGCAGCTTTATTAATGATTGTAAAATAATTTGTGTTTGGCACTATGGTTCTGCTCAGAGGAAGTTCCCGTCTTTTCTATAAGCTCCATGGAAGCCAAGACAGCCATTTAAAAACTGGAAGGGTAACACATTTACCCCCTAGAATAAAGCAAGCAACAATGACAACAGTATGATATTGATTCAAGTAACATTTCTTTTTTGGGGGTGGAGCTGGGGAGGAGATTGGTTGCAAAGCAGCGAACAGTGGGCTGGGTTAGCATTAACCAACAGGAGACATGGCTTGACTACGTGGCCTGCCAGAACTAACACAGAATGCTCCAGTTTTAGTAGTAATTTCCAAAAATTACATAAATTAATAGTAATAAAAGTAGTAAGAGATCTCTTATTATAGAATGCTAACGTTTTCAAATTGAACCAATGTGCAGTGGTGCCTCTGAAAGCTATCACATTTATAGCATAAAAGGTGGCAGGGTGCCTGTGTCTCTTCTTCTGTCTCCCTGAATGAGTAACTTAGCCTCATGACAGGAGGAGCATGGTGACAGGAGCTCATCTGTAGGTTGGAGCGTGTGTGTGTGTGTGCGTGCGTGTGCGTGCGTGTGCATGCGTGCGTCCGTCCATGCGTGCATGCGTGTGTGTGCATGCCAGTGTGTTAGTGCAAAGACCCCTCATCGCTACAGTTGGGGGAAAGGGAGTGCAAAAAAGCAATAATACAAACAAAATTACCACACTGCCTACAGTACACACACTGTGTGCTTGTGCAGATCCACTGTTTTATTTGTGCAAAGCCAGATAAAATGAAGCTTGACAAGGGGAAA
The DNA here is from genome assembly GCA_030347295.1 of Setipinna tenuifilis. Lineage (NCBI taxonomy): Eukaryota > Metazoa > Chordata > Actinopteri > Clupeiformes > Engraulidae > Setipinna > Setipinna tenuifilis. The sequence continues at coordinate 31,236,982 of CM059273.1, forward strand.
CATAAACATCAGGTGTCTTGTTCTTACAAGTGGCAGAAGTGTGGCATATTTACCTTCCCCCCTCTCGCTCTTAAACACACTGTACACAGACAAATTTAATCAACAGTCACAATAAGTCCAGGTCATATAACTGCAGGTGAAATTCCCATCAGCTAAGAAAATAATATGTGCTTTCTTCCAGCAACAATATTGCTCAAGTTGTTGTCTTGTATAGCACATAATAGGACAATCTTTCTGTCTGTCACAGTCGATAGAATGACTTCGAGCTTTTGTTTTCCCTGGCTGATCTTTGTGTCATCTTGAGGTGGCTCCATCAGTATTTAAGCCAGCACTAGTTTTCACAAAGAATTTTAACACCCCCTCCAAATCTCAACACCAACCACCCACCATATATTACCCAGTCCACCCCCCCCCCCCCAATCCTTTTTTACTTCTCTTAGTTTCTTTGTGGCAATTTTTACAGTCAACATCATGTGTTATTTTACAGAATGTAAGGGTGTTTTTACATATGGTTGCCTTTAAATGAACCAAACTGAGTCCCCTAAAAGTGGACCAAAAAGTGGACAAACAAAAAAAAAACTGTTTGTGTTCACATTTTGAAAGAAGCCTGGGTCTTCTTTCTGGTCCACTTAAGCTCTGATGAAGCCTCGAGCCTCTTTCTGTTCACACTGTAGCTTCTGTAAAGCTCCCAGACCTTCACCAGAGATGGTTTGGTGTTCCACATTTATGGTTGCATTACGTCACAAGCTATATTTTTTATTTCAATAAGTTAAAATAATATAAATGTAATTTTATGTACTATAATATTATTTACAATTGTGTATGACATCAACCAATCACTCTGAGTGAGTCTGTGAAACAAGCAAGGTAACAAAGTAGCTCATTCAAGTGAATAGCTGCAAGTATATGTGTCCCATTCAGTTGAGTGCAAGGAGGCTTGACTGTATAAAGGCTGATTTCCCCCTTGCCTCTTGTATAAATACAATGCAGAAGTAAACAAACATTGGCGAATCAACCATCTCCGGTAGATGCAGGATGTTTAATACAGGGTGGCCGTGATTTCTTCAAGTAATCGTTGTTCCAGGGACAACACCGGCATGCGGAGTTTTTACATCTGGAACAAATTGGCGGTGTTGTCCTTGGAACAACGGTTACTTTATTGAAATCACAGTCACCTTTAATACAGGTAGAAGATTATAAAACATTGCCAAAAGGCTAAGTGAACCCAGGTTGCTTCGTGTTCATACTGTGCAGGTTAGGCGAACCATACCGCGGACTTTTTAGCAAACTGTACTGAGACCACCTCCCGAGATGGTTGGTTTGTTTTAAAGGGGTCTGAGTGCGCTTAGAGTGTTCACATAAGGCCTATAATGCTCAATTAATGAACTGAGTTTGCTTTAAATGCTGAAATGGACCAAGTGTAAAAACACCCTAATATAAACTCTGCATCTGCATACTGTGGTAGGTATGTTTCTGTAGCATAACCACATATATGCGCATGGACTGTACTAACCAATAGAGATGCCAGTCTGGTCATGTATGCAAGTTACATGATGGCCTGAAAACTTTGAAAGAATGATGGTAGATAAAAAGTGTGTGAGTGTGAGTGTGTCCATGTGGTCATTGGTTTGTAATAGTGTTCATGTTTTCCTAACGCAGAGGAACGAAAGGGAAGGACATTAACACAATTAAGTCCCTGAGGGTTCTGCGTGTGCTGCGACCACTGAAGACCATTAAACGGTTACCCAAGCTTAAGGTAAGCCTGCACACACACACACACACACACACTGACAAACGACACGGCAATCGACCTGTCTCGGACCCTACACTTTTTGCCGGGGCGGGTTTGTGAACACGCCAACATGGCGATCTGGGTTATGAGGCATGGTACCCTTGTATCACATCACTGAAGGTACATTTCCTGGGTCTCCACAGTCAGTCCTTAAAACTGAAGATGCCTTTTGGATAAGAGGTGAAATGTCTTTAAGCTAAAAATAGAAGTCCAGTTGCCAGCTACTTATAACAACTAATGACAGTTTTCTGTATGTGTAATAGGGGATTTGTTGCTGTGTGCTCTTTTTATTTATAACAGAGACTTGGTTGACTGCTGGTGACATCTCCTTTGCAGACCTCTGTCCCTCTCAGTACAACTTCATAAATTCACTGTGGTGGTGTAGCAACAGTTTTAATAGTTTTTTTTAATGCAAGCCTGTGCCTGATGTCTACTCCTCATTTAAAGTTCAAGTAAGGGATAATGTATTGTCCACGGGCGACTATAGGAAAATATTTCCCGAAGGCGGAGGGGTATTGTTCCGCCCCTTAAGGGAAATATTTTCCTATAGTTGCCCGTGGACAATACATTATCCCGCTTATTCTACGGCTTATTGCAGCTTATTACTGCTTATTTTGAGAAAAGACAGACAATTGTTTTCTTCCATTTTATCTATTTCCTCCTCCTGCAAATCTTGATGTCTTCTTGTTTTAGTCTCCGTGCAGTCTGTCTCTGTAAATTGCGCTTCCCACCTGCGCTCAGAAGTGCCATAGTCGCCGTATATATTAAAATTAATTGGAAACTCCTCCATTTTTTTCCACAGATGTCGCCAAAAACTCCGTAGACGTAGGGCCTACTTCTCTAGCAGCCTGTATAAAATAGCCGTTACAACTGCCAGGTTACCATAGCGAATATTTACTTTTTAAAGTGGTCGAACTACTTGCGGAGTGATAAGGTACCGTGAATCTGAAGTGACAAAACTCGTTGCCATTGGCAGCGGGCGTTAATGGCGCAGCGGGCGGTTATCGAAAAATATCCGCCCGTAGAACGCTGGGAAAGTCCATTCAAAGTGAATGGGACCTGTCACAACATTCTAGAGGGCCGTAGAATAAGTTCTGAAATTACATAGGCCTATCCCTGTTCCTGTAGTGTACCGGCCACCTAAATCAAATAGTCTTTTCATCCAGTAACTCTCTGACAATGTTTGCTTCTCAATCTGATCATCCTATAGCTTTGGGAGATTGTATTATTCATGTGTGTGCATCTACACTTATGGTTTAGGAATTTTGTGAGTGCTTTTTATCATTTTTAACAACAAAATCAACTACATAAGAACCAATATCACTTATATTATCGGAGCCCTATAGTATCTATATTATCAGTCCTTCAGTCCTTACCTTTCCAGCTCCTACAGTTTCAGCAAGTTTCATGCTTACAGCTATATGAAGTGGTCCAGCACATGAAGCCTACCTGCTGCCTGTTTGACATCTTACCATCACAGCTTTTTAAGGATTTTTTCCTATTCTCTGTCCTCTTGTTCTGGCCATCATAAATAGCTCTCTTCTAAATGGCACAGTCCCTTCTAGTTTTAAATATGTCATAGTGTAGCCTCTTAAAAAAACCCTAGCTCGATCCAGACAATCCTAAACTTGGATAATCTCTAAGGTGCCTTTTATGTTATGGGAAAGGTGTTTTTTATCCAAAATTCTTCTTCTTTATAAGCTTTCTCTGATATATCTATGGTACATTTCAGTCTGGTTTCAGATCTATGTATAACACAGAATCTGCTTTATTAAAGGTACAAAATGACATCCTCCTCTCAATGGGCTCCTTTGCAATTTTAGTTTTACTTGATCTTAGTGCAGCTTTTGATACAAGTGACCATGGCATCCTTTTAAAACGACTAGAGGATAATGGTTTTAAAGGATCGATTTTAAAGTGGTTTTACTTTTACTTAACAAGCAGAAATGTTTTCATGAGAATAGGAAACAGTTCATCCTTCTTGGCCCCTATTACACATGGAATCTTGGGACCACTTTTATTCTTTCTGTACATGCTTTCCCCTGGGTCAGTTTTTAAAGAAACTACCACTGCTATGCAGATAATACCCAATTTTACATGCCAGCTTCATCTGAAGATCCCCGGTCCACTGCTAGCCTCAATAACTGCTTGGCAGACATTTAATGGATGGCTAGCAATTTCCTTTTAGTGCAGCTTAATTTCATATTTCAGGAGAATCGTTAAAATTGGTATAAAAGCATGGAATTTGGCACAAATACTCTCTAAGGGTCACTTTTTGGAAATAAGGTGTTGGCCACCCAAAAATTCAAAATGGCGGCCATTTTTTCAAGATTGCCGCTCTTTCTGTCAAATGCTCATTATATCGATCGTTAAAACTGTGATGTAGGCATAACATTTTGCGAAAATACTCTGTTAAGAATGTTTTTATGGAGAATGGTCCTTCTCCCTCACAAAATCAAGATGACACATTTTTCAAGATGGTCCCCACCATTTTTCAAGATGGCTGCCATTTCTCTTAAATCGTTACATTAATTTATCAAATGTTCGGACCATTTGTTCGGGTTTTTTTTTTTAAGATTTGTAAAACTATATATTTTTGTAATCTAAAAAGCTTTGTTTGACAATATTCAGAAGTCATTTGTATAGTAATTTTGGGTCTTGAAAATGGTGGACTATAACAGTAAAAACACCGTAAGCTAATTTGCTGATATGTTGGTGAGTTGAAAAAGTCTGAGGTAAATATTTTTAGGAAAAGTTGTTATACAACATTTTTAGACAGTTTAAAGTGCCCTTCATACAAATTCATATAATGTTAAGCAGGTTCCCACTTTCATGGAATTTTCATTCAAAAATGAATGACTTGTTGATTAAAATAGGCGCTAATTTGCACAAATGTCCAAACTTGACATGTACATACTGGATGAAGCCACCTTAAAAGTTATCACTGCAGTTTAATCATATACCTAATAGTAGCAACCAGGAATATCACCCATCCTTTTTGCAGGATTAAGCTACATACACACCAGAAGCGACCAAAGTGAACAGGTAGTTGAGGTCGTTGAAGAAGCTTTTCCATGAATTGACTTTATTTGCTCTTGACTTGATACTGACATGTTTGATTTAGCTTATTGCAGAGCGGCTCTGACTTGTCAACCTTGGAAATTTGAAGATATATACATTCAAATTGGTTTTAGCTGAACCAAGTCATAGCTTATTAGCATAAAGTTAACTGACATTTAACTTCTGAAATTCGCTTTGGTGGCCCAATTCGCTTCACTCCCGGTGAATTTGCTTTGGTCGCCCAATTCACCCACCCTCCATAGAGAAATCAAATGACATTCTTGGAGATGGTCAGGAAACTGTGCAGCTGTCTGCAAGATCTAGGCAATCCGTTTGAAGAAGAGAGCCATGATCTCTATTCCATAGACACAAGAGATATTGCAAATCCAATCTCTGCTGAACTCCTACAGACACAGCTTAACCCTCTGGAGTCTAAGGCCTTTCAGAGACTTTGAGGCTGTTTGCAACACCCTGACATTTTCAGTATTTCAACTAACTGTAAACATCTATGCAAAAGTGGCATATATGGTTGTATTCTGAAAAGCCTAACAAGAAATAATATGAAAGTAAAGTGAATGTAATACAAACACATTTTATTTAAATTGAGTGTAAACACAACTGTACAAAAAACAGGTTTTAGAGGTCTTCAAATAGTGCAAGAAAACACACAATAAATATATCTAGCCAAGACTTTTGAAGTTTGAACCTTGTAAACAAAAGTTTTGTTCCCAAAAAAGTAAAAAGGGCATTTAGAAATGTTTTGTTTCAGCTACATGCGTTTTCAGTCAGTGATGCATTGTGAGATGAAAATGTTGCATGATGGTTAGACTTTGTGTCAGACCTGCCAGAAAGGCGTGGCGATGTCATAAAAACGTGACACGGTCATGTGACCTAAAACATGTAAACGCATGTAGGCGCATGTAGACAAATCGTGCAAGCGCTTGCAGTTGCTTTCACGCGGCTACAATCGTCTAACTAACGCCTCCGTGGTGACGCAACTTTGCCCTGGTTGGTTTAAAGTTCATTGACATCTGGACACGTGTGTTGTGTAGCGCTCAGTCACGGAACTTCTCATCTTATATGTACTTTATTTTAGTCCAGTTTGAAGATATCTTTTCTCTCTCTTTTTAGCTTGTTCTGGGGCGTGTATCTGATGCTGTCAAGCTCAATCTTTTATTTATTTATGTATTTGTTAATCTCGTTTTTATTTTATTGCTTTGTGTCAGTAGGCTATACCTATTAATGATCTTTGGGTTTTGGTTTTGCCGTGTTATTTTTCATCCTTGTGTTGTGCAGCACTTTGGGACATCTCTGTTGTTTTGTTTAAATGTGCTATTAAAAAACGACTTGACTTGACTTAAAGTCTCAATGCACCCTACTACAACCGCCCGCCCCCTCCTTGTCCCCCACACACAACACATGACCTCTCCGTCATCTACTATGAAGATCAGGTGGTGTAAACTCAAGACTTGTGTCCGACTTGACCGAAGCCCGCCCATGCTGCGAGGCGGAGTTCATGCTGACATATGTAGACAAACGCAGACAAATGCAAACAGACGGGTTTGTCAGTCGAACGTGGCTAGTGTCTCTGTTAGTCTAATACTAATAAGATGGGTGTGAAACACCTCTGATGGCCCCCACCCCCTTGGCATTCATACCAATTGCCGTGCCACAGAAAGAATGGCAGTACTCCTGACACACAATGCATTATTTTTGCATAAGGGAATGGTCAAAAGTTTGAATGCGGCGTGCTCTCACCTCTGAATAGCCACTCAAGCACCGGGTACTTTACCTGTGAATAGCCATAGGTGTGGCCTCGGGTGACAGTACAGAAAATCCAAAGATTTCTTTTCACTCTCTTTAAAAAGGGCAAGCTATATAATTTATTTCATATATATATATATATATATATGAAAACTGGAAGTTTCAAGGTTTTTAATGGTGTCACTTATATTTTTGAATGACAAAAACTCACAGAGTTACAGATGTGTTTTTGGAGAAGTGTCAAATTGCCTTCTGGAAGGCAACCGGACTCCAGAGGGTTAAGAAGGGACAGGCAAAAGCCCAGGGGCCTCATTTATCATCAGTTCGTAGAGTTCCTCCTAAAATCTATCGTACAAATGAAATTTAGAATGTTCCTAAGCACGGAAATTTCAGCATTTATCAACCGTTCCAACGCTGGTGATACGCACATCTGCAATGATAAATTCCACACCTTCCAGATCACCTTGCGTGGGCACGAGCAGACTAATTTACATCCCGCAACGCCCCCAATTACCCATATATGCCATCAACAATCCCTTTATAAGCCACCGGAATTCCTAATTGAGGACATAAGCAAAAAGAGGTGTAAAGGGACACAGAATAAGCAGACAACCTTTAAACATACAGGGAGGTACATGTGTCTGAATCAGTTTCCCAGAGTGGATAGGACTTGCACATCGATAGGTATGGCTTCATTTCACGCTGGAGAAATGGCCCCAATTCAAAGCATAAATTAAGCAATATATGCCTTGGAAAGCGGAACCTGCTCACAAGCCACTCATTGCTTTCCGCCAACAAATATCCTAGGTATGCCTTTTATACCCATATTAATTAGGCTACACTAATTATTTTCAAGTTAGGACTATTGAACAATTATATTTTACACTTTTGGTGGAATGAAACAAAAGCTAGGCTGTGATGTTACATGCACTTTATTCAGCACGCGCAAAACCACAGTAGGCCTACTTGTGAATTAGATACAAGGACCCAAATACCGTCCACCTGTGCGTACGCCTGGTCAGAGTTCTGCGTATATTTAGGCACATTCCTTCATTCAAGTACGAGTTCATAAATCCCACACTTTGCGCAGGAATGATCGCACGCACCCTTTACGCACATATCTGTTCGTAAGAGGCCCCAGGACTTTGAGAGAGAAATCGAGGACACTTCTTCAGCCAAGGACCCGCAACTGTTGAGCCATCAAGGCAGAGGTTGGTGAAGGAGGATTGCCAACTATTCTCCTGTTTACCTCATGTCAGAGCAGAGAATGTGACCTGCATGAGTTTTTTCAACATGAGACTGCTGCACTAAGTGGTGGAAAACTTTATGCTTGGCAGAAATCATAGCTGGCCTCCATCTTTGAAACCTATATCACACCCCCAGACAAAGAACCAGAAACTGAAATAATCATCATAGATGGTTCAGCTTTGGTCCATACACTACCACCAAAAAGATCAAAGACATTTGAGGACTATGCAGCACGGGACGTCCTACCCTGTATATATGCTTATGCCATGAAGTACAAGAGCGCATATGTTGTGTTTGATGTGTATAATCCATCAAGCCTCAAAATAGAAATAAGATCTAAACAAATCCAGGGAGGTTGATGCCAAGTGACAAACAAGAATAAAGTTCCTTCAAATTGGCGCAATTTCCTGAGACATAATGACAACAAAACAGACCTCTTCCACTTTCTGGCTGACAAGATTGCTCAAATGACTGTGCCAAACATAGTTGTTGTCACCATAGGGCTTATTGTCTTAAGTACTTAAAACTAAACTAAAAACTGTTGATCATCTAGACAAATGTTTCCATGAAGAAGCCGATAGCCGCATCTTTGTGCATGCAAATATGCCACAGAGGAGGGCAACAAATCTGTAATGATCAAAGCCAAAGCCATATTCTTGTTATTGCATTGAGCACCTTCCCATTCCTCCAAGATCTTAGTCTCCATCAGCTGTGGGTTGCATTTGAGCATGGTGTCAGCCAGAAGCAGAGTCCTGCTGATTGGGGACGGAAAAAGCTTGGTGAACAATGGGTGATCTTCTGGACAGCAAATGCACCAATTGTACAAAGTTGTGTACAACTAGCCAAGTGAGGCTGCAAAACAGATTGCCGGGAAAGATGCACATGTTTTAGATTGGGTTTCACTTGCACAGAACTGTGCAATTGCAAATGTGAATGAAAAAAATCTGTAAATCTGGACCATGATGCACTGTATACAGTGCCCTCCATAATTATTGGCACCCCTGGTTGAGATGTGTTTTTTAGCTTCTAATAATTTTTTTTTTTTTCAAAATAATATGGGACCTTAATGGAAAAAAAGAGAAAAATCCAACCTTCAATACAAGTGCATTTATTCAGTGGGGAAAAATCCCACATAAAGAAATAATTATTTGACATCAAATAATGTGTGTCACAATTATTAGCACCCCTGGTGTTAATATTTTGTACAACCCCCTTTTGCCAACAAAACAGCACCTAATCTTCTCCTATAATGTTTCACAAGATGGGAAAAGACAGAAAGAGGGATCTTCAGCCATTCCTCTTTGCAGAATCTCTCTAAATCATCCAGAGACCTGGGTCCTCTCCTCTGTACTCTCCTCTTCAGCTCACCCCACAGGTTCTCAATGGGGTTGAGGTCTGGGGACTGAGATGGCCATGGGAGGAGCTTGATTTTGTGTCTGGTGAACCATTTCTGTGTAGATTTGGCCATATGTTTAGGGTCATTGTCTTGCTGAAAGACCCAGTGACGACCCATCTTCAGCTTTCGGGCAGAGGGCAACAGATTTTGATTTAAAATGTCCTGGTATTTCAAAGCATTCATGATGCCATGCACCCTAACAAGGTTCCCAGGGCCTTTGGAAGCGAAACAGCCCCACAGCATCACTGACCCACCCCCATACTTCACAGTGGGTATGAGGTGCTTTTCAGCATGCGCATCTTTCGTGGCACGCCAGACCCACTTAGAGTGTTTGTTGCCAAAAAGCTCAATCTTGGTCTCATCTGACCAAAGCACACGGTCCCAGTTGAAGCCCCAATACCGCTTGGCGAACTCCAGACGTTTGCGTTTATGATTGTGAGTGAGGAAAGGTTTTCTCCGTGCATGCCTCCCAAACAGCTTGTTGGCGTGTAGACAGCGCCTGATGGTTGATTTGGAGACTTTGTGACCCCAGGATGCTACCATTTGTTGTAATTCTGTAACAGTGAGCTTTGGAGATCTTTTGATTTCTCTTACCATCCTCCTCACTGTGCGTGGTGGCAAAATAAACTTGGGTCCTCGTCTAGGCTTGTTTACCACTGTTCCAGTTGTTTTGAACTTCTTAATTATTCCTCTCACAGTGGATATGGGCAGCTGCAGTTGAGTGGCAATCTTCTTGTAGCCTCTGCCTGACCTGTGAAGGTCGCCGCACATCTGCCTCACTTGTATGCTGTGTTCCTTTGTCTTTCCCATGTTTAAGAGTGGTTAAGAGAAATGGCCTCGGTGTCGCGTCATATTTATACCCCAGGGAAACAGGAAGTGATTAATTACTAATTAAATGTTCCTACATACTCTGGTAAACTTTGTAAACTACTGTAGAAATGACAGAAATGCTTCAATTATATTTATTTCCTGGGAATTGTTAAGGGTGCCAATAATTGTGGAACAGGTGATTTAATGAAAAATAATTATTTTTTAGTCAGGGATTTTTTTATTTTCTTACAATTCATTTGAGTTGAAGGCTACATTTTCCTAAAATTTTCAGTGTGACAGTATTCTTCTGCAATAAACACTGAATTTATTTTAAGGCTTTTAACACATCTCAACCAGGGGTGCCAATAATTATGGAGGGCACTGTATGTACACCTTCCTATGTTGCTTTCAGTACAACACTTGCTGACTGTCAAGTAGGGAGGCTATTTTTTAACAGTGTTTAATTATGACATGGCAGGAAACAACCCATCGAACTCAGATTGGACACTCTAACCATAAGGCCTTTAAGATGGTAAAAACTGTTTTTCATACCACCCTACATAGTATACTATTAGAGCAACACCCACCTTGAAAAATGAATGAATTTATGCAATTGGCTTTTTGTAAAAGTGCTAACATGCATATGTGCATCAGTTTTTTTTTAACAGTGGCCCCTCCTCTCTGTGGACTGCACCTTGCCATGGTGCAGAGGCATGTGTACTCTAATGAACCTGAGAGCTATGCCGGTATGGATTTTATATCCCTGGCAGGTTTAACTAAGCTGGATAGGTCAAAGGAGAAGAGCCAGACAAAGCAGACATTATGACAGAAATGGCGGCCATCTTGAAAATTTCAACAGTGTTCCTTGAAGAAAATTTCTGCTTGATGTTATGTTTGCATTACCATTTTAACAATTCAAATAATTAATCTTCTACAGGTACGGTGGCCATCTTGAATTTGTGACAATGGTGGCCATCTTGAATTTGTGACATGCATCTTTTTCCATTGTCCTTTAGAGAGTATTTTTACCTCCGCCAAGGAGGTTATGTTTTCGACGGCGTTGGTTTGTTTGTTTGTCTGTTTGTTTGTTTGTGAACAACATAACTCGAAAAGTTATGGATGGATTTTGATGACATTTTCAGGATAGGTCAGAAGTGGGCTAACTTAGAACTGATTTGTTTTTGGTGGTGATCCGGATAACCATCTGGATCCAGGATTTTTTTATTCAGTAAAGTTACCAGTGTAGCATGGAATCTACAGAGACTTTTATTTTGAAAGGAGGGAATATCGGTTGGTACGGAAATGAGGCTCCTGTTGCGGGTCAAGGAGTTGGTGACTTTTTGGTTAGAGGGTTCAGTGAAAGACAGAGGAGAGTTAGAGCGGTAGTGGTGAGCAGCCCAGTAGTTCATGTTGGCAGTGGAAATTAGATAAAGTACTTTCCTGCACCGAAGAGCCAACCAAGTTCATGTGAGCATGAGTGAACGAACTCACCTGCACCGAAGAGCCAACCAAGTTCGTGTGAGCATGAGTGAACGAACCCACTAGTTAACTATTACGCCAGTAATAAAATGTTTTAACATGATTAATGTCTTTTAATGTCTTAAGGTGAGAATGACAATAAGGTGGAGACTTAAGCTGCCTTGGCGGAGGCCTGCGCTCTCTGAGTGCTTTTCTAGTTTATCAAATGTTATGCTTGGATCACTTTTTGAATAATCCATATAATAACCATTTAATAGCAATGGTGGCCATCTTGAAAAATAGCCGCCATTATGAATTTTTCCAAAATAGTGGCCTTCAGAGAGTATTTCTGCCAAATTTCATGCTTTTATACCAAAGTGAACGATTTTCACTAATCTGCTGCACTATTTAGCTTAATGATAGTAAGACTAAGGTGGTGATACATCTGGGCCCTCTAGCTCAGGTTCTAACCTTGTCTCCACTCTTGGTCGCCTGTCTGCGTATTTGTTAGGTGAGGTTAAAAATCTTGTTGATTAAAATTCAATGAACAGTCGATAAACACACCAAGTACGAAATGTGATGAGAGGCAGGTTTTAGAATCTTAGAAATATTACCAAATTAAAATCTATTTTAGCTTTAAAAGACCTAGACAAATTAATACAAGCTTTTATTTCATCTTGTTTGAATTACTGTAAGGGTTTATCCCATTCCACCCTCCCACAACTACAGTTGGTCAAAAATATGGCAGCTACACTCCTAACTGGTACTAAGAAATGACGGCACATCACTCCCAACTTAGTACAGCTTCACTGGTTACCTGTAAATTACAGAGTTGATTTTAAAATGGTATTGTTTGTTTTTAAAGATTTAAATGGATTGGCCCCTTTGTACACTTCAGAGCTACTTACACAGTATTCTGCCAACCACTTATTTTTTAAAATCTAATTTGAAGACCTAGATCTTCTCTTTATTTTTATCTCTAAAGTCTGAGGTTTTCATTTGCTGCTAGTCCACTTTTAGTCCACTATTCATTTGTTGACCAAGGCTTGCACAGTATGGCTTCTGGGAAAACTGCAAGAGAATATCGAACGGGCTCGCATGAAGATCAAGCCAAGCAAGTCCAGAAGCATCTCCATTGTCAAGGGGAAGCTGGCAGACCACTGCTTTCACATTGGCGATGAACCCATTCCAACGGTCTGGGAGGGTCAAGCCAGCTTCTCCATCACCAGCAGGGCTGACATGGGGCAGCTGGATAGAGCACAGGACTGGAAAATGCTGACAGACCTGGACAAAAAGCTGTGCTTTCTACTGGAAATCGCATCCACCAACCTTCGTCCAGACCTTGTTTTGTGGTCTTCCTCACTCAACGTCGTGTACATCATTGAGCTCACGGTACCATGGGAGGGTGCAGTAGAGGAAGCCTATGAGCGGAAGAAGCTGAGATACACCGATCTCGCAGCAGACGCCCAACAACAAGGCTGGAACATGAGGGTGCGCCCGGTGGAAGTAGGCTGCAGGGGGTTCATAGCCACCTCAACATCTAGGCTACTCAGGGAGATGGGGGTACGAGGGAAGGCCCACAGGCGGGCAATCAAGGATCTTTCCGAGGCTGCTGAGAAAGGAAGCCAGTGGCTGTGGAGCAGGAGGAAAGACCTGACCTGGGGCTCCAAGTGTGTTGTGGTTGATGGGAGTGAACCTGGGACGCTGGGATTCACTGCTGAACCCTCTGGAGGTGTCGTGGGCCTATCAGCGAAACACGGAAGAAGGAGGGCACCCAGTTGAGAACCCAAAGGATGCCATCACTCACTTGATGGCCACAGTGTCTTGTCGGTCCCTACACAACAGATCTGTCTCAACAGCCTCAAAAAAGTGCAGCCTCTCATCAAATGTTGCTGAGTGGACACAATGAAAGCCCCAGCAACCAACAAACACCCATCTGGAATAGTACACAACCAGTCCTATAACTCTGTTTCAACAGCCAAAAAAAGTGCAGCCTTTTGTCAAACGTTGCTGAGTGGACACACTTAAAGCCCCAGCAACCAACAAACACCCATCTGGAAAAGTACACAGCCTGTCCTATAACTCGCCTCAACAAAAAAGTGCAGCCTTTCCTCAGTGTTGCTGAGTGGACACACTTAAAGCCCCAGCAACCAACAAACGCCCAACTGGAAAAGTACACAAATGTTGCTGAGTGGACACACTTAAAGCCCCAGCAACCAACAAACACCCATCTGGAAAAGTACACAGCCTGTCCTATAACTCTGTTTCAACAGCCTCAACAAAAAAGTGCAGCCTTCCGTCAAATGTTGCTGAGTGGACACAATGAAAGCCCCAGCAACCAACAAACATCCTGTCTGGATCCCGCACCCCACTCTTACTTCTACTTGCTTTCTGTTTTTCTCCAAAAAGTATTCTTTCCTGTATATTCATGCATATTTCCTGTTTGTCTGATGAAATGTTAATGTTATTGATACGATACAAACACTTAAAGATGCACTGTGTAGTTTTTTTAGTAGTTTGTTATCAAAATTTATGCTGCCCATTCACAAATTAGACTTTCATGAATATTTACTACTATCTTCAATTTTAAGTATTCCTTTTGGCTTCGAAATTCCATTTTTATATACATGAAAAGGGTACATGTGACATTTTGAATTACCAGTCATCCAAATCATAGACATCTTTGGCTGTAATACCTACTCTGGCCTGAGTGGCGCCAAGTCCTGCACAGTTTACCTTTAAATTTGAATCGTAGTCAGTGCACTCTGTCTTAAACGTTTGTAAATAAACCTACTTAAATTCAACTCACTTACATCTCATGAGTCTTATTTCGTGGGCCTATCAGCGAAACACCCAAGAACCCAAAGGATGACATCACTCACTTGATGGCCACAGTGTCTCGTCGGTGCCTTAGGTATCTACTGGGATATCAACCCCCAGTCCTACACAACAGATTTGTTAATCTCAGTCAGTCAGTCACTCAGTCAGTGTGTTGTAAAGCACTTTGGGGTTACTCTATTGTTTTTTAAATGTGCTATATAGATAAAATGATAAAAAAAATAGATTGGTGACATCTTAGAAGTGTAATTAGGAAATGTGTGTGTGTGTGTGTGTGTGTGTGTGTGTGTGTGTGTCTGTGTATGTACACTTCCACAGGCTGTGTTTGATTGTGTGGTGAACTCCTTGAAGAATGTGCTGAACATCCTGATCGTCTACATCCTCTTCATGTTCATCTTTGCCGTGATCGCTGTGCAGCTCTTCAAGGGAAAGTTCTTCTACTGCACTGATGAGTCCAAGACACAACAGAATGACTGCAGGTACCACACGTGCACGTGCTGATGTCTCTCTCTATATCTCTGTCCCTCACTCTTCTTGTCTCGGTTTCTCTCTCCATCTCTCTCTCTCACGCTCTCTCTCTCTCTCTCACACACACACACACACAGACACACACATACACACAGACATACACACAAAGGCACATAAACACAAAGAAATGCACACTCTTCACACTCTTGCGTGCACATAAAATGTGCCATCACACATTCAGTATCAGCATTCTTAAACATGAATGCATACTTATCCACAAAAGAAATGACAGATGTCATCACCAGTGTGTTTTTGCTCAGGGGCAAGTTTCTGGAATATGACCGGGACAAAGTGGAGGCCAAAGATCGAGAGTGGAAGAAGTACGACTTTCACTACGACAACGTCCTGTGGGCCTTTCTTACACTCTTCACTGTGTCGACCGGAGAGGGATGGCCACTGTGAGACTCGCAAAGACACACACACCCTCTCTCCCCCTCTGTTCTCGCTCTCTCTCCCTCTCCCTCTCATTCTCTTTTTGTCTGTCTACTGTATCTCTCCCTCTCTCTCACACACGCCCACAGACACACATACAGATAGAGAGAGAGACCAGGGGCCTCATTTATCATCAGTTCGTAGAATTCCTCCTAAAATCTGTCGTACGAATGAAATTTAGAATGTTCCTAAGCACGGAAATTTCGGCATTTATCAACCGTGCGTACGCACACCGGTAGGTAACCTGCAATGATAAATTCCACACCTTCCAGATCACCTTGCGCGGGCACGAGCAGACTAATTTACATCCCACAACGCCCCCAATTACCCATATATGGCATCAACAATCCCTTTAAAAGCCACCGGAATTCCTAATTGAGCCTTGGTGGAATGATGGAGTGGCGCTCGAAGAAATGCAATTTCTCCGACACGGTCCAACAAAATGAAAAAGTCATATTTGGCACGTTGGAGGTGGGTTACAAACAAAAGAAAAAATATGGCGTGGGAAAAAGTGACAAGCGGCGTAAATGCTGTATGATCGGAACCACGGACTGTGACCGAGATAAAAAAGAAGTGGTGTGATGTGAAATTAAATGCAACAAATTATATTTTACGCTGTGATGTTATTTGTGCTTTATTCAGCACGCTTAAGACCACAGTAGGCCTACTGAATTAGACACAAGGACCCAAATACCGTCCAACACACTGTCATACAAAAATAAGCAACATTGTAGGTCCAATATATGCTCCTGTGCAGCGAACGAAGCTCTAGAATCAATACTATTTGCAGTTTCGTTATTCTACCACTAGGTTCCTGTGCGTACGACTGGTCAGAGCTGTGCGTATATTTAGGCACATTCCTACGTTCAAGTACGAGTTCATAAATCCCACACTTTGCGCAGGAATGATCGCACGCACCCTTTACGCACATTTCTGTCGTAAGAACGCTTGATAAATGAGCCCCCAGGTGTTGTAGCATTTGCCTGAAGGTGTCCTTGGGCCAGTTTTTGGTGTAACTCTGTTGCCTTCCAGATTTTCTGGATGAAACAGGGCACACATTTTGCTCTAGATATCATCTAGTAAAAGATGGAGAGAACAGTAGAGAGCATAGCAGTAAAGACACACACACACACATACACACAGAAACATGTATACCCTATATATACCAGCATTTTTTTCCTCCCATGCCCTGCCATCTATTTATTTCATTTTAATGGTGGGAATGCGTCCTGGTTCACCAGAAGACAAATAAAACATTGGTGGGGTCAAATCTATTACTGTGTCTGAAGCGAAGAACCCCATTGCCTTTTATATTTATTATCTGTTTGGGAAAAGCAACCCGCCCTGTGTACGTGTTTGTGTATTTGTGTGTGTGTGTGTGTGTGCGTGTGTGTCTATGTGTGTGTGACACAATGATGGCTTTTGATTGTCTGTGGTCTGAAAGAAAATGACTATAGTTTAAAATTATTTTTCATATTCTAGTCAAAGGAGCTAAGTTGTAAGCAACTGGACTTCTTTTTGGAGCTTACAGACGTTTAATCTTAATGGGGATCCAGTATACAGACCTGAGCACTCCACACTGCATTGTACGGCATTACATACCATTCTGCCTTGAGATCACGTTTAACCGCTGTTCACCATCAAAGCAGTTCTTACTCTCTGGATTCTGTGACCACAACAACTCTCACTCCAGTTCACATTTGTCTCTCTCCTGATGTTCCCTCAGGGTTCTGAAGCACTCTGTAGACGCCACAGATGAGGACCAAGGCCCCAGCCCGGGTTTCCGCATGGAGATGTCCATCTTCTATGTGGTCTACTTCGTGGTCTTCCCCTTCTTCTTTGTCAACATCTTCGTGGCTCTAATCATCATCACCTTTCAGGAGCAAGGAGACAAGGCCATGTCTGACTGCAGTCTGGAGAAGAACGAGGTACAGCCCCACTGGCGCACCATCCACACCAGGAGGTGGCCAAACTTTTCTGCTTGTGGGCCACATGCAAAAAAATTACATGCCACAAAGGGCTGATACAAAATTATGAGTGCCATTTTTTGACAAGTTACAAGCAAAAGAAAAACTGAATTTAGACTAAAATCCCTTCTGCTGTAGCCTAGAAATTTAGGTCTAGATCTACATTTTTATACTCGGTACAGTTAAGCAATGACCCATTAAAGCTCATTAGCTATTCCCCCAAATCTGGTTAGACCAATCACATAGGGTAGACTTAACACAATGACAACAGGGCTGTGACTGTGCATTGGTGTAGAGTTATGGTAAATAAGTTAATTTCTCTGATTGTTGTACTGCTTTCCTATTGCGTTCAGAGGCAGTTTGGCAGAGGCAGTAATGCCATCCCTTTGGATTGTCCCTGGCATAGCGTATGCATAGCGTCCAGACCAAACAATGTAATGGCTATCCAAAATACTCTAATTCATGCTAAACCGTTTATTGGCTCCTATTTATGAGTAGATTATCATTACAATAAGTCAGTCTGTCCATCAATAAATTAATAAATAATACTTCATGGCGGGCCACATAAAACTGAACGACTAGTTGCCGTTGGCCCATGGATTACACTTTGGCCACACCTGTTCCACACACTTTGTCCACAGATAGACAACGGATTCCAAAGCTGGCATCTTAATTAGCATGTAGTCTCTGACTAGCCTTGTGACATGGCATCCAGGTATTATGTATTATATTACCACCTTATGATTTAATTTGAACTGTAATGAAAATGTGAAAAGCCGGGGCGTCTCAATGGAATGTCAGGAAGCTTAAAGTTAGTCAGCAGTAGCTATGCTGTTTGTCATTTCTAGAAGTTTAGCTGAAGAGTGGGACCTATCCAGCAGTGAATGAAGTCTTGGTGTGTTTTATGAGAATATGCATGTTATGGTGGGTGTGGGTGTTTTTTGTGCCTTTTGTGTGAGGTGTGTTTGTGTTTATTTGTGTGTGTGTGTGTGTGTGTGTGTGTGTGTGTGTGTGTGTGTGTGTGTGTGTGTCAATTTATGTTTGTCTGTGTGTGTGTGTGTATGTGTGAGAGAGAAAGAGTAGGGGAGTGAGTGGGAACTTGCACTGGGATAAGGTATACAGTGAACTGCACTAGGATTCCTCTCCCCTGCCAGTCAGGCTATTGCATTTGTCTAAACCGACACACACATGACGCACACATGCCATTTTATCAGGTCTCAGGGGGACAAGTACACAGAGAATCCAGTCAACCATATATGCTGCACACTGGCATTCTTTACCCTAATCTTACATTCACTCCACTCAAAAAGCTCTAACAGCACCAGGCCTTCCAATTTCTTAGCCTGTAATAAGAAATCTCAGTGAGACCATGATTACAGTGAGCATATTTGTTTTTTTGTTTTCATGTGTATAAGTGTGTGTGTGTGAGTGGTATTTGATTCAATTGCCATTCTTGTATTTTTGTATATTTAGGCACCTCATATTGCTCATTTGATGTGATACATTTGGCTAGAAGCAATAGCATGAATGGCCTCACAACCACTTAATAACAATATATATATAAAATGTGCTTTAAAATGCAGTAATGTTTTTATTGCCAGTTACTATGCTTGACATAATCTTTCTCTGTTTCTTTCTTGATTCCTCTCCTACTTTCTTATTCTCCTCTCTCTCTCTCGCTCTCATCCACAGCGGGCATGTATAGACTTTGCCATCAACGCTAAACCTCTAACACGCTACATGCCTCAGGACAAGCAGTCATACCAGTATAAGCTGTGGAAGTTTGTGGTGTCCACGCCCTTTGAGTACTCCATCATGACCCTTATTGCCCTCAACACCATAGTGTTGATGATGAAGGTAAATGCGCAAAAAAGAGAAAATACTGTCTTTGAATTGTCCTGACTTTGTTTTTCAGAAACAAATAAGATTTTGTGTAAAGCTGATTTGTGTCTTTGTTTCCTAATGTTTTTTTTAGGAGAAACAATTCAGAGTCTGGCCTTTTTCATCTGGCCTTTGTCCCATGCTTCTTAAATCATAAGAAGCATGGGACAACTCATAAGAAACAGTGTTCATTAAAGCTTGATATAAACCCAGAGTATCAATTAAAGATCTTAAAATAGTGTACTGTCTACTAAGTGGGTTTAGGGGAAACAGATCAACAGTCAATAACATTTATTTATACTGTATCTAAAGACAAAGATTAGACTGCTGTGAGAACCAACATTTTTCTCTGGGTGTGGCCTTGGGCTGCCTGCCGGTTTCCTGGCCTGTTGTAAATATGATGCTCACAGCAGTGTGTCACGCCAAAATCAGACAAGTGTGCTGTATTAGTACACTAAGCTTTTTTCCTCTCAGCTACCAATGCTTACCAAAACTTTAAAAGCAACTAAACTACCAGCAGGGTTGTTGGAACATGTTTTATTGAGTATATTGTGTATAATGCTGTGTTCCCTCATGAGACCACAACCATGTATCTAGTATCTTTTTGTGTCAGTTCTAAACTTCATTTAGTCAGTGTACGCTTAATTTAGTCCCATTGCCATAATCAAAAGAAACCCTTCTCACATATTTCATAAATATCTCATTTACACTTAATTTATAATTAGGAATATCTGTTTTTATTGCCTTAAGTGTATGAGTTGTGTGCTGTAATTGAAAACTTGGGCTATAACCAACAATTTCACTTTTAAAGTGCACTTTGCCCAAGTGACCCTGTGAATGGAATTTAAAGGGCGGAAACCTGAAAGTGTTATTTGTGGCCTTGTCTTGCAGTTCCACGGTGCCCCAAAGCCTTATGAGGACATGTTGAAGTACCTGAACATCATCTTTACCGCACTCTTCACTCTGGAGTGCATCATCAAGATGATCGCCTTTGGGCCACTGGTGAGTGTGACATGCATAATTACACTTGGCAGCTTGTGTAAGTGTGTTTGCGTGTGTGTGTGTGAGTGTGTCTGTGTGTGTGAGCTTGTCTGATAACCTGAGCCAACATTTGACAGGGGTATTGCAGAATTACACCTTTTAACTGCATTGGTCTTATCCACTTGTCACAGTTGTAACTCATGGGATGCAAAGTGCATTAAGATGAGCACTTTTTTCCTACATTTAATGAAATGACTAAAAACATATGTAAGGGATGGCAACTAGCACAGCTTGCTGTTACAATGCTAGTCAAACCTCTCTCCTGACACCTCAAAGGGATATACTACTGACTTAGCTTATAGCCAGGCTTTTAGCTCATCTATAGCAGCAGTGCATTTTTCTCCCATACTGGAGTTTCTGTGAGGTTGTGGGTCCGTGCTTGGGACTGAACTGCAGAGGTAGACCTCGGTTACAGTGGTGCTGTGACCTGGATTGGAAGTGAGGTTTAGGGTGGTGAATATAACAGATGCCAGCTAATGCAGCTCAGCATTAGAATGTCCGTAAACCTCCCTTCCAACACCTTAAAAGGATACACTACTCACTTAGCTAATAGCCCAGCTCAACTCACTTGGTAGGATGTTTGTCTCCCATACCAGAGTTGCTGTGACGTTGCGATGTGAGCAAGAAAACCCATGAGTTACAGAGTGTACATATCAGAGTGGGGTGGGTTGGGGGTGCAAGAGAGAGAGGGAGAGGACAGGAAAAGGTAGAGTGAGATGGAGAAGTGTATTTGAGAGAGAGTGAGCTCACAGTTGATAGATGTCCTTATCAGAGTTGATGCTGGAGCACCTGCAGGAGCAGCCAGTGCATGCTAGTAAAGAAAGAGTGGGGATGAAAAGAGAGAGGATGGAGAGACAGAGAGCGACGGATGGGAAGGGTAAGAATAAATCTCTCCTCAGCACTAGGTTGTCTGGCCTGCGCCAGAGCATCTCATCTCAGGCACCATTTCCATTCATGAGGCTCATTTATTAAATGACCATGCACTCTCTTTCTTTCTTTCTTGTTTTTTTCTTTCTCTCTTTCTCTCTCTCGCACACAATCACTCTCTCTTTCACACACACACACACAGGTTACATTCACTAGCGTGAATCTCTGTGTATTGTATTTAGCTGTGAAACACTTCCTGTTGGCAATGGTTTTGGGTTCATGGACAGGCTGGTAGCACAACAACATGTAGTAGCTGGGGAGGGGAGGGTAAAATACCATTTGATTGTCTTTGGAAGTGTATGTGTGGGGGTATACGTCTGTAGTATGGGTATGTGATATGGGTATGTGTCGATTTTCTTCTCATATCTCCTCTCCTTCTTTTCTCCTATTTTCCTATCCTTCCTTTAAATGGCCACTCATTTCAATCCCTTTACAGAATTACCTGAAAGAGGCCTGGAATGTCTTTGACCTGATCACAGTACTGGGCAGCATCACAGACATACTGGTGACTGAGATCAGCGATCAGGTGAGATCATATTACCTGAGTCGCACTGTCTTGCAGCAAACAGGACAGGAAATGAGTTGCCAAGAAATGAGTGGTACATCACATGCTCTCTTCCACTGTTTTTAGTCACCCCACTAAATTTCTCCCATTTGCCTAGTTTCAGGAATTGATAGCATATTGATCTTAGGTAGCCGATTCCCCAGCCTATGAAACAAACAGAGCACAATGTCAGTGGCTGTAATCAATGCTTTTTCTGTCAGGCCAGCTGATTGAAGATCTGCAAGGATGGTAGCACTCTGTTGTAGTCAACATAATCGCAGCGCATTCCCTCAGGGTTGATGCCCCAGGCTGTATAAATACAGCCATCTTCTTTGTAAATGCCATCTGTGGTGTTGTCTGTGTGTATTTATGTTGCTGTCTCTCTCTTTCAGTGGGTGAGCTTGTGCTTCACTGTGTTCATGTTATGTCTCAATGAGTTCTCCTAACAGTCTTTGTAGATGCAGCCATGTGTTATGTACTAAAAATATATACAACCTGTCACCTCTTTATTGAATTGCTTGGATTGGGCAAAGGGTCTCTTTCAGTGAAGAGACTTAATTCTATTTGAGTTTTAAATGTAACATTTTTTCACATCTTTTATCACTCCATTCAGGGTAAGATAATTGTGCAGGCAGTATTTTGTCTACCCTCAGTGCTGCAAGTCCATATTGTCAAAGAGTTTTAGTGTCAAACCATTTTCAGATTCAAACAATAGTATGATCTTTTTGAAAGAACATATGTTAAGTCTTATTAGACTGAGTGGCTAAGGTTGAAATGAAATGGGCTGCAGTAGACTGACATGGAGTTTGTCAGCAAGGACTCATGCACTCCTCTAATGATTTCTCTGTGACTTGGTCTCTCTCATGGCTCCTGTCCTCTCTTACTTCTGCTCGACGGACACTCTAGACGGTGAGTTGCTTTTTGTGTCCATCGCTGCTGTCTGTCTGCCTGCTTGGCCCCTTATCTCTATCCCTCAGTGAAACCTCCTGACCTCTGCCTGTCCCCTGATGTCCACCACTAATTCCATTATTGACCTCAGAAATATACTAGGTGACCCGATTAATGCATCTCACACCATTTTGCCAGCCCTCTCCTATGTGAAAGACTAGCTCTTAGCTATTATAGAACAGTGAGAGAACTACAGATACGTTCACCTTCCCTCAATAATATTAAATTTATCTGACTTTGACATTGCCTAAAAAAATTATCACTTAAGTGTACATCACCATGTAACGTCTAAACCTTTCCATGTCTTTTTGTCTTTTCTTTAACACAGACTTCTTTTACTCTTGTATCATATGATAAGATAAGAGTATGATGTAAGTAATCTGGTTGAAGTATTTCAGACAGACAGACAGATGTTCAGTTGTTAATTATTCAAATGGTACAGTCTACAACAGAACAGGGCTCTAGACTAGCTTGTTACACTGGTGCACCTAACTGTTTTTCTTAGGTGCACCAGCACAAAATGCAATCAGATTGCATTTAACGTCACGGTTACTTTTTAAAAAAAATACTGTTCATGTAAGCAGTCTTGTAAATGGTTAACAATCTGGTAAACATAAAGTTTTTAAATTGAAACAGAATTGCACAACATGGGTAGCTTACTCAAAAGTCTGCCAAATTACTTAACCTGAAGCATTTTTTTTATTCAGAAAATAAGGGGAAAATACTATACTACAAAAAGTAGAATAGTAAAACAACCACTTTCTATGTGTTTATGAAATAGCCATAGGCCTACCAGTTGGCCATAAATCTTAATGCAGTCACATGATTAATGACAGTATAGTAATAAGGGATCATTTTCTATTATCTCGGAACAAAAGTTTAATGTCAGAAACAACTGATTGTGGTTTAGATGATCCACATTGCCTCCTCCAGTAGCCACAAGTATAAACAGGATAGCATGCCCGAATTCATAGAATTATCTCCAGTTTAGTTTCTCTTACAAGGAGATGAATGCCATTGCCAGGGTTGGGAGTTTGCTCATGCCATCAAAGGAAAGTATGACAACCAATGCATACTGGACAAATATGACAGGACATTTTTAGGCTGTTAAACATTTTCTGGGTGTCAGGAGACAGCTGCTGGGTTTAGTTTTGAGCATTCATACAGTAATGAACATAGCCATTAAGCACTTTAAACCGGGAAGATTAATGCCCATTTCAAGTGTGTCGAGGTGAGGATTTCTTATTCAAATAACTAAATTCGCATTTACAAGTTGGATGGAAACCTGATTACTGATGAGACAGACTGATAAAACAAGTTTTAAATCCCCTATGAAATTGGCAGAGGTGGAAAAAGTACTGAAAAATTGTAATTAAGTAAAAGTATCTTTACTTTGCTTAAATCCTACTCAAGTAAAAGTAAAAGTACCCATCTGAAAATATACTCGAGTAAAAGTAAAAAATTACTTCATTTCAAATGTACTTTGAGTAAAAGTTACTTAGTTACTTTCAATTATTTGATGTAAAAGTCACACCAAATCCAGCACAAGTAGTTCTAATTAACAATTAGCCATATAAAGTGCATATCCAACCTTGCAGCTCATAACTGAGCTCAGTAACATGGTGCTCTTACTTCTGTGTTCCACAACACACACAAGGACAGTCACAATCTGTTGAGAGGTATACTGTAATGTGAACTCTATGTTCGGTCATATGGTCCAACTCACAACACTACAATAAAAGTAAAGAACACCTTCATCCAAAACGTGTGAAACAATGGAATTTCCTTTCAGTTCCAGCAGTTTTTTTATTTTATTTTTTCCCCCTATCGATATTATTTTACTCAGTAATGTGGGTAGCTTCCAATGTAGTAAAGTAAAATACTTGGCTTAAAATGTACTTGAGTAAAAGTAAAATTACCTATTTCAAAAACTACTTAGAAAATTACAAAGTACTCATAAAAACTACTCAATTACAGTAACTTGAGTAAATGTAATTCGTTACTTTCCACCCCTGGAAATTGGCTATCGTGCAGAGCAAAATTCCATTGAGCACTTGCAACTAATGTAAGCAAGTCTTAAGAATCTTTGTGAATGATGATTGCATTACAAATAGCGTTTTCTTCTGTCTTCATAACACAGACAAGAAACTCCTCCCAAATTGTTTTTATGGAGTTTTGCCATTGTCCTTCCTCTTGAGAGGCACAGCCCTTATTCTGTGTGACTGTCTAAGCCAAAACACATTTAACTGTATAGCAGACAGATGTGGTGACTGCACAGGTCTGGGTGAACTGATTGACATATAAGTCTCTCATTTGAATTGCACTGTAAAGCAACATACAACTATTAAGACCTAGAATTGCATGTTTTTGTCATATGAAATGGTTTCTAATACTTTTCCATAGAGATCTATGGGAACACGCTGAACATTGCATTAAATGTATTGTCATTAGTGTCCTTTTATCTTATAGATACATATTTGCTTGTCCATAATAATGACCCTGAAAGGCATTCATTAGTAGGCTAATTGTTTATTGCCAATCCAATGACTTTTTTAAACGTTTTGCCACCTTCTATGCAGTGCATCATGAAAACAATCTTTAATGTTTGTTTGCTATGGATAAACTAAACCATTATCTTTAATGTTTGTTTGCTATGGATAAACTAAACCATTATCTTTAATGTTTGCTTGCTATAGATAACCTAAACCATTGTCTTTAATATTTGTTTGCTATGGATAACCTAAGCATGTGTCAAAGCTGTTTTTAAGAAAGATACAAACAGTATGGTCATGAAAACCTACTGATTGTCCCAGTATGAATCAGTATTAATATGGTCCAGGTTGAATCAGAAAAGCGTGATGCAAGCACAGAAGCCTGTGTTCAAGTTCCCTCTGCACCTCATGGAGAGTAGGTCATAGTAAGATCAGCATTTAAGGATCATTTACACCAGAAACAGTAACTACAATAATGATTTAAATCATTGCAACTTACAGTCTTTGCAATATTGTTGGAATCACTTTCATAGTGATTTGGTGAACAATTATGATCACTTTGGCCAATTGGGATAATTAGGATGTCACAACTATTTGTTGTTTACACTCATAATTGTAGAAACTCATAGTTATAGTTATATGAAGTATGTACTGTATATTGTTATTATTATGAAGAGTTCTTGGTGTGAACGGACCTTACTCTCTCGAAAGTATGTTTCCATAGCCATTTTCTGATAGCCCCCATTTATTTTCTTCACAGGACAAGATGATCAACCTGAGTTTCCTGAGGCTTTTCAGGGCGGCACGTCTCATCAAGCTGCTAAGGCAGGGCTACACCATTCGCATCCTGCTCTGGACCTTTGTGCAGTCCTTTAAGGTAGGTAATTCTGATGACACAAAGTAGCCACATAGTAATTTGTATTTCTATTGGGATATGTTGAAATGCTGTTTACACTTCTATGAAAATGATGAAGATTGACTAGACTTAATTGATTGTTGACAGAAAGTAGCTGGGTGGTTGGGGTTAGGGGACAGATTGTGGGGGGGCTTTACATCTCCTACTAACTGATGTGCTTCTCCCTACCTGTGAAAAGTTCTAGTTGTAACTAATGGAAAGCTTTTCTTGAGACAGCTATAAGATGTATCATGTGTTCAGTGCCAAAGCCAACAGGTCATAGACTCCTTCACTTCTTTAATAATGAAACCAAAAACATCCCACCACAGCCTAGCTGCTGTGGTTACTTCTAAGTCTACAATTTGGAAATCTCACACATTAGAGTGTTTGAAAAGAGGAGTTGAACTTTTATGCTGCTGAATTACGCCTGCATTAGACCAAGGGCCTGTACTTCGAAGCGCAATAAATGGCTTATCGTGGTAAGTTCAAGAGTAACTTGACAACGTGTGGTGTAAATTCATGATTAATCAGTAGTATGAAACGTGTTCAGGTTTTCCTGGCAATTTACGCATCTCAAACCTGCTCTGAGCAGGTTATGTTCTTGTTTTTGTCGTAATTTCATCTTAACCTTGCCCTATAAGTACTGCCCCTCCACCTACTTCTCCTTACCTACTTTTACTTATGCCTACCGCCCATCTTTGGGCATAGGCCACGAACAACTGCTCTCCAGTCCTCGCGATCCTGGGCCATCTTTTCTAGTTGTCCCCATGTATAGCCAGACCTTTTCACATCTGCATCTAGATCGCGGCGCCAGCTGTTTCTTGGCCTGCCCCTCTTCCTCTTTCCTTGTGGATTCCAGAAGAGGGCCTGTCTTGTTGTGTTTGATGCAGGTTTGCAAAGGGTATGGCCAACCCACTTCCACCTTCTTTGAAGGATCTCTGGTGCCACAGCTCCAGGTTATTGATGGTATTGGGCCAATATACTTTTAAGATCCGCCTGAGGCAGGTATTGTTAAAGGTCTGTATTTTATTCATGGTGTTAGCTGTGTTAGTTAAAAATCCTGATTTTGATGTTACGCTGTAGTTCGGCTGATCCCCAGACATTCCTCAGCTGGTGGAAAGCTGCCCTTGCCTTTCCAATCCGTTACCTTTACATCAGCATCGGTCCCACCCATTCTGTCCACTACACTTCCAAAATAGGTGAAACTCTCCACCTCCTCCAGTACCAAGACATGCTGAGTGAGTTGCTATGGTTGTGGTTTTCTCCTGCATTTGTTGATGGGTGTGAGAAAGAAGTGCCAGGTCATCCGCAAAGTCCAGGTCCTCCAGTTGTGACCAGGGTGTCCATTGGATGGCATTTCTCTTTTGGGCAGTTGATGTCTTCATTATCCAGTCTATTGCTAATAGGAAAAGAAATGGTGATAGTAGGCATCCTTGTCTAACTCCTGTTCGTATGTGGAAAGCGTCTGTGAGCTGTTGGCCATGAATCACTCTGCAGGTCATTCCCTCATATGAGTTCCTGATTATGTTGGTAATCTTTTCCGGCACCCCATAGTGTCTCAGTAGTCTCCAGATGGTCTGTCTATCTACATTATCAAATGCCTTCTCATAATCAATAAAATTAACATACAGAGGTGAACATACAGGGGTTCCACTCTAAGGATTGCTCCAGGATAATCCTTAATGTTGTTATTTGGTCTATGCAGGATCTACTCTTCCTGAATCCTGCTTGTTGCTCTCTGAGATGTGGGTCGACAACGTCTTTCATCCTGTTTAGGAGGACTCTGTTGAAGATCTTGGCTGGAGTTGAGAGCAATGTTATACCTCTGTAATTGGAACAAGAGCTAAGGTCCCCTTTCTTTGGGAGATATTTATTGAGTTTGGTGGAGGAGGCCTATTCAGGAGTTCCTCAAAATGCTCTGCCCATCTGCGTTTTTGTTGTTCTAGTCCTGGGATATTTTTCCCATCCCTGTCCTTCACTGGCCTCTCTGGTAGGTTGAATTTACCTGAGAGCTTTTTGATGTTCACGTACAGCTCCCTCATGTCTTCTTTTTGGGCTGCATCTTCTGCCTCAGATGCCAGTGTTTCCATGTATCTTCTCTTGTCAGCTCTCAAACCCCTCTTACAGTTTTTTCTGATCGCTTAAGCACATTTTTTGCATCTATTGGCTGTTTTTGCAAAACTCTACACACAAATAACAAAACCTTTCACCAAATTAGCAAAACATTGTAGATACATTGCAAAAGCTAACACATCTTGCTTAACTCTGCAAACCTTTGTAAAAATTGTGTTTTTGTACCAAACAGTTAACACAAACCATCATATTAATTAGCACACAATGCGGCAACTACACACTAATGGTATCAATGAAAAACACATCTGGCTTTTGGTTTCTCTGTGCACAAGATATTTTCAGTTTGAAGTCATACACAGGTATCCAACTCAACACACAGGGATTCAAAATGCAAAGTATGGATGTTCATTTACACACATCAATACAAACATTTTTTTCCAACTGAAAACACAAGAAAACATACAGTAATTTTACTGAGAGAAAAAAACAAGAAGTCTACATCTTGTCGCCTCTCTGGGTCCAACCACAACATTTTGTCAACATCAGCTGTAATGTTTTCTAGTCAAAGGCATTGACAAGAAAATATCTCTGGAGTGCAGTATCAAGGCCTGACAGGAGGCCTAGTCAATGTCTGTGATGGCGTGCCATCACTAGGGTTATGTGTATGCTTTGACTACCATACAAACAAACCTGGCTCTGTGGTGTTGTGGTCAAAGTGCATGTTTGATACCCTGGAGGCCTGGGTTCAAATCCAGGTGGGGTGACTTTTTCCCCTTTACTACAATATCCCTGTATGCCTCCTCCATTGCCTGTAGAAGGGCCATGCATTGATGTGGATGATGGTTATAGACCTTCTAGCACCAGGCAGAGAAGGAGAACAACACCATTTTGACTTATAGCTGCACACATAGTTATGCTACCATGTTGTCCGACATTGATTATGGCACGGTGTGCAACAATGTTCCTCGTTATAGTGAAGCTGAAACCTGCCTCATCCACAAGAATCAGCTCATTACCTATGGCATCTGCCTTTAGCTCCATCACTCTCTGGAAAAGACAAAACAAATGTAGCACAGCAGGCCCATGCACAGCCCTAGAGTATGCACGTCCGGATTCAGTACCAATGCTACTATAGCCTTATACCTTATGATGCTTGCTACACTGTAGCGGCTCAGATTAGGCTGAACCCATTGGCCAGCTTCCCTCAGGGTCATTCCACTGTCCACTAAAGTAGCTCTGATGTCATCAAAAATTATATTTCTTACTCTTCTTACTCTTCTTCCTTCCCTTTCCTTTTCCCTACCTTGTCCTCCTCTTACTTTGTCACCTCCTCATCCTCTTCCTCTAACCACCTCCTCTTCCTCTCCCTCTTGCTTTTTCACCTCCACATCCTCATGCTCCTCTCTAACTCTCACTCTTCTTTATTCCATTGTACTCCACCTCAAAAGCTTACCTGTGGCTTACTGTATTGCTAGTGTTCAGGCTGATTGCAAAGTGAATTATTTATATAAAAGAGTTTTCACATGTGACAGTGTGGCCAGGAAGTGGCAAAATAGTTTAAATAATAGCCATGATTGTGTATAGTTTTGCTAAGAGTGTGTTGATTATTTGCAAGTTGTGTGTAAAGCAGTGAGTTGTGTTTACAGTTTTGCAAAAAGAGTGCTGTGCAGTGGAAGTGTGTGTTACAAAATAACAAACAAAGTGCAAAGCAGAGTTTGTGCTATTAGTTTTGCGAACTCAGTGAGGGGTTTTGCTATAAGAATTAGTAGTTTTAGAAATTGTGCTACAACAATCACTATAAGTGTTAAAGCATTCAGAAAAAACTGTAACTGTTCTATTTGTTTTTGTGTATTCTTCTTTGGCCCTGACTTTTCTAGCATGTGTGCGGCTGTTGTTCATGTCTGCCTTCTTCCTTTTCCTCTCCTGTATGTTTTTTAAAGTCTCGGTTGAAATCCATTGCTTATGTCCCTGTTCCCTTTAGCCCAGCACTTCTTGGCATGTTGATGTTAAAGCTTCCTTGATGCTCTGCCACTTTTCATCCATAGACTTTTCTTCAGTCTGTTGTTGTAATATCTGGGCCTTTTTGAGAGAGTAGATTTAAATTGTTCTAGCCTGTCTTTATCTTTCAGGGTGGTGGTATTGTACCTCTGGCGCTGACTGGATTGCGTTTCGCTTTAGCTTAAGTTTTATGCGGACGCTCAGTAGATGATGGTCCGATGCAACGTCCACTCCTCTTTTGACCCTTACATCTTCCAGTGATCTTCTGTACCTTTTTCCAATGCAGACATGGTCAATCTGATTTTCGGTCCTGAGGTCTGGAGACATCCAGGTAGCCTTGTGTATCTGCCTGTCCACCTAAACTCACTGATTCCCAGGAGTTCCAGGTTGTAGCGTCTCATCTCCGCTGCCACTTGAGCTGTTTTGCCAGTTTCAAACATGGTTCTGACTTTCCATGTTCCGATGTTAGTTGTGGTCCTGGTAGAGATGATGGTTGTCCGCCTAGCAGTTTCCCTAAGGCTTTCACTACTAGGCATCATTCGTTCTCCAGTCGTGGGTCCATCTTCTCCCAGAACTTCAGTGACTTTTGAGTTTCTTGTTTGCGTATCTGTAACATTTAGGTTTTTTCCAGGATGGGGTTGTTAACCCCACGCCCAACCCCCAACCTGGATGACCAGGTGCTGCTCTTCGTCTGTCCTCTGCCCTGAGCCCTGCCCGGCTTGGTAGCACCTGCCAGGGGTCTAGCCCCAGCCGGTATAGCCCTCAGGGTCATGGAGGCGCACAAGCCCCCCCACCGCGGCAAGGTAGCAACACATCGAAGGGGAAACCTACTTCTCCGCTGCCATTAAATTAGCCTACCCGAAGGACCTGTGATATTGGCGTATGAATTGCGAGTGTCTCTTTCCACAGGGCATTTTGGAAGGTTGCTTTTAGATATGTTTTACAAGTTGTTGGCTAAGGAATTTGTTATCTTTGTCTGGTCTAACCAGAAGTCTTAAATGTCACTTGGCGAGCAGATAGTGTGTCATGATATTTTGAGAGTGGACAGACATGTATTTCAGTGCATCCGTCTGCAGAACTGTTTTTTTCCTTAGTTATTTCAGTGATCTGCAGAATAAAGAACGGTTTCATACAATCACAATCTGCAACATAAAAAACACTATATTACATATAGGCGAAGTGAGGCTTATAGTATACAAAAAAATGTAGAGTATGTATGCTTTTTATATGATTAAAGGCATAGCCTAGTTTAAGATCACCTTCTCTTTCAGTAGCTGGTCACATGATGAGTTGCATGTAGCCATAGACTGAATATGCATTTAGCTCCAAATTTAATTTACAGTTACAGATAAACATCGTAAACACATCGAGAAAGCACTCGTCGGTGCTATACTAGGAAGTATCCAAACATAAATTATGATAATATGCTGGCTAAGTTATAGTAGAGAAATCGGACATACGGTTAAACCTTTCTGAAGGCTAGCATCTCATTTCGCTGCACAAAGTCATAGGCAATTACTCCAAGTATGCCCCAGTGACAGCACGTCAAGTCATTACGCCTTCTTTGTGTGTGATATGGTATGCGAGGGCAGACATTCTTTTCTGCACCATTATCAACAGCAACTAAGGATCTTTGCTGTAGCTGCTAGGCTATCTCAATAGTAATAGTAAGTTCTTACCTTTGACTTTACAATGTAGCCTACATTAAAATGACTTTTAAATACACATCAGTCATTATTATGTTTATATTCTGATATGAATTTCAATGTGTGATATTTTAAAATTGCTTAGATGGCGAAATTAGTAATGATAAAAACGTCTTAGCACTGCTCAGTAGCACCTAATGATGCAGTTACTTCCTTTGTGTCTCCAGTGCTCAATTAAACAGATAAATTAAAACAGGATTACTGTAAACTCCTGCAGTTACAGGACAATATAGAGTTCAAACCATCATTTTGAACCATCATTTCATTAATTAACAGTGATTATTAAACCCACTTCTAATATCTGTCTGCCTCGAAATATATAATTTAAAAGTAGTTCAATTATAGTTCAAACGTTTTCAGTCTGTTCAATCTGTGGCACACATGTTGCCGTAACCCTTGACAGCAAGGGGTGCATCCCATTTGTTGCGCTAGTACAATTAGCTGTCACACAAACTAGAATATGGGCTACATTAAAAGCCCAGTTGGTGAACAACAATACACTCTCACTGTAATAATTTTCAATGAAGAGCTAATCTATTGGACAGGCTATTCTTATGAATGCCTTCGCTATCCTGAAAATAGCCTGACAGACGAACTCAGTTGGCTTTATCTTTTTGGCTATTTCAGCTTATTAATGAGCAGTTAGTTAAAATATCTGCATTACATTACACTTAGCAGACGCTTTTATCCAAAGCGACATACAAAAGGACATCATAAGCTAACAGAGGTGTAGAGGAACACAGAGTAAACAGACTACCCTTATACACACAAGAAGATACCTGCCTTAAGTACATTTCCCGGAGCAGGGACACTAGACACACATACCTCCTACACATGGCCACTTATACAAGCACGAGGTATCTAGGGAAAGAGTTGGTTAGTAGTAGTTAGTTTTGTTAGAAAGGGAAGCAGTCGCGGTAAACAAGGGTCTTTACAAGCTTTTCAAAGGTCGAGAGAGATGTTACTGCTTTTGTAGAAACTGGTAGGTTGTTCCACCATTGAGGTACAATGACAGAGAAAAGTTAAGACCTTTCCTTGTGTGACGAGAGGGTATGGCCAGACAGTTTGTATTAGAGGATTGTAACGCTCTGGACGGCATGTCAGCCTTTAGTATGACCTTAACATAGGCGAGGCAGATCCTGATGTGACTTTGTAGGCTAGAGTCAAAGCCTTGTGTTGAATTCTGGCAGCCACCGTGACCCAGTGCCAGTTGCTGAAGAGTGGAGCGATGTGCCCTTTTGGGTTGATTAAAAACCAGTCATGCTGCTGAGTTCTGTACAATTTGCAATGGTTTGACTGCACAAGCAGGTAGGCCGGCGAGGAAAGAGTTGTAGTAGTCGAGGTAAGAGGTGACCATACCCTGTACCAGGAGTTGAGCAGCATATTGGGCCATGTACGGTCTGATTAAGTTTAAAAAACTGTGGGACCAACTGTCAACTTTTCTTCTCTTCTTCTACTTTCTCTTTTTTCCTCTTCGTGAAAGGCACTAAAACCACTAGAAAAGTAAAACCCGGATCTTTGGAACAGGTCACTCAGTGATATGAATCGGGTTGTGCGAGTCACTTAAGTTACTTGAGTCACTTGACCCAAAGTGGCCCAATGAGATGTTAACAAGAACCGTGGTATATTGACTTAAGACATAAAAAAGCATACACACTTGCCTTTATGGGTTACCATTTTCTCCTACCATGTCTTTAGGTATATTTCACGAATCAGCAAGTAGGCCCCTTCAGCAGAATGTTAATAACCAGGTAATGAAAGTAGTGTACTAAGAGTTGGACCATTGGTTATTTTTTTATATGACCAATAAAAAACACACAAATTACACAAATTACACATATTACACGCTGGAATATGTTTTCATTATCTTTTGTCAATAAATGAATAGCCTAAGCAAATAACACAGAGGCCGTCTATTACTAAAAAACACCAATGTTTTAAATAGTGATGCCCCCGGGGTAACCACTTGTTATTGTTTTTTTTATTTTCTTCTGGTCAAGAATGGATATGAGGTGGATCAGCATAGTATTAATTCACACAACATGGACAACAAGCTTATATGACAGTTATAGGAGTCTACAAGAGAGAGAACGCCTGTGTGTGCAGTTGATCTCCCACAACACACAAACCAATGACACCTACTATATTTTGCCACATGCAACCAATGGCCCTTTTCTACTGCACGTTTTCATAACGTCTCAGTACGGTATGGCTCGACTGTATTCACTTTTGGCCCTTTTTCACTATGGGTTGGACCTGGGATCTGTTACGATTTTTTGTACCCGTTTGAGAGGTGGCTCTAGCTGTGCTGAGGCGGTACTAAAATGTCACGTGAACAATGCTGTCCACTGATTGGTCAAAGGAAATGTTTCTTCGGACATCCTGAAGTTTTCAATCCACTGCGTGTTTGTGAAACAATTACATCCCACCATTCGGAGGTTCGGTCCGTATTTTAGTACTTCGCATCAATCTACAACTGTGTAACAAATGAATATACCTGACATACTGAAAAGCTACCAACTCAATCATTAGCTTACCCTCACACGTTGTCTCTCTGCAGCTCTTAGCCACTCGTCTTCTGCTCCATAGTCCTGTATGGTTTGCAAAATTTTTCTTTTCTTCATGTAAAGGTTTAGTTGTCAGCATATGAGTCAATGATCGCACAAGAGAATACCGCGACTGTAGTTTAATCATACAAGAAGTTAACTGGCGCCAGGGACATCTCAGAATAGAGTTAGGAACAGCAGAGTGTTCTCATTGGACAGTGTAACCTGCATCTACACTTCTCAAGTGTCTTTTGCCTTTCTAACCCCAGTAGACCACAAGGGGTCCCATCTTAATCCATTAGCCCCCACCATGAACCCCCAGTAAACCCACAGCTGCCACCCATACCCCCCACCCCTTAACCCACACCACAGCTCACATGCACCTCTATGCAATACCAATAGCACAAGGTGTTCAGTAATACAATTAAAACAGAAATCAGGTCATTATAAATAATTTTATTTGTTTTGATTTTCTGATCTTCGGATCCTGCGTCCATCTCGCCTCAGCAAATTGAGCCATGTTTTCTATGACAATAATAACACACCTGCGAATATCCTGTTAATTGGCCATGATTGCAGTTCGAATAAGCCACTAGATGTCGCTAGTTAAAAAAAAAGGCTAGTCGCCAGGCGTATGATGTAGGCTAATGAGATCTTATCAGTTAAGCAAACGAACCATGTCCAATAAGACGTTAGATAGATATACCTTTTAATGTAGCAGCTTTAGTTTTAGTTGTCATAAACATATCTCGTAAAACTACCGTAGTTTGTTTTTTTGTAAAAAATATATAGTCTTTAGCTTTCCAGTACTGAGAAGGCTATTTACCTTTAATGCCCCTAATGTCTTTAATTCCGGAACAGCTAAACTACACTAAACTATAGCCTATATAAAAAACACTAGCAAATCCTACTCTAAATCTCGACATAATATTTACACTATTATTATTAAAATATCAATATAAAAATACGATCAAATATATGTATACTATTAATTAAATTTCAGCTACTAATAAAATTTCAACTAATAATTACAATAAACAAACGCTTTCCATCTCTATCTGACCGACCACCACAACTGTCAAACACCAATGAATTCAAGCGGAACGCTATACATTTGTTTAAACCATACAAGCGCGAGGAGATTCCTGGTAGCACATATGCGTCGCATGGCAGAGTGAAGCCGAATATCGAAGATGGCCTACTGTGCGTTTTTGGAGTCATTTTTATCCAGACAAATTACTTATAGACTTACCGGTACTATGTTTAGACACATCAGCTGCAACTATAACTATGTTTTATTGAATGTGCTTCTGTATACAATGAGGATCCTCTGTTATGTCCTGTGGAAATTCTCTGGGTCCCGCATGGGCTACCCCTACGGGGTAGATGTGAGCTAAGTATGGGCAAGCCCACAGTGGGCTTGCCCGCAGGTAGCCCTAAGTGGGGCCACAAGGGGAAATAAGCTTTGGGTCCCGCATGGGCTACACCTAAGGGGTAGATGTGGGCTAAGTATGGGCAAGCCCACAGTGGGCTTGCCCGCAGGTAGCCCTAAGTGGGGCCCCAAAGGGAAAAACAACTGTGGGTCCCACATGGGCTACCCCATCAGGGACCCATTAGGGATTACTGTGGGTTTGCCCTGCCCGCACTCCCCCACAGTAAACCCACACTTGCCCACTGTGGGCCCACATGGCCATGTTTGCTGGGTGGCAGTGGAAAAGGAACAGGACCGGTTCGACAAGTGTGTAGAGTAGTGCCGAGCTAAAGCGTGTCGTGCCGTGCCATACCGGTTCTGCAGTGGAAAAGCGCCACAATTTACCGCTGCTTATCTGGGATCTTAGTATAGAAGCTTGGCGCAGTAGCCTAATTGCATAGTTTAAGGGAGAGCCGAGGCGATTGAAACACTAGTCAGTTAAACGTCTTTTGCTGTAGATAATGAAAAAGTAGCCTGTAGATGCTGTAACTGATACAGATAATTTTATCATGTGACAACTCATATATGTATTGTCATAGTTACCAGTGTCATTTAAAACATATGTTGAATGAACATGCTGTTTTTTTTACCTTTGAACAGGTTTGAACTCTCAAGAATGGGAGTCCAGCAAACTCTGTATTGAGAAATGGCTGTAGTCTGTCTGTGGGTGTTGATTGGCAGCGGAGAATGAAGTGAACAAGGCCATTCAGTCTGTTGTGGCAACGCTTCGGAATATTCAGGAATTAAAGTTGGAGCACGAAGAATGCTTCAAGAATTTCCTTTGTGGAAAAGATGTTGTGGCCCTACTTCCCACAGGGTTCGGGAAAGGTTACATTTTCCAGCTTCCTCCAGTAGTTGTGGTGGAGGTGGGTAGGCTAAACGGTAGAGAAATTGGCAAGGCTAGCATTCGTCACCTTTTGGGGTTCAGTAACCAGAACTCAGGGCTCCCCAACACAAGCTGAAGTGTCAGTCCAAAATGTTTTGTTCATGCATCAGTTTTAATTTCTGAATATTCCAAAGTGTTGTAACAACAGACTGAACTGCCCTTTTTACTTCATTCTCCGCTGCATCCACAGACAAGTAAGACTACAAGTAAAATGTAGTGCACACAATCGACGTAATCGCTCCTGAACACTCCCTCTGTTTGCTGACTGGCTAAGCAGAAGTTTTTCCCTTCTGATGCGTGGCATTTTTTCTCACTTTTCTAATCTGTTAATTCATGTGATAAAGACATTTTATTTATTCAAATATGTTATTGATTCAAAGCAGTTACAGTGCATGTAGACTGGTTCTGTCGGCTGCGTCGTGTTTTTTTTTCGAAGTCATGACGCCTCCTTTCATTTGGACGTGACACATTTTTACGTGGGCGTAACCGATGTCCCCTCCAAATTTAAAGTTTTTCTATTCTCTACACTATTCCTTCAAAAGTAAAGAGGTAAAGCTTTTATGAAGGCTTATTAAGAACCATGACTTCGAGAACACGTACTTGGTGTGTGTTTGTGGCTAGCCAACCGTAACAGTACATAGCAACCATGGCAACCGTTCCTTCTGGTCTTCCTCGATTGGTCAATTACGGCGCGTCCGACGGATTCATTTGCATACAGTTCAGCAGAGCTCAACTTTTGGACGCGACGGAGCTGGTGAAACAGACGCGCTGCCTTCCCGAGATCCTTTGCGAACGCGACAGTAACGGTTTGACGGACTTCATTGACAATGCATTGAAGGCGTTTGACGTGTCACGTCCGACGCGACCAGTGTACATGCACAGTTATCCACTGCAAAACATTTAATCCAATGCTGTATGTATTGAGCACACAATGTGAGCGCTTTTATGCATTGAGACATACGGGAAGGGGGGTCACAGGGGCCCACAGCGGCCCACAGGGGACTATGATCTTTTGTATCAACAATATGCAAGCAAAATATATGGACATAGTAATTTAGTTTATCCATAAAGTTTCAAATTAAATAAATATATGGCTTAGTTGTTTAGGTTTTGCCGTCATCTTTGTATATGTCACACAAACACACCCCTGTAGTTTTCCATTATTTGGTATGGCCCAGCCTGTGCTCTTCTACTGTCTATGGTTACTGCTCCGCTTGTCAATTAAGTTAAGGTAAGTTTCTAGCGGCGGCCCTGTTTTACTGTCATAGGCTATGGCAACATGTGTGCCACGGATAAGCATGATCAGACTGTGAAATGTTGTCTGAAAATAATTGAACTACTTTTAAATTATATATTTCAAGACATACAGATGCAACAGACACTAGAAGTGGGCTTGTAGCAGCCGATAATGTAATAATGGCCAATAATGTAATAACTGCCCCTAACGTAATCATTTTGGCTGTATTTTTATGTAATAAAACCAATAACATAATAACTTGTCAATTATTTAAGAAAATGTCTAAACCAATAATGTAATAACCTGTTGCAAATAATGTAAGACATTATTACATTATTAGCTAGTTATTACATTATCAGCTGGTTTAATTTCTTAATATCACATAATCAAAGATTTATTTATTAAATTAAAAGTGTCACACTACTTTGGAATCTATTTTTACTATTGTCTCTTTCAAATAGCTGTTAAAAGACTTGGTCACCCTGTTTTTCTCTTCACATAACTGTCACTCATTTTGCGAACTAGCTGCACCATTCCATCCCAATCTTTACATAAGGCACTCACTAGTAGAAAGTCTGGGACTGAACAAAGAGAATGACTGTTCCATTAGTGTTATGAGGCTCTACAAGGCTTTTGGACAAAACAGTGGTCTTAGCATACGCATAAAACAGTTATTTGGGAGGAACAATCAATGAATGAAAGCCTGGCTTCTGCTCAGTCACATATTCTTTGTTCAGGACAAGTTAAGGACATTCACTGGAAGAAGTAATGGACATTTTTTTTTTCTTCTTACTTTTTTTGGGTGCTTTTTCAGTGAATAGGTGGACGTTTATTGAACGTTTTGCCTCAGTTTTGATGTACAGTAAGTATTGGGACCACTGGAACTGTTCTCTGTTTTACAGTTCTGTGTTTTAGAGTTTTGTATCAAGATTTTGAAAAGTGGTCATAATACTGTTGTAATACCAGTTGTCTCAATAGTTTGAATAATTTAAAAACATTTTGGAAAAAACGTATGTGGTTCATTTAAAAGGTTAAATTAAAATGAAAGAATGTTTTCAAATTAAAAATACTCACATTTAGATTTCACTGTACTCTTTAAATGTAGGTAATTGTCTGAATAGGCAAACATATACATGTATGTCAGCACCTGAATGGCTAGGACCTGCTAGAAATAATTGTAACCATCAAATTAAATAAACAAATAGTCCTAATTTTTAAGGAGGAAGCGATATATCTAACCCCTAGTAATCATAATTGTTCCCTGTAAGAGACACAGGCCTACTACAGAAAGATATTGAGAGAGACTGTAAGTCCACTGTGTAAGCCATCAGCTATTTAAGCAGCTATTGGAAAGACACAAAAGAAACAATATACTGTCACCATCTTTCCATTTCCAAATACTAGCCATCAATTGACCACACCCTTGCAACCAACTGCTTATACACTATTGTCGGGTGCCAAAACACTAAGGGGTAAAATGCAAAGCTCAGCAATCAGGCGTAAAAACACTGTAAAATAGAACAGGGGAGTTGCTGTAGAAATGTAAGGCAGTGTCGTAGCAATAGGAAAAGAAAGAGGGACAGTGAAGATTAAAGTGAGAGTGAGGGGTAACAAGGAAGAGGCAAATACGGTCACTGCAAGGTACATCTGGAGGAGAGCATGCAGACAAGATGAGATCACATGCAAATTACAGTAGTTGACTACCTTGAAAACTCTACGTTGACACATGCCACCAAATTGGCCAGAGATGATACTTACAGTAACATTTTGTCTCCAACAATACTTTACTGTGTTTACTGTTCCAACATGGTTCTTTGTAGACATTGTTGTGTTTCAATTTCCCATATACAGCCATGCAACAAACACTTGAGCATATTGACTGATGCAGTAAGTGACAGATGCACTCTCAGTGTAGTCTTTATAAGGCATTTGGAGTCTACAGCAGTGTCCTGTGGAACCACCAACTATAACAGTCTCAGTCAGATGTTACTAATGGATCACCCCAGCAATGCTCTCTCTCCTTTCCCCCAGGCGCTGCCGTATGTCTGCCTTCTCATTGCCATGCTGTTCTTCATCTACGCCATCATCGGGATGCAGGTGGGTATTGACCACAGGTCAAAGGTCTCAATCCATTAATCAGGTCCAGCTGGGCCAGAGATGGTTTCTCAATGGGGAGCTGTGTTTTCAGATAACATTTTGTCTCACTATGTGAGTTTTATGTTCATTTAGCGGAATGATTAACAGTTTTTTAATAATTAGTTGAAGGGTGAGGAATCTACCTTGAGTATATGCAACAAACCATTTTTTGACCAGATAGTATGCTATGTTTCAAATATAGAAATGATAAGTCCATTCCTGTCACGGCTGAACCTCCTCAAAAAAGTTGCTTAATGTTTGCAGGATGTGTACAACAAACAAATGTCAAACATGTTAGTAATCAAGGCCCTTTGTATGTGTTTTTCCTACCTCTTTGTGGGTGTGTGTATGTTTACCTGAAGCAGTTGCAAGAACCTAACGTGCTTTATTGTATTTTCTGCCATGACCTCACCTCTTTCAGCATACAGTAATGAAGTGTCTGTCTCTGCCCAGTTAAACTGCATTAAATAACTAATTGATCATTATACAGTTTTTTGACTTGGTGGTATGACGCATTGCCACCCTAGTGGAGTCTGGGCCCTAATAAATATCCAAATGGTAACAGATGAAGGTGTGTCCCTTGTAGTGTGCCACTGCACAGACAGCACATTAGCGAGGACATGACGAGGACGGAGAACACATTGCTGTTTTCTGAGCAGATTCTTTGTCAACGGCTGCAGCGTCCTTATACAGCCTTCACTGGTAAATCCAAACCACCAGCCAGGCAATGAATTTAGGCAGTGAATAACAGTAGACAACAGCCTGTTTTAGGATACCACACTTGCATATCCAATGTTTCTTTAGCTTTCAGCCCTTTGTGTAGGCTGACTTCCAGTAAGTATAAAATATATTTTTGGGGCATTCCTTCACACAAAGCAGTGGTCTCAACCTTTTATTTGTGATTCCTGATTTTGAAGCACTGCAGGCGATCTTCTAAATTGTGAATGTTTTGTGCCATCCTGTAGATTAGCATACCATTATAAATCAATGCTAATTGTGTTTTCTAGAAGAAAACCCTCCTTCAAATCAGTGAGTGCCATAATCACCCTGTAGCACAAAAGGGGACTTAACATTCTCTCTCTCTCTCTCTCTCTCTCTCTCTCTCTCTCTCTCTCTCTCTCTCTCTCAAACATACAGAATTATATTTCAGTATGTTATCTGATAAGCATTGTAAAAAAACATTTTCATCAGCACTTTTTAATGCTTTTTTAATTTGTTTGACTAGATGTGAGATGAAAGTGTGCTGCAACCAAAATCAAAATCATCTCACAGTACAAGTATTCTCCCTCAATAAAGAATGGTTGATGATGATGATGTTATATGACCTGAAAACTTGCAGGAGCAAGACGCTTGTAGACAAATTTTACAAACACTTGCAGTTGCTTCCACACAACTGCAAGTGGCTAGCTAATGCCTCAGTAGGGACGCAACTTTGCCCTTGTTGGTTTAAAATTCACTGACGTCTGTGCACGTGCATTGTCCGGCCCTCCCCCACTGAACTTCTTATCTTGTATGTACGTTATTTAAATCAAACTTGAAGACATATGTTTTCTCTCTATTTTTAGTTTGTTCTGGGGCTTTTATCTGATGCTGTCAAGCCCACCCTTGTATTTATTTATTTGATAATCTCATTTTTTTCATTGCCTTGCATCAGTATTATACTTATTTATGGTCTTTGCATTATGGTTTTGCCATCTTATTTTTCATGCTTGTGTTGTGAAGCACTTTGGGGCAAGTCTGTTGTTTTGCTTAATTGTTCTATAAACATAAAAAAAGACTCGACTTCACTTGAACTCTCAGTGCACGCCACTACAACCCCTGCCCCCTCCTTGTCCCCCACACACAATAACTTCTGTGTCATCTCCTACGGAGATCGGGAAGGTGCGAGCTCAGTCTCGTTCTTGCAGCAAGAAGATTCGTGTTTAACTTCACTGCCACACTTTTAAGGGCCTCCTATGCGCATGCGGGACACTTTTGGGGAGTTTAAAGTTCACACTGGAGAACACCTACGAGTCACATTTAATTGGAAATGTGACTGACCTCGTGAAAAAATCGGATTTCACAAAAAATCTGAAATGAGCATTAAGCCCTGCAGTCTGAACGTAGCCTAAGATAGGTGGTCTGGTGCAAAGAACTGTAATATGAATGACGGGAAGGCTTCCATTCTTGTTCATTCTCTCTTCTACTCTCCTCTCCTATCTTCCCCTTTTTTCTCAGGTGTTTGGAAATATCCAGCTAAACGATGACACAGCCATCAACCTCCACAACAACTTCCAGACTTTCTTCCAGGCACTCATACTTTTGTTCAGGTACATTATTTTTATGACAGGAATGTCTTGAAGCAAGACTGATACACTGTAGCCTGGCTAACGCGACTTATCAATGCTCTGCGAACATTGGTCTGGCCAAGCTGTGTTGTAAACCCATTTCTCAGAGGGCGGGCTTAACCCATGTGTGTGAAATGCCTGTGTTTGCTACTGGACGAAGCTTCGACCAATCACGTTAGTGTCCATGTATAAGACAGAGAATAGTAACGTGCATATGAGTAAACAAAAACGTAACTGCACAAAAGCTCGAAATTCCATATGCTATCGCTGACAATGTAACGTGCAGCTATTTTGTCAATGAAATAGCTCCACAACTTTGCAAGATATTACTGTGTTGTTCTGCTATTTACATACTGTAAACTGGGTTGACTTGGCAACACTTACCATTTATAAGTCAGATGAACCTCGTCGACAACAATACCAAGGAGATTTTCTTTGTAGGCTTCGTTGGCTAACATGTTCATCCATCTTCCAAAACAGCAGCTACAGCTGCATTGAAATATTGCCGTTGCTCCACGTTCGCCATGTTGACAGTGACTGAGGTAGATTTCCGGTCGCTAAACTACCGCGTCATTGCCTTTTTTAAATGCTAGGTTTTCATTGGTCCCAGTTTCTCTGTTAATGTAGAAACGGTGTAGAATGGGAGCTTGGCCAGACTGACTTTGCAAGCAAAATTCAAATGCAGCGGCACAGGAAGTATGGGCGTGCCCAGGCTAGATCTGTGACCCTAATGACAAAACTGTTCTATTCTATTTATGAATGTGTTTTCCTGATGTAATTTATTCCCCTTTTTGGTTGTGCTTGTGTAGAAGTCATACAGACTTTTGGTAGTTTCATTTGCAATTGTGTTTACTCAGTACCAGTACGAAAAAATGTGGGTGGGGGACGTGAATAGCCAGTACTCTCCAGCACCCTAATCCCTGGCTGGAGTGCCCGTGAGCAGGCATCTAACCCCACATTGCCTCAGGAGACTGTACCTTTTCCTAATCACTGTAAGCTGCTAGGATAGGAGCATCAGCTAAATGCAATGTAACGCAATGTAACGTGTGTTTTTCTGCATCAGGAGTGCCACAGGAGAGGCCTGGCATGAGATCATGCAGCAGTGTCTGAGTGGGAAGGAGTGTGACCCTGACAGCAACCACACGGGGAAAGAGTGTGGCAGCGACTTTGCCTACTTCTATTTCGTCTCCTTCATCTTCCTCTGCTCCTTCCTGGTGAAGTGCCCTTTCAGCCTTTAGTTCAGGGGTTGGCAAGCCCAGGCACGCATGCAATAGTTGTCACACAGAGGGAATCTCACTGACATGCTGGCGATGGTGTGCAGCCCTTGCTTCTATACATTAGAAAAAGTTTGGCCGTCTTATCTGCTGTTAAACAGCCTTTGGCTGTGGTATAGGGTCCGTCTACTGTAGTGTCAGACAGTAATACACCCTACTAGCTTAAATCATCTACAAGACGAGTTCCAGCACAGCAGTTGCACTAAAGATTATTGATCAGGTTGCGCAGCAGTACTAAAAGTTTGGGCATTCGGGCATATCCCTCTTGGATATTATGGTTAGAAGTGCTGTTGTATTTTGAAAGTTTTGTTTGTATTTGTCTAACAGCCATTGTGATTTTGAGACCGAACACGAAATCAATAGTGTTCAGAATTTAAGGCTTAACCAGGTAACTATGGTTCCTTTCAGTAGCCTAAGTTTTCTGCTTGCAATATTCAGAATTCAGAATTATTAATTTGGAATGATTTCTTTTTTTTTTTTTAAATAAGATAAATATGTTCCTAAAGTGCTGCATAATTATACATAGTTTAAACCAATTGGCCTGATGATTGGCATGCAAACGAACAAGACCATTTCTTATCGGCACAACATGTCAATATATTAACCAATCCCTGCTTTAGTTCATTGACATGTGCCTATGGGCAAAATTTGTGGTGTGGACAATAGATACATTTTAAGATATAAATAACAAACTCAGTTTTGCAATTGATGAAATGTTTTGTCGTACACAACACAAATTGTACACAACAAAACATTTCATCAATTGCAAAACTGAGTTTGTTATTTATATCTTAAAATGCTCTCGGTGTGTTGCTTTCTATGTGGGGCGAACTAAATGGGCGGCATAATAGGCTTACTGAGCACAGATATGCTGCTAAAGTTAGAAATTATGATTATGCTGTGGTTAAACATTTTAAGGATGTACACAACGATACTCTTCCATGTTTCACTGCATTAGGTATTGATCATGTTCCTCTAACTCCTAGGAGAGGAGATAGACAAAAGATGTTGAATC
Organism: Setipinna tenuifilis; assembly: GCA_030347295.1. Classification (NCBI taxonomy): domain Eukaryota; kingdom Metazoa; phylum Chordata; class Actinopteri; order Clupeiformes; family Engraulidae; genus Setipinna; species Setipinna tenuifilis. The sequence continues at coordinate 31,281,672 of CM059273.1, forward strand.
AGAAAGAGGGTCGCTGGATTCATAGACTTAATGCAATGTGTTATCCTGGTCTTAATGAAAACATAGATATGATTTCTTTTCTTTGATTTTTTGTCATTACCTGTGTATTGATTGTGTCTCGTGTGTTGATGCATATCATCTATTTATGATATTTAAGATTGCAGCAGATGACTTTATTGTTTGTGGTTAGGTTTAATTGTCTTGCAGCTCTGCAGGAGTGGACTCCGCCCACTCTACCTGGAGTCAATCAGCTGATTGACTTGTTTAACCATCTTGCATGCAATGCTGCTTTGTTCACTTTTTGCCCTGATGAAGGCCCTGTGGGTGGCCGAAACATGTTGGCAGTGTTTTTAATATGTTAAGTTCAAATATGAACTAGCCGTACTATTAAAGCGGTTTTATTCTAGAAGAGTGCCTTGGCATCCTGCTTGTTTTTACTGATGTCTCTACACCTTGGCCAAAGAGCACCTTCAAAACACAAGTTTTGTACTGCTTGAACGCCGAAGCCCTCCAGGTCCCTCACTTCTACTTACAGTTGACTTTTACTTTAATGCCACTAATTTTCGTCAAAGGTGGACCTTCACACCTTCATAGAGTGCAAACTCTGCCATGTATTTCTTCTGCCTGTGGAATTATAACATGTGATTTCATTAATTAACCGATCTGCTTCTACTTCTGGTAATTTGTGTACCAATCAGGATTAGCTGTGTCACAAAATGGTTGTTTGAAATATGTTTAACTCAGACACTGTTATCGATGTCCCTCAACAACTGCCCATATCCTGCTTGACTATAGATGCTCAATCTGTTTGTGGCCGTCATTATGGACAACTTTGAGTACCTGACGCGTGACGCCTCCATCCTGGGACCTCACCACCTGGACGAGTTCATCCGAGTCTGGGCTGAATATGACCCAGCAGCCTGGTAGGTACCAAAGCTCAACCCCCTTCTGGAAAAACAGAAGACATGTGTCTCTCAAAACAGTCCCAGGCGGCTTGAGCATGAGTTTTAGAATCTGAACACAATATGACACTGGTGACTATCATCCATGCTAAAAGCCTCTCCCCTAAATTGCTGGGCATCCCTTTTGTTCCTGTCAGTTAGGCAAAGCCGATGCAACCACCCAGCTCCTAGGTAGCTATCGCCACAGCATCACACATAAATCTCCTCTTTTTCCCTCCTCCCTCGTCACTCTCCTCTATTCCTTTTTCTTTCCTTTCTGCTCAAATTGCTTGCTGGATCCTCCAGATAAATCTGCTCATGTCAGCTGTGTCAGCAGGTAGATCGAAATGTACTCAGACCTAGACCATCAAAACAGCCTGTTGAGTTGCAACAAACTTTTAGTTTAGAGAGATACTTGCAGAAGGAGATCATGATTCAAAGTCTCATATCGCTGCTGTTGGCAGAAAACCTCTGAACCTCCACTTTTTTTGTTCATAAAACAACACTATAAGTCAGTCTTACATGTCAGTCTGTGACTATTTAGAAATATTTAACATGCAAGCACATAGCCGTGTGTCAAGATATAATACCAATTTTGACAACACAGTGCTTAATTATTTAGAAAATAAATGTTTTTCTGAACTTTCTGAAAGAAAATTATTTTGGACATATGAGGTTTCTACCTGACAGTGACAATATGGAGTTGAAGGATCCAGAGGCCACTAGGTGCCTGCATGTGAAGGGCATGTAGGCCTTATGGAGCATGGGTGACATGGTGGTGGTATTGGAAGCATGGGTACATTTAGTCACATATTCTGTCACACACTGACAGACAGCCATGTGGGTTTTTATAATTCAGTAGTGCACAGTGAAGGATGCAAGCACAGAGGAATCGGCATACTGGGATGGGGCCCTTTCAGTTCAAATTAGGGTGAAATTAACAGAAATATTGGGAGGAACACCAGGCAAACTTAAGACTGATAAAATAGTGAGACCATTCCTTTAAAATATCTTTCCCAGTAAATGCTTTCATGAATCATTTTGGACTCATATTTACAGACTTTAGTGTTTTTCAGTGTTATCCAGTGCCTGCTGTTGAGTCAGACCTTTTTGGTCTGGTGCTTTGTAGTTGTAAACAGGTGTACCTTGAATAAACATTTATCAGCTTTACAAGGTAATTATTGTCATGTGCCACAATACTACTTGCGCCATACCCAAATGAACTGGCCTCTGGTATCCTACTAAACAACAGTGAAAATCATGCCAATGTAAAAATAATTGCCTCTTTTTTCACCACTGTTTTTAATATTTATGCTGTATTTATTGCATGTAAGATTATTGATATCATTGGAATTATTGTATGCCGAAATTATGTTGAAGTAATGTCTTGTTTGAAATGTCCTGCTCCACTTTTCTCTGGCTTTGCTCTAACTCTGGTGTGTTCTTTGCAGTGGACGGATAGTGTATAAGGATATGTACAATCTGTTGCGTGTAATCTCACCTCCCCTCGGCCTGGGGAAGAACTGTCCCAACAGAGTGGCCTACAAGGTTTGCAGAAGCTGCACATCCCCTCTGTCCATTGGGGGGAGCTGAGAGGCGAATGTCAAACTGCCTAAACAAATAAACTGGCCTGCCACCCCTCCCCCTACTAACTGAATTATGGGTAACTAGAGGAAACAAAAGCTACATCTAATCTTGGGCTCAAAGACTGTCAGACAGGCAACATACGGGGGGACTCTACATGAGGCAATTTCAAGAGCAGTTCAATCCACATTACACCAAAATGATGCATGCAAATAGACACATGTATGTGTCACCATGCAAACATTGTATATAGTGTAAATATACACTATGGGCCTGATTTACTAAGGTTTTTACGTGTTACTAGTTTTTACCATGGAGAACATGGAAGAAAGTGGTGGGTGGCCGCAAGCAGAAAATTAAAGTTGAAGCAATAGAACTGGAGGTATTAGTGCAGGAAGCAGATAAACCTATTATAGAACTACAACAAAGAAACCTCAATCTGTCCAAGAAAAGCATCATGTGATAGGCTATCTCTATTATTTTTTCTTCTGTCATTACAAAAATGTTGACGTGTGGAGAAAATAATTCTCTTTGTCTTCTTTCATTTTGTCTATTAGAGAATGCATACCCAACCAGGGCCTAATGGAACCCGATGAATCGGGTGGGGTTCGGACAAATATTTCGAAATTATACTAGGGTTTGGTCACGTCAGCACAAACATGTTTGATATTTAATTTAGTCAGATTAAGCTAATTCTACTACCCTGGCTGTCGCTCCAAACTCGTAGACAGACCAAGGTCTGACAAACCTATCATAGACAGGAAGTTCTCAGAGGCAGGATCAACGGGCATCTTTCAAATCCGGGCAAAGGAACAGCCGAGAATAGGCAGGCGAGAATAGGCAGGCTACTACACAGTGTAGCCCCAAATGGTCTGGCTCATATGATGCAATTGCAAGTTAGTTTTTGTTAATTAAAAAAAAACACAGTAGGCCACACAGGATTGTTTTGTTCTGTTATGAGGGGATTTGTTTCCATTCCAGCCAGCAGTGGTGAATGCAACTTTAGCACTGCTGGAAGAACCATTTATTAAAGGAGAACAGTGCTGAAGCCATCCACTGCTGATACCATTCTCTTTTTACACAACTTCACAGTAATTGTCAGAGTTTATTTAAAATGTTCACGAAAATTTTATTTTCGATAGGCTATGACAGGCTACCGTGCGTGTTTGTAACTTGTGACTGTGCACTCATTGAGAAGTTTAATGAAGTCAGATTATACATAAATAGTTTTTTTTTACCTTAGAGACTATCATTACAATCACTTGCATAGAAATAATTAACATCAACAGCACCTGGTTCGGCCAGAAACATTCCAATCGGGTTCATGTCAGGTTCAGACAGAAACATGCAAATGCATGTCGGGTTCAGGTTGAGTTCAATCACTACTCTGTTGGAGGCGGGTCGGGTTTGGACAGAAATAAGAGGCCTGTGTTTGCCTCCTTCTTGCTACAATAATCACAGCCATTTGTGCCGAAGCTGTGCCAGTAAAGACAAGCCTTTCAAATGTGCTAAATAAAGACAACAAATTAGTGAACACAATTGGTATCAGCTTTGGTAAATCACATTGCATGCAGTATCTTAATCTATTTGTATCTACTCCTCCCAATATTTTGAGGGTTTTGCCAGAAATGTCCATATTTCCATATTCATTAAGGCAAACACGCATGTTATTTTTTCCTGTTTGGCCGATGGAGGTTAGTAGATCAGCTTCAACATGTGTTTGTGTGTGCAATTAAGTCTGCACTCAATATTGCACACACAAACCTTTAGTAAATCAGGCCCAAAGTGCACAAAATCATGGCATAAATCATTTGTTAATCTTCCCAATTTACATTAAATTTCAATATGTAATTGTGTAAATTTAAAATCAGTTAGCTTTGGAGACTTAAATTTTGTGTTTCTATTTTTTCCCTCTTCTCGATCGAAATAAATTTTGCGAAACCAGTGCCAAAATAAATATTGTAATTGGTTTCTCTCAGAATGCTGTTGTATTTTGAAAACAGAAAAAGAAAGTAATCACTGAAATGAAGGCAGACTTGTGTGAGCTTGTGTTTCCTGGTTTCCATGCGAGTTACCCTTTGATGTCTTCTAGCATGCAAGAAAAGACATCTTCAGTGGGAGACAGTCACAACCCCCCTCCACCCTCCATGCCCAGTCACTTCCATCGCCCTCCCTGAAACCCTCATGTCTCCCAAACGCACCTCACTCTCCAGCATTCCTGATCTTTCTTCCAGATACTGGGTGCCATCCTCAACTTGGGAATTGGAACGTGACTGGGATGTCTTTGAAATCCTGCCATAACCAATTCCCGGAAGAAAAAGAAAGCTGTTTAATTTTTTTTCTCATGTTTTTTTTGTTCTGCCATTTTTTTCCTTCCCTGATTGCCCTCCTCCCTCTTCCCCTTGGTCCTGCGACCTTTGACCCTGTGAAGTGGCCGCATGACCTTCCGCGATATGTATGAGATGCTCCGCCATATGTCCCCACCGCTGGGGCTGGGAAAGAAATGTCCACCACGAATTGCCTACAAGGTAGACCACACACACACACACACACGCAACACACACAAAAATCCTTGTTATCAGTCTGTATGTAGAACCTGCTGCAGGCTGATAGTGGCAGGTATTTAGTGGTACCCGTGGAAGGTTTTGTACATTTATGGCCAGCTTGGTAATTGGTGAACTGCAGTGTGCGCAGTTGTTGACATGCATGTAGTTGTAGGTTATTTTGCTCTCTTTAATGCAAAATGTGTTAATTATTATGAAGTTATAACCTCTCTGGTGTTGCTTAGTGCAGACCCACACTGGACTATGTGTACTAGCAAAGAACCTAAAGCCCATTGCTTGATGGCAGCTGTTACATGAATCTATAGGTGATAGGGAGTAAGGCTCATTGCACAGCACTGTTGTCATTGGCTGCCATTGCACAAAAGCACAAGTATATTTTAACATCTACGCTTGAAAAGTTATCAAATATATTATGAGGAAGGGAACACTACATGTTCAGATGAAAGACAAACGAAAGACACTACATGTTCAGGTGAAACACTGGGTTAAATATAAACGCTTCATTCACATAGCCTTGAACATGAACAGCCTCTGAGTGAGTTGTGAGCATTTGTGTATTCACACTGGGCATCGGTGCATGCACGGGTCATCAGCTGGCAGTCCCATATTTAAATGCACTCGGCCAGTATCTTGTACACATAGCCCTGTTTCCCACTGATATCGCTTTAATAAACAAAATATGTTTATCTGTTTATATTTTTTTTTATTTTAGATTTTTAGAAAGCACACACTAACTGCATATAGTACAACTTAATCACATTGACTAATCCGTCGAAATAGTTAACATTGTTGTTAAAGTCCTGGTGTGTGTGTGTGTGTATATATATATATATATATATATATATATATACAGTCGTGGTCAAAAGTTTACATACACTTGTAAAGAACATAATATCATGTCCCTCTAGAGTTTCCAGTTATGTCTACAACTGTGATTTTTCTCTGATAGAGTGGTTGGAACAGATACTTCCTTGTCACAAAAAACATTCCTGAAGTTTGGTTCTTTTATGACTTTGTTATGGGTTAACAGAAAAAGTGACCAAATCTGCTGGGTCAAAAATATACATACAGCAATGCTAATATTTGGTTACATGTCCCTAGTCCATTTTTACTTCAAGTAGACACTTTTGGTAGCCATCCACAAGCTTCTGGTTGAATCTTTGACCATTCCTTTTGATAGAATTGGTGCAGTTCAGTTAAATTTGTTGGGTGTCTGACATGTACTTGTTTCTTGAGCATTGTCCACATGTTCTCAATGAGGTTTAAGTCAGGACTTTGGAAAGGCCATTCTAAACCTTAATTTTAGACTGATCTAGCCATTCCATTACCACTTTTGATGTGTGTTTGGGGTCATTGTCCTGTTGGAGCACCCAACTGCGCCCAGGACCCAACCTTTGGGCTGATGATTGTAGGTTATCATGAAGAATTTGAAGGTAATCCTCCTTCTTCATTATCTAATTTACTATGTGCAAAGCACCAGTTATATTGGCAGCAAAACAGCCCCACAGCATGATACTACCACCACTTTGCTTGACAGTAGGCATGGTGTTCTTGGGGTTAAAGGCCTCACCTTTTCTCCTCCAAATATATTGCTGGGCATTGTGGCCAAACAGCTCGATTTTCCTTTCGTCTGACCACAGAATTTTTCTCCAGAAGGTCTTATCTTTGTCCATGTGATCAGCAGCAAACTTCAGTCGAGCCTTAAGGTGCTGCTTTTGGAGCCAGGGCTTCCTTCTTGCACGGCACCCTCTCAGACCATGGTGATGCAAAACACGCTTGAGTGTGGACACTGACACCTGTGTCCCAGCAGCTTGTTATTCTTTGCAGATCTGCTTTTTGGTGGTTCCTGGTTGACTCTTCACCCTCCTGACCAATTTTCTCTCAGCAGCAGGTAATGGCTTGTATTTTCTTCCTGATCGTGGCAGTGACACAACAGTGTCATGCATTTTATACTTACAAACAATTGTTTGCACTGTTGCTCTTGGGACCTACAGCTGCTTTGAAATGGCTCCAAATGACTTTCCTGACTTGTTCAAGTCAATGATTCTCTTTTTTAGATCTGTGCTGAGCTCCTTTGACTTTCCCATTGTAGTGTTTGTGGGTGTCTGTATCCAATAAGCCCTATTTAAATGGCCTCAGAGAAGTCACCAGCTATAGTCACTCATACTCACTCACAAGAAGTTAAAAGACCATGATATGAAGCTCATTTCATTGACACAACTTTCTAAATCACCAAAAACATTAATTCATGTTGCTGTATGTATATTTTTGACCCAGCAGATTTGGTCACTTTTTCTGTTAACCCATAATAAAGTCATAAAAGAACCAAACTTCAGGAATGTTTTTGTGACAAGGAAGTATCTGTTCTAATTACTCTATCAGAGAAAAATCACAGTTGTAGACATAACTGGAAACTCAAGAGGGCCATGACAATATGTTCTTTACAAGTGTATGTAAACTTTTGACCACAACTGTATATATATATCCCTTCCGTAAAGTTATGATGAACGCTGCCTCTTTGGCAACAGTCACTCTGCCCTACCTCAGGTAAATAAATTATTAAATGGACCTCAATTTTCCCCACTGGCTTGTTGACATTAGATTTACCAAGCCAAATAGGAAACATTAAATGACAAGAACAAGTTGTTTTTTTTCCTCGAGTGGTCAACAGAAGAATAGTGATTAAGGCTCTTCTATTGTTAAGAATACTCTGAAGAAGAAATCACTGCGGAACCTTGATTGTTAATATTAAGAACATAAAAGCATCACCAATTTTATACCTACAACATCTTGACTGGGCAGTGTGACAACTTTAAAGACATTTCAGTTTTTATGTTCACGTAGTTACTGTACTTGTAGTGCAGATCTGTTATGACAAGGTCAATATTGATAGCTTTCCAGCATTTGTTGCATGCAATTGTAGGCAAGTGGTAATATTTTTCACACAGTCACAAGGCTTCTGCGGTATCCCTGTGTCAATAAATACATTGATAGCATAGTTGACATAAAATGTATAAAATGTAATGCCTCAGCTTTCAATAGGATTTTGACTGAAAACGCTCACAGCATGCGCAAGAAAACAGATTCAATTTCTATTTTAAATGGACAGAGCACATTTCGTTTAGGCTTGCGTGTGAATAGTCTAATCTGTTAACGTGTATTCTAAAGAAATACAGACAGAAAACGGCCATGCGCGGTGCACACACTGTGTACAAACAGCTATTGGTGTGAACAAGGCCTTAACCTGAGATTTAAAAAAACAAGCAATAAACACATGCTTGCTAACATTGCGCGCGCACACACACAAACACACATACTGAGAGAGAGAAAGGGTGGTATGAATGGGCTGTGTGGTGGCTGCAGCTGTACGATGGAATGACTGTTGAGAGTGTAGTATTGCCTCTGCTGGGGCCTGGAGCATCACTGTGCCCACCTGCCTGCCTGTGTGGTCTGAGGAGGGTGCCAGAGACATCCCATGGCACACCCCAAATATAACCCACAGGCCAGAGCAGTCGGTCCACACAGAAGCAGAGGGAGCAATGATTGGAGAAAGACAGATGGGTAGAGAGAGGGAGATCATTCTGTAAAGAAAAAGGCAGGGAGGGGAAAAGATGATAGGAGGTACAGAAAGACTAAACTACAGACAGGGAAAAACAAAGTGAGCGAGGATAGACAAAGTGAAGAGGAAGAGGGAAGTGACAGAAGCTATGAGGCTTTGTTTGTGCACTGAAGCAAGGGTGGTCCATGTTGCACCCTTTCTGCATCACTCCCCATGTTTTCCTCCGTCCGTATACTACACCCATTTCTTTCTCTGCTCTCTCTCTCTGTCTTTGTCTCTGTCTCTCTGCCAGGTCTGTTGTGGGAGCAGACCAATCAGTGTCTGTGTGTTAGTGGACTTTCTCTTGTCTCCATCAGTGCAGGACAGTTTCTTATAGCCTGTTGTTTTTTTCTTTCTTGCATATTTCTTTTCCTCAGCATATCTGAGTGTCACCAAGAGCATCCCATATGTTGTGTGTTTTTATAGTATCTTAAATGGTTGTGGATGTAAGTGAGCTTAATGGTGGGGGATGTGAAGACGACTGTGTGTGTGTATGGGGGGGGGGGGGGCGCGCATGCACACACACACACACACACACACACACACACGTGAATTGTCTTCAAGGACCTTGACTACACACATGGATACGAGGCCCTCTCTCCCCTTCCCCCTTCCATCACCATTATTACTGGGGGAATGTATGATCAGCTGAGCTCAGACAAATACAGAGCCTCCCTAGCAACCATCTGGCGGCTCAGCCCCAGTTGTCAGCAAAAAAGTGCTCTGTCCAATTGGATGCATATCTCCTTTGCTGCATGTGGGGAAGCTGCTTAGATGCAATGCATTTGCATGCTTCCTGTTGAACTGTGTATCTGTGTGTCTCAACCATTACACTCTGATGGAAATTAGTCATGACTAGGATTTAGGGCAACAGCCTGCAGCTCCACTTTTGCTTGCACTCATGGGACCTCTCAAGCCTCTTCTGTTTCAGCCACCTCCTTCCTTATCTCTGTCTGACTTGTTTCATTTCTTCACTGTTTTCTGTCCCATTTTCCTGCACATGCACACACTCAAATAACCATAGGCATCTGAAGTGTTGTTTGTAGCACATGGACATACCACACTATAGTGTGAAGACTTTCGTTCCTGTTACCAAGCCTACCCAGCCATCTTCGCTCCACTGTCCCTTCTTTCACATTACATCTGCATGAGTGCTGCATGAACAACTTTTTTCTCTCCCCCACTTTTAGTATAATTCTGTTTTACACTCATCTCTGCTCACACAGATTAGTTTACAAAAACCTGCATTACTACTTGTGTGTTGTGAAACTTACAAAGACTTACACATTTGCACACAATTAATTACGGCTGAAGTTTCACTCAATCTCTCTTATTATGCCGTCTCTCTAATTCCCTTTCTGTGTGTCTGTTTGTCCCTCTCTCTGTCTCTGTCCCTGTCTCTCTCTTTTCTTCTGTCACTTGTTTCCTGAGTTTGTACTGTAGGTGTGCTCATATGTGAGGGGGCATCTCTAATCCATTCTCAATAGTCTTGGTCTTGTTTCCATACCACACACACCCTTTTTCACTCTCTTTTGCAATTTCTCTCAAACAAACACACACACAGTTGTCTCCCATAACTCCCTCTCTGGATACTTACTCAAGTGTGGCTATGTGCTGCTCTTCTTCTCTCCATGTGGCCATCCCTGGGGACCGTGCAGCGGCTGGTCAGGATGAACATGCCCATCGCAGAGGACAGCACAGTGCACTTCACCTCAACCCTAATGGCTCTAATCCGCACCGCCCTGGAGATCAAACTAGCCTCAGGTCAGACGAGCCTTCCTAAACACACACATAGAGCAAATGAACCAATCAACAAAATTTCATGCCTTAACAAGCAACATGGTTTTTGTGAACTGTATTTGCTAAACACAGCTTTTAAATTGAGTTTGGGAGATTTGATGCAGCATTATGCCTTTCTGGGTCATGACTACAGAACTACCCATCCAAAGTGATAAAAGATATTCATTTTTACAGTATGTATACAGTAAATAGCTACATAGTATTGCAATGGTACAATGTTTTAACATATATGTTAGCAACATTGAAGTGTTGCCATATATACTAACAATATTACTTCAGATCAGTTAAAAAATAATTTTGATGTGTTGCTTTCAACTCTGACTCACTTCTTTAACCTTAAAATCCTTGCTCTATGCCTGCTTTTAAGCAAATGGCCAAGTGATCTCAGGATGAAGCCATCACTTTAAAAAAAGTCTCAAAGTGTTAACATTTCCTGACCTTTCCACGAGTTCCTGCAGGAGTTCTGGCACAACGGCTGTGCGATGCTGACCTGATGAGAGAGATCAACCGAGTGTGGCCTAGTCTGCCCGCCAAAACTGTCGACCTCCTGGTGGCCCCACCCAAACGTGAGTGCCACCAAGTCACCCCAACCCTACCAGGCAGCATCTGGTCCTTAGGGGATGTATAGCCCAGGAGATGGGAGAGACAGACACAAAAAAGATTGCTTCTCTTGGGAACTGTACAGTTGGACGAAAAAAAGCTTGCCAGTCGCTGCAGCGAGAGTCTGAGTCAGTCAGACACACAGAACAGCTTTCATTTCAGATTCTAGAAAGCTCATTTACCCAACCATAAACACTCATCGTCATCTTACTTTGGTTCCCCTCTCAGGTTAACTCACAGCTGAGCAAGCTATATGACCACCGCTGCAGACTGACACCAGTGGTCTACTTACCCCCAGACCCACACCCCTAATTCCTCCATGCCTAGCCCCCAATAGTCAATAATAAGTGCAGCTTAGACTGTAATCTCTTCCGTGTGAAATAATGCTGGTGAGGCACTAAAACAACCTTGCACGTCTCCTTTGTGGAAAATGGACTTGAACACCTGGAACACATTAGCTATGAAATAATGTAAAGCTAAAAAAATGGTTGACAGTATCTGACAGTATCTGCAGGCGTGGTAGTATCAGCTGCATGAATGAGAAGCCAAGGAAGATCAGTTATATTCAGTGTGATGATTAATACTCTGTGGTACAGAGAGGCAGTAAATCAAGCCTTTCTCCAGTACTAAGGTGTATTCATTTGCTGTGCTACCATCTAGTGGACATTTGTGAACCTTACCTGTCCTGCAGTATAATAGTCAGTGTTGCCATAGTTACTTTGAAAAAGTAATCTGACTACTGACTACTTCTTTAAAACGTAACTTAGTTAAGTTACTGACTACTTGCTTTTAAAAGTAACTAAGTTAGATTACTTTAAGTTACTTTCAGCAGCGGCTGATCCCCCATACCATAAAAATGACTACCAGTTTTGCCAATACTCACTTTATTGACCTGTATTTTAACCAGAACATCAAAAATGACACTGACAATTGAAAACTTTCTTGAAATAGGCCTACATGTTTAGGCTACATTTTTCTTCCAAATAATAAAAAATAAAGACAGTCTTTCTTGACTTTACTTAAAATGTTTAAGTCTTAAAAAAATAAAATTGAGTCTTTCTTGACTTCATTTAACATAAATACTTCTCCTTTTACAAAATAAAATAAAATACTCCTGACTTCATTTAACTTTGTTGAATCCAATGGCAGTCATCTACATGAATGAACATGCAGGCCTATATTGAACATCATTATATCCCCGAAATGCGGAGCGTCGGGGATGTAATGGTTTTGCGTGCGCCGCCGCCGCCGCCGCGTCCGCCGCGTAAGGTCTTTCGTGTTAACGCGATAACTTTTGAACGGATGTTTGGATTTGTCCCAGATTTTTTGGGTGAATGCTCTAGGGCAGGTTCATGAACTGATTCGAGTTTGGAGGTCAACACTTTCAAGATGGCTGAATTCAAGATGGCCGAATTTTTGTTTGGCCCATAACTTCTGACTGGGTGGATGGATTTCTCCCAGATTTGGTGTGTTAATGCTCTAGGGTAGGTTCATGAACTTATTCGAGTTTGGAGGCCAACACTTTCAAGATGGCTGAATTCAAGATGGCTGAATTTTGGTTTGGCCCATAACTTCGGACCAGTTGGATGGATTTGTCCCAGATTTGGTGTTTCAATGTTCTAGGGTAGATTCATGAAATACAGTATGAATGTTGGGGGCTTTAAAGCATCGCGTTTCGGGGATATACCTTTAGCAGTCGAAGACGACTGCATAGGCCTAGTTTGAACCTGTAGTTGTCCAACATCAGAGCAGCAAGAAGGGGCTTTATGAAACAAAAACAGTATAAAAATTAAAATACTCTTTCTTAAATGCTTAAGTTACTCTTTCTTTAATGATTACTTGACTTCATTTAGCCTAACTTAAATACTTCAGTCTTGACTTCATTTAACTTTGCAGACTCTAATGGCAGTGAATTAACATTTTATGTATATTGAACATCTTATTGAACCTGTAGTTGTCCAGCATTCAAGCAGCAAGGAGTGGTTTTACAAAACGAAACAGTACAAAAATACAAAAAAGAAACTGTGGACTGGGACAAGTAAACCAGTGGTTGTACCTCATTAACAGAAGCTTCTCAAACCTCTTGTCAGAAAGTCTATTTCTTCTTGGTGTGAGCACCAAACCCCCCAGACTGAACAGGCACTCCACAGGAGCACAGGATGGGGTTGGAGTGTTATACTTCAAGAAGATCTTCTTTATGTTGGCGAACTGATGCAGAATCTGGAGATCATGGGATGAACTCAGGTAGTTCATGACTTCCTTTTCTGCAGAGTAGGTCTCCTCTGGCTCTGCTTCAAAATTGAAAAAGTCCATCTCACCTTGGCAGACACGTGTGTTGGCAATGGCCACACTGGCAGGGCCCTGTGCTGGAGGAGCAGTTGTGTGGCATTCTTCTGTCAGAAGCTGTTTGACTTGCTCCCTCCTATCTGCATCTCTCAGCCATCGTAGTTTGAATTGTGAACAACTCACAGCTGCGAGAAGGGCATCTCTGTCGTCCAGGAGATCAGCAAAATGAGTCTGGACCGCCTGAAAAAATAAAAACAAACAAAAAAATATATATATACATTTTGTTAAAAGCACACTGTGTTGAACAGCATATTGCCATATACAAGCACTTTGAATCTCATTGTGAATGTACATAGCCTAAATTGTACATGTGAATAGTGACAATAAAATGTATTCCATTTTATTTGTGCCTACAAAGCCTTCTAAAAATGACAATGAATTACTTGCAAAATATACCTAATGTAGGATCCATGATTTAATTGTTTTGTTATTTACTTACATGTGCATTTTTAATATTGTTTTGCAATTATAATGAATATTCTGCTCCATGTTCAGCAATAGTGTGACAGAATAAATATCAACTAGCTTAAAGGTGGACCATACCTGCACTATGGCATTTGGAAGGCCTTTGGTCATGCTGGAGAGGGCATCTTTCACAGCCAGGGTCCTCTGCATCAGAACTTTCAGCGTGGGCAGTAAAGTCCCATAAGGGACTCTGTAACTCTCTTCACAGCATCAAAAAAGGAGTTCCAGATGTAGATGTTGGTACCAGGAGCTTTCTTTTGCTGACTTCCTCCACAGCCTCTGATGCAATGGTAGACCTACTTGCTTTTGTCCAAAGAGCTGAGCATTTTGCTGTGCTGCTCCTGTACACAACCTTGCTGTCTGTATTAGAAGTTAAATATTTTTCCACATCCTTTGTGGAAATGAGGTTGATTGTGTGAAGCACACCTGTGGTGTGGAGGAAGGGATATTTGTGCCTGGCCATCACTGTCATGGTCTGAGAATATTTCTGCCAGAGCTGAAAAAGTGACATCATCTGTGCTGTCCTCCTCCATCTCATCATCGGGCTCGGGCTGATAAACTTTGAACGCCTTGACAAAGTTGGAGCCATTATCGGTGACTGTAGCCACTACTTTGTTCAGTATCCCATACTTAGAGTGAATGTTTTCGATTTCGTAAGGCAGCTCAGTGGCGTTGCTGGTAGGGATCTTGGATACAATTGCACGAAACGAGGGCGAGTCAACGGTGTTCATGGGCAGCGTTTCTTCAACCACATAAAGTCCAACCAACCTCGTTAACTCTTCCCCACTTACTGGTTTTGCACGGAGTTCCAACTTCCTTTGTTTGTAAGGTCTGGGACCTTCTGATTCCTTCGCAACGGGAGGGGCTTGCTCTGTTAACTTGGTTGTGCCATGCTGTGTCTCTAGATGTTTCTTAAGATTTGATGTTGTATTTTTGAAGGCGGACAGCACTTTGTCGCCAGCACAGAGTGTACAGCGAACCTTTATGTTGCCATCCTTGACCGAAATAAAATGAAAATAATGCCTGTATTTCCAGCTGTGGAACGCGAACCTCTCTCCTTCCATATTGTGTACATGTGACACTGACTTCTGGCGGAGCCAGAGACTGTATTACCTAGGAGACAACTTTGGCGGAGCGGAGATGACGTAACCTCGTAGCAGGAAACAGGTCGCATAGGTCGCCCTAAATAACTAAATAAAAATAATAACCTACGTCCCCCCGAAACGCAGAAATAGTAACGCACAATGTATTAGATAAGTAAATTAAATCTGACTACTGGTTTGGAAATAGTAGTTGCGTTAGACTACTCGTTACTGAAAAAAGTAGTCCGACTACACTAACGCGTTACTAAGTAACGCGTTACTGGCATCACTGATAATAGTATAAAAATAGTAGCGCGTGTTGATGCAGAGGGATGCGCTCCCTGTGTGTGGATAGAGAGGGAAGAGCTTCCTCCATGTTGGAGAATGGGCGGTTTATATACGCTGCTCACCCACTCAGCCCGCGCTGAATCCAGCCCGCGCTCAGTGAGGTGCACCTGAACACAATGATCAGCAGACAAGGAGAGCACAGTCAATTAGTGGACACGGCTGCAAGGACACACCCCCACCCTTAAGAAATAAATTGTCGGGTGAAAGTTTTGATGGTTAAGCAATTGACAATAAAGATAAGCACAGTATGTACAAAATTAGTAACATAAATACTCATCCTTTTGTCATGGGCTTAGAGATGTCATCCTGTGGAACAAAAAGGAACAAAACAAGCTAGCAACCACATCAGAATAATAAAACCCGGCAATTTATTTCCGATTCAGGAATAAAGACTAGGCGTCAGCTGCTACATCTCAGAATATGAATCTAAAAATCCCTTAGGGGACAAATGGCACTACAGACAGGAACTGAAACTCATACTTTCAATACTTTCAGGTATTTAGAACAGAATAATGTTCTTCGGGGGGTTCGGGGGTTTTTCCCCCGAGAAATTTTGAAAATTGGGCTGATGAACATGCAATTTTAATGTAGTCTGAGAATGAAAGGAAAGGCCAATCAGCACGACTCACAAGTAGTTCAATATTTACATTAAAGATAGGATAGCCTGTGAACGTCTCTTCTGCCAAAGTGCACCACATACATCAGCAGTCAAAATGCGACATTAAAATAGCCTATAGCTTCGTTCAACGGAAGAGTCTGCATGTACAGGAAAAAACAACAGTTTCATGGTGGTCGTATGCGAAAACAACCCAGGAGTTCCCCTTTAAAACAATAGGCACCACCCTGTAGTGACCAAGGACCCTGTGCTGGAGCTGTGAAAGGCCTCGACTTATGCATTAAGAGGACTAAACAGAAAATCTGTTTCGGACATGGCCTCTAAAACAATGACGCAAGGAACACAATACTTTGTTCTTGAAGTGCTCAGAACTTTGTCCCACTTCAGGTGAAGGCTAAAGGAGAGTTGTGAAACTGGACATGGACAGAGGATGGGTAACAAAAATTTGACCACAATCTGGATTGTCGTTAAAATTTCTGCGCTGTGCCATAGCATGAGAAAATGTGTTGGACGGTAGAGCTTCACGAAATACTGTGAAATTATAAACACCTGAAGACTCTGGAGAAGTAATAGGGTGTGAGAGAACAGTCAGCGGTGACTAAGTAAAACGAAAGACCTTATAAAGGTACGTTTAGAAAGCCCATTTTAAAACTCCTCTAACAAGGAAGCCATCTCCAGTATTTTAACTGTCACTGAAACAATACTCCATGCAAAGGAAGTTTGAGAAGCCCCAGTGTCGCACTCAGTAGGCACTCCAGGTAAAAAGGAAAACAACAGTGCCATCCAATAACAAAGGCACAAATATATAATTTTAAGTGAGCTTATTTTCCTTCAGTCTTTTAATTGAACCTACTCCCGCCCAAGTTCCTTCGACATGAATGGCACTTACAGGCAAGCAAACCCCTGGCGGGAGTGGTAGGAGGTTCGAGCAACTACTCACACAAATCTCCTGGGATTTAGGAAATAATAAAACAAGTTAATCCAAAATGCATACAGCGGAGAAAACCAAACACGCAAGCAACCTGTGGGCTAAAAATGTCGGAAAAAGCGGAAAAAAATTTGGGGACAAAAAAACGGACTAACTGTCGGAAAAGTCAATAATTAATTTAGCAATAAATCCATTGATCAATCCCGGACGAGCCCCCATTTATGTTACAATCCCATATTTCTTTCCACATCTCTTCTTATGGGCTCATAACACAGGCAGCTTTTAGACAATGGGTTTCGGTTGTACTATCTACAGCTCAAGAATTTTTATATATTATTTGTTGTATTTATAAATATTTAATACATTTTATTAAAAAAACATCAAAATCACAGCACAGTCTTCTAGTCTAAATGTAGCCGCACATTTACTTCCTTTCCTTCTTAAATTGTGCATTCTCTTTACCCATCCTCCCTCATCTTTCCTCCTCTAGCGAACGATTTGACAGTGGGTAAGGTGTATGCTGCTCTGATGATCTTTGACTACTACCAGCAGAACCGAGCCAAGAAGCTCCAGCAGCTGCAGCAGCAGCAGCCTGGCGTGGGAGTGCCGGTAAGCTACCATTCACCATCCCTGTCCTCACCCCCACTCACCCACACGCCTACACCAACACACTGGGGCCAGCCCGACCAGTCCAACCATGTTTTACTGTAACTGTTTCTTGTATTTTTGGGCCAAGATGTTCAGCTGTTGGGTGTCCCATGTAACATCAAGTTCATACATGTATAACTAGCAATGAAATGCTTTAAGTACCTGTTTTAGGCAGAAAAAGACATCACTTAACAAGAAGTTAAAGAATGCTAATAAAGCTAAACAGTTTATTTTTTATATATTTCAACTGTAATGTCAACAAGTTGGCCAAGAGAGATTTGACAGATTTGGCAAAGGTTTGCTCTATGATGTCAGCTACCCAATTCTAAACATTTCTTCCTATTTTTGTTTCGATGAATATGTGTTGGTTGATTCTGCTTATGGGTGTGTGGTCTTGCCAGGGAAAGATGGGTGCCCTGTTCCACCCCATGGTGCCCTTAACCCAGATTGAGGAGCAGGCCACCCTAGTTACCAGTGCCAAAGCCCCACCTGCAGTACAGCCTGATTCACTGCCTCAGCCAGAGCCTCCGCCCACTACCTCCTTGACCAATGGAGAGGCCGTGTAAGCGACAAAGGCTTGTGCCATCTGCGAATCATTTTGTGTCTGTATTGTATTACAGCCTTAGTTTATATACTGATTGCCAGAATTTGGACTGGGATGTCAATTTATCAAATTTCCATGACCATTGCTTTTGTTTTTGTCAATATTAGCCTTACTTTGTATTAGGCAAAATGCAATGCAGATGTAGCATGTGTATGTAGGTATATGTTAATGCAATTTGTTTGTATTTGTTCTTGTTTGTGTATGTGTGTGTGTGTGTGTGTGTGTGTGTTTGTGTGTGTGTGTGTGTGTGTGTGCGTGCGCATGTGTACATGTCTGCGTCCATGTGTGCATGTCTATGCATTTATAGCCAAACCCAGAGCAGCGCCATGAAAAAGTCTCCCTCAGTAGAGACGCATCAGGAATGTCAGCAGAGAAGCAGGACGTCAATACAGAGGGGTCAATCAGATGACACACAGACCTCAAGCAAACCTCAGGTACGCAGACAAAACTCACACTGACTTCAGGAGTCATAAAATAATCTAATTAGCATTCACAGACGATTTCTAAGTGACAATAGGATCTTGTTTTGTCTAGTGTGAAATGCTATAAGGGCGTGTGTTTGTTCAACAGATGCCAGCTAGCGCAACTCAGCGTTAGAATATTGCTAAACTCCCAACACCTCAAAAAAGGATACACTACGGACTTAATAACCTGGATTTTAGCTTGGTTGGTAGCGTGTCTATTTCCCAAACCAGAGTTGCTGTGAGGTTGCAGGTTTGAACCTCGGGCTGGACTGCACAGGAAGAGCTTGATTACATGTGTATAAATGAGTTTGTGGTGTAATTTGTGTGTGTTGGTATGTTTCTCTGCATGTCTGTGCGTGCTACAGGGATCGGGAACAGAGCTGAGTGATGTTGAGTACACCTCAGACATGGAGCGCTTCTCCATCTTAGAGGGCCCCGGCCGAGCCTCCTCTATGCCCCGACTCAATGCTGAGTACCAGGTACTCCTCCACCCCCTTTAACTTTGCACAAGCAAATGTATCAAGGAGAGCACAGAGACTTAGAGAAATTATATTAATGGTAATTTGTACTAAACCAGATTTTTACTTGTTTTATTTCAGACGTGCATATTCAGATCTACCAACACACTTTAGTTGTTAGTACTGAAATAGATTTTGTCATGATTTTATGATTGTTGACTAATGTTTTTAACCACCACAGGTGAGCTAGTTTTGTCTACATGTCTGTTTTTTGTATCTCACAAATCTTTCTAACAGATGTCTGTTCCTATTCATCCTCTTTTTTCACTGCTGGGACTAAACAGTGCTGTGCATATAATTTCTAACATTCTCTTTTCCTTTCCTGCTTCCTTTCCATTGTCCATGTTAACTCATTCTTCTGTGACCAGACTCTTCCCTTTGCCTAATCACTCATTCTTCATGTACGCATCCGCAGGTCAACTCAACCATGTAGTAGAGCACCTTTTAGTCCATCATATTCTGATAAAAATAAAACCACCCTTACTTAAACCACATGCAACCTATTTTAAACACAAATAACATAGTTTTAAGATGTGGAATTTCATAAATTCAGCCTTCATACTTTTAATGAATTTTACCATGTTTTGCAATGTTCTTTCCTGTTTTCCTGTTTGGCTAAAAAAAAGCCTGTTTAACATGCATACACGCTCAACCAAACGGTTGAGATAACTGTAAACGTTAATATTGTGAATGAATGGCCATGAATGCCAATGCAATGACCATGGGCTGTTATTTCAAATTAACTAGGAACCTATTAGAAATATTATTGGTGAAATTGTGGTGAAATAAGCATAGATATAGTTTTACATCTAATTATTTTATATGGTCACAGTCACAGTATAAAATGATTGTTAATTCACATACTCAACAAAAGAGATTTTGATTAAAAGAGGTCCTGTGTCCCACACAACATAGGTCAGTCCATAGCAGGTCTGTCTGTGCTGCTGCTGTTTCTCTTGTTGCTTTTGAACAGTGTCTTTCACAGCAGCAGGTTTAAGCAGATCAAAGTGAGTCCGCAGGTCCCTCTTGAACATCAGGGATGCTGGGGAAGACTTGGTCGTAGCATGAGGGGTATTTGTGTAAGTTAGCAGAAATCAGTGCAGCCGCTGATGAAAGGACCCCTGACCCTGAGACGTCTTCAGTGCATGTTTGAGGGTTTGTACAAACTAGAGGGCTGCAACGGGACGGGACTCCAGCGGCGACCGCGGGATGTGGCGCAAAAGCATGCGGCGCGGGCCATAATATGACAGCCTCTTGCGGGAGCGGGCGGGAATGGAGAGATGTGGTCGCGATCGCGGGCATAGGCATGTTCTCAGTAGTCCCGCAGTGTAAATACATTCAAAAAAATTATTCACTGTGTATTTGCTTCATTTATTTAGGCCTACACATCATGTAAATGTTTTGAGTGACAATAAATGCACATTAGAAATAAATTGCAGTTGCTGTTTATTTTATTGGTTTTATTTTCTTTAAATGCATTAAGCAATCAGTGCACACATTGTAATGGCATCTCTGGCAGGCCAGAACGGAAGCACAACGGCCGTTGGCGGGATTTTAGCGGGGCGGGAGCAGGAGAAATCATAATATATGCGGGTGGGAGCGGTATGAAATATGAAATATGTCTGCGGGTGAGGGCGGGAGCGGTTGACAAACCGGCGGGAGTAAGCGGGAGCGGTAGGGAAAATCAGTCCCGCGCAGACCTCTAGTACAAACCTCTCAGCTAACCCGTTAGTAGCTGGATGAAAAGGTGCTGATTTGATGTGCTGCACCCCGTTCACTTGCAAGAAGGTGCTCATTTCTTCTGACACTAGCTGAGGCCCATTGTCAGAAACCAATTGCATGGGACATCCAAAACGGCTAAACATTTCCCCAATTTTCTCAATGGTTTTAGCTGCTGTGGTGGATTTCATAACTGCCACATCAGGCCATTTGCTATGGGCATCCACAAGCATCTGGCCTTCCACTGGACCTGCGAAATCTACATGGACCCGCTGCCATGGTTCTTCTGGGAACTCCCAGGGGTGCAAGGGCGCTAGCTGGGGAATGTTCCGGACCCTCTGGCACGTGTGGCAGCACTTGGCCACACTCTCGATCTCTCGGTCCACTCCTGGCCACCAAAAGAAACTCCTTGCCAATTCCTTCATGCGCACAATTCCCCTATGGCCTGCATGCAGTTGTTGCAGAACAGTCTTGCATAGTGCTGGTGGAATGACCACCCTCCTTCCCCACAGCAAACATCCTGACTGTATAGGGACACCCGTCCCGTCATGCCACTGGGTCCACCATCAGGCCGACCCCCAGTATACTGTAAGCGTGACGTCACTCACGTTATAAAATTAGGGACGCAACTCTAATCTCTCTCTCTCTAGTTCGGACTCTGCTCTGCTTAGATCCGGCAGTAAAGAGATACCCCACCATCTCTCTCTAGTTCGGATTCTGTTTTACTTAGATCGGAGCATCCGGCGGTAAAGAGATACTCCACCACAACGTCTTTTCAAGCAAGAAGATTCAATGTGCTTTTGTGTTACCATTGGCCACGGCAGCGAATACTTAAGTTGCGTCGTTCTTCTTTTTGAGTTAAACCGGTAAACTACAGTTCCACAGTAATGTTACAACTGCAGCCCAGCAGTGAACAACATCGTCAGACACAACAGGATCGTGTGACTACATTGTTGCGCCGGCATACAGCGACAGAGAAACTTCGGACAAAGAATCTCTGCACTCATCGGACATCAACGCTCCGAAGATCTCCCGAGGACCCGACACGTTCTGCACCCTTCATCAAAGGTCGAGTGAACGGACTGGAATTAAGGCTAGCATTTGGGCAAATCTAGTCATAGGAAATAGGTTTATAAAGTAGTGCTATTACTGAACTGAGGAATGGTTTATGTGTGCACCCTGTTTACACGTAGCGTGTTATCTTCATCATCTGTGTTTACGCCATTGTCTATGTTTTACACTGTTATCTGTGCTGTACTTTGTTAACGGTGCTTTACACTCAGTGCGTTCACATGGACAAGTCGAAACCGATTGGAACTGGTTTGGGATCGTACCGGCTTCATGTGAACGGGGATACGACTGGTTTGGAATTGGTTTTCGTAAACCAATTGCGACGCCAGGCCTGGGCTGTTTCAAAACCACTTCGACTGCCATGTGTACAGGGATCGGATTGGTTTCGGGTATTGCGCAGGTATCAACGAAATAAAAAACGCAGTTTGTTCCTTCATACGGACTTTCTAACACAGCAGAATGCACAACACGTACGCGAATGCGTCAAACTCCTGGAACACCATCTTTGTATGCCGCCAGAAAGTTTGCTTATTGTCTTTATTTAGTAGGAACAGTGCAGAGCCCATAGAAGATGTGCCAGAGTATTACGTTTTTGTTTAGACCACCTTATTGTTTAAGTGGGTAATAATATCAGGTGAAAGGAGGAGGCTATGTAAATACATTTGCACTGACTGACTTGTAAGATTTTCTTTAGCCACTGTTTTGCGATGTGGAATAACCGGAATGAGAGGTGAAAAGTCCTCTACGTGTCCTCTGTATGCACTGTAGGCATATGTGTGCAGTGCTGTAGTTTGCTGTTGTGTATCTTACCTACGTAGCAGCTTTGTTGTGGCCAAATGTTTACTCGTGTTATGTCCATTATTGTAGTTATGTCGTTAGTCGCGTTATGTCCAACATTGTAGCAGCTAGCGTTGTAAATCTTATCAGCCTGGGTCGGCACGGTTTGACCGATATCTTTGGCATTTTTTGCCCAAACAACACGAAACTTGGCACTGCACACACTGGTAACATTATGATGACGCCCTCCAGATCAAGCGGATGAGTGGTTCAAGAGTTATGCGTGAAACAGACGTTCCTTGCATTAAACGATAATAATAGAAAGATAGAAGTTGACAACAGCGCCCCCCACCTAGCGTAGCGGAAAAGGCCAGGTCTCTGACCGAATACGCTTAGACGAACTGCATGTGAACAAGGATTTGGGGACAGACCACCCGTTGGGAAGCAACACCCAAACCAATCCCAAACCAACCCAATCCCACCATGTGAACGCAGTGACTGTTACCTGTATCAACTTTACAGATTGCATGCTTTATCTCTATCTCTTCTAACATTCGCCTTTTACATTACACACATACACTATGTCACAAAAGTGAGTACACCCCTAACATTTTTGCACTTTTTTTATTATATCTTTCCATGGGTCTAAAGATACAATACTTTTCTACAACATAAAGTAGGCAATGTACAGCTTATATAACAGTGCAAATTTGCAAATCATGCTCTGCTTCATTATGTCACAGTACATATTGGCATTCATGGTTCCCTTAATGAAGTGTAGGTCCCCAGTGCCGGCAGCACTCATACAGCCCCAAACCATGACACTTCCTCCACCATGCTTGACTGTTAGCAGGACAGGTCCATGAGGATCTGGTCCATGGCATGCTGGAAATGGGCAGGGGTTGATGTGATTCCAAAAGGAAGTCGACAATATCTGAACAGGCCCTTTTGTGTCGTTATGGTGAGTAGCTCTCGAGACTCCTCTTCGACAGCCATCTGCAAGTAGGCCTGATTTAGATCTATTTTGCTAAACCTTCGTCCGTGACTGAGTCCAGCGAACAAATCATCAATGTGTGGCAAAGGGTATTGTTCTGGAGCAAGTACAGGATTCAGCGTCACCTTGAAATCCCCACAAATTTGGATATCCCCATTTCTCTTTGACACCGGGACAATAGGCGTTGCCCACTCAATAATGGCTACTGGCTCCAGCACGCCACTGATGACCAGCGCATCCAGTTCAGCATGGACTTTGGACGAGCGTATGGTGTAGGGCACAGACCTAGCTTTCAAGAATTTTGACCTCGCATCTGTTTTGAGGCTAAGTTTAACAGTAATGTCCTTCATTAGGCCCAGCTCCTTTTTGAAGACATCTTGGTGTCTCTGCAAAACAGTTTGTAGTTCCCTGGCGCTGGGAGACAGCATCTTTACGGTTTGCCAGTTTAGTTTCAGATTCTCTAACCAGACTCTGCCCAAGATAGAAGGGCAATTACCCTTAGCCACATAGACGGGGAGTTTCCTCACTTGGTTTTCAGTCATACCAGCCATTGGCACTTGTTCACCGAGGTAAGTGCTAAACCTGGTGTCTGAGGGTCAATCTGCATATTTATGGGGTGTCCTTCCAACAGGGGTTTTGCCCAGTAACCCTCATCATCTGCATCAACTTTATTTATATTCAGAAAAAGCACCCTCACCTCTGATTCTTCATCGGACTCACTAGACTGTTCATTTTGTCTCACTGTGTGGACTGGCCTCTTTTTCTTTTCCTTCCGGTAGTCTTGCCTGTTTGCAGACATTTTGTCATTACTCGCATTTTTCATAACCTTCCCCTCAATTTTTTGCTTTGACATACTCGCTCTATGTGGCCTCGTTTCCCACAGTGACGACAATCCATATCTTTGCATCTGCATGTCGTTGCTAGGTGTCCCATTCTACCGCAACGGTAACATGGCCCCTGCATTTTGTCTGAGCTCACTGTGTGTACTTTGGAGGTTGCATGAAGCTGTTGAGCTTCCTTTGATTCCATTTCCATGGACAGACTAATGCTGATCACCTTATCCAGTGTCAGATTTTTAGTGGTGAGCAACTTTTTCTGTGCTGCTTCATCTTTAAGGCCGCACACTAGCCTGTCTCTTAATGTGTCATTTAGAACATTCCCAAACTCGCAATGTTCCGCTAATTTCCTCAGCACTGCCACAAACAAAGAAACCGACTCTCCTTCTTCTTGGTCACGTTAATGAAATCTGAACCTTTCAGTGATTAACAATGGTTTTGGTGAATAATGTTGACAAGGCCTTGACTATTTCAGCATATGTCTTTTCCCCAGGCTTTGTGGGTTGAAGCAGGTCACATAACAGGTTGAACGTTTTAGGTCCCATCACAGCTAGGAAGGTGGGTACAATTTTGTGATTAGTAATGCCGTTTGCCAGGACAAAGTAATCAAAACGTTCAGAGTACGAGCTCCATTGTTCAACATTCTCATGAAAAGGGCCGATATTACCGACAACTCCAGCCATTGTTGGGGTTGGTTCCCTCTGTTCAGCTTAACTCGTTGGGCTCGAATTATCACTGGCATGCTCACCGTCGGATCCCGCCGCAGCGCTGTCTATTTCCTTCTCAGAAGAAGAGCTGGACATAGTCAAGCATCCCTTCCCCGTTAACAAGAAATACTGCCTCGGTGACCATCACGTAGTCAGCTCGCGTGGAGTGGTGATATCCTCGTCGCCACTTGTTACATATCTACTAACTTTTAGACATGAATAATACTCGAGAGACAGGAGTATGCTCGAACTTGCTGCTTTACTGAATCTCATGTGTTACACACCCCTAGATCCGGGTTACCCATAATTCCCACACTCAACTACGGTAAATATGTGTGGACACATATAACAAACATAACACATTTGGTAGAGGTTCGTAAATTTAAAAGGGGGGGTCAATTGAGAAGAAATCGTATCTAATATTTATTTATTATACCAGAACACTTAAGTAGAAACACTGTCCAACTCTGAAACGTACGGCATGAACTGAATTTCTCATGGTGTCCAAATGGTTACAATGGTGAATGAATGGTCATTCCTTTTTGTATGCCAAAGCTGTTTATAGGTCACAGTCCTCTTTTAAACAATGCCAAAGCTTTATAGTAAGATGTGGGTAATATAAAAGGGTAGCAAGGAGATATCTCCTTTAAACCATGTTGAAATTTCTCCTCTAAACCATGATAAAGAGACTTCTAGCTAGCTCTAAGATGTACAGTATGTCACAAAAGTGAGTACACCCCTAACATTTTTGTACTATTATATCTTTCCATTGGAGAAGTCTAAAGATATAATACTTTTCTACAACGTAAAGTAGGCAGTGTACAGCTTATATAACAGTGCAAATTTGCTGTTCCCTCAAAATAACTCAACACACAACCATTAATGTCTAAACCACTGGCAACAAAAGTGAGTGAAAATGTCCAAATTGTGCCCAAAATGTCAGTGTTTTGTGTGCCCACCATTATTTTCCAGCACTGCCTTAACTCTCTTGGGCATGGAGTTCACTAGAGCGTCACAAGTTGTCACTGGAATCCTCTTCCACTCCTATATGATGACATTTCCGAGCTGACCTTGAACTTGAGACTATGAGCTCCTCCACTTTCCTATTGAGGATGCCCCACAGATGCTGAATTGGGTTCAGGTCTGGGGACATGCTAGGCCAGTCCATCACCTTCACCCTCACGCAAGGCGTGGTCATCTTGGAGGTGTGCTTGGGGTCATTACCATGTTGAAATACCGCCCTGCGGCCCAGTTTAAAAGGGGGGGCATCATGCACTGCTTCAGTATGTCACAGTACATATTGGCATTCATGGTTGCCTTAATGAAATGTAGGTCCCCAGTGCCGGCAGCACTCATACAGTCCCAAACCATGACACTTTCCATGCTTGACTGTTAGCAGGACACAGTTGTCTTTGTAATCCTCACCTGTTTGCCGCCACACACACCTGACACCATCTGAACCAAATATTTTTTAGTTTATTTTGGTCTCATCAGACCACAGGACATGGTTCCAGTAATCCATGCCCTTAGTCTGCTTGTCTTCAGCAAACTGTTTGTGGGCTGTCTTGTGCATTATCTTCAGAAGAGGCTTCCTTTTGGCACAACAGCCATGCAGACCAGTTTGATGCACTGTGCAGCGTATGGTCTGGGCACTGACAGGCAGTCCACCTACCCCTTCAACCTCTGCAGCAATGCTGGCAGCACTCATTTATTTTGAAGACACAGCCTCCGGATATGA
The DNA here is from genome assembly GCA_030347295.1 of Setipinna tenuifilis. NCBI lineage: Eukaryota > Metazoa > Chordata > Actinopteri > Clupeiformes > Engraulidae > Setipinna > Setipinna tenuifilis. The sequence continues at coordinate 31,308,620 of CM059273.1, forward strand.
TGCTGAGCACATGCACTCAACTTCTTTGGTCGACCATGGCGAGGCTTGTTCTTAGTCTGTCCTCTAGCCTGTCCTCCTGAAGAGCCATATGGTCTTGGCCACTGTGATGCAGCTCAGTTTCAGGGTGTTGGAAATCTTCTTATAACCTAGGCCATCTTCATGTAAAGCAACTTTCTTTTTTAAACACTCAGAGACTTCTTTTTCATGAGGTGCCATATTGAACTTCCAATGACCAGTATGAGAGAGTGTGAGAGTGATAACACCAAATTTAACACAACTACTACCCATTTACACCTGAGACCTTGTAACACTAACAGATCACATGACACCAGGGAGGCAAAATGGCTAATTGGGCACAATTTGGACATTTTCACTTAGGGGTGTACTCACTTTTGTTGCCAGTGGTTTAGACATTAATGGTTGTATGTGGAGTTATGTTGAGGCAACATCAAATTTGCACTGTTATATAAGCTGTACACTGCCTACTTGACGTTGTAGCAAAGTGTTATGTCTTCAGACTTCTCACATGGAAAGATATAATAAAAAATGTACAAAAATGCGAAGGGTGTACTCACTTTTGTGACTGTACTGTAGATATTACCTACCTGTGCTAGATAAAGTGTAATACAGTTTTTGACTTTCCAATTCACGTCTGCCCTCCTCACCTAGGCTAATGTCACGTGCATGATGGGTTATTCACAGAATGGAATGTCCAGCTAGCGGCATTGATTTATGTGAGCGGGTATAGGCTAATAACAATCAATTTCAATATGTTTACAGTGTTCATGCCATGCTTGCTGCTTACTCTGGCCACCATTCGTGGTAAATGTATATTGTGGAACTATTGCATTTAGCAGAAATATGGACTTGACTTGATGAGTTAAAATCACACGATTGCTTATATGACTTCTGGGATAGTTAGATAGATAGTTCGTTTTTATATCAATTTTCTAGGTTGATATCTTAGTCATGGTAGCCTACGTGGTTATTAGGATTTTGACAGGTGAATTTCACAGTGGTTTGTAGGGTCTTTCTGATTAGATTCCCTCGAGGAACAACCTTTACTGCCTATGGGAACAACTAATCTTACCCAGACCTGGTTGATGAAGTTCTAAAGGATTCTGTAACTGCTAGCTTTTTCACAAATCTTGTTCACTTAACCATTGCATTACAAACTAAAATGTGAGGAGATTAAGAAATTATGAAGTTAGGACAGAAGACATCAAAGCGAATACATGTTAGATTGGATACAGGAAGGCTTTCTTTTAATCTCCTAAAGTTAGTCGCTAGCGGCTAGTTAGATAGGTTTCATACGGTGAATTATGGAAAGGGCCGTTAGCTGCTTGACTAGCGTATCGTCATCTCTGGCTTTCTCTGGGGGTGTCTTATGCAAGGTCAACTACAATTTCCTGGAATTTTGGAAAGACTTTTCCTGTGTACAGTTACACAAAGGTCCGCATGTGTGCCATGCTCATGACAAAGACCATGCTATCTGAAATAGGACACACAGTTGTCACAAAATGGGACAAAAATGTAGAGTGGAAACTCAATTTTGCCTTCACTTGTTTGCATGTCGGCTTTTTTTTTGCAATTTCATGTAAATAGTATGGCGTAGTCTACTGTAGTACATAGAACTAGTATTTATATAATACTTAAAATGACAGCCTGTGTAAAATATGCTGTTCACTTGGACCTGGACTTTTCTTTATTTTATTGACTGAGCTCGACTCCTGTATGCTATAGCTAGTACAGGCGCCTATGGAGCATACAAGTTCTTTTCCATAAAACTTGCTCAAATTCAGAAACGAATTCGCAATGTTACTAGTATGTTGTTCTTTCAGATCAACTTGCTACTCTCATGATTTTATAAGTCATAGACTGATTATGCAGCCCTGTAGCTTATTTTCTTTATTTGACAGATTGAAGCCCTAGGACCACTGTTTTTTTCTAACTTGAACCCTTTGACAAACAACACCTACATGAGTGATACTATGCAAACCATTGTTCAGTTGCAAAAATAAATACGGTGTAATAATAAATAAATAAATACGGTGTATTTTATGACCCAAAGTTGGATCTTGTATGCGTTATAACAGGGTTGCCGCGGGGTTGTAAAAGGTAGTGAAAGGTAGTAAACGAAATTAGACCAAATTAAGGCTTGTAAAAAGTATTAAAAAGTAATAAACGTCATCTGACCAGGTAGTAATTTTTTGACCTCCATAACGTGTCTAAAATACGTTTTTTATTTGTGTAATGCAAGCCTATCTCCTTGAATTAATAAACTAGCGTGAATTTGTTGTTGTGTTGCGAGTAGGACCTGAATGACGTCACTTGTACCTTGCGTGCGTTGAATCAATCAGGGTCGTGTTTCTCATAAGCGTAGTTGTTAGCCAGTTAGCAACATGAGTGGTTATCAATGGGAAATTGCATTGTAAACAACAAACTAGCTAACGTAGTTAGCAGCCTTGGTTTCGAGAAACGCACCCCAGGCGACTGGCTGTCTTGCTGCCAAATCTGCGCTAGTTTATGGCGTTAGTTCAGATATGGGCAAATGTAAGTTTTCAGACCTCTGGCTGGAGGAAGCTAAAAGACTGCAGGGTGCTTGCGCATGTTGCTTGAAAGTCTTAATAAGTATGGCATTTCGAAACACTGCTTTCTAGACCTTGAAAAGTCTCGAATTTTGTGTGAAAAAGTATGGAAAAATGCATGATAGAATTTAAATTAACAACCGCCAAATGCAGCTAAAATTTAATTTTGGCTAGTAGAAACTAATGCGCACTAGCCATTTTGGCTAGTGGCGACGGACTAAGGTAAATTAATTCTGATCCAAAAGAAGTGAGCTGCCCGTTTGGTTCTTAACATAAAGACGGTGAGATTTCCTACATTAACCATGAACCATGAATCATGACTATCGTGATGACAAAGCCTAAACAAAGCTAAAGTAGTTCTGTTAAAAAAAAGTCTCTGACCAAGCGTCTTTGAAGCTTGCGAGATTCCTTGTGAATTCCAAGGTTCCAGAAAGACGCGTGCATCGTTTTATTATGGGGATAGGTCTCAACAGGTAGCTTTAACCCGTTTTAGGGCGTTGTGCACCAATTTAAAATTAGTTCATTACTATCATGGGTTATGTTAAACTTGAAAACATCCTGAGACAGTTTCTCATGTTTTACCAAACGTGGATCGCGGAGGTAACCTACTGCAGGGTGGTCGCGAGGAGATGGTACTGTTTGCGTCACGAAAAACGCACGAGAACAGTTAACAAATGTGTCATCTGTAGCTCTGTTGACAGATAGCCTTTTAATGGAAACCTAATGCATTATTTTACTCCCCACCTTCGAGGATCAAGTCCATTAGATTAGATTGTTTGAACAGCAATCACCATCTCTCTCACTTGCATTGCGAGGTTTTTAAAACCAGCGCATCTCTCTCTCTCGGACGTGTGTCTGGGTAACCTACAGTACTGGTAACTGATTCAAAGCAATTTTATGCATAGACTAAAAACTCTGTTCAGTTGTAAGCTAAGCAGTCAATCTTTCTCTCTCACTTGCTCCGTCTCTCTCGCGTTCTCTCGCTGCGTGAAGATTTTATATTACACTCTCTGGAATGCTCTTCTTGGTCAGACGTGAATATCGTTGTCACCACTAACACCTACCTTATGAATAGACTACGTTACTGGTGGGGGAACTTACTCAATTGTGTGTAAACCGTCAATCTTTATCTAACTGTCTTGCGTTCTTACTTGTAGTGCGTATAGAGGTTTATTTCAGCGAGATAAAAAAAATGGGTAGTTGAACCTCTGTTTGGCTAACAAGAAAAAAAATCTACTAGCCAAAGTTAATTTAGAGCCCTGATTACTATCACTGTTACTATCAGTGAAATCATTTCAAATATGATGTGCTGGTTTAGTACTATGATTTTTTATAATTCATTTGTTTTGGTGTTTGCATCCATCCATCTATGTTTTGTACGGATAGTCTTTGTGACACTTGTTTGATGAGAAATTCATGTACTTGTGATTTTCATGTTTTGAAACATCCTCAGTAAAAACAATTAACTGTGAATAATGCATTTGTTCATTGAATATTAGCCTATAAAATTTAACATTTCTAATAAACACCCTTAACCAGTGAAGAAGGCAGTAAGCACGCAAGTATACAAGTACATAAAGTCAAGGTCTTGGAAAAAAAAAATCTGGAATTTTAATTTGGAAAAAGAGCAACCACCCTGAGACTGGCTTAGACCTGTAGTTGGCAACAGCCGAGAGGCTTATTGCAACGTATGTAAGAAAGAGAAAGTTCCAGCCTGTTATGCAATTGTTATGCAATTATTACTTTGACTTATTGAGTAAAACCTATGGACTAATTCCTGGTCTGACATCTTGATTAATTCAATTATAGCAGAGATCACTCTTACAGGGCAGTCATGGGTAAGCGGTTAGGTTCGACTCCTGACCCGCCAGGTTGGTGGGGAGAGTAATTAACCAGTGCTCTCCCCATCCTCCTCCATGACTGAGGTACCCTGAGCATGGTACCGTCCCGCCGCACTGCTCCCCAGGGGCGCTGTTGGGAGCTGCCCCCTTGCTACACTCTCTACTTGAAGAGTTATGTCCAGTGTTGAAATATTTTAGTAATTAAGTAAATATTTCTTTACTTTACCCGTCACTTTACTTTGCTGCTACAGTTTGACGCCGTTTTGGTAGTAGAAAATATTGTGGAGGTAGTGAAAAAGGTAGTAAAAAGGTAGTAAATTCAACTTAAGAATCTCTGTATAAACCCTGTATAACCTGTTGATCAGCCATTCCCTTTTATTTCGCTTCATGGGTGTCAGTAGCGCCCCCCGGTGGCAAGTTCGGTCCCCGCCAATGTCAGACTCCTTCAAATGCCCATGTCTGTATGTCTGTGTGTTTATGTATAGCAAGTACACTTTGCATTTTCTTTGCAGAAATGCAGTCTAGTTATTTATTTTGTTTAAGAAGGCCCAGCAGTGTTTTAGTGCAAAGTTTGTTTTGTTCCTTGTTTGTTAAAGGGGTCCTTCTGCTAAAAACCACTTTGAGTAGCTCTATTTACAATGTGGTTGTCACAACAAGCAGTATATGCACGCAGCATTCCAAGACGTGAAATTCGACCCTTATGGTTTTACTGGTCATTGAAGGGTCGAGCTAATCAAAACGAGCGGATCAGAGCATGCTAAACCTATCTACGTCACTAGGTTGTAAGCCCTGCCCAGAGCCATGTATGGCAACCCCACATCCCAAAGGATTGGTGGACAGAAGCTAGGTGAGCGAAAGACAGCGAATTTGCCCAATCAGAGGTGCCTTATTGACACGTCATGGATATTCACGAGGGACACCGGAAAAACCAGTCGTTCAACCACTAGACCTGTTATAGCTTACAGAAAACAGCGTCAAACAAGAGATCTAGGACATAATTTTTCATAGAAATGACGCACAATGTATTCAACCATAGTGGCGACACAGAAATATGAATAAAAATAACAATGGAAGTTCCCCTTTAAAAAGTGTCTCCTGTGACTTTTGTGTCGTAAACTTTCGGATCTCAGCCTGTCCTCTTCATGAACAGTTTCTTTTGCCTTTCAGAAATTTTTTTTTTTTTTGCTCTGTTTAATGCAGTGGTTCCCAAACTTTTAACTGCTTTGTACCCTGAGACTGAGACATTTTGTTCAACCAAATATCCCAAGCTTTCTATAAGTATTTTCGCATAATAATTGTATATTATATGGTACATAACAATGTAATCCCAATGGGGTCGTATAGGCGGATAACTTGTATGTAAGATCTTTCACCACACATAATATGTAGGCCAGGGGTGCTCAATACGTCGATCGCGATCTACCAGTCGATCGCGAGGCCAATAGTGGTAGATCGCATACAACTTTGAGAAAAAAAAAAAAAGTTCCCTGTTTATCCTGCACATGCTAGTTAGCTGATGGCCCCTCACGCATCCACCGGCAGACAGCGATCACCCAGCCATTAGCGGGCTACCTCCAAACATTTGGACCCATCAACCTTTGCGCTGGAGCCAGTTGCTGGGCCAGGTCTCACTGCAGTTGGACGAATCTACGGACGTGAGTGACACAGCACAGGTGTGCATTTACATTCGTATGGTGTTCAGTGATATGACTCCAAAGGACGAGCTATTGACAGTGATTCCCTTGAAAGAACATGCGCGAAGAGAGGACATTTTTCAGTCGTTTAAAAACTTTAGCGACAAAACTCAGCTCCCACTGTACAAGTTAGTGTCTATCACCACGGATGGAGCGCCCGCAATGGTTGGTCGCGTGAATGGGTTCATTGCCAGGTGCAGACAGGACGATGCTTTTCCAGACTTCGTGAATTACCACTGCATTATCCACCAACAAGCATTATGCGCGAAGATGCTGAACATGAAAGAGATCATGGACGTGGCAACGAAGATCGCCTGCTCAATTAAAACTGGAGCACTTCAAAGACGGGCACATATTCCGCGCACATATGGAGAAGGCTGACAGCGACCACTCTGAGTTGTTGCTACACACTGACGTGAGGTGGTTTAGTCGCCGGAAATTCTGTTTTTTTTCCGTGAAAGTGGACATGCAGAATACAAACAGCTGAATGACGAGCAGTGGCTGCTGGATTTGGCTTTTTAACCGATCTGACAAACATGCTGAATGACCTTAATCAAGAGCTGCAAGGAAAAGACAAAACGGTGATCGACATGATCAGCTCAGTCAATGCCTTCAAACGAAAAATGAAACATCTGTCCTCAAAGCTTCAGCGCCATGACTTGGCAAATTTCCCGAACCTGCAGTCAGAGTTGGAACTACTGTCCTTAAAAACTACTACTACTACTACTACTCATTATTCTACTCGAATTAAACTCTGAACTAATTATTAATACTATTATTATACATTGTCACTGTATTATTATTATTATTATTATTATATGGCAATTACAAAAACATGTTCAGAGCTTATTTTGTTGAAATATTGGCTTGGAATTTTCAATACATTTTAAAATAACATACGCTTTTATGGGTCGGTAGATCTTTGTGACTTGGTCATTTTAAAAGTAGCTCGCACACTGAGAAAGTGTGAGCACCCCTGATGTAGGCTATCCTTAATCTTTATGCTAGTAGAAGCTGAGAACTCATTCACAGATTTATTTTGTGTACCCCCTAGAGTTGACCAAGGTACCCCCAGTTTGACAATTACTGGTTTAATGTATTATGTTTTTCTTTTGTTTCAGTCCCCCCCGCCCCACACACACACACACACACACACTCACTCACACGCAGCCTCCCGACCACTAACTTTCATCAAGCCCCCTCATGCACACACAGGACACAGTCTCGACCCGTCCCCACCAAACACATTCACACACAGCATGTAAGACACAGTGTCACCCCAAACACACACACCCATGTAGAGCACCCATGCACTTAGCTCTTACAGAACACACACACACACACACACACACACAGCACTGCCTCCCATTTACTAAAAGGTCTCCAGGAAGCCCCCCCCCCCCCCCGCCCACTCAACTCCCCCACGTTTGCTCATCCCCACCTCAGCACTGCTCACACACAGCCCATCATTAACCCCTCCACACACACACACACACACACCATAACTTTCTCCCACTAACACCCAACACTCCCTTTATGCCCCCTCATGCCCATCTGAAGACAGCCCGACCCCCCCCCCCCCCCCCCTCACACACACATATTGGACACAGCCCTCACTTCTGCCACCCTCATCCCCATAGCATTAAGGACACAGCCCTCGCGTACCCCCACTCCCCTTCCCCACACATACATGCAAGCCCCTGTCACTGGAGGGAAACAATCTGTTTCTATTTTAAAATAAAAATTTTGTTCATAACCAAAGGGAAATTACATGCTTTACACAAGTGAACAAAACAGACCTAAAGAAAAAGTCAAAGTAACAGTGCATGAGGGTTTTGGTGGGTTTCTTCCATCCCTAAAGATTAACTGCTCATGCACAAGTAGATTGGTCTTCTCCAAAGAAAAACACTCTTGATGTCCAGGCAAATCTGCCATTGTAATAACAACAGGGCATTTAAAAAGTGCAGCTGGCTTTTAAAGGGAATGAGAGTATAAACTCTGATTGTTTTTTGCATGTTACACCCCGAACACACCTATGAATAACACTGGTCAACAACAAATGTGCTGAATCCAAATATTGGTTTCCAATCCAAAATATATCCACATTGGTTTTTCTCAATCAGGTCAACTTTTTTAACTATGGGCACATGTTTTTTTTTTTACATTTGTCTTCCTATGTTATTGCATATGTTATTGCATATGTAATAGCATTTTAGAGGTTCACATAAACAGAAATTAATGCCCTGAATTTCGAACAATAATGACGTATTATTCAATTTACATGTAATTACTTTTTAATTGTATACTGTTCAATTTACAGTAAGAGAAGTTTGTAACGAAATTTTGTGACGAGTAAAATGTGTTAGAAAACCTTTTTTGCTTTAAAACTGAGTGTTAGAAAAGGATTTGTTGCTTTGTTGCTTCTTATCTCGAATAAAAAAAAAAAATCAACTAATAATGTAGCAAAAATGTAATAGATATAGTAATAGTAAGAAAATAATGTAATAGATAGAGTAATATCAGATTTTTAAAAATTATCTTAGCACAGAAACCGGACCTGATCAAGAGAAATCAGTGTCATTTTCAGATTTAGTGGTGCAAAATTGTCCTAAATCAGTTAAAAAAACATTGTGAACAGGGCCAACCAGGCTCCGTCACATAGGATGCGAGCTGCTGGAAGTAGCCTCCAAAAATCCACGAACGTATGTAGAAAAATATTGTGCTTTTTATTTTCAAACAAAATCCCGTGCACAAACAAAACAAAAAGTAAATAATATTAACACAACACTTAATCCGAAAATAAAACTTCTACAAAATCAAAGCAAAGAGAAATCCAACAACGCCTTTAGGCTCACTGTTCCGCTCCGGTATTCAGCAGCCCTGCTACTCAGCGGTTGTTCTTCTCTCGTTTACTCGGTCGTTCGTTCTCCTCATTTTTTCTTGGTGCAAATGAGGCACCTCTTAAATAAAGCCCTCAATTAAAAGCAATTGGCCCAATCATTACATGATTGGACCATACCACCACCACCACCACCAAGTGACGCTAATCATACATTAACACACCACTCAAGACATAAATGTGCACACTCAACAATAACACCCCTATATATACACACCACACACAATACAAGATGATATTTACAATTTATACATTGACAATACGCACAACAAACCCAAATTACCACCACAAACACCCCTCTACCACATCACCGATCCCCGCTCCCAACGAATGTTTTAAAATACTGCCCTAGCGGGGCGCGCTTCCCGCATAGCAGCCAGTGTCCAGGAGATGAGGAAGTATGTAAGTAGTACTGAGTGTTTGAACCAGGACTTTAAACAGAAAGAAATGGTAAATGGGACATGAGTGGGTACCTCACCATGCCGTAGATGTTAATAATAAAGGTTTAAACAGTTCCATTTGTGTTGACGGGTTTGAATTTGCGTGTGGGTGCGCAGGTGTGCTGTAAAGTTCGTGTACCATTTTTAAACAGTTAAAAACGGTGAGAGGGGGAGACGGAGAAGTTCACCATCTCACAAACATAGACAATTTTCAAAAAAAAAAAATTGTTGCCCAGTGTAATTCAACTTGTGACCAACCCTTTTGAACCATGCACCAGGTACAATGGTCACTTTTCCCGTCGTCAAAATACCATATTGTCTCGGGACCGCCCTCAAAGCAACTTGCATGACAGACTTAAAGGTCAACTTCTATCGTTATTTCATTCATGTTGCTGTGTCGTCACTATGGTTGAATGCATTGTGCGTCATTTCTGTGAAAAATGATGTCCTAGTTCTCTTTCTTGACGCTGTTTTCTGTAAGCTAGAACAGGCCTAGTGGTTGAACGACTTTTCTGGTGTCCCTCGTGAATATCCATGACGTGTCAATAAGGCACCTCTGATTGGATTAAACAAGGAGGGGGGGAAACGGGAAAGGAAAGGAAACGCCCAGCTGAGTGTCCCGCAGCGATATGTTGATAGAAAGTCCGTAAAGTTTGTGGATTCAGTTTGTAGGCTAAAGCATCATAGCACAGAAGCTATATATGTATAATTTTTCAACACAAAATCTTTAGATTGAAGAATTCTTATTTCACTTACCGCTGTGGAGTGGTGGTTGATCTTATTGACGGAAAGGATCCAGGCTTTATGAACAACTTCGTCGCAAAACCACTGTTGTAGGCTCCCAAATTAGTGAAGTCACTGTCTTTAAAATGCTTGGCACACACTACTAACGAACTGGGATATGACGCTGGTTGTGGCCCAAAGATAAATTCCAGCCATTTCTTCCTCACATCTTCATTCTTGTGCAGATGGTACATAGGAACCGTTTTGCTGCCGCAAACAAAACAGGAGCGTGCTTGTTCTGCCATGATGCAAATTTGCTGTCTTTCGCTCACCTAGCTTCTGTCCACTGTTCTTCCTCTGGGATGAGCCTGTGGGCGTACCATACATGGCTCTGGGCAAGGCTTACAACCTAGTGACGTAGATAGGTTTGGCCTGCTCTGGTCCGCTCGTTTGTCTGTATTTCTATGGTAGGTTGACCCTTCAATGACCAGTGAACACATGAGGGTCGAATTTCACGTCTTGGAGTGCTGTGTGCATATACTGCTTGTTGTGACCCACCACATTGTAAATAGAGCTACTCAAAGTGGTTTTTAGCGGAAGGAGCCCTTTAAGACAATGTACATATGATCGTGAAAATAGAGCCCAATATGTTTCTGTCCTTCTACTTGTGTCTTATTTTCCCTCCATTTTTATGTCAAGGTTCTGTCTTTGCACCTGTCTTCTTATCTCCTGTCCTCCTGCTTCCTTTAAACGCCTCCTTTCTGTCTCTGTCTCTCTTTCGTCCCATCTCTTTTTTTCATCCCTCCATCACTCCCACACCCCTTCTCACTAGTCCCCCTCTCCTGACGTGTCTGTTCACCTGTGTGTTTCAGCAGCGGAGCCACCCTCGCCACACCACTGGACCTTACCTGCCAGTATGTACCACCCCTTCTCTCCTTTCTCTCTTTCCTCTCTCTTTGTCTCTGCTGTTTTTCCTCCTCTTTCTCTCTCTCTCTCTCCCTCTTACTCATCTATATGTTTGCCTGTGTCTCTCAATCCCATTGTCTGTGTTTGTCAAACATTGTGTTCCAACACTGTGTTTCACCACAGGGTATTTTCTACTGAGGTGTATTGTAGACTGCTGAAGGGAGTGGGAATGTTCCCTTAATTTCCTTTTGAAGGAATACATTGGTCATAGTCTTTAAAAGTGCAATGCCATTCCAAGGCAATTAGGAGGTTAAAAGGAGTGATTATGTGGGAAAAAACCTGTAGCCTATATTTTCAGTGGAGAAAGTGTCACTCTTTTTTTACTGTATACATTTAAAATTAGATTGCTTGGGTTTGTAAAAAATAATGACCCACATGACCATAAGAAGGCATTTGAGGTGTTCACATAAAGGAAATAAATGCAGGCAGTCTCAGTCCCTCACAAGCCTATGTCAACACAATGTCTTGGCTTCCTAAAATGCTGTCCAAGACTACTGTGTTTGTTTTTAAGTGTAATGTATGCAACTTGGGGATGTAGTTTGTGTACCATGTGCTTTCAAAGTACATTGTAAAGTGTATATATGCTGTGTGTGTAAGTGTTTATAAGCTGTGTGTGTGTGTGTGTGTGTGTGTGTGTGTGTGTCTCATATCTCGAGTCTTTGTAAAGAGCATTGTTTTCAGTGGTTGTGAGATAAAGAGTGTTGTGTATAGTTCTTCCCCTTTCTCCTTGTCTACTGATTTCTCTTTTGAAACCCCCATCTTTTCCAAATACTATGATGCTGACACACTGCTTTATTAACAAGTCTTTTAATACAATTAATGGGTATCTTCTTGTAAGCTCAGTTGAATGCCTCTGAAGGAATACCAGTCTGCTCAGGATTTATGCAGTATTTAAATAGTTCACAAATGCATTTGCTGGTGTAGCTGGTCTAGCTCTGCCTTTTAACACAAAGCAGTGTCCAAGATGACAAATCTATATGGATATTTTTTGGAAACTCTCAACAGTTGCATTGGAAACTATTTGAATTGGAAATTTCACTTAATATCTAATCACATTACATTTAACATAACAGAATGTTAGTGTGTTGTATTTGCATCTGCTCTGGTAAAGATGTGCAAAGAAGGGGGTGAGAATTTTCAAATCACAAGCCTGCAGTGGCCACTAGATGGTGATAGCAGGCTTGTGATATCCTTTTTTCTTTCAGATCCTGTGGCAGTGTGACTTGTTACCGATGACACTGTTAAACAATGATTATGGGTAGTTTTAACGTGAACATGTAAAAACATATGATGATGGACTGATGATAAAATAAAATAAAATGAGTCTAAAAAATAGTGACAATTATTTGAGTAAATAACTAAGATTGTCTTTTGGAGGAAAAAAACCCTAGCTATATTCAAAGTATTTTACAACTTTAATCGTCTTGTTTCATCTGAAATAGCCCCATGGTACTACTCAGTGCTGAGACCCATAGCCACTGTGTGTCTCAGCCAACCTCTTTCACTCTTTTTTTTAACAGTAGAGGAGAGGTCAATTTCAGTGTGGCGTGGTGTGGTGTTGGGTTTTGTGTTACTTTTGAAATGTTGAAAGCTTCTAATGCGACCTAGGTGGTGGTAGTGGGCTTAACTGAATGTCATTTAGTACTGATAGTTATGCTAGTTGTGTTGGTCTTTCTTTCTTACTTACTTGCTTTTTTCCCTATCCTTCTTTTTCTTTCTTTTTTTGGTTTATTTCTGACATGCTATACATCAGCCACAAGGGTCCTGGGAGTTTTTTTTGTACTATTCTGATGTAGCTTTTCTCCATAATGCATGTTGTTGTCAGCAACGAATGAGGTCCTTTCAACCATCTGAAGTAAAAATACATGTGGCAACACTGTAATGCATTATGAAAAGCATTGCTGTGTGAATGAATGCTGCATTATTAAGCAGCATGCAGCTTCTAAAAACAGAGCATGCAGCTTCTTAAAGTGACTATAACACTGGCCTACAGTGTTAAAGCAACAGTTTTCCTACACAGTGACAATAAAACAAAGCTTTAGCATTATGACATTGACACTGATTCCTCTAAAAGAGGACAGCTGGTCAGTTCTCACATGCATTTCAGGTTAATACTTTTTTACCTCAGAATAGCATGATGCTGCTTAAATGCAATGCTATAAAAGCAACTGCTTAAATGCAATATTAGAAGTGGTATATGTTTCTATGATGCATTCATAGATGTCATGTGGTAGAGATGCCACTTTGTGGTTAAAAAGTACATTTGACTAAATAATTACTTACATAATGCATTGCAGAGCCGCTTTAAGTGTTACGACACTTAAGCCAGTAATGGCAGAGTGTGTACACATCAGGAGAATGGTAGATGGAATAAATTGGTCATGAGCCTTAAACAATTACATGCCATTACTAAACAAGTGAGGTAAAAGAATCTGCAGATAAACAGATGAAGTCCCCCCAAAAACCTACACTCACATCAAAAAACACACACACATACATACTAGAGGTGTTGAAATTAATCATATAATCGATACATCGTAATGCAGACATGAATGATTAATAATTGTTTCAATAGCAGATCATAATCAATTATAATGTATTTTCTTGTCAATTTTTTTCACCATAGAGTTAAAAATAGAATAAAATCTAGAAATGTCTGAATGCTGAACAGTGAAGTTTTAATTTTCCATGAATATTGGTGGCTGCTGAGTTTTATTAAATAAAAGAGGAAGGTAATACCTTCCTGCTTATGTTTGCTGATGAAATCAAAGCCATGTGAAGTAATATATAAAACTCATGTGAAGAATCGTGATACATCAAGATAATCGTGATCGAATCGAATCGTAAGATAAGTGAAGGTTTACACCTCTAATACACACACACTAGGGCTGTCATCCTTCCTCTTCAATCCCATTCGAATTTCATTACTTATTTGTTTTAAAATTCGAATAATATTCGAATTTTTTATGTTAAAATATAGTCTATTTATGCATTACTATAGGTTACCTTGTAGGGCATGGGGTTATTATACTTTTGGCCAGTAGAGGGCGTTCCGATGTAATCAGTAAACATTCTATACCAGAAGTCAAGAGATGTTTGTTGTAAGTAAATAATGAAGATCAGGCAGAAAAGGAAAAGTTCAATTCTGAATTTTAATTCAACTCTGAGTACAACACTGAGCCGCGTCAAGGCTGCTGGAGAAACCTGGTCCTTTATTACGGTTATTACGGCATATTACGGTTTCTCTGTTTGTTATTTTTCCATTTTCTGACGGAAATCCAAAGTATTTCCATACCAAGCTTCTGTGATGTTCAGGAGTGGTAATATCCGCCCGTGAATTCTCCTCGCTCGCCATTAATTAAATTCTGATGCTGTAGGCAACGCTATGATAACGTTCAAGCATTGAAGTAACGCAATAACTCAACGTGAGATTTGGATTCAGTCAGACTCATGAACGAATAGACGAAACGAATAGAAGAACGAAAACGAATAGAAGAACGACAAAATTCGTCATTAGGCTACGTTCAGACGTGATGTTTTTTTTTACAGACGTCGGTGGATGGTTTACATTATTTTCCTATGGTACAGGGTGTTTTTTAAAAAAACATCCTGGGTGGTTTTTAAAACGCCGCCGCTGGTGCTTTTTTTCACCCACCCCGGGTGGTTTTCAAGTTGAGAAATTTGAACTCGCCCCGAAAAAAGCACCCTACGTCGGGTGCTTTTTTGACAACTGACCAATGAGCGACTGAAATTCTGTAGTTTCAAAGAAGAAACATGGCGGCGAAAACAAAGCCTCTCAAGTCAAACAAAATTCCAACCGAACAACTGGTGGTACTCGTAAGTGAGCACACAGAGCTATATGACATGGCAAATAAGTTATACCACAAGGTCTACCACAAGGAGACCGTTTGGAGATCGATTGGGGCACTTTTGGGACACAACTGTAGGTATTAGTTTCAGTTGTTTTCATCTGCTCACATCACAAGCTATGCTAACCGTTAGCGTTTACGGTCTATCAGCTGATGTTAGCACAGGCACCGCCCCCGTGCTTTTTTGGAAGGCTTTTTTCTCTCTTCGAAAACCACCCCGGGCAGGTGTTTTCTGTTATAAAAAACCATCACGTCTCAACGTAGCCTTACGTTGTCTTGAAAAATAAATAAATAAATAAATAAAAACATTCGACTAGTAATTCCTGCGTTCGAATTCTATTGTTTTTTTAATAGTCGAATTATATTCGACTACTGAAAGTCGTTCCAACAGCCCTAACACACACACACAAACACAAACACTTACATAGTTTTTTTCTTTCTTATCCCACTGTGTTTCTTTCTGCTATGCTCAGCCCATTCTAGATACGAGCCCTATGACCATGAGGCGCTCGGCGTCTACGCTGGCCCCACAGCGCTCCCTGGAGGTAAATCTGAGGGAGTACGGGCTCCAGAGGTCTTCTCATGCCCAGGGCCCAGACAGGGCTCACCACCACCACCACCACCACCACTGCCACAAGCGCCGCGAGCGGGACAAGAAGCACAAGTCACTGGAGAGGGCCAGCCCTGACCAGATGACTACTGCAAGGGGTATTGTGCAACCACAATGACATTTACACACCCCACACAAACACTAACATTCTCAGAAGCAAGGCTTGGTTACCGGATTGCCCAGTAGAAGATCGCATTTTGAGCCAGGTTTCCATGTTAAGCGGTTGGAGCCACATTCCTTTTACAAAATTGTTTAAAATAAGAAAGAAAAAAAAAAAATAAGATATTGAATAACAGTACAGTGCGTTTTCATGCACTGTAATTAATATTTTGTGTCCAAAGTTTACCAGTCCCTTTTTAATATTTTACCAACATACTATCCCTGGTATGTGGCCTTTTATTCTTAGGTACATGCAACTATACTGTAACTCACCAGTAAACAAACATTTTGTCTCTGTAGCAAAATGTTTTTGTCGAGAGACACTGATTTCCTGAACTGATATTTCTTCTGCTGGTGGGTATACACTTTAACAACTCACACCAGTACCGTAAAAATTGTTTTTTATTCAATTTGGAAGTTTTCCCCAAAACATTAGGAATGTAATGTTTGTGTCAGAGTAAGAAGTTATGACATGCAGCCACTGACAATAACCACATGTGGCAGACCATAACTACCTGGAGCTTTAAACACAGGTTATGACAGTTTCTGGTTCACCTAAACTAAAAGAACAGTAAAAGAATACATTAATGAAATGACAACTGTCAATCTTCACATAAGACTGTCCTTTCTCATTTGTCTCTGTATTTGAATGAAGAACACGGCAGGAGACATTGCTCGTTGCTGCTTCACTGACTCTGTGTGGTAATACATAAATTCCATGCTGGATTAGAGCTGATCAGGTTATAGAGCAAAAGGCCATCCATTGACTTCACAGGCCCAGAAGAAATATTGCCGTGTGAAGTGTTCTGACAACACAAGTAAGCTGCTTTTGGAGGGGTGAGGTTTTTTTTTATTATTATTATTACTCTGAAGTCCTTTGGTATGTGACTGGACAGACAAGGGTGGCTCAAAAAGCAGGAAAGAACCTCAGGTAAGTCTGTCTGATACAGCACATTTTTGGCCTTTTGTGCCTTTATTTGATAGCACACTGAAGAGATGACAGGATTCGAGTGGGAGAGAGATAAAGTAGAGTTGGAAAATGATCTCTCTGGATTTGAACTAGGTCCACATGGCCACTTACCCCTTTATGGTATGAGTGCTCTAACCATTGTGCCACAGTACTTAATACAGCACTTGAAAAGGTGTTGAGGTATGTTCTGGCCAGGTTTGCCATCCTCAAAGGGTGCTCTGAGGGGCATTAGAATAATGATTTTATATAATACTCAAATTTGGCACCTGTCCAAGGGTTAAGGAAAAGCAGAAGGACCAGGGTTGAAACAGGAGAGAGACGGAAAGAAAGAAAGAAAGAAAGAAAGAAAGAAAGAAAGAAAGAGTAGAAGAACAATATTGAGAGAGTGAACATGGCAAGTGAACATGCACTTTCCACACAACCACATGTACCTGAACACTCTCTGTGTGTCCTCCAGTTTATTACTCTGAATTTAGGCCACTTCTGTGGACACAGCACACTTTATAGGACACATTTGGTGAGCACAAGACTGTGAGACATGGCTTTTGTACTTTCACATGAGAGAACACAGATAATGATGAAAACCAATTCCAGAGAGGTACTAAGTCCTTCTTAATAGCCAGCAAAAGCCAGCACTCGAGCTAAGGTGTCATGGGAAATGGGCTCTACCAGCAAGCCATATGGTTTCCTGTTTTTGCCTGCTCTGCAGATTTGTGTTGGAGCTCTTTTTTAGTTGTGTGATGGAGAGGTTTTACTGTGTTCCCACCTTGTTCAGATATAGTTGCGGAGGTGACGGGCGAACATGTGAGTCGGGAGCGAGCACGGGACCGGGATCGAGGACGTTCGCATGAGCGAAAGCACCACTCGGCATCTGGTGAGCCGAAGACACGCTATTACTCATGTGAGCGCTACGGCAGCAGGGAGAGGGGCCATGCACACTCCGCCGGACCCAGCCGATCCACCTCACCCGGGGAACAACATGAGACATTGTGCCTCAAACAGGTTGGTGTGTGTATGCGTGTGCATGTGTCTGTGTGTGTGTGTGTGTGTGTGCACCTTATCTTATCAGAGAGGTATATTCATTTCTGTTCCCTGGATATACAGTAATTTAAAACCTTGTTATTATTATGGGCTGGATGCAACCACATGTAGGTATGGTGATGCATGCCTAAAAGATTCTGTGTGTGTGTGTGGTGTCCTTGTCAATATGTCGGCCCACTCCTCATTTGCTGGTTCACATTATTGTGTGTTAGAGAAAACTAGTTGCCTAGTCAGTCTTTAGATGCCCTCCTCTGCTCTCCCCTCCCCTCCCCTCCCCTTTCACTCCTAGGCTGGCATCACTGCCGGAGGCAGCCCAGTGATTCTAGCTTCGAGCGGCAGCACCCCCAACCGCAATCGCCGGCAGCTCCCTCAGACCCCTCTCACGCCACGTCCGGCCATCACCTACAAAACTGCCCACTCGTCCCCCATCACTATGGCACCCACCAGTGCCCAGCATCCCGTTGCTGCTGCATTTAGCTCCGGTTGCCTGACACGTGGCCTCTCGGAGCACAACTCCCTGTTGGCTGACTGCACAAGCCTGTCGCCTGTGCCTGTCACCCGCATCGGGTCTGTGCCCAGCTTGGCTGCTGAGCCCCGACAGCCACTCTCCGAGGACATAGATGACTTCCAGGATGCACTTAGCACTCACTATGGTGTGGGCCGCTCAACGCCACGAACACTGCCCAGCAGCACCACTCACGCCGGAGAGGGGGCCAGAACCAGCTCTTCGTCCCTGGCCCAGTCGGGCCGCAGCGGGGTGCCCAATGGGTACCACCTCACCCTGGGCATGACCCCGATGGCCAGCTCTGGAGCCAGAGGCACAGGAGGGTACCAGGAGACTGAGAAAGAAGACTGGTGCTGACGCCGGCAAGAGGACTAGATGACCAGGCAAGAGACAGAAGTGAGATGGCAGTATTTCACTTCTGAGCACAGTGAGCAAACTGCAAAGTCTCTGAGGAGTGTGTGAGTGTGTGTGTGTGTGTGTGTGTGTGTGTGTGTGTGTGTGTGTGAGCGTGCGCATGCACGTGCATATGTTTTGGTGTATGGATGTCTGGAAGATCTTCATTCTATGTTGTGAATGTATGTTAGTATTTTTTCTGCAAAAAAGCTGAAGACCTGAAAAAACAGTGTAAAATAGATGAACCTGAAACAACAAAAAGACAAATAAAGACCATTCTCTCCACAGGTCCAACCTCTTCATGGTCATTTGGCACCTCAGAAAGACTGCAGTGTTGCAAGGCTCCACTGCGCTCACAAACAAAGAATATCAGATGTGCATAGCCAAGCTCCTCTGCATTCCTCTTGCAGAGATAGGGGACTGCCAGACAAAAACAGAGCAGTTGACCATGTAGCGATGGGGGGATTCCCCTACCAGTCTCTGTCTACTCTCTCTTTTAAAGTTTACTCTATAGGGCTACTCATGGACGAACAGGCAAGGTAATAAAGGACAGCCCCACCTTAAAGCCCAACTGGCTGTTGCAGGGGTGCTGAGCTCAGAGGCCACACTGAACAGCACCGGAGCCATGACAACCAAGCGATGAGGACGATGATCATGATGATGATGATAAATGCACTACTACCATAGCATGAAAACTACACCCATTAGCTAGTCTTACTCCTGTGTTAGTTATCGTGATGGAGGATGTGAAAGCAAAGTGATATGTCTTTTAAAAAGTGATACTTTTTAAAGTGATTACTTTTAAGACTTGCTGCTTTCTTTTTTCCACTGTTCAACAAAGAAGTGGCGAAACAGAATACACATACGCACAGAGATGCGTTGAAAAAACATTAAAAACAGAGGCCAATTGTAATTTGTTTTGTATTAAGCTATAGAGTAGTAAATTAAATAACAGTGTTCCTCCTTTTGTGTCATTGTATCTTCAAAAGGTTGCTTGAAGAGTATAGCTAGATGTCATGGACTTAACTGTACTGTTTTCTTTTCTTTGAAATGCAGTGCTGAAGCCGTCAAATACTGTACCAAGTGCCTAATTTTAAATGTGCTACTGTTTGTAGTTAAAATGCAAATCTATAGAGGGGAAAGGAAGTGTACACTTAAGAGAGGAATCTGAGGTGACATCTTCAATTCAGACGATCACTACCAAGCAGAGGTGGTCTGGCATCTCCACAATAGCGTATATCACAAATATGGAAACAGATTTATATGTTTGCACAAAAATAGATTTTTAAATTGACTACTCCTTGACACTCATTTGTCGGTGTTAATAATGAACTGTTATATAAGAGCTGGAGAAAATGACATGCAACAATTATATTGCTAATATAGCTACTATGATGATATAGTATGTATGTGTGTAGTTACTAGTTTGGTGCCAATTCAGAGTGAACTGCAGAACAGGTGTGGTTGGCATGCATGCAAGAGGATCCCTGTCTGACTTTGGTTGTTAATATTGTGTTTAAGCTGCTGCCTGTGATTAATGCATTTGTGTGGGTAGTTCTTCATTTTCTACAAAACAAAGGGCATGGCAAGCTCTGCGTTTTATCCTCAGCTGTACAAGAGTTATTACTGGGTGAATGAGTCTGCTACCATTTTCTAGTATACATACTACAATTTCATGCATAGATCGCAGACCTTCACTTAAATCGTTTCCTTCCATATCCGGTTTTTCAGGCTGACTATAAGTATAAGAGCATATGTATTTCATAAAACAACTGTTTCTTTAAAAAAAAAAAGATGAAGACAAAAAATCCTATCATAATTATTATCAAATAAAACTGGTTATATATGGGTTCTGTATTCACATTGAGGGCCCATTAAGTCTTCTCACACCTATGAGCAAAGCAATAGCAGCTCTCATTGCAAATATAATGGCATTAGCTTACTTAGCTTCTAAATTACCTTACGTCCTGCAAGGTGAATCAGACTCGGAATTCTAATCACCTCTCTTTCCGAGTTCTCAAAAAAGCCTTGATTTATGAAAAGAATGAACAAAGGAGGAGAAAACACTGCCAGGAAGAAACAAGTATGATATGGGCTGTGTTTACCCGTTAAAGGTATGCAAAATTAACACGAAGGGATTGACCAAGCGGCATTTAGATGGGGCACAGCCCCCCCGGACTTCCGTCAACACAGAAGCGTGGAGTTGTTATTGGTAGGCAGTGAGATTGTTACAGTGTTTAGAAGTTTATTTTCTCATATGAGTAAAAATGACGACGAATACTAAAGACTATATGACAGACGAAGATGATGACTTCGATTACCAAGATCCTGGTGTCTTTGCGTGGTGTGTTTGCATCTTTCAGAGGTTCTTTGCCTGTGCTTCACCTGTACTTGCGCGGAATATAGTCGCCCATCTAAATGGTCAAGTTTGCATCAAAAAGGTTTGCATTTGCATTGCAAGTTTGCATTGTCATTTGTACTCGATCTGAATGCACAGGTCACGAAAATTAATTACAAAAAAAAATCGAGTGAATTCATTCACTTTTTCTACAATTTGCTCCTTGGCAACACTAGATTACAGCGACTAAGCTAAGCTAAGGTCAGTGCTGCCAGATTCAGACAATGGCTGGGTCTGCTAGAAAACGCTTCTGCTCACTTATCCAACTCTTGGACTACGGCAAGAGACTCAATTTTAGCTGGGTGGTGGTGTATTCCTTTAAGTGACCATTATATTTAGATGGTCTGTGATAGCTCAGTGCAGTGTGGAGAAATGAAGGAAAGTGCTTCTAATGCCAGACATGACACTAGTTGAATGAAAGCAAGCATTCACATATTGAAACCATACCCAAAGGGTAGTGGACTAAAACACTTAAGCAGGGTATCTGGAATGGCAGCCATATTGCCTTCACTTTTTATCCAGCTCTTTTTAACATCTATAAAGAGCTCATGGTAATAAACGTTTTGACTTTTTTAAAAGTCATGGGTGACAAGAAGCAAATAAAACAATGTGGGTTGTCCATCCAAAGAAATGTTTATTGTTCTTTGTGTGTCCCCAGCACCATGTGGTGTGTTGACTGTTGACTCAGTACAGTTGGACTATGCAACAAGGTGACACTTTATGTCCAGTCGGCCTCCATTGTAGCTTTACTTCCAGGGCTCTCTAAATTCAGGCTTTAGCATGATTGCAACCAAAACATACATGCTCTCAAAATTTGTACAGTCTTGTAAAGAACACGTAAAATAAGATGTACACTGATGAAGTGTTTCATTAAGACACAAGTGGCTTGTTTCCTGGGTATACCATTTTTATTTGTGCATGATCCTAGATTCCCAGTGATTTTTTGTGTTGCTTTGGTCACTTTTAAAAGGAATACTGTTTATGGTTGTCTTACTTGCGCCCCGAGATAGACTAGTTATCACCAGTAGGGTTATTTGGCGCCAATCAAAAAGGTTTTGAAGTGACCTTGTTCATGTGACTACACTTTTGTCAAAAAACACCCACAAAAGACCTAATGTTTTGCCAATTCCATTTTATTTGTCATCACCGGAAAACAATGGGGGGTGGGGACTGCCAAATTGATCCTAGCACCTTTTTTGTTTGTTTTTTTACATTTTTTGTTTTACTTGTTATACCTCATCCACTTACAATGTGGCTTATGTCCTTGAACACATTCACACTTGCATGTTCAATTGAAATATGTGCATGTGTGAAACTGTATATCATGAAGTCTATTTTATATGATACATTCACTTGCCGGTCGTTTTAAAATGGCATTTAATATATCATAGGGTTAAAAAGGGAGGTGAAGCAAACACATTTTGCGCATTTACAGTGGCAAACTATATTAGGACACTGTTGTCGTGATCTTCGTGACCCACTGCCTTTATCTTTCTCTCTTCGGTTCACGCTGGTCAATATTGCTGTCATTTCTAGCACTGCATTTTGTATAGAGAAATGTCCTTCAATTTGAGTTATGTAAAAAAAAATAAAACTGGTGGGAAAAAAGTGTCTCATTATGGCATTGGTTTCTGTGGTGTGTGTCAGTGTGTGGCTCCATAGAAAATGTTTGATCCCTGCATATATATAATGGGCTTTTTGGTAAGGTGGTTGGTCATTTATTTATCACATACATAAGAGCTGGCATATCCATATTAAGGAGTCTAATGGTCTGGTGGTTGTTTAGTTTTCAACATTAAACTACAAAATCTCCTGCCGGATTTCAGTTAGCTGAACAGGCAGTTACTGGGATGGGCGGGATCTTTGAACATTTTAATGGCTCTGTTTCGGCAGTGTAGACAGTGTTGCCAGATTGGGCGGGGGCGGGTGCCCGCCCAATTGGGCTTGTTTTGACTTTGTCAGGTGGGTGAAAAACGCCTTGGGCGGGCAAATAAAACGTGGGCTACTTATTGGCCAAAGTATTGTTGGGCGTTTTTTTGCTGAAGTGGGCGGGTTTTTCGAACGCGATTGGGCGGAAATCACTCAATCCAATCTGGCAACACTGAGTGTAGATGTCATGCATACAGGGCAGAGCTGTCTTGGAAAGGCACAACTATACTATACCATACCAATATGCATTGGGTTAGAACACTTTCTATGGTGCCAGTGTAAAAGGTCCTTGGAATTACAGGGGGAACCTTCAATTTTCCTCAGTAGTCTCAGGTGATGCAAACATTGTCTGTTCTTTTTTACTTGGGCTTGGATGTGATTAGCCTAGGTCAGTTCCTCAGATATATGTGTTCCAAAGTACTTAAATCTGCTTACTCTCTACTTGGGTACCTGCTATTAGGAGAGGACTGTAAGGGTGTTGTTTTTTCCTTAAGTCCACAAACAGCTCCAGAACTACTGATTTATCAGCAAACTGTGGGAACTATGGGTAGACACAGTCATGAGAGTAAAAAATAGGGCACCTGTGGTACATGTTGACAGTCTGCCAATAAGAAAGTTCAGCACCCACTCACAAAGATGAACATTCAGGCCAAGGTCCTTGAGTTTGGTGATAAGCAGACAGGGACTACGGTATTGTAATGGTCCTCTTTATTCTCTCACAGACTGTAACAGTTGTTTCTGCATTAGCCGTATCGGATTCCAGTGCAGTGGCTCCGACAGCTACGGCGTGCCAAGAAGTTGGGCTCTGCTGAACTTTATGCAAATTAGTCCGGTGAACGCGCCTAAAAGTAGATAAAAGTAGATCACAGGGGAGGTCTGTTGTGACGAACATTTTTTTCATCGGTTTCCTATTTTATATGACATGTCCCTGTCTTCCTACCTTCTTCTACTGTCTATTCTTCCTACAGACACAAACATGAAAAATGAGGCGTGGAGGAAAGTGGCCGAAATTGTGTCGGTGTCCTTGGTGGGTTTAATCTGTGTGAACTGTGCAAATCCGCAAATGTACAAATTACATGAACAGTTTGGAAACGACACAGGCACTTGTAATGGCTAGTTAAAATGGGTCGTTTGCCCCTTGATGTTGTTTTCCAAGAAAACCCCAAAAAGATTCAGGAAAAAAACAGAAGAAATCTTTCTGTTCCAGATCCAGATCTTTAATGCGTTCACCAAGAGAATAGTCACACTAGACAGAGCATCTCCTGACCATTCTGACCATCACACCTTCTCTGTCTACCTTATAGGGCATGGGCCCAGGGGAGAATTTTCACTTATTGGTACCATCCAAGGTGGCAAATTCTATCCTTGCTTTTTGGAATAGTATATATAATATATATCTATATATTATATAGACTATATTTTGCTATGATAGACATTCCAAAGTGGTAGCTTAGTCACAGAAATCTTCATGTGTCTCATATGTCTCCCACTCCTCCACCTCCTCACTCCACTCCTCCACCTCCTCACTCCACCTCCTCACTCCACCACTCTCTCTCACACTCCTCCACCTCCTCACTTCACTCCTCCACCTCCTCACTCCACCACTCTCATTTTACCACTCACCACTCTCTGTCTCTCTCTCCCACCTTCTCACTCCACCCCTTTCTCTCCCACCCCTCCACTCCCCTACCACTGCTGTTGCTTTGGCCTCTTCCTCCCTCTCCACGGGGGCCACATACCTGTACATGGACGCATAACACGCAACTCGCTATTCTAGCAAGATCTGAAAAAGCATCAAAACAACCTTCTTCTCCTTAAAATCTGAAAAATCAATACAAATGTAGCATGAGAAGCTTATCTAAGGGCGCATGAAGTCACCCAGGGGATCTCCTTACCATACTTCACACTTGAAATCGCGAAACACCATGCACGGCAAAACGCATTATTTGACGTATATTGACATGGCATGTAACGCTGATAGGCTACTCCTTTGGAAAGTCGATCATGGCTTAATATACTCATATGTACCCTAGAAACAAAGTGCCCCCACAAAAGTTTTGCCACCTCGGATGGTACCAATATCTGGTCTGGCCCATGGCCTATTATATACACCTTTCCTTCATGCATATTTGGAGCTGTGCCATTTTCAGATGCAGGGAAGTCATACCTCTTAGCCTTATAGGGAAATTCCAAACATAGACATAACTCTTACAGTATTAGGTTTGAGGGAATACAGTCTCCTGTTACGTTTCTGCTGACTCTTCCTAAAGGTATTTCCACTGCTATACAGAGACACTCATTCCTATACAGGCAAACTACTCATTCTCTTTACAGAAATTACCACAATGTCTTCATAAATGAAGTGTAGATATGTAATGTACCATAACGCAGCGACAATGGATGAAAGTTAAGATTTTTTGACAACTCGTTTACCTTCCCCGACAAGACTATATACACTTCCGAGAACGCCCACTTGTAGTACACGTCCGGCAACACAAGGGGATACGGTGCGGTGAGACCATAGACAGTAGAAGAAATGGACTGAGTGATGGCATCGGGACCGGATGAAGTCAGATTTTCAATTTTTCAAATTGGTCACCAGGCTACTGCGCAAACTCAAGATCCAGCCTGGTGACGTTGGCCAACGAACCTGAATACAATAAACTGACTAGTAGATGCTCATTCACAAATCAGATGACATACGATAATTTTCTTAAAAAATATATTTTTACCATCATTATAAGTACAATCACGTTAACTTAACTGGAGGGCTAATATACTTCGGGACTTGATTCCTTCTCTACTAACTTTGGTTCCAGGCAATCTTACAAGTTAGCATGTCGAGGGAGCTAGCTAGTTAACGTGTATTTTCTTTAACAATACATTTCTAATGTTCAGACTCTTTTATGATTGACATATTGCATATTTAATGTCTTTCACATTAAATGAATTTCAGTGTCCATGTTCTTACAAGCTTAATAAAATATATATCTTTGTACCCAAGTCCATGTTCTTAATAAATCTCTTTGTACCCAAATGCATGTTCACTTACCCTTTGTACTAGTATTTTAAACTATTTATCCGAATAACATATGTAGACAATGGTAATATAAACCAGCTTAATGTTCAAGATACTTAAAAACTCTCTTTTACAGTATTTCTACCAGTATAAAGTCAATCCAGTACTGCAAACCTTGCTCATAACTAATAAAGTGCTTAATGTGTAACTTAAATCTCAATTTAAACAGCTGCCATTATTATCTGAACTTGTTGAGCAAAACCCGTTTAAGCTAATGGTGGGGATCTAACATACAGCAAGATAACCCATTCACAGTCACATTGCAAGCTAGAAAACATTGCTCATGTGCACATGCACGAGGGACAGTGTGTGTGTTGAGCTGACATGCTCTCTAACGTAATGCGTGCGTTGCTATTACACAGTTTCTCTACCGGCATTGCTCTCTCATTTCAAACACGTTACAAACAAAATCCAAAACGGTCTCAAACGAAAATTACAACAGTTCACTCATATCTCACACACATTTCTAAATCTATATCTAATCTATATCTAGCCTAAATGTAACTAACAAAACTGAAAGTATCGCTGTAACTGAAAATATCTCTTATCGCAAAATCTCTCTCTCTCTCTCTTTTAAAGTTTGTGGGCCCAACCCCAATCCAGATGTGACATTGCGTGATTTCTTGCCAACCTTGTCAATCAAATTTGAAAAGCAGCAGGTATGTCACCTGTTGCCACCATGGTTTTGGCCATAGACAGTAGGTTTCGGCATAGTTGTGAAACTCACAAAACCTTAGCGTCGTCATAGTCATGTGACATGGGCTCGTTTGAGTAGCACAGCGGTCTGTCTACGTCTGTCTAACTTCGGCTACATGCGTCAGCAAGAACTCCGCCTCGCAGCATGGGCGGGTGTTTAAAAGGCGGCGGCACAAATGTTCTAAGACGACCAGATATGCCACTCTGGTGCATTAACGGTTTCACAACACGTGATTTTGTTTGCAGTTCCATCGTCAACCACGCGGGGGCGGTCACATTCTGGAGACCAGAATGAATGGAGTCCTATGGAGCAATACCCCTTTACCTGCCCTTATCTCGAGATATAAATTTTTGTCTACTAATTTGAATATTGTTTTTCAAAGAGAATGTCTATAAAATGCTCCTGACTGAGTTGTAGATTTTTACAGTCATACATTCTCTTTAAAAAGCTACTTAAAGTGTCGATGACGTCATACATAGCTCATACATTAGCATAATGCTAGCGCGTTGTAGACAACAAGAGGCAGACCTGTAATAAATCAAAGGGACATATGCACTCGTCCAGTGGATTTTTTATTGAAACCCCATTTTTGCTCAAAGAAACTACATTCAAATCTGAGCGCACTTGAAGAGACTTGGGTGAAAATAGTGATTTTTAGCATCTAGCTCCATTGGGCCCCATTCATTTTGGTCTCCGCCGACGCCCCCAGTGGAATTCTGATGGAACTGCGGCCAAAAAGCCGTTACAATGGGCCTTAATAGGGAGTGGCATATCTGGTCGTCTTAGAACATTTGTGGCGGCGGTCAAGTCGGACACAAATCTTTTGTTTACACCACCTGATGTTATGTGCTGTGCGTGAGGGACAAGAAGGGGGCGGGCG
The DNA here is from genome assembly GCA_030347295.1 of Setipinna tenuifilis. Classification (NCBI taxonomy): domain Eukaryota; kingdom Metazoa; phylum Chordata; class Actinopteri; order Clupeiformes; family Engraulidae; genus Setipinna; species Setipinna tenuifilis. The sequence goes on from CM059273.1 coordinate 31,336,301, forward strand.
GTTGTAGTAGGGTGCATGGAGACTTCAAGTCAAGTCGAGTCGTTTTTTTAATAGCACATTTAAACAAAACAACAGAGATGTCCCAAAGTGCTGCACAACACAAGGATGAAAAATAACACGGCAAAACCATAACCCAAAGATCATTAATAGGTATAGCCTACTGACACAAAGCAATACAATAAAAACGAGATTAACAAATACATAAATAAATAAAAGATTGAGCTTGACAGCATCAGATACACGCCCCAGAACAAGCTAAAAAGAGAGAGAAAAGATATGTCTTCAAACTGGACTAAAATAACGTACATATAAGATGAGAAGTTCCGTGACAGAGCGCTACACAACATCCGTGTCCAGACGTCAATGAACTTTAAACCAACCAGGGCAAAGTTGCGTCACCACGGAGGCGTTAGTTAGACGATTGTAGCCGCGGAAAAGCAACTGCAAGCGGCTGCACCTTTTGTCTACAGACGGCTACAAGCGGCTACATCACATGGGTTTTTAGGTCATCTGACCTTGTGACGGTTTTGTGACAGCGCCACGCCTTTCTGGCAACTCTGACACAAAGTCTAACCATAATGCAACATTTTCATCCCACAATGCATCGCTGACTACAGCCGGCTACAGCCATCTGTAGACGTCTACCCTTATCCAAACACGGCTAATGTTGCCGGCAATTCAAGCCCACCAATACTGCTAGCAGGGAGACAGATTGACAGGTAGCATTTCAAACAGTCACACCATTCGTGTGAGTTGGTTTTAAACTGGTTGTTAGTGTAACGGTGGTCAGGCAGTCAGAGGAACACACAGAAATTGCAGTTCACAAACCTTTATTTTCTTTAGAAAACATATAACAAAAACCAGCCGTCAGCCTCCGGTGTACTTAACGTGCAGCATCTGCGCAAACATAATCAAAGTAATGCACCACGTCGGGGGCGTTGTTAGACCTGGGCATTCGAGGCTATAGCCCCGGATTTTTTGGGAATAGCCCCGAATCAGTGGCGGCTGTACGCACAAGGCGTCTTGAGGAGAGAGTTTTTTGTTTTTAATTATTATTATTGTTACCGCTATAGATGCTTTGGCAATGCAACATATGATGTCATGCGAATAAAGCACATTTTAATTTAAATTGAATTTGAGAGAGGCAGAGACGTCTGTGTAAGAGAACTGAACGCAATTTAATGTAGGCCTACAGAGTTTATACAAACACTTGGCTACCCCTCCGCCACTCTCACGAAAAAATGATACATCAGTCAAGAATTACATCGCAGGCTACCTCCAATCAGCTACTTACTCCTAGACATGCACAACAGGGTGAATCCCGAGTTCTGGTTGCTCAAACAGCGAGGGTTGCTCGCATACAGAATATAAAAAGTTGCTTGACCTACAATAAAAGAACTGTTGATGTAAAAACAAGTGCACTTGCAATCGTGAAAATAAACTAAGTAAGATGGATGGGTTAGCAAGAACACAAATGGATCATAGCTACACCAACTTAAGGTAGGACAGGTGGTTTCCTTTATCACATGCCTGCCGTGGCACTAGTTACCAAGACAGTCACAAGTAATATTATTTTCATTGAATCTGAAATCATTTGACAGGATTTAGCGTCTACTTATTGTGACTTGTACTAGCGTCAAATTCATAGCATGACAGGCTAGTCACTGTCTGACAGCTAGCACCACCTTAACAAACTGTTGACAGCGCGCGTAAACCTAATTTAGCTAGTAATAATCTGACGTCAATGAACTTTAAACCAACCAGGGCAAAGTTGCGTCACCACGGAGGCGTTAGTTAGACGATTGTAGCCGCGGAAAAAAGCAACTGCAAGCGGCTGCACGTTTTGTCTACAGACGGCTACAAGCGGCTACATTAGGTCATCTGACCTTGTGACGTTTTTGTGACTGCGCCACGCCTTTCTGGCAACTCTGACACAAAGTCTAACCATAATGCAACATTTTCAGCCCACAATGCATCGCTGACTACAGGCGGCTACAGCCGTCTGTAGACGTTTACCCTTATCCAAACACGGCTACTCATATAATCGTTGTGTTGTAAATATAGATTGACCCTTCATAGAAAAACTAGCAAAAGTAGCATAGCCTGCAGCACGCGTGCACATTTTGGCTGCTGATGCACTTTGGCAGAAGATACGTTCACAGGCTATCCTATCTTTAATGCAAACATCGAACTACTTGTGCGTGGCCCGTGAGTCATGGAGTTGGCCTTTCCTTTTTATTCTTAAACTATGTTAAAATTGCGTGTTTATCAGCCCAATTTTCAAAAATTCTCGTGGGAAAAACCCCCACAAAACAATTACTCTTCTGGGCTATAGCCCCGAATGTTCTACATACCTAGCGACGCCCCTGCACCACGTTACACAGGCTAAATACATGCATATCATTGACAGCAGTAGCAGGCTAGACAGAATAGAATAGCCATATTCGGATAAGGGTAGACGTCTACAGACGGCTGTAGCCGGCTGTAGTCAGCGATGCATTATGGGCTGAAAATGTTGCATTATGGTTAGACTTTGTGTCAGAGTTGCCAGAAAGGCGTGGCGCTGTCACAAAAACGTCACAAGGTCAGATGACCTAAAAACCCATGTGATGTAGCCGCTTGTAGCCGTCTGTAGACAAAAGGTGCAGCCGCTTGCAGTTGCTTTTTCCGCGGCTACAATCGTCTAACTAACGCCTCCGTGGTGACGCAACTTTGCCCTGGTTGGTTTAAAGTTCATTGACATCTGGACACGGATGTTGTGTAGCGCTCTGTCACGGAACTTCTCATCTTATATGTACCTTATTTTAGTCCAGTTTGAAGACATAATTTTTCTCTCTCTTTTTAGCTTGTTCTGGGGCGTGTATCTGATGCTGTCAAGCTCAATCTTTTATTTATTTATGTATTTGTTAATCTCGTTTTTATTGTATTGCTTTGTGTCAGTGGGCTATAGCCTACCTATTAATGATCTTTGGGTTATGGTTTTGCCGTGTTATTTTTCATCCTTGTGTTGTGCAGCACTTTGGGACATCTCTGTTGTTTTGTTTAAATGTGCTAGTAAAAAACGACTCGACTTGACTTGAAGTCTCAATGCACCCTACTACAACCGCCCGCCCCTCCTTGTCCCTCACACACAACACATGACTTCTCCGCCATCTACTACGAAGATCAGGTGGTGTAAACAAAAGACTTGTGTCCGACTTGACCGCCGCCTTTTAAACACCCGCCCATGCTGCGAGGCGGAGTTCTTGCTGACGCATGTAGCCGAAGTTAGACAGCCGTACACAGACCGGTGTGCTACTCGAACGAGCCTAGTGTTCACAGGCGTGGAGTGTCTGCTAATTACCATTAGAACATTCGTGAACATTTGCGATCTTATCGCACACAAAGATCAATAAACAAAGTAAATGCACACATACGAGGCATGTCAGACTGACTTTACATTCCATGCATGTTAAACTAACTTACCGGAACCTCTTCATTCAGAATGTATACTGTTGCTAGGATACCCACTGTCAGTTATTCAGTTATTCAGTTACTCGGCTACATTGAAACCGCTCACGTCCAAGTCGCGTTTGTTATTGTAATACTTTAATAAATTGTATCAGTTTGCACGCCAGTGTGCACATCCGCTTTCTTATAAGTAAGAAACATAACATGGTGTCAGAGTAAAGAACGTGAAACAAGACGACGAAAGATGGAAACTACAGGAGTACCAACACCGCAGATGGACTGGGATGCTAACAACTTGCCGGTAGCTTGGAGAAAGTTTAAGTTACATGTTGACTTGATGTTTACTGGACCATATCGAGATCTGAAAGAAGAGGAAAGATGCAGTTATCTCCTCCTCTGGGTCGGAGAAAAGGGTCGTGACATCTATGACACTTGGACATTGACAACAGAACAAAGTAAGTCGCTGGAAGCGTACTATACTCGTTTTGAGGAATACGTGTCACCAAAGTCCAACGTAATATTCGCCCGTTATAAGTTCAACGAGAAAGTACAAGGCGGGAGTGAATCGTTCGAACAGTTTGTAACTGAACTCAGACTACTAGCCAAAGACTGTAACTATGCTAACACAGACGAAATGATACGTGATCGTATTGTTTTCGGCATACACTCCTCTAAAGTCCGGGAGAAGTTACTGAATGTTGGATCAGAGTTAAATCTGGATAAAGCCCTTGACATCGCTAGGTCTCATGAACTCGCCCAAGTTCAAATTAAAACTATGAATGGCAACTCGCGCGACCAGTCAGTTCATGCAGTTAGCAAGAAACCGTTGAAGGGAGCTTTGAAACCCCACCATGACAGGGCGCGAGACGGCAACAGTGTAGCACACAGACGTGATGACAACCGAGACCGAGGCAAGACGTGTGGCTCCTGTGGAAATAAACAGCATGATAGAGATAACTGCCCGGTGAAAGGCAAACAGTGTAAGATCTGTAACAAGTGGAACCACTTCGCTAAAGTTTGTCGCTCTAGGAGTAGGAAAGAAGTCCACACAGTGAGTGAAGCCAGAGCACAACAGAGTAGTGATTCAGACAGTGAGAACGGATTGTTTATCGATGCCGTGACACAGAAAAGCAGCGCTCATGACAGAGAACAAGCATTCGCTAACCTGCTGGTCGGACCAGAACAAAGCACAGTTAAGTTCAAGCTGGATACTGGTGCTACTGCCAACGTCATTCCCACACGCGTCTTCGATGGCTTGGGAATACACGACGTGCTTCAACCTTCAACACGCCCTCTCTATGGGTACGGTGGTGAACAGCTCGTCGTCAGAGGCAAGTGCAACATGAAGTGTCAGTACAAAGACAAACACATGACTTTACAGCTGCATGTAGTTGACACACACGCACCACCAGTGTTAGGATTAAGAGCATGCCTTGATTTTAGACTGATTGAACTAATCCTGTCTGTGTCTAACCAACCTGAACAACCAGTAATGGAGGAGTTTGCAGATGTGTTCAAGGGAATAGGTCTGTTTCCAGGGGAATGCACCATCCACATTGACCCTGACGCTGTGCCTGTAGTCCATCCACCACGGCGCGTCCCTGTGGCACTGAGAGATCGCCTACAGAAGGAGCTACAGAGCATGGAGAGGCAAAATGTCATCACAAGAGTCACCGAGCCAACCGAATGGGTCAACTCAATGGTAGCAGCAGAAAAACCCCGCACAGGCAAGCTGAGGATATGCCTAGACCCTCGCGACTTGAACAAGGTAATAAAACGTCCACACTACCCATTACCAACACTAGATGACATCACAGCTAGGCTCGCTGGAGCAAGTTACTTCAGTGTAATGGACGCAAAGTCAGGCTACTGGGCTATCAAGCTCACAGAGGAGTCTTCCATGTTGACCACTTTCAACACAGTGTTTGGGCGCTACAGGTTCCTGCGTCTTCCCTTTGGCCTGAAATCAGCTCAGGATGAGTTTCAGAGGAAGGTGAACGAGACCTACGAGGACCTACAGGGCGTCATGGCGATAGTGGACGACATCCTCATCTACGGAAAGACCAAACAGGAACACGACGACAACCTGCGTGCAATGCTGCAACGTTCCAGAGAACGAGGAGTGAAGCTGAACCCAGAGAAGAGCATCGTCTGCGCTACAGAAGTCAGCTACTTTGGTCACCTCATCACCAAAGATGGAGTCAAGCCAGAGAGAGATGAAGCCGCCGAAAGACAAAGGTGAGCTCGAAACCATTCTCGGCATGATCAACTATCTGGCCAAGTTTGCTCCAGGACTTGCAAGCATCAACGCACCACTACGCCACCTGTTGAAAGAGTCCAGTGAGTTCATCTGGGATATGCAGCACGAGGCAGCTTTCCAGAAGATCAAAGACCTCATCACTCGCGAACCAGGTCCAGTCTTGACGTACTTTGATCCCGACAAAGCACTCACACTGCAAGTCGACGCCAGCAAGTACGGCCTAGGTGCAGTATTACTTCAAGACGGCAAACCCATCGGATATGCGTCGAAAGCCCTGACTGAATGTGAAGTCAACTACGCTCAGATCGAGAAGGAGCTCTTCGCCATACTCTTTGGATGTAAACGCTTTCACCAGTACGTTTATGGTCACCACATCACCGTCGAGAGCGACCACAAGCCTCTTGAGTCGATCGTTCGCAAGCCACTCGCAGCAGCACCACCAAGACTGCAGCGCATGTTCCTACAGCTGCAGAGGTACGACTTCACCATCGTCCACAAGCCAGGCAAAGACATTCCTGTAGCAGACACGCTATCCAGAAAGTCATTGGAAGACCAGGATGACAGCCTGAGTGAAGGTATGGACATGCAAGTACACCTGCTTTATGACAACTTACCTGTGAGTGATGAAAAACTTAAAATAATCCAAACAGAGACTGACAAAGATCCACAGCTCAGACAACTGAAAAGAACAATCGCAGAGGGATGGCCTGAGCAGAGGAGAAGTTGCCCTCCGAGCATCGCTGAGTTCTGGAACCACCGAGACGAGCTCACAGAGATTGACAACATCATCTTCAAAGGTGAGAAAATTCTCATTCCACTCTCACTACGCACAGACATGCTGTCACGCATACATCTTGGCCACATGGGCATGGAAAAGAGCAAGGAGAGAGCGAGAGACATTCTGTTTTGGCCAGGCATGAGCAAATAGATAGATGAGATGATCGGGAAATGCCCCATCTGCCTGGAGAACAGACGCTCCAACACCAAAGAGCCCATGCTGAGTCACAAGATCCCTGAGAGACCGTGGCAAACCGTTGCATCTGATCTGTTCATGTGGAACAACGACCACTACATCATCACAGTGGATTACCACAGCAGATACTTCGAGCTTGACAAGCTAACCACCACCACAGCTTCTGCAGTCATACACAAGCTCAAAGCAACATTCTCCAGACACGGAATACCAGAGACTCTCATATCCGACAACGCCCCGCAGTGCAAGGAGTTTGAGGATTTTGCCAGTGCGTGGGAGTTTACACACACCACCACAAGCCCACACTATCCTCAGAGCAATGGCCTCGCTGAGAAAGCAGTGCAAATCGCAAAGACTCTGATGAACAAGGCCAAAGCTGACAAGCGAGATCCCTACTTGAGCCTGCTCGAGTACCACAACACACCTGTGGACAACCTCGCATCGCCAGCTCAACTGCTCATGAGTCGTCGCCTAAGGTCAGTAATTCCAACCACGCACACTCAACTTCAGCCGAAGGTCATCAACCAAGCACAAGTCCACAGTCGACGAGTACATCAGCAACAACAGCAGAAGAAGTACTACGACAGAACGGCCAAGCGTCTTCCACCACTGCATGAAGGTCAATGCATCCGTTTCCAGGAACACGGACACTGGAAGCCTGCGATAGTCATCAGACCAGCGACACAGATCGTTCCTACCACATCCGTGCTGCTGAAGGTCAGGTGTACAGGAGAAACCAGCGACATCTCCTGCACACCAAGGAAGATCATCACACCCCCACTGACGAGCATACACTTAACAATACACAGCACACAGAATCCAACCTGTTACCTACCACACCAGCAGAGACAGCCGCTGCCTGCACTGTCTACAAGACAAGGTCTGGAAGAGTCAGCAAGCCCAGAAATGTTTTGGACTTGTGATCGACAAGGGTGAACGCCGAACGCTGCCCTTACACACAAACACACACACACTATCCACTTGTGATCGACAAGGGTGCACGCTGAACGCTGCCTTTACAACCAGACATACACACTCATGCACACACAAAAGAAAGAAAGAAAAAAGGGTGAACGCCGAACGCTGCCCTGATTACAAAAAAAAAAGACACTTTGCATTACACACTGATATGAAGAATAAGAGAGGACTTGAGCACTTAATGCAATGGACACTGTCAATGATACTTGTTGTGATTAATGAGCAATATATTTCAGAATTTACTTGCATCGTATTTTTAAGTAATATTGGTTATGTACAGTAAGCTACTCACCTTATATTTATTAATGTTATAACTATAGACTGTGATACAACCAGTATTTAATACTTCTTGTAATGATATTTACAAATATCCTCAGTAATACAATACAGATTTTTAAATAACAGTTATTCATTGCATAGCGGTAATATTTAAAAGTAATCTATTTAATGTGAACCTGATTCTTTCAAAAGAAGGGGGACGTAATATTCACTCTGAATATCTTGCATTGATATGCGCAATAATATATGATTCTATAGTCCCTTACGATACTTACCGGAACCTCTTCATTCAGAATGTATACTGTTGCTAGGATACCCACTGTCAGTTATTCAGTTACTCGGCTACATTGAAACCGCTCACGTCCAAGTCGCGTTTGTTATTGTAATACTTTAATAAATTGTATCAGTTTGCACGCCAGTGTGCACATCCGCTTTCTTATAAGTAAGAAACATAACACTTGTGTCCGACTTGACCGCCGCCTTTTAAACACCCGCCCATGCTGCGAGGCGGAGTTCTTGCTGACGCATGTAGCCGAAGTTAGACAGCCGTAGACAGACCGGTGTGCTACTCGAACGAGCCTAGTGTTCACAGGCGTGGAGTGTCTGCTAATTACCATTAGAACATTCATGAACATTTGCGATCTTATCACACACAAAGATCAATAAACAAAGTAAATGCACACATACGAGGCATGTCAGACTGACTTTACATTCCATGCACGTTAAACTAAGTTGTGTCTTCCGTGTACCTTAAGCTAAACTATGCACAGAATGATACCGCTGATACACTACCGCGGCAAATTTGAAGTTTCGGACGGATTCAATTCATTTTCAATGGAGTCCGTCAAGCCGTTATTGCCGTCCGCGCAAAGCCTATCGGGATTCCGGTGCGTTGGCTCGGGGCGCTGCGGCACGGCAAGAAGTTGGGGTTTGCTCAACTTTATGCAAATTAGTCCGGCCAACACGCCTGCGTTATCCAATAAAAATAGATCACAGGGGAGGTCTGTCGTGACGAAATCAGTTCTGCGGGGTTTCACATTTTAAACATGTCCTCGTCTTCCTACCTTCGTCTACTGTCTATGCTTCTTACAGAGCAACAAACATGAAAAATGAGACGTGGAGGAAAGTGGCCGAAATTGTCGGTGTCCTTGGTGGGTTTAATCTGTGTGAACTGTGCAAATGTACAAACTACGTGAACAGTTTGGAAACGATACAAGCACTTGTAATGACTAGTTAGGCACGTCGTTTGCCCCTTGATAGCTTCATGAATGAAGTGTAGGATGTAATGTACAATAAAGCAGCCACAATGGATGACAGTTAAGATTTTTTTGACAACTCGTTTACCTTCCCCGACAAGACTATATACACTTCCGAGAACGCCCACCTGTAATTGCGATCCGGCAACACAAGGGGATGCGGCACGGCGAGAAGCTTGCCGTGCCGCTGCCAGTGTATCAGCGCCCTGACCCCGCTGATCCACTACCGCGGCAAATTTGCCGTCTTGGACGGATTCAATTCATTTTCAATGGAGTCCGTCAAGCCGTTATTGCCATCCGCGCAAAGCCTATCGGGATTCCGGTGCGTGGGCTCGGACAGCTGCGGCACTGCTCAACTTTATGCAAATTAGTCCGGCCAACACACCTGCGTTATCCAATAAAAATAGATCACAGGAGAGGTCTGTCATGACGAAATCAGTTCTGTTGGGTTTCGCATTTTAAACATGTCATCGTCTTCCTACCTTCGTCTACTGTCTATACTTCTTACAGAGCCACAAACATGAAAAATGAGGCGTGGAGGAAAGTGGCCGAAATTGTCGGTGTCCTTGGTGGGTTTAATCTGTGTAAACTGTGCGAATGTACAAACTACGTGAACAGTTTGGAAACGATACAAGCACTTGTAATGGCTAGTTAGGCACGTCGTTTGACCCTTGATAGCTTCATGAATGAAGTGTAGGATGTAATGTACAATAAAGCAGCCACAATGGATGAAAGTTAAGATTTTTTTGACAACTCATTTACCTTCCCCGACAAGACTATATACACTTCCGAGAACGCCCACCCCTAGTAACGATCCGGCAACACAAGGGGATGCGGCACGGCGAGAAGCTTGCCGTGCCGCTGCGAGTGGATCAGCGCCCTGAATATGAACTTGCTGACGGAGTTTTGCGCTAGTCACGTTAATCTCCCGTCTGCAGAAACTCGTGTAAAATCAAAACCAATAATAAACTTTCTGTCTGCGTCGCAAAGTTCACTCATACCTTCACAAAGCACTTTATATACTAAATAACATAGTTGCACCCGGTAGTGTTGAAATTGGTAAAGACCGTAGTTGCCGACATTTTGTAGCCTAAAATGATGTTATGATAAGCTTTAATAAAGGGCCCGGTCATTTGCCCCGCCCCCGGCCCGGCGCTGACTTGTTCCGCCACTGGTTCGCTCTAATTAAACTTAACAAAGTCAAGAAGTGTGCGGTGAACTTTTTCTTTCCTCTTTGAAGTTTAATTATAATATTATTATTATTATTATCATCATCATCATCATCACAACAACCACAGATAGGCCTAATTTAAAAATATATTATTTTGCCTAATGCATTCCTCAGTAAGGTCAATGCAAGGCATGTAATAGTGAATGAACTTGAGAATCTGTTAATCTTCTGCACAATGCTATATATATAATGACGTACAAGATAAGTATGGTATAGATCTCTAGGCTGTGAGGTGCAGCAGTGGGCTCCTTTTTCAGCCCTGGAGTTTCATGCCCAAACGCAGCCTACCTTTTGTGGGCATTACAGTTTTTTTTGCATTCTGGTTCATTTAAACAGGTTGTTAGATATATCTTAATGTTATCTAAAGAAATAGGATTTTTCAGGAACATGAGCCTTGTAAGTAAAATGATGGCAAATAGACAAATACACATTTATAATAAATTGTTATTTAGGATATCCTTTAAAAATAAACAAGTGTGCTCCACCAATGCAATTACGTTGCATTTGGTGTTTGTAGGCTAGGGTCTAATTAGGGCCCTGTCACTTTAAATTTCTCCTTGTGATCCTAACGTATAAACAAAGTTATGTGCAAACAAATGCTAGTGAAATCAAAGGACTAGTGCATCTGTGCATTCATTTTATTGTTTTCTATGGAATTAGTAAATATTGACTTTGAAAAGAATCTTTATTGGACTATGCATGCAAGAGTTGTGTTTTGCAAAGTGCATTTTGTTATGATTTCGGTGAGTAACGTTAGGCTGCTACAAAGCTGAGAAATAGACTTTGCTAAATTAGTTTGCCAACAGGGACCATCTAGTTGTAAAATTTTGAAAATTGGGATGATAAACATGCAATTTTAACATAGTTTAAGAATAAAAGGAAAGGTCAACTCCATGACTCACGGGCCATGCACAAATAGTTTGATGTTTGCATTAAAGATAGGATAGCCTGTGAACGTCTCTTCTGCCAAAGTGCACCACACACATCAGCAGCCAAAATGTGTCATTAAAATAGCCTATAGCTTATTAAACACTGTCATACTACACATAGACAAGAAAGAATACCGACGCTAAATAAAAATCTAAATCTGCCCATATAGCCTATAGTCAGGTCAGATTTTCTTGCGAAAATCCCCCCCCCAATAAAATACACAACGCACGCGTGCTGTGCTGCAGGCTATGCTTCTTTTGCTAGTTTTTCTATGAAGGGTCAGTCTATATGTACAACACAACGATTAACCTGAACTTGAAGATGAATAATATGAGCATACGTGATACGTGAACTACACATGAACAATAAACACTAGTGAACAAATCTAGTGAACTTCAACAACACTGCCACACGCCCGTACACACACGGGTACCACACTTAAAATGTCAGCTACACACATGGTGAACAACAAAGTAAATTCATGGACGCCTACAGAATTAAGTTGTAAGTTAACAGCAATCAAAAAGACTACAACCCCCCTGCCATATTCAACAGATTATTACTAGCTAAATAGGTTTACTCGCGCTGTCAAAAGTTTGTTAAGGTGGTGCTAGCTGTCAGACAGTCATGCTATGAATTTGAGGCTAGTAGAAGTCACAATAAGTAGACGCTAAATCCTACGTCAAATGATTTCAGACGCAATGAAAATAATATTACTTGTGACTGTCTTGGTAACTAGTGCCACGGCAGGCATGTGATAAAGGAAACCCCCTGTCCTACCTTTAGTTGATGCAGTTATGATCAGGGCTTAATTTGTGCCGGTGTTCTGTCATTCTGTCCTACAGTAGCCCCGTTTACATGGACACAAAATTTCATTTTTAATCTCTTCATTTACAGAAACCGATTAAAAACGTCCCATATATACAGTCAAATAATCGGATTCAAATGAAACCGTTTAAATTTTCAAACCGATTAAAATAGGTGGTTTACACCTTTCTTCAAACGCGAATCTCTTTATTTGAGGCTCATATAAACAGTTCGGTAGAATTCTAATAATCTGATTAAATTCAATCGGATTCAAAAAAGGTGTCCATATAAACGGGGCTATTGTCAGAAAATCCTACGGTAGGATGTCTCGACAGACATAATCTGTCAGATTGTCCTACATTGTCAAAGCATCCTACGGTAGGAGGAATGACACTATCAGACACGTCTTTACCATAACATGTTTTAGGATAGGCTACCTACCCAACATTTAAGGATAATGTAGACTTCTGAGTATTATTTTAGCCAACACACGAATGCAGGACGTCATGAAAATTCAAGTTTACCAGCAATTTAGTCTACGTGATACACAGGTAGTATACCCACCACGCCACCAGTTTGGCGTTTTCTATACACACCTAAATAAATGACTGTACCAACCTGCGAAATGAAAAGTTGAAAAGTTAAACTGTTTAGGGAAGATATTTTTTGTATTTCAAGACTCGCTCACTTTTTAAAATCAGAATTATATTACATTGTGTGGTTAATATTGAATTTTCGTCATTAATCTACCCGCTTGCTCTGCAAAGTTTTAGTAACAGCTGATGTAGGACAAAATGATGTTTAAATGGCGGGAAATGGAGTATCGTGATCTGCTCATGCGCGCGCATGTGCCGTGGGTGTTTGTAGGATAAAATGATATGTAGGATAGAATGATCACCGGATCCTGCCGGAACAGGATCCCCCACCTCTTAATTTTCACCTCCCTGTGTTCCGGGACTTATTTGGGAAGATCCGCCACCTCTCGTATATAAAAATAAATATTTTATCATTATAAAAAGTTTTAAAATGTGTAAAATAAAATCATAATATGCATATTTTCATTTACCGAACAAATATCAATAATTTCATATTGTTTATTAAGATGTAACGTCATTTGAGAGTCGGAGATTTGCCGCGCTGAAATGAGCCAAAATCACGTGACACAATTGATAAAAAAAACTTGAAGGAGACTTGCAAGCGGAACAAAGCCGATTTCAAACAATGTCAAAAAGACAGCTGAATTTACTGTCTTTTTTTAAGAACAAGGCAGATGATGGTTCAAAAAAAATCCGAAAAGCTACAAGTGGCAATGAGGGCAGCAGCAGCGGTAATGCAGACGGGCAGAACCGTTTGCAGGAGGAGGCTAACGCTGCAACAGCTAGTCAGCTAGCCAAGCCCTGGCGGGAGGCTGACACCTTGGCAGTACCTGGCAGCCAGCAGGAGTGGGGACCAGCTACCTCGCTACCAGTCAGCCAGGTGGACCACCAACAGCCGGAGCAACAGACCAGTACCTTGGCATCAGCTAGCCCTATACAGCAGCAGCCGATGGAAGAGATTCACCAGGAGAGGACAGGAGATTCACCAGGAGAGGAGAGCTCGCTGAGCGGAGAAGAATGTGGGACGTCCAGCGACAGGTCAGGGATGGGATGCACAAGTGTTTGGACAGCAGCTCAGTTCAAGATGAAGCAGGCTTACTACCCCTGGCTTCTCATGAAATATTCGTGTTTGGGCTGCACAATTTGTAGCGCGGTGGGGACTTTGGGGCCAGAGAAGACAGGGGGGATGAAACTAGCCAAAGAGTGGGTTTCAAGTACAGTGACCTCAGCGCCGGACATTAAAAAGCAGCAACGCGCACTCAGAAAAAAAGTATTCGAGCATGCCCGTACCAAGGCTCATCTAGCAGCAGCAAGCATTCTTGAGAAGGCTAAAGTAGATTCTTTAGGACAGTCTATAATTAATAGTCAGTCAGAACAGATTACCACTACAGCTCGCATATTTCGCACGGTGTACAAGGAGGCTAAACGCCACCGCCCCGCATATGGCTTCGAACACGAGATTGATTGCCAAGAGTTAAATGGACTCGATATGGGGAGGATTTTACACTCCAACGTTGCGTGTTCAAACATCCAGAAACATATTTCGGAAGAAATGAAAAAGAAACTGTTCGAAAAAATACTACAGTGCGCACCCAAACTCAGCCTAATGCTGGATAAGTCAACCAGTTTGAGCAAAAAGAGCTGCTTGATAATATACATTAGGGCTCAGTTGCCTGATATGGACAAGCCTGTGAACATTTTTACTGATCTCGTTGAGCTAGATGATTTAACTGCTCAAGGTATTGTTCACAAATTATTATCTGCTCTGGAGCGTCTGCATTTGACTCAGGACTTTCTCTCTCGAACCCTCATTGGACTAACTTGTGATGGAGCTTCAGTTATGTTGGGGCGTAAAAGCGGAGTGGCGACTCGGCTGCAGGCCATTTTCCCCAAAATTACTCTGTGGCACTGCTCACCCCACAGGCTTGAGCTTGCGGTCGCAGACGTAGTGAAAGAGATGGGTGCCATAAATCACTTTAAAATATTAATGGACAAGTTATATGCACTGTATAGCACATCTAACAAAAACAGAATGGAGCTAAGAGAGTGTGCGGAGACCCTAGATGTTCAAGTATGTAAAATAGGCCGGATTTTAGACACTAGATGGGTGGCTTCAAGTTTTAGAACCGTGGAAGCAGTGTGGAAGAACTACCCAGCACTTTACAAGCATTTCGAAACTGCATCGGAAGATCCCTCCCGTGACAGCAACACGAAGCAAAGCTACAGTGGGCTTGCTATGCGCATATCTTCACATGCGTTTGTGAACAACTTGGGCATAATGTGCGATGCACTGCAAGAATTATCCGAGCTCTCAGTTGAGCTTCAAAAACGAGACATCACCATCATTTCAGCACACAAGACAATTTGTCGTGAAATCAGGGTACTTGAGGCCATGTCAAATAGGCCAGGGCGCTACACTGAACAGAGCCAAAGGGGAATTGAAGACAACTCTTTCCGTGGCGTCACACTGAATCGAGGAAAATCAAGTGACAGGACACTCGACCCCAAACAGTTTTTCCTGTCTGTGGCCAAGAACTTGGAGGACCGCATGCTTTCCCAAGGAGGCCGGTTGCCAGATAAAACTGGATATAACAAGTTCATTGAGCAGTTGAAGGTGCTTTACGCACAGTACTGGTGCAGATGCGCTCTATGGAGAGGCTGAGGTTGAGTCGCTGTGTCAGCGCTTTAGCATCTCCAACCCACGCGCAGTCATACGGGCCTACAGACAGTACAGAGACTCAGATGGAAATGACGTGCCTGATGAGCTGATGGAGTTACTTGTTGCTGTCAACAGCATTCCCATTGCAAGCGCTGAATGTGAGCGCGCGTTTTCTCAAATGAACTTGATTTGCACTCCCAACCGTGCCAGTCTACTCATACCCACCATATCATCTTTACTCTTCCTAAATCTTGTCGGACCCCCCCTGGTTAAATTCAACCCAGTCCCGTACGTGAGGTCGTGGGTGTCAAAAGGACACAGAACTGCCACTGACACATGCAGTAAAGTCCGAAACAGAGAGGGGGAGGACAATCCGGACATGAGCGTGATGTGGAGTATTTTTGAGTAACCAACGGAATTTGGTAAGCATATGGTTCATTAATAGGCCGCCGTGCCTATCTTTAAATAATAAAAAGGATTGATTTAAAGTGATTTACTGTAAGCTCTCATTTTTGTTAAAGAAAAGGTTTTCCAAGTTAGACCTGTTTTTGAGAAATTAATTGCTAGCAGTATTCTGTAAGTTCTACCTGTGGTGATGTGGGCAATTGCCTGTGCATTGTGCAGAGCATAGCGTAAATATTTCTTCATTATTGTGAGTCCGACAATATGGCAAGTGGACATGTGCATGTTGTTTCCAACACCATTTTCTATATGCGTTCCGGAACTTGCGCCTGTCGCATCATCCCTGCGCTATCATATGTACTTTGCGTTCCGGCACCTCCTGATTTCCAAATTAAGCACTGGTTATGATCCATTTGTGCTCTTGCTAACCCACGGAAGCCGAGAGCGGCCTTCATAATCTTTTTTTTTTTAATTCACCGTTATCTTGATATAACGGCATAATTAATTCATGATCTCGAGAAAACAAGAAAACTAATTCGAGATCTCGAGAAATCAAAACAATTATTCCGTGATCTCGAGAAAGCTCTGTTAGAAATCTCAGTTGTTTTTTCGTGATCTCAAATTAATTGTTTTGTTTTCTCGAGATCTCAAATTAATTATGCCGTTATTTCGGTATAATGAGCTCTGCTAAGTTGTTTTTTCGTGATCTCAAATTAATTGTTTTGTTTTCTCGAGATCTCTAATTAATTATGCCCAGAGCTGGGCAGTATTTTAAATACAAGTATTTTAAATACGTATTTAAAATACTTTAGTGTATTTTGTAATTTGTATTTTACAAGTTTGTTAAAAAGTAGTTTGTATTTTGTATTTAAATACTTTGAGGTACTGTATTAGAGTATTTAAAATACTTTTTTTTATTTATTATTATTGACCCCTTATTTGCAAAAAATGGTATGCCCAAGTTGTAAGTAGCACAGCTCTTACATAGTTTTAGACTCAGACATGTCTTGGTATCAGTGGAAAGGTAACACTCTTGGGTTTATTTATAAAGTATCTGGGTGATTCTGTGATGCACTGACACAGAGGTACATAGGTTAGAATGAAGGTTTTACTTTCCGTCCAACATGTGAGCCTGTAAAGTGACTGAGACCTATAATTTCAGTAACCTGTTGGCCAAACAAAGGCATAATGAGGCCACAGACACAGGTCTTACCTTCACACAGTAAAAAATTGGAGGCAAAACCTGATTTTTTTGTAGATTTTTATCAATAGGTATGTCCATGCGTTTTTCTTTATTCCCTATTGGAAATTCCTATATGATATTTGGTTCCGAAATCTGTATAACCAGAATCAAACCTCTATAACTTGAGAACCCCTTTGTCTAGAAACAAAATATTGGTCTCTACTGAAAACCAAGACCTTGAGGTTTCTTGCATGGGTTTTGGATTGGATGTCAGTCATTCTGGAATAGAATGACAGAAGAATGTGTGCCACCCCCCACCCCCACTTCCGTACCGTATATGGGACGGTGTGTATTAAGAGGTTATTGAATCAGTAAAAGATAAGCGAATCAATCACCACAGGTCTTTGGGCCAAGACATAGGCCTAAATGACGTGACACGCCCATTGAGGCTTGAAGGCCGATGTCCACTGGCAAGCGATGCGAACTCCGCCCCACGGCACCCCATTCTTTTCAATGGGAGGCGAATGACCGTTATTTCCGCACCGGCAAAGCATTGTGGGGGCGCGGCGCGGCCAGAGCGAGTGGCGCGGCGCGACCAAAAGTAGAGCAGAGCCGAATAATATGCTAATGAAGGCGTCCAAACGGACGCGGCTAGCCAATAGTAGAACAACAATGTATGACGTTGTTTCACTGCACATCACATTCGAGCCTCGAGGACAGCCTAAATTAGTGGTGGTGGTTAGTGTAGCTGTTAAAATTATTCAACTATGTTCGTAAACATGTCGTCTTCGATGTTGTTTTTGATCAACTGTAACTCGACATACACTTGAAAGGGTAACTTTTGTCAGATAGTCTCCTGCCCTCTTCTTGACACTCGCGAGCCGGTCTGTGATTTCTGTTTTGTAGCTTAATTTTTTTAATTTTTGGATTTCAATTTAGCAACCTCCATTTTTATTTGCTGTATGCTCCTCAGTTTCAAATGCAGACCGAAACACTGACTTTTACATGTCATTGTACTCATAGTTCAGTGCAAGCAAACAAAATTCAGCTTGAAGAGTACTGTTTTTGAGAAATAACTTGAAGGTGTACCACCATTCATAAGCAATGTTTTGTTGTGATAATAAGAAGAATAAAAGAACATTCTGGCATTATTTCATGTGTATTTTTGTATTTACAAAATACTTGTATTTTATCATGATACATTTTCTAGACCAGTATTTTTGTATTATATTTTGATACATTTTTTGACCAAGTATTTGTATTTTGTATCAAAATACTTTATGATGTATTTGTGCCCAGCTCTGATTATGCCGTTATCTCGGTATAATGATGAGTTTTAAAAAAGATTATATGAAGGCCGCTCTCGGCTTCCGTAGGCCTACTAACCCATCCTGACATCTTACTTAGTTTAATTTCACGATTGCAAGTGCAGTTGTTTTTACATCAACAGTTCTTTTATTGTAGGCCAAGCAACTTGGTATATTCTGTATGCGAGCAACCCTCACTGTTTGAGCAACTATAACTCAGGATTCACCTTGTTGTGCATGTCTAGGACTAGGAGTAAGTAGCTGACTGGAGGTAGCCTACGATGTAATTCTTGACTGATGTATCATTTTTTCGTAAGAGTGGGGGAAGGGTAGCCAAGTGTTTGTATAAACTCTGTGCATTAAATCGCGTTCAGTTCTCTTACACAGACGCCTCTGTCTCTCTCAAATTCAATTTAAATTAAAATGTGCTTTATTCGCATGACAGCATTTGTTGCATTGCCAAAGCATCTATAGCGGTAACAATAATAATAATGAAAAACAAAAAAAACTCTCTCCCCAAGACGCCTTGTGTGTACAGCCGCCACTGATCCGGGGCTATAGCCTCGAATGCCCAGGTCTAACAATGCCCCTGGTCAGAGTTTTGCAAACACATGCGTAAGGTGGCAAATGCTACAAGGTGGCAAATAAGCTAGTCTAGTAGGCTGCGCCCTGTCGAGCAGCGATGCTAATCTCAACAGCGGAGTCAGACGTTTGCGCAGTGACAGGGGTGGACACAGAAGTGAAGTTTTGACAATTGTTTTGGCCCTTACGATTACGGGATGATAGCAAATAATAATTATAGCTATAAATAGATGTTTTGTTTTATGAATACAAGACATAAATAGTGGCGTTTTTTCAGATCCTGCCACGGCCATATAGCAGGGACCGGAGACACCCCCAAAAGAGAAAATGGCAAATATGTTTTAATACCCTCCGTGTGGATTAAAACCCTGTGAAAATGAAATGTACCCCCAAGACGTCAAAAACCCAAGGTATACGGCAGACCCACCGTGAAGGCGATGACCGGGACCCACCTGAAGCAAGGAAAAGGGAGAGTTAATTCAACAATACATGTTACTAAAGCAATACTTGACATGTAGGGACATGCGTACGAAGAGCACTGCACGTAGAACCCCGTCCGCCCTCACAGACGGCCATGTAACGGCTACACACAGGACGCACAGACAGCTGTATGACGGCTACACATAGGACACACAGGGAACTCTCTGGGAGAGTTACACACAGGACGCACAAACAGATCTCTCGGAGAGTGACACATAAGATGCACAGATGTCTCTCGAGAGAGCTACATAGAGGATGCACAGACAGCTGTGTGATGGCTACACACAACACACACACAAGGGCTCTCTCAGAGACGCAGACAGCTGTGTGACGGCTACACACAGGACCAGTAGCAGTTTTAGGCACGGCGAACAGGGCAGCCACCCGAGGGCGCCGTTTCGTGGGGGGCTCCACCAGCGCTTGGGGAAAAAAATAAAATAAAATAAGAAGCTCCGTGTGTCATATCGCTGGAATCGGCAAATTGGCGCTCCCTAAGTGAACTGCAGGTGCTGAGGTGCTGAGAAGGTCCCATGCACAGAAGCAGCGTGTCTCTCTGCCTCGGGGGGGGGGGGACGACGAGGTTTCCAGACTAGAGATAATAACCGTAACGCCGTCAGCGAAAGTGTCGTTTTCGAGTGTTTAAGGAAAATAGGAAAGAAATTAGGTTGTTAAGCATATTTGTTAATAGGGCAAAGCCATGTTAAACAGCATAGAACTAATGTATGATGTAATGACATCAGAGCCCACATACGTGCCCACAGTGAATAAACGGCTGACTCAGCAGTGTTGTGTCGTGTGCAGCCAACGGAAAAGACGGTTGTCAAGTATTTCTCTTAACTATGTTAGCGGATAAAGTTATCCACTGTGAACCCTGAATAAAACGCAAGTGCTGCTGCGCTGCTGCGAAATGAATTCTCCGGTCGCAAAAACATGTAAAATGCCATAGTGGGAAAATAGAGAGGTGACGAGACTCAAAGTTAAAGACCAGAAGAGCGCACGCAGTGGAGATTAGGACAAGACAAATAGGTACATTGTGTGAAGAACAAAACAAGGTGAACAGCAACTAAGTGGAACTATGCGCTTTGAGGGTCGAGGCCACGAGGCCTCTAGACATGTAACGTTTGATGGATTCGCACATTGCAGGAGGGAAAACACCTAATCCAGAACCAAATCCTGGAGGGATGGACATGGTGTTAGATTCCAATTTGCAGGTGGGCACCGGTGTCTGAATTCCTGGAAACGGAAACGGGAGAGAGAGTCAGCGACGATGGTACATTGACCGGGGACCTATTCAGCCTTAAGGATAAAATTAAATAAGATTGACTGCAGAGTCAGCCGGAGGAGCAAAAACATAATCATGGACAAAACGAACGGCCTCTGTTGATGATATCCACGACGGCCTTGTTATCACGAAATACGTTTGCGTGACCAATCTTTGCCCCATAGCACACTATCCACCAGGATTAGGTAAATTTCGTATAATGCGATGGAGAAACTTCCAGAGCAAGGGTCTGGAAGGATGGATACGCATAGTATAAAAACATCAGTAATATCGGCTTTGGCGAGCCAAGCACCGCGGACCGCTACTTTAATTAAAATTTAGCATTATCAATAGAGGCATAAACTGAGAAGAAAGGAGGGATTCATTAGATAACGCTAGCAACGAGCGGGGAATGTGGAGAGGACATGTTGAAAATCAGATGCTTTTACCCAAGTACCTTCAAGTTGCCACCTCTAGGGAATTCACCCTAAACAGAGAGAAAAAAGACCGAAAGGGGTTGACTATGTAGCCTTTATTAAGTTTGCGTGTCGGATCAATTAACGAATGAAGGTCGTTGTGAGAGGACATATAGAAGCCAGGAGAGGAACGTTAAACAGTGTAGAAGGGTAGACGGTTAGAATTGGCGGGGGGGGCTGGATTTTCCCGCTTTGCAGGGCGGAAACGTCAGAGACGCATGCTCCGTCGGAGACACACTGAGGTCATGACAGAGCTACAGACATGAAGAATACGACAGTTATGATAACTACTGTGATAGCCATTTTCCTAATTAGGAGGGGTCTCAGTTTTAATGGTGGCAAGCTCCTCTATTCTATGTTTTTTAGCCTTTGGACAACAGGCAGCTCCCTTTGCCCCAGGCCCTTTTCATGTTATTTTAGTCCACAACCCCCTCAGAGCTGTCCCCCATATTATGTCGGACATTAGGGCCTATATCAACATAATTAAGAAAGTGTTAAATACACAAAAACACAGACACAGAAGTGGTAAATTTCAAATGGAAGTGCAGGTTACTAAACATAAAAGTGCAAGTCTTTCAAAACAAACTCAAAAGAAAATTGTAATGACACGGCGACGGGCCTCAACATCCGCCAAACGGTCGCGGCCCTGGCCCTGTCTGTTTCCGCCACCACCGCCATAGTCATCGTCGTCATCATCGTCCTTTAAGAACAATCTTAGAAGCTGTGCGCGCGCGTTCATGTACGACGGTGTTTGGGAAACAGGCGTAGAAAATCTAAGAACGTTCGTAGGATCAATCGTTTACGTTGCACTTAAGCCCAAGAACCATCGTTATCGGGAAACGAGGCCCAGGATGTTCTGATAATATCCTCATCAGATTCCAAAACTTCGAAAATTACGAAAGGGAGCTGCGACATCGTGACGGTTTAAGCAACGAACAGACTTCGATTATGCCGGTACCTGAAGCAGAGGAAAAGGTGAGTTAGACAAGTCATTATAAAGCAGGTGGCAGCTGCTGATTGGCCAAAGGCAATATGCGTTTCCATGATATTACAGTCTTCCTTACATTTCAGCTGCTTAAGTGTTTATTCAGGAAAATTATTAAAATTTAATGTCAGTGAAGAATTTGTTTCGGAACTTCACAAAAATATTGCAGGCCTATTCTACTGAAATATCACTGTTATAAGGCTCTAATATTAGGCTACTGCAATAAATGTCATATATTGGCCAGTAACAAACCAAATATTGTAGCAATGTAGTTAACATAAATAACAGCAGGGTTTTTTTTTCTGTAAAGGTACTCACGCATACAGTATTTTGTCTGTAAATGACAATATTAGCTTTATCATCCATATTTTACAGTAATCAAGTAAATTAATGTACATGTTGAGACTTGACTTGGACTTGGGACAAAAGACTTGAGATTTGACTTTGCATTGCTCTAAAAGACTTGGACTAGACTTGGACTGAAAAATTACTTCTCATCTCTGCTGTGTGCAGCCCGTGTGCATCATGGCTACTGCTAGGGATAAATTGAAGCTTTAAGACCTTCCCCTGTCACTAAAGTCTCCTGCTTGGGAACGCAATATTGCAATGGAGAAAGGCAGGTGGATAAAAAGATGGCGGTGTGCTGACACTGTTCAGCTAAAGTCTGGTATGTTTCCGGCAACATGACAAACATGCTAACTCAACTAAAATGGCATCACCCAAGTGTAAATAATAAACACACAAATAAACAACAATTTTTACATTTTGTTTCCATGCTGTACTGAAAATGAACCGAACCATTACCTCAAAACCATGGTACACAACCATGATTTTTGTGTAGCGTTACACCCTTACTAGGTAGATATGTATTGATATGTACGTTTAGTGCACTGTGTAAGTGTGTAAACTGTATGATCTTTGTATTGTATTTTTGATGCAATGAAATTACTTTCTGCTCTCTAATATAAAATCTATACAATCATTTAAACTTTTTCTTTTAACAATAGAATGCAACATTTTACACGACGATGTATTAGTCTTGATGTGTGTGTTCTAAGGTATAATTAAGGTTAATCACTACTGCAACATATCATGTTGCCATTTTTCACTAGATCCTGCTCTGTGTCGAACATGTTGTCATTTGTTGAATTTGCAAATATTGCATTTACAGTTCTGCAGTTAGGCTACACTGAAGAAGTGTTTTTTAATACTACCGTAATGCAGTGAATGCAATAGTAGGCCTATTGGAAATCCACAAAATCCTGTAAGAAATGTTGTTCTTGACGAAAAAGTCTTTCTTTTGACTTGACTAAAATCCTATTGGAATTCCATAATCCTAATGGACAAAACCATACACAGTTTAGAATCCTATAGGATTGTTACAGTAACTATACAAATCCTATTGGAACATCAACAAATCTTATAGCATTTTCATAATTCTGTAGAATCTTATTGGAAAAACTGAAAATCCTATAGAAGTTTTTGATAAGGGAAACAACAAATTATATGAATGCCATACAGGCATCTCACTGAATTAAATAGAAAAGGCAGCAACTATACAGTGCAGATGACCGAATCTTATGCAAGTCCAGGTCAAGTTCTCTCTGTAGCAGGAGGGGATTCTCCCTCATGCTGAAGCCCCATGGTCAGGCCATAGACAGTAGAAGAAAGGGTCAGGCAGGAGCTGTTGCCACGACGCTGCGGCGTTAGGATGCCTTTTTGGTAGTCAAACAGACTGAACCACTGCTACACTCATTTAAGGACAGCCATAAAGCCATTTCAAGACCTGCTTTTGTAAAATCTGATCATGTTTCCATCTGCCTTACACAGAAATATAAAATATCGCTGGCCTCTTTGCAGGATGCGCTGCGTAATGTTGACTGGTATGTGTTCAGTCAGAGTTCTGCAGATATCAACAAATTCGCAGAGGCAGCAGTTAGCTATGTTGGCATGCTGGCTGAGCAAGCTACAGACATGGTCTATGTCAAATCTTTTCCCAGTCAGAAACCATGGGTGGACATGTCTGTTCGTACTGCGCCGAACAAACGGACAGCTGCATACAACGAGGGGCTCAAGATTTGGAATATGACTCAATACGGTATCCTCGTCTACATATCTACATATCTACATCTATTTATGAGGGGCCGTTCAAGACATTATTCATTCTGGCCCTCTATATATATATATTCTTACTCCCACATACATGCATTCTCCTCTCATATACAGTATGTCACAGAAGTGAGTACACCCCTGACATTTTTTTTCTTTTTTTATTATATCTTTCCATGGCAGAAGTCTAAAGATATAATATTTTTGTACAATGTTAAGTAGGCAGTGTACAGCTTATATAACAGTGCAAATTTGCTGTTCCCTCAAAATAACTCAACACACAACCATTAATGTCTAAACCACTGGCGACAAAAGTGAGTACACCCCTAAGTGAAAATGTCCAAATTGTGCCCAAAGTGTCAATATCTTGTGTGGCCACCATTATTTTCCAGCACTGCCTTAACTCTCTTGGGCATGGAGTTCACTAGAGCGTCACAAGTTGTCACTGGAATCCTCTTCCACTCCTACATGACGACATCACGGAGCTGACCTTGAGCTTGAGACCTTGAGCTCCTCCACCTTCCATTTGAGGATGCCCCACAGATGCTGAATAGGGTTTAGGTCTGGGGACATGCTAGGCCAGTCCATCACCTTCATCCTCACCCAAGGCGTGGTCATCTTGGAGGTGTGCTTGGGGTTGTTACCATGTTGAAATACCGCCCTGCGGCCCAGTTTCAAAGGGGGGGCATCATGCTCTGCTTCAGTATGTCACAGTACATATTGGCATTCATGGTTCCCTTAATGAAGTGTAGGTCCCCAGTGCCGGCAGCACTCATACAGCCCCAAACCATGACACTTCCTCCACCATTTTTGACTGTTGTCTTTGTAATCTGTAAACTGGTCTGCATGGCTGTCGTCCCTGAAGGAAGCCTCTTCTGAAGATGATGCACAAGACAACCTGCAAACAGTTTCCTGAAGACAAACAGACTAAGGGCATGGATTACTGGAACCATGTCTTATGGTCTGATGAGACCAAAATAAACTTATTTGGTTCAGATGGTGTCAGGTGTGTGTGGCGGCAACCAGGTGAGGATTACAAAGACAACTGTTTCCTGCTAACAGTCAAGCATGGTGGAGGAAGTGAAAGATTTAACGTTAACGTTATATATGAGAGGCACCAGGACCAGATGGAGTAACACCTTCCTGTTTGAAAGTCTGTGCTGTCCAACTTGCTCCAGTCTTCACAGAAATTTTCAACACATCACTGGAGTTGTGTAAAGTCCCATCCTGCTTTAAAATGTCAACCATCATACCAGTCCCAAAGAAATCCTCCATCTCTGGACTAAACAAATACAGACCTGTGGCTTTGACCTCGTCATGAAGTCCTTTGAACGCCTTGTCCTGTCCCACCTGAAAAGCATTGTAAGCCACCAGATGGACCCCCTACAGTTTGCCTATAGGGCCAACAGGTCAGTGGAGGACACAGTGAACATGGGGCTGCATTTCATACTGCAACATCTTGACCAACCAGGGACGTATGCCAGAATTCTATTTGTGGACTTTAGCTCAGCGTTTAACACCATCATACCTTACATCCTTATTACCAAGCTCTCTCAGCTCACTGTATCTCCTGCTATGTGTCAGTGGATTTACAGCTTCCTGACAAACAGGAGCCAGCATGTTAGGCTGAAAAGTGTCACCTCTGGTGCAAGGACTATCAGCATAGGAGCTCCACAATGGTGTGTTCTTTCCCCTCTGCTCTTCTCCCTCTACACCAATGACTGCACTTCCAACGATCCAGCAGTAAAACTCCTGAAATTTGCAGATGACACCACTGTAATTGGGCTCATCGAAAATGGAAATGAGTCTGCATATCGGTGTGAGGTTGAGAAGCTGGTGCTCTGGTGCAGTCAGCGTAACTTGGAGCTAAACCCAACTAAGACTGTTGAGATGATTGTGGACTTCAGGAAGAACCCCTCAGTGCTACCTCCTCTCATTATATCAAACAGCCCTGTATCACTAGTGAATACATTCAAGTTCTTGGGATCCAACATCTCCCAAGATTTGACATGGGAAATAAACATAAACAACATCCTCAAAAAGGCTCAACAGAGGATGTACTTTCTACGTCAACTGAGTAAGCACGGCCTACCACAAAATGTCTTAGTCATGTTCTACACAGCAACAGTTGAATCCATCCTCTGCACATCCATCACTGTCTGGTTTGGGGCAGCAACTAAAAAGGACAGATGCAGACTACAGCGCACAGTCAGGTCAGCAGAAAAGATCATTGGTGCCCCCCTTCCCTCCTTACAGGACCTGTACTCTGGCAGGACCAGGAAAAGGGCAGAGAACATCATCAAAGACCCCACACACCCTGCACACACATTATTCAACCTCCTCCCCTCTGGCAAGCGTTACAGAACCCTATATACCAGAACAACAAGACATAAAACAATAAGAACAATAAGACTTTTTCCCTTCTGCCATCAGCGTCATTAACAATGGATAAGTCCTGACCATTATAATCTTTTGCATCAGGCATCTTTTGCTCCCTTTTGCATTATTTTTTCACCACTTTTTTCTCTTTCTTCTTCTTTTAAATTCATTTTTATCATATATACTATATATAATAGTATTTTATTATATTTTTGCACTTACTATTTTTGTACTTTTTGCACTTTTTTTATTTATTTATTTATTTTATTTTATTTTTTTTTCAAAAGAGAGACACTGCGGACTGAAGACAAATTCCTAGTATGTGCAAGCATACTTGGCCAATAAATCTGATTCTGATTCTAATGCTGATTCTGAGATAGTTTTTGAAGTTCCATACAGTTGTTTATGTTCACATAGTTACCGTAAGCTACGTTACAGCCTCCTATGGTTCGTCAACTAACAATAAAGCTAACGTTTTGCAAACGACTGATACACCGTGAGTGAAAGTGTAGTATACATAGAAAGCACCCTTGCGTGTATAGTTTATTAGTTCGCTGTAGACTGAACTGTACCAGACTTGACTCTGCTTAGAATTACATTACAACAATAGAAATAGAAGTGCAGCTTACATTATCTTAAGAATGGACAACCTGGACTTACACATTACTGTCAAATAGCTGTGTCTTTATCTTATTTTAGTTTGAATAATATTCTGTATTAACATTTCAAACATGTCTTGGCTGTTAAAAGTTTTCCTCTAGGTCATCTGCACAGGCTGGACCAGTGGATGGTGAATTTGAGGAGGCAGAACTGGACTCCACACCAGAACTCTTGTCTGTGCAGTCAGCACTTCGAGAGGTGTCACATCACCACTGATTCCAGGGTACAGAGATCTATTTGTTACATTGGATGTAACTGTTTTCTGTTCTACATAAGGCCATAAAAATCTGGAGTACTTTTTAAATGACTATATCTCCTAAACCATTTAGGCTACTATAATTAAAATTCATGCAAATGAATATGGTGTGTGTGTGTGTGTGGACATATATATGCACTTGTAAATGTATGGGTAGGTCATTGTTAATATGTATATTAATTATTCTATCACTCTTCAAGTAATGATTCGCATTCTATTTATTATCCCTTACATAAATGCAGGAGTCAGACTTGATTTTATCACATACTACATTACACTTGAAACCTACATGCATTTCATGGCTTGTTTTCTTTTTTTATTAGGGGAGGATCTGTCTCAACCCACAGCTGTGCCGACTATTTTTACCTGTACAGAGAGAGGAGAGGAGTTGACGGAGGGGCCAAGGCAATTACAGGTATTTTATTCTTCTTTGGATGAGATAGGTGCAACAGAGGAGGTAAGTGTAACAGAGGAGGTAAGTGCCATGGAAGTGGTATATGCAACTGAGGAGGAAAGTTATGCCAGGAGGGCATGGTTTGTTCTATTGATGCTGATCCCCGCAGTGCCATAATGACAAGCATTTGTGACCATGCCTACACTCTTTATGCCATTGCTGTAACAGGAAATGAATGTGACACTGATACGAAGGCAATGGAAGATTCATATTGTACAATACAGGCGTATAGGACAGCCTTGTGCAGCTCGAAAGAAATTGAGGTTAATGGGCCAGAAGACAAGGAGACTGAAGGCAAAAGTGACCTCTTTGAAGAGCACAGTATCTGTCCTTCAGAGGAAACTTCTGATATCAACAGACTGTGCCTCTCTCCTTGACAGTCTTAAAGATGTTCCACGGGAGATTTTTCAAAGACTACAGCAGGGCAAAAAGTTTTTTTCAGAAAACATGAAGCAGTTTGCCACCACACTGCATTTTTACTTTGCCAAAGTCTATGACTATGTCAGGGAAAAGCTGCATTTGGCGTTGCCTCATCCTCAAACCATCAGGAAATGGTACAGCAGCATCTCTGCAGACCCAGGTTTTACAGTGGCTTCATTTACAGCACTAAAAAGTCATGTTGATGAGCAAAGGAAGGGAGGGCAATACACTGTTTGCTCATTGATGAATGAAATGTACATTCACAAACAGAGTTTGGAGGTGACCAGATACATGGATATGTGAACATCGGATCCGGCGAGATTGAGAATGTCGTGGCAACACAAGCACTGGTCCTTATGGTTGTCGCCACAAATGGGTCTTGGAAGATCCCAATTGCCTACTTCCTCATTAATAGCATGACTGGTGCAGAGAGAGCAAATGTAATCCGAGAGAGCCTTGTCAGACTTCATGCGATTGGAGTTCAAGTGTTTTCTTTGACTTGCGATAGACCCTCCCAAAATATTAGCATGATCAGGGAGCTTGGTGCTGAGCTTGACATCATGGACATAAGGCCATATTTCTACCATCCTGAGGACCAAACACAAAAAATCCATGTGCTCTTGGATCCATGTCACATGATTAAGCTTCTTTGCAATGTGTACTCCATGGCTGGGGTACTGACAAGATGACGGACAGAAAATAAAATGGCAGTACATTGAAGAGTTTTATAAGCTACAGGAGAAGGAGGGCTTGGGTCTAGGAAATAAACTAAGATTGGCACACGTTGAGTGATGAAACCAAAAGATGAAGGTCCACCTTGCAGCCCAGCTCTTTAGCAGAAGTGTGGCTAATGCCCCTGAGTACTGTGAGCAGGAGCTACTGTTCACTTCAGATGTGGAGCTACTGTTCACTTCCTGCGGACAGTTGATGTAGCCTTTGATGTCCTAAATAGCCGCAATCCACTCGGGAAAGGACACAAAGACCCCATTAAACCATCAACTAAACATCAAGCTAAGGTTATTTTGGAAGAAATGGAGTCACTTCTCCGATCTTTGGTTTCATTGCTTACTGCAGAAGTGTGATTGGCATCTATGAACACCTGGTTGAACAACCAGCTGGCCCATACAGATACCTGCTGACTTATAAACTCAGTCAGGACCACTTGGAGTTGTTCTTCTCTGCAATCAGAGCATGTGGTGGGTACAACAACAATCCCAATTTAAGGCAATTGCGAGAGGCATACAAGCGTCTTCTCGTCAGGCATCAGGTGAAGACAGGAACAGGCAACTGCCTCCTGCATGACACCACCACCATTCTGGACTCAACACTGGCTGTTGTCAATGTTGTGCGCAGAATGGATGTGGAGCCTGTGGAAGGGCTCAAGCCAGAGGATGACACCTTCTCTCACCTTCCTGATGTTGATGCTCTGTCTGAGTGTAAAGACGCAGCAATTTCTTACATTGCAGGCTTCATAGTAAGAAAAATGCAAGATAAGATCACCTGCATGTCATGTGCACAGGCACTGACCTCAGATGACAGGGTTCATGATTTTCTTAGGCTGAAGAGCAGAGGTGGGCTACAGAAGCCATCATTCACCATTACAGCAATGCAGCCATTAGTGCGCAGGTTTTGTCTGATTGTTCTGAGAAGGAACTTTTCCCAGAGCAGCACAGCCACATGTTTGATACATGTGTTGAAGCAAACCATGTACACGTTCTGGTAAAGGTGGCTTCTCTGTGGTACAGTAAAATTAGATTTAACCACGTAGCAAGGCGGGAGACAGAAAAACGTAGACATGGCAAGGTAGTCCGCCGGAGGCTGTCAAAATTGATTAATTTCTTTGGAGAGTAAGGTGGTCCTTTTGTTTGTACTTGTATACGTGTTATGTTTCGCAGTTGTATGTGTGTATATATATTTTAATGTATATCTATGTTGTGTGTTTGTCTCTAGGTGTTTAGTTTATACTTTTATATGTTTTGTTGTTGCAACATTTACATATTTTCTTTATGTGTTAATAGTTTGGGTTGAAATAAGATGACATTTTAATTAACTCAAGTGTGATTTAAGTGTAAATAATCAATATCACTTTTGTGGTTAAAAAACTACTTTGGTAAACCAGTTTCAGACATGTGCTGATATGCTTATATGATGCTTATATTTAAAGTTATCAAAGGTTTGACATTCATTCAACAGGCAAAATATTACATTAACATTTTAAGTGCAAATTCAGGGTGTATCACAGTTGACAGTCAAGCAGAAAGGCCAAGATCAGTTAAGTATTAAGTTAAGTATTTTGTTGATATGTTCAGTCCACATGACATTACAGGTCCATCTGCAAGTTCTTTCACATGAACATTCCCCGACCCCGACCAAGCAACCAGTTGTGAGTGGACCCACAGCCCCTCCTGCGTATAGATGTAAGTTGTATGACAAGTCGTATGTCAAAACGCTGTTTTAAACTGCTATAATCTACACTGCGGTGGCACACTGAAAGGGATAATTTCTACGCCGAGGTGTCAGACCGCGGTGTAGGACCGCGGTGTAGGTGGATAGCAGATCTAGTGTATTTTTATTAAGTTGACATTAATATTTACCAGACTTAACAATCATTGTCTTCATTCAGAAATTGTGTTCGTATTTCTTTGGTAGGCAACAATTTTAACAGTGACACATACCTGAGGAAATAACAAATCCGTAGTTTTCCCCCGCTACCGTCAACCTGGGGGAGTCGTAGAGTTGTAGGCGGGACATGACATCGAGTGGACGTTTCTGATTGGGCGACTGTCCTCCTTACTGCGCATGCTCAAGCGTTGCCAAGCAGGAAGTAAGTGGCCCTGGTTGCGAAATTGACGGTTGCGGTTGCTTCAATTTCATAGAACGGAACTGAATGGGCCCGCTGTGTCCATCTTATATACAGTCGATGGTTGGTCAATCACAATTTTCTGTTCTGCTCCTCCATTGACACAGGCTACTCTTCCTTTTCTTCACATGCTCCGGCATGACAATTCAAGGGCTGGCTGTATCTTTTTTTTCCACTTTGCTTGCTCCACCTATTATCTGATGTAAAGCTTCTCGTAAAGCAAGTCAGTGAAAAGATTTTGGACACATTATTTTAAGTTTGTGCGCGACATGCGTAAAACATACCACTTACACCAAAACATGGTGACTACATTTAATTAAAAAACTCAAACGCAAATAAATAACAGATAGAGAATAGAATACATCCAGGATAGCCTGATGCCTGCACTGGCCAGAGTACCACTGCTTCCTGTAAGAAGTATCTTATAGAGATTTATGTGTATTAATCTGTTTGTGAATTGTTCTGCTCTGTATGTATTTTTCAGACTACATCACAAACAAATTTGGAGTGGAACCTGGGCTCATTAAGCAGGCCATGTCCCAAAAATGTGCTGATGAAACAAATTTGTCCAGAAGGCACACCCAGTGATGCGCATGCACGCACACACATGGAAGACACACCCAGTGATGTGCGCATACACACACACACACACTATATTATTTATAATAAATATTTTTTACATATGACATTTTATTGGTACTATGCTTTGTGTTTTTGCATGTGTTTATGGGAGCCATGTACATACAATCCAACAGTCATATAGGAATAGAAATCCTATAGGAACAAGTGCTACAGGAATAGAAATCCTACAGGAATAAAAATCCAGTAGGATGTATTAAATTTAATTGCTTCTGAAAATCCAGTAGGATTCCTACATAATTGCTTTGCTTCCAAATATGACAGAATTGCTATAGGATTATTACTATCAGAATCCTATGGGATTTTTTGTAAGGGTCCGATTGGACCACACAAGTAGTAGATACAGCATTAATGTCGGAATGATGTGTAACTTTCAGGTTGTAACAGGTGGGAATTGTTGTGTTTGTGACAAAGTAAGGTTAAATGTTAAACGGGGTGCTCATTGGCCTTCAGCGGGGGCGGGGCGGACACTCGCGAACAGATGTACAACGCTCTTTGTGCTGCCAGCGGGCTCGTGAGCGCACAGACTGCAGTGGCAGCAGACCGGGGTGGCAACAAGAAAAGCGCGTGTTGATACGTGTTGATGTCCGGCTCCTGAAGTGAAAAAATGTAAAGTTCTTAAACTTGTCATAGATTCATTACATTTAAACAAAACGACATTTTGATAGGGCGTACATGTGTATTCCACATGCCCTTTACGCAACCGGGAATCACTGTTTTCCAAGCGGTCACTGTTCCAGAACAAAAAAACAAAAACAAACAATACCAAAATGATGGCAATTGTGCTTATGGCTGTGCTCCAGGCTTGTTCTGTCTCTGAAGTAGTTCCAACCGACACGAGCGAGAGGGGATCAGGAATGCCACCAACGGGTAAGCGGTAATCAGTTACTTTCATTTTATCCAGCAAGATACTTTGACAGTTCCTTTTAGTAATTAAGACTTTATTTGTTCGAAGCGTTAATTTCGGAATTATACAAAGTGGGCATTTTCTATTATGCCAATTAGTTCTCTTTTTGTAAATTATTTGAAAAAGCAGGGATGATGCATTTACAGATTGCGTTTGTGTCAAACATCGCCTCTTAGTGACGCTGTCGTTCAATGTATGCCTTCTAAGGAGTCGCAGGTGCATACATTTACTGCGCAATAAAGTGTGTAGTTACTACAAGTATATGGACCTGTTTACACGAGAATACTTACAGGTAAAAACGACAAAATATTTTATCGGGAGTGCCTTTCGTTTAGACGGTGATGGGATTTTGGGGGCTTAAAAACGCAAAAAACTGAAACCACCCTTCACAGTGGAAAACTTAAAAAAGCTCCGCCGTAGCGTTTCCGTCTGCACTGCCCAAGATGCAAAACTCAGGTTAGATCTGCTCACGTCGCGTACGCGTTTACATCACATACATGCGGCAGTACCGGGAAACAAACATGCCTGATCGTTTCCATGTGTCAGACCTTCAAGCTGCTCTGGCAGCCCTAATAAACTTACAGGAGGCATTCCAACAAATGGACAGAATATGTGTAGATACAGAGCGTGTATTTTTTCATAAGCAAGGCTTTAGAGAATAATATTACGTGCTGTCGTTATATCCACAACTGCTGTAGTAGGCCTACCTTGTTAAGCCTTTTGCAAAACATTGACATTACCATAACTTTCTTACATTTGAAGGCAATTAGCCATGCTTTTGTACTCAGAATTCTGCACACCGTATGCACGCAGATTTCTTCCCGCTCGTCTAAGCGCGGAATAAAAAGTGAAGACGCGACGCAACTTTTGCGTCTTCTGTTCAGACCTTCATCATACACGTAGCCTAAGTGGGTGTCTGTCCC
This sequence comes from Setipinna tenuifilis, assembly GCA_030347295.1. Lineage (NCBI taxonomy): Eukaryota > Metazoa > Chordata > Actinopteri > Clupeiformes > Engraulidae > Setipinna > Setipinna tenuifilis. Next base: position 31,370,003 of record CM059273.1, read on the forward strand.
TAACACCTGAGTATGGCGCGGGATTGATGCCAAAAACCTCCTATCCGACTAACGCTCAAAATACATGCAAGCGGGCGGGCGGAACGTTCTATTCATTTCAGTTGGGAGGCGGCAGATGGTGACGTAGATCAGCGAGGCGGGCGGAAAAGTTGAGATCTGCTGAACTTTATGCAAATGAGGAGCGGTGTTCGTCGAGCGGTAACCAATGACATCGTTTTAAATGACGTTCCATTCCTTTCAGTTGGAAGGCGGCAGGGGGGGTTGATAAACATTTAAAAATGGACATACATAAAATTTAAAACAGTGCCGTTAATTAACATTATATTACCATTCCAAAAACAAAATAATAATTACCATTCAGTATTCTTTAGCATTTTAAACTTCATGTCTCTTCAACTGACGGTTGGTACACGCCCACTCAAAGCGGAGAAAGCGAAAGCGGTAAATTTCGCTTGCATGTATTTTGGGCGTAACGGGTGGATCGACCGAACGTCATAACCGTCTTAAGGATGGGAAGATTTGTTTTCGCCTCGCCAGCCGATGGACTTTTGTATCTGCAGCCTAGCCCTGCTGAGGATTTTTTGAAGGTGTGAAGGTGTGCATTTTGTCAGCTTGTTTTTTTTAACACGATGTTAATCATGTTAGTTTCATCCACTTGTAATCCAAGTCTACTTTATAGGCCCAGCTGTGGTTGCCTAAATAATAATTTAATATTTTGATATTAATTTGCGTTTATTGCTCTGCTCCCCGACTACAGCCTAACTTACAGTCAGTCAGTAGCTGGTTTTGAATGACATTTCCTATGCACATAAAAAGACCCATTAATTGTTTAGTAGCCCACTGCCAGAGATGCATGTGCCTTTCTAATTTTATGTTCACAGACTAAATAATTAAGCCCGTTCGAGTAACAAGTCGGTCTGTCTACATTTGTCTAACTTCGGCTACATACGTCAGCAAGAACTCCGCCTCGCAGCATGGGTGGGTGTTTAAAAGGCGCCGGTCAAGTCGGACACAAGTCTTTTGTTTACACCACCTGATCTTCGTAGTACATGGCGGAGAGGTCATGTGTTGTGTGTGAGGGACAAGGAGGGGGCGGGCGGTTGTAGTAGGGTGCATTGAGACTTCAAGTCAAGTCGAGTCGTTTTTTTTAATAGCACATTTAAACAAAACAACAGAGATGTCCCAAAGTGCTGCACAACACAAGGATGAAAAATAACACGGCAAAACCATAAGCCAAAGATCATTAATAGGTATAGCCTACTGACACAAAGCAATACAATAAAAACGAGATTAACAAATACATAAATAAATAAAAGAGTGAGCTTGACAGCATCAGATACACGCCCCAGAACAAGCTAAAAAGAGAGAGAAAAGATATGTCTTCAAACTGGACTAAAATAACGTACATATAAGATGAGAAGTTCCGTGACAGAGCGCTACACAACATCCGTGTCCAGACGTCAATGAACTTTAAACCAACCAAGGCAAAGTTGCGTCACCACGGAGGCGTTAGTTAGGCGATTGCAGCCGCGGAAAAGCAACTGCAAGCGCTTGCATGATTTGTCTACATGCGGCTACATCACATGGGTTTTTCGGTCATCTGACCTTGTGACGTTTTTGTGACAGCGCCACGCCTTTCTGGCAACTCTGACACAAAGTCTAACCATAATGCAACATTTTCAGCCCACAATGCATCGCTGACTACATGCGGCTACATCCGTCTGCAGACATTTACCCTCATCCGAACGCGGCTATTGTCTCTAGCAGAAGACTGGCCCAGAGCCCTCTATAGTAAGAGTTGCGACATTTCCATAGACTCACGTACAAAACAATGGCGGCTCTAACTTCCGGGTTGCACAGGGCTCAAAAGGTTCCAAACACAGCAACGGGGCACCATTGAGCTTCGTTGGTTCGTGGATCGGCTGTCATAAGTATAGTCTCTGATGATGTCATTTGTGTGTGGTTCGTATAAAATGTTAATGTTAATGTTAAGAAAATCGCTGTTATGAAATATTCAGTTCTGATAGTTTGCACAGTGGTTCGTGTCCAACTTTAAAATAAACGTGTCTGCATTAGCAAGCATCTATATTATATTGCAATATACATTACAAACTATTAGGGTCTTCAGCATACTATGCCGGGAGTACCTGCTGTCATCAGTACCATGCAGGATGCAATTAGAGTTTCACATTAGCATTAGCATGTTCCAGTTCAACTGTTCTTGATTTTTGATATTTCATTTCAACACTTGTATTGATTTTTGTTTTTGTTTGTTTCAAATAAAAGTTAATTGAACCACTCAAATCCAGATTGTAAAGTTGTGGGTTATTTACTCCATACCATTGAGTGACCCATGTATTCTCCATTGAATGGTTTGGCAGGTGTGGTGCCCAGCTTCATAAAGGCTGAAATTAACCTAGGAATGCTATAGCTATAATTCATAAAGTGCTTAAATAGTGTTTATCCATTGTAATTGTGTAAATGTAAATGCTGAACCAAAAGCTAGAGACTACTGAGGGCTACTGACAAAGTTAGCATCTCATAGGTAAGCTACAGGGCTCCATAGCGAAGCTGACAGACATTTCCCTCCAGAAGTGTGAAAACAATTATATTGCAACACACACTATAGTATTAATGCATATTTTGTATGATGTTGATATATTAACAAAAACTGCAAACGAAAAATGATAAATCCCGTTTTTTGTGTGGCTTAATTTGATATTTACCATAGAATGGCACTCTCGCTCAATATAATTCAATGACAGCTCCCGGGTTGAATGGAACCTTTTGCGGTGTCCACTAACCACGTGACCACTTGGCGGCGAGATGAAAGGTTGTCGCAACTCTTACTATAGAGGGCTCTGGACTAGCCTACACTAAATCAACCAAAGCTAAGGTTTTTTTTTAGCCTCTTAACCGATGTACCATGATGTCGGAGGATGGTTTAGGACACGTTTCACACTCCCACACACAACTTGTGTTGTGTGTGGGGGACAAGGAGGGGGCGGGTGGTTGTAATAGGGTGCATTGAGACTTCAAGTCAAGTTGAGTCTTTTTTTTAATAGCACATTTAAACAAAACAACAGAGATGTCCCAAAGTTCTGCACAACACAAGGATGAAAAATAACACGGCAAAACCATAACCCAAAGACCATTAATAGGTATAGCCTACTGACACAAAGCAATAAAATAAAAACGAGATTAACAAATACATAAAAAACTGAGCTTGACAGCATCAGATACACGCCCCAGAACAAGCTAAAAAGAGAGAGAAAAGATACGTCTTCAAACTGGACTAAAATAACGTACATATAACGTAAGAAGTTCCGTGACAGAGCGCTACACAACACACATGTTCAGACGTCAATGAACTTTAAACCAACCAGAGCAAAGTTGTTGTTTAGGTCATTGTCCCGCCTAGACATATTTTTAAATGCTTTACTTTTTTTCGTTAATGAAGACACATTTATAAGTGCCAAACGTCTTCAAGGGGTCCTTTCATCGTTATTTTTATTCATATTTCTGTGTCGCCACTATGGTTGAATGCATTGTGCGTCCTTTCTGTGAAAAAATATGTCCTAGTTCTCTTGCTTGACGCTGTTTTCTGTAAGCTATAACAGGTCTAGTGGTTGAAAGACTGGCTTTTGCGGTGTCTCTCGTGAATATCCATGACGTGTCAATAAGGCACCTCTGATTGGGCAAATTCGCTGTCTTTTGCTCACCTAGCTTCTGTCCACTGTTCTTCCTTTGGGATGTGGGCTTGCTAGGGCTTAAGACCTAGTGACGTAGATAGGTTTAGCCTGCTCTGATCCGCTCTTTTTTGTTAGCTCGATCCTTCAATAACCAGTAAAACCATGAGGGTCAAATTTCACGTCTTGGAATGCTGCGTGCATATACTGCTTGTTGTGACCCACCACATTTGTAAATAGAGCTACTCAAAGTGGTTTTTAGCAGAAGGACTCCTTTAAAAACATGGCTATTCATGTTATACCTTTGGAATACTTTTAATGACTTCCCTCACGCGTTTTTTCATTTGAATTAGTAACATGTCTACATATTTTGAGGACCTGTATTTTATAGCCTGAGTTTTGTGGTTTTATTTATCATAGATAGCTGAAATTGCTAAAATTACCTATTTAGTTATTTTTTTATGAAATCAACTATTTTAAGTGGATATCAGATTGCGTGGTAAAGTCCATTTCTGTTGAACCTTACTATGTAAATATTCCATCAATCCACTGACACCAAAAATAGACTCGGAGCTTGATTCTACTTTCAGACTTTTGGCAGCAATCTGTTTGTGATGCCTTTGAACCACAGACTTTCTCTGCTGCTGAGTCAAAGGGTCACGCACATAATGAACACTGTTTTATGTAGTGTGTGTGTTCAGACTGACCTACCTAACCTCATCACTGACCTACCTAACCTCATCTGGCATGACATGTCTGAATTTCTACTTAGCACCTTGCTGGTGTCATTGGATGCAGCATGCAAGCACTGACATCATTCAGATATGTGGGAAAAATCTACAGACCTCAGGCAGTGTGGGAACTTGCCCACGTGATGTTAGGAAATTATCTCTATTGTTACAGAAATCCCTGACATAATGTGAGTTACAACATCATAAGCTGCAATAGCTGTGTTCATGTTTATGATACAGTCTGTGCTCCACTGGATAAAACAATAAACGATACAGGTACGAAAGTAGTGCAAATACACTATAATGACACCAGTGAATTTTACTGGAAAATGTGTTTTACAATGATCTGTTAAGTGTTATGTCCAAAGAAGTTTTCTTTGTCTGTCAGTGGCAGAATTATGTAAATGAGTAGCTACTGTTGAAGTCTGTGAAGACTTGTGAGGTCGGTGCCACTAGTATGTGATCAGTAGCACATAATGTACTTACCTGAGATGGGCAACCTGGCTTCAGAAGTATTGCAACCAATAGTATGCACTAGAAGTTAGTCAATTAGTTAGTCAATTAGTACTTGACACATTATGTAAACATGTGTTCCAGTTAACATGTCTTTGGCCACAATCAAGAACGTGTGGATTAGTTGTAATCAGAGCAGCACAAGCGCAAAGGACAGTCAAACTGCAGAGCAACAGACAAACAGACAGAGGCTTTTAGGCTGTTAACAGCAGGAAAATGTTTAAAGCTCTTGCTGGACACTGAATAATACCACATTGCAGCCATATACTTATGGTGTTCAGCTAGGTAGTGTTACATTTTTAAGCTCAGCAATGATTTGCCCTTTGTCCAAACTGCTTTGCTAAAGCTAACTAAATCATGGTGGCTGGTGCTCTGCAGTAATCAGAACTATGAAATGGATTTACTTTGCTGAGCTCCTTGAAACTCCATGCTATTGTATAATGCTGCTCCAGCATTATCTTGGTTCCGCTACATTACATCAGCTTTCCTTCTGGTTTGACTCAAAATCCTTCTGTCATCCCAGCAAGACCTTGATCTCCTTGTAAGGCTAGATCAAAGGGCTACGTATGTGTGGCAGGGTGTGTATGTGTATGTCAGAGTGTCTGTGTTGTGTGTATGTATATATGTATGGCTGTGTATGTAAAAGAATGTGTGTGTGTGTGTGTGTGTGTGTGTGTGTGTGTGTGTGTGTAAGACAATGTTCCCTTAGTAAGCTGCAACTCATTTGAATCTATGATGTTATCAACAGCATAATCCCATATCCTTCAGTACATGTCTGCATTCAATAAAACCTGATCAGAAGCTGGCTCTGGTCGCAGACCTGGTGCCCATTACACAGGCTAGGGCAGATGCACACAGCTTGGCCCACTCACACAAGGCCATCGAAGGTCCAAGTGAGATGTCAGCTAGAAACAAATCAACCAGACTTAATGCCTGTCACTGACATGGCACTCTGGGAAAATGTATCCAGTAATCTGAAAAAATCCTACTTGTTTTTGAAAAAATAAATAATAAATTTGCCAACTAGGACAGTTTTGGAATGGGATTCTGGGTGCTCATGGGTAGGTGCTTGGCTCTGCAGGTTTCACAACACCAGACAAATCTAGGGCCAAGATATATTTAGAGCACAACAAGCGATACCCAGTAACATGCGTGCTCTGATCTTTTTAACCAGAATCTCACTAATCATATGCAGGCTGAGAACTTCTTTGTCGCTCATACCTGCTCTGCACATGCTGCTCTCGGGCTGCTGTGGACATGGTGGTGGTGGAGGTTGGGGTAATTCACAAGCCTTTTTTTCTTGACTTGGCTTAAAGCGTTGACATGTGGTGATTGTAGCTGCCTGGTGCTTTGTTTTTAACTTTTTAATATTTGTGAGTTTTTAAAACAGTTTGTTAACACCACAGCCTTGCCTATTATGAGGCCATGCCTGTGCTGAGGTCAGTCAGTTTTTTCGCAACAGTATGGTAGCAGCTCTAAGTTGCAGTATGGTAGCAAATGCCTGGCAAAGATGGATGAAAAACACTTGGTGTGATGGTGTGAAAATGCAAACTGTAATTTAGTAGTTTGATGTAGAATTTGCAGCAAATAATGGCTGCTAGCAGTTTTATTTTAAATTTAAATAACTAAATTGTGTAATGCTGAGCTACTGTAGTGAGGACTTTCATTTTGAAACAGTTGTAGGCAGAGGAAAAAGTTGGCTGGAGACAGTTGATGACAAATGACAGTTGGAATAGCTGAATAGTTTTTTATTAGTGAATTATTGCAGTGAGGACTTTTATTATGACCGCCGCTAGTGAAATGTTAGCATGGTCATATATAGTTTAGGTTCAGTTTTTCATTTGACTTTTTTTGTAACTTTTTTTCACTGGTTTTGTGTTGAGGATTCCCGCAACACTGAAAGACTGGGGAACACCAAACTTGTTGGGGATGTAGCCAAATCCAGATGATATGGAATAAGATGTGTTGGTGCCCCCTGCACTGAAGCTAAAATCATTTTTTTTGTGGAATACCCCTGCCAACCATGCAACTAAAACACCAAACTTTTTTTAGACCTTGGGCTCAACAAGATGTATGAACTCTGTCCATAAATTTTCATTTAGCGTGTAGCACCACCTAGGGAAAATTGTATATGTAAAAATTTTGCTTTTACTTTACAGCAAACTGTGGCAGTCATACCATGTACCTCTATGCAGTGCATTTAGTTTTAGTCAACAAAAACTGATAACATTTTAGTCTAGCTTTAGTTCATTAAAAATGTATTGTAGTCTCTTTTTAGAAATGCAATTCTATATAACATAGTCAAGGTAGTATAAGTACCTAGTAGTAAAGACAAAACCAACATTTTGTTTTAGTCAAACCTATTTCATAATTAAAAAGGTTATTTCTCATTATATTATTGTTACCTTATAGACTGAAGAATACTGTACATCCATTCCAGATCTGGAACATGCTCTAATTTGAATTTACAACATTTATTTTACCAAACATGTACACACAGTACACACACTTAAATTTAAATAAAATAACATCACATAACAATGCCAGCAAACAAAATTAGCTTAACATAAAAAGAAACAAGGTGTTTGAATGCTTGAGCTAGCCTGGTAAACCAGCCCCTCATACTTTACTTTGTATTGTACAGAGGGTCTGGCTGTGCTGTATTGAGAAACGCTTTTCTTCCTGGAGATGTAGACTCTGCTTAACGTATGCAATGCGCCGGATTGTGAACGATGTTATAAAGCTTTCTGGAAACTAACAGACTAACAACTAACCAATCAAGCTGGAAGAGCCCAGTGGGGAGTAAGGCCACAATGTCTCTTTCACAAAAGAAACTCCTTAAACATCTATCAACAGCTATAGAGAAATTAGCAAAGGGTTCTTGAATTAAGGTGGGAGGTGTGCACTGGAGGTATAGCCAAGAAGACAAAGTGGTGTTGATGTTGGGATTTTGCATCTCAGGATGGTGAGTAGAATTTAAGTGACCTTAGTCCAAAGGGAATGAATATAGGCATAGGCAGATGGCGTGAAGGGAGTTGTGCTCCCTAAAGTTCACTGTGAGCAAACCTCAGTGTCGGCCAGTTCCATTTTGAACATCTTTCTTTGTGTGATGTGTGTTCTGTGAATAACTATATATTGTATAAGCTGTAAGTTTGAGTTAATGGTTATGGTAAAGGTGTTTTTACATATTTGTTGCCATATATCAGGATTGGGAGAGAGCTTCAGATCCATTTAACTATTGCTAAATGTTATTGTACTATTTATGATGGATATGAGTGTATACAATTTGGAAATCAGTTTTTTATGGTTGTTGATTTGGGTTAGTCCTTCAATTAGCAGAGACGGCTGTAGTGTATTATTACTTAAGCCGATTTTTCTTGTGTTGTGTGTTCATGACCTGTATTCCTTGGATTTGGCTATTTTATCTTATTGCTGCTGCTAGGGGTTCAATGAAGATGGCAAAGAGAGAAGGCAAAAGTGGACATCCTTGTCTAGTCCCCTGGTGCAGTGTAAGGCTTGGTGAAGTGATTCCATTAGTGGTAATAGTGGCACTAAGTGATGTGCATAGTGTCTTAATCCAGTGAATGAACGACTCTCCAAACCCGAATTGAGGGTAGAAGAAGGGTATTGAATAAAAATAACCAGTTTACATTGTCAAAGGCATCAAGTGATATGATGTTGGTTTTTTGTTGGGTTTGTGGGGATAATGTTGATAAGGTTAAATAGTCTGCAAATGTTATCTGTGTCATGTCTGTTTTGTTTTTTAAGCTGGTCTGATCTGGATGAATAAGTTTGGGACGACTGTAGGTTCCTGTGTTCCAATATTGAAGCTTTAGCTTGACGTCCCAAAAATAATCCACCAGTCCACTTCTGTATGTTTGACCATTTACTATAAAATCTTGAAGCAACATTACAAAACATCCCAAAAAGTCCTATGCAAATCATATATTTTTAATCCTGTTAAATCATGAAATTCTAAATTATATTTATATCAGTGGTCAACTTGTGCCTTTTTAAATGTAAATTAAGTTTAACTTAAACAAACTGCATTTAGGCTCCTACAGTGACTGTCTGTAATTAATACAGACCTGAAAACTAAAACTGATCACTTAAGCTTTAGCAGCTAGAATAGAGAAAGTGGGCGGTAGCTTGAGGATTGGGTGGGATCCTTATTGGGTTTCAGTAGTAATGTCATAGCAGCAGTGTTCATATCTGTAGGTATGGTAGAAGTGGCTTTATTGTCTGTGATTACTCAGTTCAACAGTGGTGATAATATGTCACAGAAATGTTTGTAGAATTCAGCTCATAATCCATCTGCTCCGGGGGATTTGTTATTTGGTATTTTGTTTAGGGCAGTAGTGAGTTTGTTGAGGATGAGAGGAGCATCTAGGAGTTCTGCTTGTTCTGCTGTCAGTTTTGGTAAATCCAAGTTATCAAAGAATGTCTCAGTTTTATGGGGTGTGGGTTGGTGGGAGGGAAAGTATAAATCACTAAAACTTTTGAAAGACATTATTTCTTGTGGGTTCTGAGTAATTACGGCCCGAGCACCGGAGGTGCAGGCTGTGCCTGCACCGGAGGTGCGAAGCCCTATTGTTTCTGCTAAGATTATTATTATTATTATTATTATTATTATTATTATTATTATTATTAGGGCCCGAGCACCGGAGGTGCAGGCTGTGGCCTGCACCGGAGGTGCGAAGCCCTATTGTTTCTGCTGAGATTATTATTATTATTATTATTATTATTAGGGCCCGAGCACCGGAGGTGCGAAGCCCTATTGTTTCTGCTAAGATTATTATTATTATTAGGGCCCAAGCACCGGAGGTGCAAGCTGTGCCTGCACCGGACGTGCGAAGCCCTATTGTTTCTGCTAAGATTATTATTAGGGCCCGAGCACCGGAGGTGCAGGCTGTGCCTGCACCGGAGGTGCGAAGCCCTATTGTTTCTGCTAAGATTATTATTAGGGCCCGAGCACCGGAGCCCTATTGTTTCTGCTAAGATTATTATTATTATTATTATTATTATTATTATTATTCTTTTCCCGCTGCGCCGTTTGACCTTTTTTGAGGCGGTTCCCATGCACGAAAACTCATGAAATTTGGCACACACGTCAGAAATTCCCCCCGCTACTTAGAGAGAAATACCCAAGCCCTAAAGTTGCCCAGGGACACTGTAGCGCCCCCTGTTGTTACAGAGGTTCGTGGGTGCCATACACTTTCAGCTACATGCACGAAATTTGGTAGGTGGGTTCATCTCACTAAGACGAACAAAAAAGGTCAATACAATGGCATGGCCACACCCAACAGGAAGTGAGATATTTGGACTTTTGTGCGATTTGACATACAATGGAATTTAACGCACTTGTCCTAAACCGTACATCAAATTTGTGTCAGTTTTGGTATACATGATGTCAACATGTTGTAGATGTTAAATTGCGAAAAGATTTTTGATATGTTGTAAGATGACGAAACAACGGTTCGATGAATTTATGTATCACATTATAAGTATCCAGATACACAGGAAATGTGTCACCAATTCATTATGCATTGTTTGACAAGAATAAAACTTGACAGGTTAATGTCTGGCATGACTATGAACATATCTGTGTGAGTGAAATGGCAGTCAAGCATAGCGCCACCATCTGGTAGCAGAATGACTTGTTTTAGGTTGTGGTAAAGCTACACGGTACATTAGATTTATGTGAGATTTGGTATACATGGTGTGGAAGTGGTGTAGATGTTAAATGTTGAAGGGCTGTGAAGCCAATATTTGTCATTTTTTAATAAATTGGCATGAATCAACAGGTGTGTTCCATAGTGCGTTAAAGTCAGGCAAGGGCGCGGGCAGCTATTGGGTCCCCCAGTTCAAAAGCAGTTCAGCAGCAACAGGGCGCCATTTTCTTTCATTACTGTGATACTGGCTTAAGGCTTAGATTCTGATATTTCAAAGTCCTGCCATGATATTTTTACTATGTTATTAGTAAACTACGAAATATTGCTTCACTTAGTAAAAGAAATAAACGAAGCGAGCATAGAAGGGCTGTAATCTAGCGTGTTACAGCTGACTGAAAGTTAGCTTCCTTGCTACCATATTAGCCCTCACGAAGTGGGCATAGAGCTTCGCTTGCTTGCTAGGATAGTAGCCACAATGTTATAAGTTCTGTTTTATTTGTACTGCTTCGGAGATGGATGATTTCATTCTGCGGGGCGGTTTCTGTCCGATGTTTGTCCGGTGAGTTGTATGCATGTTAACAGATCCGTCCACTCACAGACGATGTTTGTCGCTCACAGACCACGTTAGAAACGAGTCTATTTTCTGTCCATGAGCGTTTTCATCCCAAATCCTATTGAAACCTATAGCACAATTACGCGTAATGTCAACTATTCTGTCTAGCTGTCATTTACAACGAAGTGCAATGAACGAGTAAAACATAATACAGCCAAATTACATTTTCCCCTCTCTCCCTTTCACAAGTTGAGTGACATTTTATTATGGTGAACATGTGGGAAAAAACTTCAACGTTACTTAAACAGCACTTCACAATGGGAAATTCCAGCAAGCAGTGGTATAATAATGAACTATTTCAATCAGTATTCTTCTGTCGACCACTCGAGTTATAAAAAAAAAGCAAACTCGTTCAGTCATCTTGTCAACAAGCCAGTAGGAAAAATTGAGTAAAAGAGTGACTGTTGTCCAAAGAGACAGAGTTTATCACAACTTTAAGGAAGGGGTGGAAAAATGCGTTTGTTTTTTGTACCGGCAGTGAATAAAGAATCAGCGTACATGACACAGGGTGGCGCGGTAGGCTAACTCCGGTATTAAATCTGCAAGCATATAATGCAGAGAGTGTTCGTTAAATGTACAAGACCACTCCCGTATTACTGTTCCTAAAAGCTGCTCATCGAATATTTTCAGGTGAGTTTCTGACCATGTAAGGAAGCCTACCTAATCTGTTAAAAACTTAAACGTGTTCAAGTGGATTTAGTACACTGTTAACTGTATTGTTTTGCTTCGGTGCAAACTAAGATTGGCTAGCTTGGAACGTGCTGTTACCTATCTTAGATTGATAGCGCGAGTGTTGGCGGATGGTCAACCACTAGCGGAATCTTATGTTTAGGTTTTGCAATGAACTCCGGCATTACATCTGCAAGCATATCATGCAGAGACAGTTCGTGAAATGTACACGGTTTTGCCACTTCTCTATTACTGTTCCTAAAAGCTGCTCATTGTGTATTTTCAGACCTAAAATATGTGGCATTAAAGATTTCCGTCTCACCTTTGTGTGCGCAGCATATGCTTTGGAACAGTAATAATAATAACCTTTACTTGTATAGCACAGTTTATACAAGATGCAGCTCAAAGTGCTTTACAGTTTGGCAAGGTCACAAACAAGATATTTCTTGCAGTTCAATGGCATCGGAGTCAATAATGAAATGACGTAGTGTCATAACAATGCCATGCCACAACAACGCAATGCCCCGTTGATGCGGGCTCTTGCGCGACACAACAATGAAATGTCACAACATGTGTCTGAATAAGTTCCGCGGGGCAGGGACACTACATACAGATGTGCTTCCACATAGGTTCCGAGAAAGAGAGAGTTGGTTTAGTGATTGTTAGTTTTGTTAGGAAGGGAAGCAATGCCGCGTTAATGCGGACTCTTGCGCGACACAACTGTGCAAGTGTGGTACATAGTACATATTGTGTGACACATAGTACATAATATTTATTATAGAGGTGCCACAGTGTTTTCTTGTATTGAGAGACACCCCCATTTAATTTAATTCTAGCTGTCATTTAAAAAGTTATATTTGAGGGTAGAACGCACGAGGCCTTCAATGGATATATAGGCTGTGGGTTTGCACATCTGCATCTGATATTGACGGCGTGTTTTTATGAATTCAAGATGATAGAATATAACACATTGGTGTTTCTTTTAGGCTTAATATAGCCAACGGTATTTATTGCTGTTACCATTAGCCTGGTTCAAGATGGTTTTGTAACAATTCTGCCGTGCTGTGATTTTAATACTGAGCGTTTGATGATTGTAACTGCAATGATATATATGTGTTTTGTTCCGTTGGCTTACGATACAGAGTAAAATATCAGCCTACTCACAAACGGTGTCTATTTATTCTTTCAGAATATCTACTTTTAAAATATGTCACCCTTGAAGTCTTTTTGCACTTCATATGTGTAACAATAGCGCGAGTGTTGGCGGGAATCTTATGTTTAGGTTTTGCAATGAACTCCGGTATTGAATCTGCAAGCATATCAAGCAGAGAGAGTTCGTGAACATTGCTTTAGTGCAAACCTCAAAAAATGTTGCATTATTGTACCTGCTTATTCTCACGCACATACGTCTGATACATTATCCCTTTAACTACATTTCCACATTCACACAGGTAAATGCTTCTTCTCATACCACCTATCCCACCCACACCCACCCCTCTGGTTATACATTGCTCAACTATATTCAACAAGATGCCTTTGCCTTCCATATGAACTATCCCACTCTGAACAATGGGATCCTTCCTTTATCACTCTCACCAATGCCACTACCTTTTACAAAATACACACTTGTATTACACAATATTAAGCAAACACATAAACTGAATGAAAACGTTATAGCAATATTCTCCTATGATCCACTACTATCAACATCCCCATACACTTCTGGTGTTTCACGCAGCCATCCTCATATGCCATTGTACTCTTGTCGCCCTCCTTCAGTTTCTGTTCTTGTACTACCATCTGGAGATGACGCACACATACACAAACCTCAGACAGGCACAGACACACACTCTCACACCCACACAAACACAAAAAAATTCCTTTAACACACACACATGCAAACACAAAGATAATCGCACTACACCTTTTTTCTAAAGAACATTTTCTCTACATACACATACTCCCAGTAGACAATATAAAGCTCCTATGATTTAGCATTCACATATCAGATCTCTACAATAAATGCATTTGTGACTTAGAGCATACATTTGAGAGGGCCGGCATGCCACGTCCCTGCACCGCAGGTGCGAGGGCCCGTCATCGCCGCTTGTGGCTATATTTATACCTGATTTCTCCATTGATTATTGGTTCACTCTCTACAGATATATGTGAGTATGCTTGAGTTGGGAAGACACCAAGTTGACTGACAAAGAATGACAACAAGACATGACACACACAGAGGACATTGACAGACAAAACAACATAACATAGATTACAGATACATATAGACAAATATGATAGATATTTGAGGTGTGTGTGTGTGTGCGTGTGTGTGTGTGTGTATGTGTGCATGCACACGTGTCTATGTGGGCAGGAGGGAGATGGAGGGCTAGAGAGGGAGATAAAGAGAGTGTCTGAGTGTGAGTGTGAAAGAGAGATAGTAGTCTACTGGAAAAGAGAAAGTAAGTCAGAAGGCCTAGGCCTATCTACGACGGAGCATTAGGGCCATTCATGAGGAGAAGATATTTTTTGCTATGACGAGATTAAAGTCAACATGTCGACATTAAACTCGAAATTCCGAGAATAAAGTTGAAATTGGATGTCGACTTTAATCTTGATGGGTCGACTTTAAACTCGACATGTCGACATTAAACTTGGAAATGTTGAGAATAAAGTTGATGTCAAGTCGAATTTAATCTCGACAAATACGTTAAATGTCGAGGCTGAACTCAGATGGGGTGTGTGTGTGTGTTTGTGTCTAAGGGGGGCCAAATTGGGCTAGATTACGTCCATCACCCAGACATTGTTCTTCAGGATTTCATTGAATTCTGTGCGAAACTCTGGGAAACTTTCATATGAGTCAGGCAGCTCTAAGAACGTGCCACATGTGTGCGCGACTGGCCGTCTTGTGAAATCAGACAGTTTTTCTCCTAAAAAGACTGAGTTTTTGGCACAATCTTTTCAGCGTCCTAATGCTTATTACCACACCGTGGTTCTGCGCTAAAACAGCGAGTATTTCTTTGTTGCTTAATCCAATACCAATATCCAATATCCAATATAGTATAATTTCACCAAATTGTCCACGGGTGGCATGTTGAGTCCTTGGTCTGATTCAGTGTGGAGCAGTGCTCTCTCTGCATGCAAAAAAAATCTACTTTTTTCTCGACATTTAACATATTTGTCGAGATTAAAGTCGACTTGACATTAACTTTATTCTCGACATTTCCAAGTTTAATGTCTACATGTCGAGTTTAAAGTCGACCCATCAAGATTAAAGTCGACATCCAATTTCAACTTTATTCTCGGGATTCTGAGTTTAATGTCGACATGCCGACTTTAATGTCGACATGTTGACTTTAATCTCGTCATATCAAAAAATATCTTCTCCTTCATGAATGGCCCTAATGGGAGAGGGAGGGAGAGGCACAGAGAAAGAGAGAGCGAGAGAGAGAGAGAGAGGGAGTTGGACAGCCTTAATAGCCTACTGTAAAGAGGCGAAGGGTTAACAGGGTATATTAGTCATTCAGAGGTGTTTGTAATTACTAAAAGAGACCACTGCAGCAATAAAGGCTAATTTAATATTAAGAAAAGCCATGCTGTGGATCCTGGACTTTTGTACAATTGTACATCAATATACTGTTTGTCAACCCTGAGCAAAAAGAAGTTTATTAAAGTTTACTATAAATATACTTATTTTATACTAAAACTGAGGAAGTATACTTGAAGTTGACTTTTATAAACTATATTTTATATACTTAGTATAGCATAGTATAGTATAATAGTATATATAGTAATATAGAATAGTATAGTAAAGTATACTTGGCTTATACTGAAACTTCTTAGTCTAAGACTAAGTACATTTATACTAAGACTTACACTTATACTTTAAAATGAAAAGATATACTTTTCCTTTAGTCAAGTCATTGACTCATGCTTAGCATTTAATTTATATATTAATATAATATAATGGTGGAGTTTAAAACTTAACAGTATATAGTATGTGTGCTCAATTGCATTATCTTTATGTACCTTAAAATCATACACAAAAACAGAAAAACATTTGAATTGACTTTATTGAGCTAGCTACTTGGTAGTCCTTGGTATCTCTGCTGCGTCATACTCCAAATATCTTCTATATGGTCCGTTTCGCTATGTTAGCTCTAACGAGCATGCTAGCACACATGCTAGTTTTAAACTCCACCATTATATTATATGAATATATAAATTAAATGCTAAGCACGAGTTGTAGCAACTCATAACGTAATAACAGCTCTTAACGTAATAACGGCTCTTAACATAATAACTGAAATGTAATAAATGTGGACGAGGAGGTTATGTTTTTGCCAGCGTTTATCAGTCTGTCTGTTTGTCTGTCAGCAAAATAACAAAAATATTATCGTTTTAAAATTCTGGCAGTATGTCCGTATTGTCCCTGTCTTAAGGTGATTCTTTTTTGGTAAAAATCGGTTTACCGCACATAAAAATTTGGGAAATTTCACTGACGAAAAAAAAAGGACAGGGGGGATTGAACTGCTTGGCGGAGGTCTGCATTCTGTGAGGGCTTTTCTAGTTTATTGTTTTTGGTTGCTTTGTTTAAATGTTTACTTTACAGTGTTAAACATTCTTTACATCTTTGAAAACGTGTACCTGCATTAAGTAATAGTGCTATGCCATAATCATTATATTAGTTGAAAATGGTCTCAAATGACAATATTGTCGTTTATCACAATCATTTTTGGGTCAATTTCTTGTCACGAAAAATGTGTTATCGTGACAGGCCTAACTGTCAGCACAACTGCTGTGCACCACATGCATTCCTCATTCCTCAACATAGAAAACATGCTGGATAACATCACAATGTACATACTAACACAAGTGCCCACTGTTTATGTGCACATACCATTCATTGTGTGAAGTAGACCCAAGAACTATAATCGGCTTAGTTCTTGCATTATACAACACAGAACAGGGCTGTGTTAATCAAGGACAGGAGACAACTGAGCATGTAGACTATAAATTCATTTGCAGCTGCTTTAATGACTACATGGAGAATGTTGAGCAGATGGTTGTGCGGAAAAATAAGCTCTGATGCAGTGAGCCATTGCTCAATGACAGGAAATCAAAAATTGGACATGCACCACATATGGACATCTAAGCAGAAGACACAAAAGATTGTGTCTTTTTATATGTGAGGTTACACAGTGGTCTATGTGATACATACTGGACAGTCATTACTGTGCATAGCCAATGTATTTGTGCTATAGCCTTTTGTTATTCTTACCAAAGAAAGGGCCAGAGAGGCTCATCTGGAGCAATTTAAACCTCATTAGATGACCTAATCCTTTGTTCAGAAAGCCACAAGTGCTGTGTACTTGTATGTGATCTTTGCAAGAGCTCTGCTTTATAGGATGCTTTTGTTACTAAGTTAAGTGCCTCGAGGAAACCATCTTTTTTTCTTTGAATCTGATCAAGGGCACATTCTTTTAAACGTGTGTGTGCTTATTTGAGCTTAGACCTGAATTTATATCTTTTATACATGTGTTTATGTGGCTTTTATAGGTTGTCATTAGCTCTGGCATCACTGAAACACCTATCTTGTTTTGCAGCAACAGTTGCTAACGAGAGTTAATTCCACTACGACTACAGAAAGGCACCTTGTAAATGACACCAGGACTCATTGCTAACCTGGACCTACTTTTAGATGACGTAATTCATCTGGATGTACACACACATATCTCATTGCCACTGTGTTTGCCAATGAATGACTATCCTGCACTTGGTTTGCACCCTGTTCTCCTTAGATCACATTAGATCACCTGTGCCGATGTAGAAAGCAGAGTTCATTTCCTGTTCCACAGATGCTTACATCAGTGACACAGCCTAGACCAGTTAAGGCAAGTCCCATTCCAAAAGCCATAGTACGGATTCTCACCAATACTCTATTAGGACAGGCAGCCTTTAGATGAAGGCAAATAAGATGACCTTTTAACTCTAAAGGCACAAATTGGTAGCCTGGGCACGCCCATACTTCCTGTGCCGCTGCATTTGAATTTTGCTTGCAAAGTCAGTCTGGCCAAGCTCCCATTCAACACCGTTTCTACATTAACAGAGAAACTGGGACCAATGAAAATCTAGCATCTACCTCAGTCACTGTCAACATGGCGAACGTGGAGCAACGTCAAGATTTCAATGCAGCTGTAGCTGCTGTTTTGGAAGATGGGTGAACATGTTAGCCAATGAAGCCTACAAAGACAATATCCTTGGCATTGTTGTCGACGAGGTTCATCTGACTTATAAATGGTAAGTGTTGCCAAGTCAACCCAGTTTACAGTATGTAAATAGCAGAACAACACAGTAATATCTTGCAAAGTTGTGGAGCTATTTCATTGACAAAATAGCTGCACGTTACATTGTCAGCGATAGCATATGGAATTTCGAGCTTTTGTGCAGTTACGTTTTTGTTTACTCATATGCACGTTACTATTCTCTGTCTTATACATGGACAATAATGTGATTGGTCGAAGCTTCGTCCAGTAGCAAACACAGGCATTTCACACACGTGGGTTAAGCCCGCCCTCTGAGAAATGGGTTTACAACACAGCTTGGCCAGACCAATGTTCGCAGAGCATTGATAAGTCACGTTAGCCAGGCTAACAAATTGGTGGTTGAATGACCATTCGGCATCTTGGCATGGACATGTATTTCTTGAAAGACCAACTTTAATCGTAGATGCTAGTGCATAGAAGCATCTGCAATTTTTCATATGTGTTACTGTCTCTTTTTCTACCTTCACCTCCACTTTTTTTTATACACTAAAAAAAGTAGAGATGAGAGATGTGGCTCCAAGTCCTTACTGAGCTGGCTTAATACGATGTTTATCTCAGAGAGGTATTCCATGTCTGTGACACATGTGGATAAAGGATGATGTCTCTCCCTAGTCTATGAATTTTACTTTTTCGTGCTTGCTGTATAAACAGTTCATATGTGGTGTGAAAATGTTTTTTTAATGATGTTTTAATTCACTTTTTTCAAAGTGTTTGATTCCAGAATCATTTTGCCAAAAAGGTTTCTGAACAATGTAGTTGCATAATTATATGTATTTATCCTATTATAAATATTTACATGTAAAACTTGTTCACATGTGCGTAAAGTGCATAAAGTGCAGTTTGGGTTGGGAGGGAGGATTGGCTTTGGTGGCTGATGATGGGCTGTGTGTGTGGGAGGGAAGGAGTGCTGAGGTGGGGATGGGGAAATGTGTGTGGGGATGAGGTGGCTTGTTGGGCCAGGGGGGGTCTCCAGTGACATCCAGTGGCAGGGGCTTGCATGTGTGTGTGGGGCGGCAGGGGTGGGGGTCCATGATGACTGTGTTCTTCATGCTATTAGGGGGATGAGGGTGGCAGAAGTGAGGGCTGTGTCCAATGTGTGTGTGTGAGGGGGGGATTGGTGAAAATTGGCTTATTGGTTGCCTCACAAAAAAATTGGGAAATTCCATTGATGAAATAAAAAGAAGGGGGTGGGATTGAACTGCTTGGCAGAGGTCTGCATTCTGCCAGTGCTTTTCTAGTTTATTGTTTTCGATTGCTTTGTTTATTTTGAATATTAAAAATGTCTTCCTTCCAGTGTTGAACATTCTTTAGAAATAAAAGTTTAGATCTTGGAAAATGTGTACTTGCATTACTATGCCATAATGATTATATTAGTTGAAAATGGTCTCAAAATGACAATATTGTCATTTATCACAATCATTTTTGGGCCAATTTCTCGTCACGTAACAGTCAGCAAAATTGCTATGCACCACATCCAGTCCTCATTCCCCAACACCCAAACCACACACACACAGACTGAAATTTTCCTTAAAACCAGACCCCACCCTTGACAAACCAATAAACCAGCTTTTAAAAAAGAGTTAGCATCTCATCAGCACCACAAATAAGACAAGAAAAACAATTTGATTTCTTTTTTCATTTCACCCACGAGGTATTTTTAGATTTAACTTTTCCTAAGAACAAGCTTCAATTGTTTTTGCAGCTGTTACTTGTATATTTTTGCTGTAGACTATTTCTAATTGATGCCTGTATGTGGTTACTCTCTTCGTTGGCACATTGGGATTTAAGCAGTGATGTCATGCCACTGACTTAACAGCTGGAGGGAGAAGTTACAAAAAGGCTAGAAAAGGTATATTTGGACAGAGGGCCAAAGCATGTTAAAAAATAGCTTGATTGACTCTCACCCTGTGACAGGCTAGTACTACTGTCACTGTGTTAGCCCAGAGCTCCACCCCCATCCCAAAAAACATAGCTTAGCTGACAGGGTCAGCTTTTATTTGGTCTTTGGGGAACAGGCCCGATTAAAGACATAGTCGTATGTGTGTGTATGTTTTTGGGGGATGTTGGGGTGTTTTGATGGTCAATCTTGCGACATTCTAGTGGGAGAAACCCTATTAAACAATTTTTACAACTAAGTTTACAAGACCCTGAGCAGCTTTGTCTGTGCTACTCGAGTGTAACATGGCTCCTTTACTGCTCATCGGGGAGACAGAAAGAGAGGTCCATTCTGGTTCTTGGATTTCAGAGAGCACGTTTTTGGATGTTATCACAATTAGAGCTCTAGTCACTCAGAGAAAGCATGTTTCCTCCAAGGCATGCTGACAAGATGAAATAAGTTTGGAATGGAGCCAGGACTAATATCATGTTTTGAATAAGAAAAACATTTAGCACTGACATTAAATAGGGATTATGTATAGACTGAAACCAGGGCAGGTTAGTTAAAGATGATGTCCCCCCTCCTTCTCCCCTCCCTTTCTCTCTGCTTCTCCCTCTACTGTATCTTTCCTTCTCACCTACAGTATATCTTCACATATTCTCCCCATGTGTCTCTCTCTCTCCCTCTCATACCCACACACATACATACACAAACTAGTGCGGTCAATTGACTAAAAAATCAGAATAATCACAATGGAGTTTGAAAAGTTAATCATGATTAATCACGAATTTAAAGTTCTAGAATTTTCCTTTTTAAAAGAAAGATTGTCATACATGCCCCATCCACAGGCTTGTGCATGGGAACACTTTTAAAAGAGCCAGTTTCAGTGTCGTCGCCATACCCATAATCCTAATAGACAGAACAGGACAAAAGCAAGGCATATTGCAGTCTGCACAATGGAACATTTACAGTTTAAATCATAGTTTTGATACCACCATGGTGGACTTGAGAGTTGTTTGATTATTGTTTTGTTGCATACGGTTATTAAAAAGAAAACGTGCCTATCAGAATGAATCAGTGGGGTGATACTAGGGATGAACTAGTTAATTCTTTTGAATTAATCATATGCGTTAATGCCTTAACAATGACAGCACTAACACAAACATAAAGAAACATAATACCAAGGTTTTGGTTTTAGGTCTGCAAGCAACTTTCTCTGTGTCCTTCACATTCCACATCAAAGTGTAATTCCCCTTCTGTAACAGTGACAATAGTGGTAAAACAAAACGGCACATACAGGCTTATAGACTGATGAAGTAATATCACAAATGCTGTTGTTTTGGCACAGTCATACCACAGCACAACTAAACAGCCAGACAAAATCAATTTCAGATTTACAGTTTTGGCTCTTTATGCAAAAAAGATCACTTTCAGATGCACCGCATGTGGTAAAAATAATTTCTTCAAAGAGTATATTTCATTTTTTGTTTTTCCTTTAAATTTCCTTCATTGTCATTCCTTGAAAACAGGGCCCACGGCACTATCTGTCTCCCTTCCAGTTAGACTTTGTTTTTTTTTCTCTTATCACTGTTCATTCTCTTGCTCTCTCATTTCATTCTTGCTGAAACACTTATGTTTTTTAGTCTTTCTCCTTTTGCTTTTTTTCTTTGCAGTGAGAGCATAACCAGTCAGTTTTTATCTGAACATGACTGTTAAACATGTTTCAGCATGGGTTCCTCTCTGGAGTCTGCTTAGCATCCATGGCAATGTTTTTCTCATTAAGCCTAGAACACCCATGTTACATGTACCAGTGCCCTTCCAAGGAGGTATGCAACAGACACACATACACAGACAAAACAGATTAAGTAGCAGATTTAGTACCATAAAAACACACATTTGCAGCAGACACTCAGCAGATCTCATTGCCATACACATGATGGCAATTTCATCTCCACCATCTGCACACTTCTCCACAAGCCGTTCACCTCTCTCTCTCTCTGTCGCTCACTCGTACACGTTTCTGTATTCCTTGTCACCCCCTACCTAACATATCCCTGTCCACACACAAATGTACACTCAAACGGGCAGTCTTATCTCTGTCTCTTCTAGTCTGGTTTCCTCAGTGTGCTGACGGACAGCCATGGCTACATCTGTCCTCTCCATTCCATGGCAGAGCTGTGTGTGTGGTTACACATGCAGGTGTAAACCCTGGAGTTTCATGATGATTTGTAAGACAGGTGCTGCTTTGAGGAAAGACAACCAGGTCATTAGGGGGCAGTTGTGATTCACTGTCTCATACCAGCTACACAGATTGTCCTTCAACCCTCTCCTTTCTCACCAGGAAAGGCCAAGGAGATTGTTTTCCCAAGAGATTCCAGGAAACCGTTTGAGTTCATCCGTCTTGGTTGCATCCCCAATCACACAGGACTCTCTCTTTATGTTGTATGGCATGTGCCCTATCAAATGTTTGGACAGAGAGAAGCATATTATCTCAGGTTGGACAGAATATACCCCTACCCACCCCATTACCACCACCACAACCACTTCCCCAGCTATACTCTCACTCTATTTGGCTTGAGTGTGTGTGAAGTGTGGCTCTACAACTTACTGGATGCTCCAAGATGGGTTATCCTTCTCTCCCTGACCTTATCCATCTGGAATCACCTCCTTCTACACCTGCAGCTCTTCCCCCGAGACTTACCCAGCCCCCCTGTCCAGCACCGTACACAGTTGGGGTTCAGGCAGGGTCACTGACCTTAAACCCCCTATACTGATGTTCAGCCCCCACTTACAATGGGGATGTAAATCTTATTCGCAACACCTCTCAAGCATTACATCTCCTTGTTCTTCGGTGTCTTCATGGACCATGATTGGAGAGGAGCCTCTTTCTCCTTCTTGCCCTTCAATGGTTGCGTGATGGGGGGTCATTCCAAACACCTTTGGTGTCTAGCTCTCTTACCCTCCACAGTCTCTCTCTCTCTCAGATGGTGTAAGCTGTCTTTTCCCCCATATGTTGAACAGGAGTTAAAGGGAGGGACTGTCATGCATCCACACACACATAGACTTACACAGGCCCATGCACACACTCTAACTACTGCACTCTCATCTCATTAAGTCTTGCCACAAAAACAGTTTTTTTCCCTTTGTGCTATGCATCCTTTAATACACAGGAAACACACAAACACACATACACCCACATCAACCCTTATCCACATTTGTCAAACCACATTTATCAGTGTCTGTGTCTGTTTTTGCAATGCCTTCAAGCTTTTCCCTGGTCTTACCATTCTGTTGTCAAGGCAGTATTACAGAAGGGCAGAAGATAATAGCTTGCAACACATCTGGATGCAGCCTGACCACCTGCAACTGTTGTGACCTTTAAGAAGCTGGCAGAGCACAGAAGCCATACCCCACACTCCAGTGCTGCCTGTAACCATCAAGGGGGGTGATTGATGGACCAGTGACATGAACGTATTGTGAGATCTACCTCTACTGCACTGAGCCAAATGCCCTGGAAGATATCTGATTAGGCCCACTCAGAAGAGCAGAGGAGTCCTCCCTCTCTTTCTCACTCCCTCTCTGTCTCTGTGACTCCTTCTTTGTGTCTCTCTCCTCACTCCTTCTCTCTAGCTCTCTGTCTGTGTTCTGATGAGGACAAGTGAGGACTGGTTCACCGCTACACTTCCTTTAGCCTACTTCAGTAAAGACAAAAGGAAGGAAACAAACCCTGATGTGTGTGTGTGTGTGTGTGTGTGTGGGGGGGGGGGTCATGATGCCCCTCAAACTCCAACCACCCCACCTCTCCTTGTGTTTGCTGGAAGCTCTGCCAGATATTGAGGCCTGTCCTCTACCCTGATGTGTGCCAGGGGTGGAGGGGTCTTGAATGTCAGCACATGCCTGAGCTCAAGGAGGCCGCAAGCGTGGTGGTCTCAGGTTTCTGCTGCCCTGGGTCACACCACAACAGTCAAATATTATTCCTCACACTGATGGGAAATGAAAAAATGTTTGTGTGGGATTAAGTGGTCTCTTGTGTGTGAGTATGTGTGTATATGGAAGTGACAATTACTGGTACTGGTTTCTTTTACAGTCTACTGTGAGTGTGTGTTTGTGTAAATACGAGAGAGTTTTTATTATATTGGGGTGATTCCTAAAGTGGTGTAGTGTCATTAGGACCTTGAGTAGTTGGTTAATGTCAACTACACAAACACACCTCTACTAATTAGACCTAAAACCATAATCCACCCTGTTACAGCCATAGATAAACATTTAGAATGGTTTACACAGCCAATGGCGTGCAGGCAGCCATTGACCGGCATTTGCCATCACGCTGCCCTGACGCTGGTTGTCTCTCACTATCCATCCACTTTGCCATATGTACTGTTTAACGTCTCATTTACCACCATTTGCCATAAACTAAACATGCTTTGCATGTGTAGGTTCTAGTATGCAGGGAAAAGTCTACGGGCATTTCTAGTAGCGATTGTTTGCTCATGTTGAAATTGTCCATTTAAAATGCATTGCTTTGTCCCATCCTCATCTGTATGAACTTTAAGTAGTATCAGAAAATGCAACATAAAATTCATAGGTATTTATTGGTTAAAAAAACATGTCTGTATACCAGAGCTCTGAAGTTCGGAGTGAGATGTTGGTGGCTGCGGTGGTGGGGGGGATTTATTTGGGGTGGGGACTGCGGTCTGATAAATTCATAAAAAACTAGAAAAGCACTCAGAGAGCGCAGACCTCCGCCAAGGCAGCTTAAGTCTCCACCTTATTGTCATTCTCACCTTAAGACATTAAAAGACATTAGTCATGTTAAAACATTTTATTACTGGCGTAATAGTTAACTAGTGGGTTCGTTCACTCATGCTCACACGAACTTGGTTGGCTCTTCGGTGCAGGTGGGTTCGTTCACTCATGCTCACACGAACTTGGTTGGCTCTTCGGTGCAGGAAAGTACTTTATCTAATTTCTACTGGCAACATGGACTACTGGGCTGCTCACCACTACCGCTCTAACTCTCCTCTGTCTTTCACTGAACCCTCTAACCAAAAACTCAACAACTCCTTGACCCGCAACAGGAGCCTACCTATATTCTCTCCTTTCAAAATTAAAGTCTCTGTAGATTCCATGCTACACTGTTAACTTCACTGAATAAACAATTCCTGGATCCAGATGGTTATCCGGATTACCACCAAAAACAAATCAGTTCTAAGTTAGCACACTTCTGACCTATCCTGAAAATTTAATCAAAATCCATCCATAACTTTTCGAGTTATGCTGTTCACAAACAAACAAACAGACAAACAAACAAACCAACGCTGTTGAAAACATAACCTCCTTGCCGGAGGTAATAGAAATAGAAAATAGAAAATAGTTATTTAATTCAGCATTTCTAGCGCTGGTGTGTGTGTGTTAGAGAGAGAGAGAGTGTTGAGTTAGTGTTGTTTATAGTACAGTACAGTAGGAGTCGGTGGCATGTTTTGAGGCCTTCAGCAGGTGGCTCCCATTTGAAGCACTGTGGTTCCAGGCCAGCCATTTTATGCATTGTCTGGATAAAATATAATGAAACAAACTGTTAGCTAACATTACTGATTACCAGCTGCCTGGATACAATATTCATAGACAGAAAAAAACTTACTGAGTAAGTCATCTCATCATTTGTTTCCATCACTGGAGAATACTGTCTATTTTTTCTGTCTATGAATATTTTGAAGCTGTATTGTGAAATTGTACTGTACAGCTATTTGAAGGTGATCACAGATCTCTGCGAGAGAGAAAAAATCTTATCCTGACTTTCTTTACAAATTATAAAGAAGCATTACTTATTGCTTGTATATACACAAATAACATTATATTTTTAGTGGGGAAATATTTTTGGTAGGTTCTGGCCCACCTGCCAAAGTGAAACACCTGTCACCACCTGTCACATTTTGTTTACCTCACTGTCTGCCCTCCTGTGGTTTGTTTGTGTACTACCTCTGCCTTGTCCATGTGCTTTTGTTTTTGTCCGGTTCATTATTGCCTGAGTTGTTTCACCTGCCCCTCATTATTGGCCCAATCACCTGTGCTCCACTCCCTATTTAAACCCTGCCTTTTTTGTGCTCTGTGTCAGATTGTCTGCCTGTATGACCCTTCAGTATAGTAAGTGCTTCTGTGTTGTCATTGTTCTACCCCGCGTTTTTCTTGTTGAACTCTGTCTGTTTTGTAGTGGTGGGCAGAGCGAGGCTTCCTGAAACACTGAAACAGTTGAAACAATTGTGCCATGATGATTCAAGGCTCCGAAACAATCTGAAACCTGTCTCCACAGCGCCATCTAGTGGTCGTATCTAGGCGATAATCTAGACGAAAACTGCATACCATGAACAAAGATTTGTGGTGGCGCACTTTGTAGCCCACTGAACTACTACATTCGGTGTGCAGAGTTCGGTTCCTGGCCGAAGTGTGAATGAGTAGGCCTATGTGTAGTTGGGATGACACATATGGATGAAGGACTTCTATTAAATTACATGTTAAGGAAAATTAAAGATAATAATGACATTGAACATTTTCTAATCCGAAAGATTTTTATTTAAAATATAATTTGTTCTGCAGTTTTAGGACTGAGCCTGCTTCTTTTCTTGCTTACAATATCTCCTGCCTTTGAAAAAATCCTTTCACAGGGAACACTTGTTGCAGGGAAACAAAGATATTTTTTGACAGTATATATAAATTGGGAAACAATGCAGCCCTGTCTTTCCAATAATTTAGTGGGCAGTAACATAACATGCGCCTCACTTTATTCAGGGTTTCCAAATGGAAATGCTTCCAGACCACAGATGTTCTTGATCTTTTACGTGGAGCTTCTATCTTATCCTAACTAGCTAGCCTACAATAAAGCCTATGTATAACCTACCTCGAGTTAACTGATGCTGTCTAATTTTATTAATGTAGCCTATTGCTCTATCTATCCTATCACTACCTGTAGCCTATCAATCTGTATCTATATCTAATCTATATCTAGCCTAAATGTAACTAACAAAACTGAAAATATCGCTGTAACTGAAAATATCTCTTATCGAGGGTTATGGCGGGATAATAGTTCTTTTAAAGTTTGTGGCCCCAACCCCGATCCAGATGTGACATTGTGTGATTTGTTGCCAACCTTGTCAATCGGCCCAGTTGGAAAAACTCACAAAACCTTCGTGTCGTCATAGTCACGTGACACGGACGTTTTGAAACGAGGTTTAAAGCAGTGTTTCGAAACACTTACGATTCGGGATCTCGGCACTGTGTTGAAACGTGTGTTTCGGAAGTGCCATCCCTACTGTTTTGTGTTTGCCTTCCACGACTTTGTGATCTTCTGAGCGTTGGACTTTATGGAATTTTTTTGAACTTTGCTCCTTGTGGATTATCTTTTGAACTTTGCTACTGTTTGGATTTCGATCTACTGCCCCTTTTTGTTCTACCCTTTTGATCTCCTGAGCGTTGGACATCCTTTGTTTTTGTATAGACTGTAAGCTGTGTTATTTGGACTATCAGTTTTTGCCTTTGTGGAAAAAAATAAATCAAACGTTTCAAGAACTGCAATTGGGTCCCCCTGTCTGTACTCTTACAGTACAATCTGACCAGTATGGACCCAGCAGACCCCAACCAGTTGCGAGGCGCCCTTGAGCAACAAGGGATCATGCTTGGGAGGCACTCCACCCGGCTGGATTCTGTCACCGCAAGCATCAGGGATCTGGCTGCTCAGATCCAACCCTTGCAGCTGTCTCACCCCGCCTCGGCGGCAGCATCAGCAGCTGTTCATGAACCTCGTCTGCCCCCGCCTGAGAAGTACTCGGGCGACCCCGGCACTTGCCGCTCATTCCTCACCCAGTGCTCACTTATCTTCCAGCTCCAACCTGCCTCCTTCCCTACCGACAGAGCTAAGGTGGCTTACGTCATCACCCAACTCTCAGGGCAAGCAAGAGAGTGGGGTACAGCGCAATGGGAGGTGGAGTCGCCTGTCTGCAAGGACTTTCATGAGTTCTGTGACGAGATGAGGAGAGTCTTTGACCGCTCCAAACATGGCCGTGAGGCCGCACGGGAGCTGCTGCGCATGCGCCAGGGGCACCGGTCGGTTTCAGAGTTTGCCATTGACTTCCAGACACTGGCAACCTCCACTTCCTGGAACGCAGGCGCCTTTTTGAATGGCCTGTCGGAGGAGATCAAGGATGAGCTGGCGTCTCATGATCTTCCAGCTACCTGTGAGGAATTGATAGACCTGGCCATAAGAATCGATGGCAGGCTAAAGCAGCGCCCTATCAGAGGGGCCTTTCTTCGTGCCAGGACCCCCGGGTGTGTGCCCTCCGCCCAACCAGTCGCCAGCCCCCCTGACCCTGAGCCAATGGAGGTGGGCCGTGCTCGCCTGACCCCAGCTGAACGCCAGAGGCGGATGGCCACTGGACTCTGCCTGTACTGCGGCCAGGTGGGGCACTTCATTGCTGCCTGTCCAGTAAAATCCAGCACTCACCAGTAGCTAGAGGGGTACTGGTGCGTGCAATGCCCATGACACCCTCCACTGCACAACGCACCCTCCTCCCCGCCACCTTGAGCTTCGGCAGGGTTCACCAACGGGTGATGGCCCTGGTGGATTCAGGAGCCGAGGCAAACTTCATTGATTCTTCCCTCGTGGCCCAGCTGCCCCTACCCACCACAGCCCTCCACAGACCCCTGATGGCCAATGCACTCAATGGTCGGCGGTTGGCCAACATCACCCACGCCAGTGTCCCGGTGAGTCTATGTCTTTCTGGCAATCACCATGAACAGTTATCCTTTTATGTCATTGACTCCCCTCAGGCACTTTTAGTTCTTGGCCACCCCTGGTTAATGAAGCACAACCCACACATTGACTGGGTCAGGAAACTTGTTGTGGGCTGGAGCCATCTCTGTCACTCTCAATGTCTCCTTCAGGCGCAGACACCACCTGCTCCTGTCCCTACGCCTTTGGAGGAGTTCCCAGACCTCTCGGCCGTTCCCCCGGACTACCTGGACCTCAAGGCCGTCTTCAGTAAGTCCAGAGCCTCCTCCCTGCCCCCACATCGCCCCTATGACTGCGCTATCGACTTGCTCCCTGGTACGTCTCCTCCTAGAGGGCGCCTGTACTCCCTGTCTCGTCCTGAAACCGAAGCCATGAACAAATATGTTCAGGAATCTTTGGCAGCAGGCATCATCCGGCCCTCCTCCTCCCCTGCGGGTGCTGGATTCTTCTTTGTTGGGAAGAAGGATGGCTCACTTCGACCCTGTATTGACTACAGAGGCCTCAACGACATAACAGTCAAGAACAGGTACCCTCTTCCTTTAATGTCGTCTGCCTTTGAGTTGCTTCACGATGCCACTGTTTTTACCAAGCTGGACCTCCGAAATGCTTACCATGTGGTACGCATCCGGGAGGGCGATGAATGGAAGACTGCCTTCAACACCGCCTCTGGCCACTACGAATATCTGGTGATGCCCTTCGGTCTGACAAACGCCCCGGCCGTGTTCCAGTCTTTGGTGAACGATGTCCTCCGAGACATGATTAATCAGTTTGTTTTTGTATTTTTGGATGACCTTTTGATTTTTTCCAGAACCCTCCATGAGCACATCTCCCATGTCCGTAGAGTCCTCCAACGACTTCTTGAGAATCAGCTCTTTGTAAAAGCTGAGAAGTGTGAGTTCCATCGCGACACTGTTGGCTTCCTGGGGTATGTGGTCTCGGCAGGAACGGTGAGGATGGATTTCCCCAAGATCAAGGCAGTGGTGGAGTGGCCTACGCCATCGTCTCGCCGGGAGCTCCAGCGTTTTTTGGGGTTTGCCAATTTTTATCGGTGATTTATTCGCAATTATAGCACCTTGGCCGCCCCCCTCACTGCCTTAACCTCCTCTAACATCAGATTTACTTGGTCCCCAGAAGCAGAGAATTCCTTCCAGACCCTAAAGCAGCGTTTCACCTCAGCCCCAGTTCTTGTTCATCCGGACCCTGCTCGGCAGTTCATTGTGGAGGTGGATGCCTCGGATGTGGGGGTGGGGGCGGTGCTCTCCCAGCGATCAGCCAAGGACAACAAGGTTCACCCCTGTGCCTTTTTCTCCCACCGTCTCACTCCCACGGAGCGTAATTACAGTATTGGGGACCGGGAGCTGCTGGCCGTCAAACCCTTCCTCGTCTGGACCGACCATCGAAACCTTGAGTACTTCCGTTCAGCTAAGAGGCTCAACCCCCGGCAGGCTCGCTGGTCGCTGTTCTTCGCCCGGTTTAATTTCACCCTCTCCTACCGCCCTGGCCACAAGAATGGGAAGCCGGATGCACTGTCCCGGAGCTTCGGTGCCGCTGAGGACACCAGGGGAGACGACACTATTCTCCCTCCCCACTGCATTATCGCTCAGTTGGCGATTGAGTCTGTGGTCTCTGCAGCACAGGCTCATGAACCTAGCCCCAGCCAGTGTCCCCACCTCTGTCCGTTCTCAGGTTCTGCAGTGGCGGCCACTCCTCACGTTTTTCCTGCCACCCTGGAGCCAGCCGTACCCTGAGCTTCATTGCCCGAAGGTTCTGGTGGTCCACCATGAAGGAGGATGTCAACTCCTTTGTCGCTGCGTGCCCCATCTGCGCCCAGAACAAGACCTCTACACACCCGCCTGCGGGATTGCTACAGCCCCTGCCCGTCCCCAAGAGGCCCTGGTCCCACATCTCCATCGACTTCATCACTGGTCTACCCCCATCTGCCGGTAACTCTGCCATCCTCACTGTTGATCGTTTTTCCAAAGCTGTACACTTCATTCCCCTTCCTGGCCTGCCTTCTGCTAAAGAGACTGCCCAGATCATGGTTCAGCAGGTTTTTAGGTTGCATGGGCTTCCTGCTGAAGTAGTCTCTGACAGGGGCCCTCAGTTCATATCGGGCTTCTGGAGGGCCTTCTGCAAGCTGTTGGGTGCCTCTGTTTGTTTGTCCTCTGGTTTCCACCCTCAGACGAATGGCCAAACCGAGAGGGCCAACCAGCTGCTGGAGACGGTCCTGCGCTGTCTGGTCTCCAACAACCCCACCGCCTGGAGTGAGCAGTTGCCATGGGCAGCATATGCCATCAACTCCCACGTCTCCTCCTCCACTGGTCGTTCCCCGTTCGAGTGCTCCTTGGGCTACCAACCGCCGCTCTTCCCTGACCAGGAGGGAGAAGTGGGGGTGCCCTCTGCTGAGGCCTTCGTTCGCCGCTGCCGGCGGTCGTGGAGGCTCACGCGTTCAGCCCTACTCCGCGCGTCCGCCAGGATGAAGAAGCAGGCGGATAGGCGCCGCTCACGAGCACCCCGTTACCGCCAAGGGCAGCAAGTATGGCTGTCTACACAGGACCTGCCCCTCAAGACTGAGTCCAGGAAGCTGTCCCCCCGTTTTATTGGCCCCTTCCCTATTGCCAGGGTACTCAGCCGTTCTGCAGTCCGCCTTAAGCTCCCCCTCCCCCTCCGCCGTGTCCACCCTACCTTCCATGTGTCCAAGATCAAACCCTTTATCACTAGCCCCATGCACCCTCCCCCTAAGGCTCCTCCGCCCCCCCGGTTGATCGACGGTGCAGAGGCCTTCTCTGTGCGGCGTCTGTTGGACGTCCGACGGCGGGGTCGGGGACTCCAGTACCTCATGGACTGGGAGGGGTATGGCCCCGAGGAGAGGTGTTGGGTCCCCGCCCGTCACGTCTTGGACCCGTTCCTCATAGCGGACTTCAGGCGCCGGAGGCCTTCTGCACCCTAGTGACGCTGTGGGGCGTCATTGGGGAGAGAGTACTGTCACCACCTGTCACCTTTTGTTTACCTCACTGTCTGCCCTCCTGTGGTTTGTTTGTGTACTACCTCTGCCTTGTCCATGTGCTTTTGTTTTTGTCCGGTTCATTATTGCCTGAGTTGTTTCACCTGCCCCTCATTATTGGCCCAATCACCTGTGCTCCACTCCCTATTTAAACCCTGCCTTTTTTGTGCTCTGTGTCAGATTGTCTGCCTGTATGACCCTTCAGTGTAGTAAGTGCTTCTGTGTTTTCATTGTTCTACCCCGCATTTTTCTTGTTGAACTCTGTCTGTTTTGTGTTTGCCTTCCACGACTTTGATCTCCTGAGCGTTGGACTTTATGGAATTTTTTTGAACTTTGCTCCTTGTGGATTATCTTTTGAACTTTGCTACTGCTACTGTTACTATTTTGACCTACTGCCCCTTTTTGTTCTACCCTTTTGATCTCCTGAGCGTTGGACATCCTTTGTTTTTGTATAGACTGTGAGCTGTGTTATTTGGACTATCAGTTTTTGCCTTTGTGAAAAAAATAAATCAAACGTTTCAAGAACTGCAATTGGGTCCCCCTGCATAATGTTCTGCCATGGGAGTGTATTGCAGCCTATAGTAGTTATCTCTAGTAGTTATCTATGTAGTCAATGCTACTCTGTTAACCTAGCAAACGTTTGTTAGCCGTTATGGTAACAATGGTAGCTATGGTAACTATGCAAAAATGCAAAATAATTAACTGGGTTAAAAGTGTTACTCGGTTGACTCAGCTTGTACTTGTTAGCAGTAATGCTAATAATGCTAACAATGCTAATTATGCTAACTATGCTAAAATGTGAAGTAAGTAACTGTGATAACATTGTTGTGTAGCTATATTAGCTGAGGCTATTTAGCCATTATGCTAACAATGCTAACTATGCTAAAATGCAAAGTAATTAACTGGGTTAACAGTGTTACTTGGTTAACTCAGCTAGTATTCGTTAACAGTTGTGCTAATAACGTTAAATAATGCTAACAATGCTAATTATGCTAACTATGCTAAAATGTGAAGTAATTAACTGTGCTATTTAGCAGTTATGCTAACATTACTGGCAATGCTAACTTTGTTAAAATGCAAGCACACTTTTTGCATTTTCTGCGGGAATGCAGTCTAGTTAAGTATGCTTGCAGAGCACACTTATTGTTATCTCCCCGTTTATTAAGTGTGCTTGCAAAAAGCACACTTATTGTTATCCCACCGTTTATTAAGTGTGCTTGCAAAAAGCACACTTATTGTTATCCCACCGTTTCTTCTTCTCCTGAACCAGATCTTGAAGACGTTACTATTCCTCAGGCTTTCGAGATAGAGACACCGTTCCAACTCTAAAACGACCGGCCCGGTTTGGACAAGACCGCCCACATTTCTGTATACCGTACCTCTTGTCGTTCGTCCGTTATTGTCGTTTTTCTGCAACTTTTTGGCCCATTGAAAATGAATGGCGGAATGTTCAGGCTGATGATGTCACAGTACACTGCTCTACTTTAGCAGCTATAGTGAGCTCTGCCCTCACTCTAACCTCCACTCGGTTTTTTAATGATTAAAACTCAACCGCTTAACCTATAAACTTGATTTAAACTTTGTAAGAGAGGTTTGGGATCTGACTGTGACCTGTGTAAAATTCATGTGGCAACTACTTAAACTGTTTGAGGCAGGACAGTTTAAAAATGGTGTCAGACAGTCTATGGGATTTTGCCATACATTTCATCATCTTACTGTAAACAGGTCAGGGTGCATGTCTGAAGTTTTAAATGATCAAAACTCAACCGTTTAACCTATAAACTTGATTTAAACTTAGTAAGAGAGGTCTGGGATCTGACTGTGAGCTGTGAAATTTTGATGTGGCAACTACTTAAACTTTTTGAAACAGGACAGTTTAAAAATGGTGAAAGAGAGGCAGACAATACTGTGGCAGTTGCACCTGGACCAACTGCCATTTTTTAAACGTGGAATGTTCAGGAATAGAACTCTTGAGTGATGTCATAATCCCCATGCCAGGCCTGCATAATGTTCTGCCATGGGAGTGTATTGCAGCCTATAGTAGTTATCTAGTAGTTATCTATGTAGTCAGTGCTACTCTGTTAACCTAGCAAACGTTTGTTAGCCGTTATGCTAACAATGCTAGCTATGCTAACTATGCTAAAATGCAAAATAATTAACTGGGTTAAAAGTGTCACTTGGTTGACTCAGCTAGTATTCGTTAGCAGTAATGCTAACAATGGTAATTATGCTAACTATGCTAAAATATGAAGTAATTCACTGCTAACAGTGTTGTGTACCTATATTACCTGAGGCTATTTAGTCATTATGCTAACAATGTTAGCAATGCTAACTATGCTAAAATGCAAAATAATTAACTGGGTTAAAAGTGTTACTTGGTTGACTCAGCTGGTATTCGTCAGTAGTATTGCTAACAATGCTAATCATGCTAACTATGCTAAAATATGAAGTAATTAACTGTGCTAACAGTGTTGTGTACCTATATTAGCTGGGGCTATTTAGCCATTATGTTAACAATGCTAGCAATGCTAACTATGCTAAAATGCAAGCACACTTTTTGCATTTTCTGCGGGAATGCAGTCTAGTTAAGTGTGCTTGCAAAAAGCACACTTATTGTTATCTCCCCGTTTATTATTAAGTGTGCTTGGAGAGCACACTTATTGTTATCCCACCGTTTATTAAGTGTGCTTGCAAAAAGCACACTTATTGTTATCTCCCCGTTTATTAAGTGTGCTTGCAGAGCACACTTATTGTTATCTCCCCGTTTATTATTATTCTCCTAGACCAGATCTTGAAGACGCTACTAGTCCTCAGGCTTTGGAGAGAGAGACACCGTTCCAACTCTAAAACAACCGGCCCGGTTTGGACATGACCGCCTACATTTCGGTATACCGTACCTCTTGTCGTTCGTCCGTTATTGTCGTTTTTCTGCAACTTTTTGGCCCATTGAAAATGAATGGCGGAATGTTGGCACGCATATTTGCAAGCACACTTTTTGCATTTTCTGCGGGAATGCAGTCTAGTTATTATTAAGTGTGCTTGCAAAAAGCACACTTATTGTTATCTTCCCGTTTATTAAGTGTGCTTGCAGAGCACACTTATTGTTATCTCCCCGTTTATTATTCTTCTTCTCCTGAACCAGATCTTGAAGACGCTACTAGTCCTCAGGCTTTGGAGATAGAGACACCGTTCCAACTCTAAAACGACCGGCCCGGTTTGGACATGACCGCCTACATTTCGGTATACCGTACCTCTTGTCGTTCGTCCGTTATTGTCGTTTTTCTGCAACTTCTTGGCCCATTGAAAATGAATGGCGGAATGTTGGCACGCATATTTGCAAGCACAATTTTTGCATTTTCTGCGGGAATGCAGTCTAGTTAAGTGTGCTTGCAGAGCACACTTATTGTTATCTCCCCGTTTATTATTCTTCTTCTCCTGAACCAGATCTTGAAGACGTTACTAGTCCTCAGGCTTTTGAGATAGAGACACCGTTCCAACTCTAAAACGACCGGCCCGGTTTGGACATGACCGCCTACATTTCGGTATACCGTACCTCTTGTCGTTCGTCCGTTATTGTCGTTTTTCTGCAACTTTTTGGCCCATTGAAAATGAATGGCGGAATGTTGGCACACATATTTGCAAGCACACTTTTTGCATTTTCTGCGGGAATGCAGTCTAGTTATTATTCTTCTTCTCCTGAACCAGATCTTGAAGACGTTACTATTCCTCAGGCTTTCGAGATAGAGACACCGTTCCAACTCTAAAACGGCCGGCCCGGTTTGGACCAGACCGCCTACAATTCTGTATACCGTACCTCTTGTCGTTCGTCCGTTATTGTCGTTTTTCTGCAACTTTTCCGCCATTGAAAATGAATGGCGGAATGTTCAGGCTGATGATGTCATAGTACACTGGTCCACTGTAGCAGGCAGAGTGAGCTCTGCCCTCACTCTAACCTCCACTTCGTTTTTTAATGATTAAAACTTAACCGCTTAACCTATAAACTTCATTTAAAGTTTGTAAGAGAGGTCTGGGATCTGACTGTGACCTGTGTAAAATTCATGTGGCAGCTACTTAAATTGTTTGAAACAGGACAGTTTAAAAATGGTGAAAGAGAGGCAGACAATACTGTGGCAGTTGCACCTGGACCAACTGCCATTTTTTAAATGTGGAATGTTCAGGAATAGAACTCTCAAGTGATGTCATAATCCCCATGCCATGGCCTGCATAATGTTCTGCTATGGGAGTGTATTGCAGCCTATAGTAGTTATCTCTAGTAGTTATCTGTGTAGTCAGTGCTACTCTGTTAACCTAGCAAACGTTTGTTAGCCGTTATGTTAACAATGCTAGCTATGCTAACTATGCTAAAATGCAAAATAATTAACTGGGTTAAAAGTGTTACTCGGTTGAGTCAGCTTGTACTTGTTAGCAGTTATGCTAATAATGCTAACAATGCTAATAATGCTAACTACGCTAAAATGTGAAGTAAGTAACTGTGATAACATTGTTGTGTAGCTATATTAGCTGAGGCTATTTAGCCATTATGCTAACAATGCTAACTATGCTAAAATGCAAAGTAATTAACTGGGTTAACATTGTTACTTGGTTAACTCAGCTAGTATTCGTTAACAGTTGTGCTAATAACGCTAATTATGCTAATAATGTTAATTATGCTAACTATGCTAAAATGTGAAGTAATTAACTGTGCTTACAGTGTTGTGTAGCTATATAAGTTGAAGCTATTTAGCAGCTATGCTAACATTGCTAACAATGCTAAAATGCAAGCACACTTTTTGCATTTTCTGCGGGAATGCAGTCTAGTTAAGTGTGCTTGCAGAGCACACTTATTGTTATCTCCCCGTTTATTAAGTGTGCTTGCAGAGCACACTTATTGTTATCTCCCCGTTTATTATTCTTCTTCTCCTGAACCAGATCTTGAAGACGTTACTAGTCCTCAGGCTTTTGAGATAGAGACACCGTTCCAACTCTAAAACGACCGGCCCGGTTTGGACATGACCGCCTACATTTCGGTATACCGTACCTCTTGTCGTTCGTCCGTTATTGTCGTTTTTCTGCAACTTTTTGGCCCATTGAAAATGAATGGCGGAATGTTGGCACACATATTTGCAAGCACACTTTTTGCATTTTCTGCGGGAATGCAGTCTAGTTATTATTCTTCTCCTGAACCAGATCTTGAAGACGTTACTAGTCCTCAGGCTTTTGAG
The DNA here is from genome assembly GCA_030347295.1 of Setipinna tenuifilis. Lineage (NCBI taxonomy): Eukaryota > Metazoa > Chordata > Actinopteri > Clupeiformes > Engraulidae > Setipinna > Setipinna tenuifilis. The sequence goes on from CM059273.1 coordinate 31,407,097, forward strand.
ATAGAGACACCGTTCCAACTCTAAAACGACCGGCCCGGTTTGGACATGACCGCCTACATTTCGGTATACCGTACCTCTTGTCGTTCGTCCGTTATTGTCGTTTTTCTGCAACTTTTTGGCCCATTGAAAATGAATGGCGGAATGTTGGCACACATATTTGCAAGCACACTTTTTGCATTTTCTGCGGGAATGCAGTCTAGTTAAGTGTGCTTGCAGAGCACACTTATTGTTATCTCCCCGTTTATTATTCTTCTTCTCCTGAACCAGATCTTGAAGACGCTACTAGTCCTCAGGCTTTGGAGATAGAGACACCGTTCCAACTCTAAAACGACCGGCCCGGTTTGGACATGACCGCCTACATTTCGGTATACCGTACCTCTTGTCGTTCGTCCGTTATTGTCGTTTTTCTGCAACTTCTTGGCCCATTGAAAATGAATGGCGGAATGTTGGCACGCATATTTGCAAGCACACTTTTTGCATTTTCTGCGGGAATGCAGTCTAGTTAAGTGTGCTTGCAGAGCACACTTATTGTTATCTCCCCGTTTATTATTCTTCTTCTCCTGAACCAGATCTTGAAGACGCTACTAGTCCTCAGGCTTTGGAGATAGAGACACCGTTCCAACTCTAAAACGACCGGCCCGGTTTGGACATGACCGCCTACATTTCGGTATACCGTACCTCTTGTCGTTCGTCCGTTATTGTCGTTTTTCTGCAACTTCTTGGCCCATTGAAAATGAATGGCGGAATGTTGGCACGCATATTTGCAAGCACACTTTTTGCATTTTCTGCGGGAATGCAGTCTAGTTATTATTATTCTTCTCCTGAACCAGATCTTGAAGACGTTACTATTCCTCAGGCTTTCGAGATAGAGACACCGTTCCAACTCTAAAACGACCGGCCCCGTTTGGACCAGACCGCCTACAATTCTGTATACCGTACCTCTTGTCGTTCGTCCGTTATTGTCGTTTTTCTGCAACTTTTCTGCCATTGAAAATGAATGGCGGAATGTTCAGGCTGATGATGTCACAGTACACTGCTCTACTCTAGCAGCTAGAGTGAGGTCTGCCCTCACTCTAACCTCCACTCGGTTTTTTAATGATTAAAACTCAACCGCTTAACCTATAAACTTGATTTAAAGTTTGTAAGAGAGGTCTGGGATCTGACTGTGACCTGTGTAAAATTCATGTGGCAACTACTTAAACTGTTTGAGGCAGGACAGTTTAAAAATGGTGTCAGACAGTCTATGGGATTTTGCCATACATTTCATCATCTTACTGTAAACAGGTCAGGGTGCATGTCTGAAGTTTTAAATGATCAAAACTGAACCGTTTAACCTATAAACTTGATTTAAACTTTGTAAGAGAGGTCTGGGATCTGACTGTGAGCTGTGAAATTTTGATGCGGCAACTACTTAAACTTTTTGAAACAGGACAGTTTAAAAATGGTGAAAGAGAGGCAGACAATACTGTGGCAGTTGCACCTGGACCAACTGCCATTTTTTAAATGTGGAATGTTCAGGAATAGAACTCTAAAGTGATGTCATAATCCCCATGCCATGGCCTGCATAATGTTCTGCCATGGGAGTGTATTGCAGCCTATAGTAGTTATCTCTAGTAGTTATCTATGTAGTCAGTGCAACTCTGTTAACCTAGCAAACGTTTGTTAGCTGTTATGCTAAAAAATGGTAGCAATGCTAGCAATGCTAAAATGCTAAATAATTAACTGGTTTAAAAGTGTTACTTGGTTGACTCAGCTTGTACTTGTTAACAGTTATGCTAACAATGCTAGCTATGCTAACAATGCTAATTATGCTAACTATGCTGAAATGTGAAGTAATTAACTGTGCTAACAGTGTTGTGTACCTATATTACCTGAGGCTATTTAGCCGTTATGCTAACAATGCTAGCAATGCTAACTATGCTAAAATGACAAGTAGTCAACTGAGTTAACAGTGTTACTTAGTTAACTCAGCTAGTATTTGTTACCAGTTATGCTAACAATGCTAATAATGCTAACTATGCTAAAATGTGAAGTAATTAACTGTGCTTACAGTGTTGTGTAGCTATATTAGCTGAAGCTATTTAGCAGTTATGCTAACATTGTTAGCAATGCTACCTATGCTAAAATGCAAGCACACTTTTTGCATTTTCTGCGGGAATGCAGTCTAGTTATTATTATTCTCCTAGACCAGATCTTGAAGACATTACTACTCCTCAGGCTTTCGAGATAGAGACACCGTTCCAACTCTAAAACGACCGGGCCGGTTTGGACAAGACCGCCCACCTTTCCCTATACCGTACCTCTTGTCGTTCGTCCGTTATTGTCGTTTTTCTGCAAGTTTTTGTCGCCATTGAAATGAATGGCGGAATGTTCAGGCTGATGATGTCACAGTTCACTGCTCCACTCTAGCAGCTAGAGTGAGCTCAGCCCTCACTCTAACCTCCACTCGGTTTTTTAATGATTAAAACTTAACCGCTTAACCTATAAACTTGATTTAAACTTTGTAAGAGAGGTCTGGGATCTGACTGTGACCTGTGTAAATTTCGTATGGCAACTACTTAAACTGTTTGAGGCAGGACAGTTTAAAAATGGTGTCAGACAGTCTATGGGATTTTGCCATACATTTCATCATCTTACTGTAAACAGGTCAGGGTGCATGTCTGAAGTTTTAAATGATCAAAACTCAACCGTTTCACCTAGAAACTTGATTTAAACTTTGTAAGAGAGGTCTGGGGTGTGACTGTGAAGTGTGAAATTTTGATGCGGCAACTACTTAAACTGTTTGAAACAGGACGGTTTAAAAATGGTGAAAGAGAGGCAGACAATACTTTGGCAGTTGCACCTGGACCAACTGCCATTTTTTAAATGTGGAATGTTCAGGAATAGAACTCTTGAGTGATGTCATAATCCCCATGCCATGGCCTGCATAATGTTCTGCCATGGGAGTGTATTGCAGCCTATAGTAGTTATCTCTAGTAGTTATCTATGTAGTCAGTGATACTCTGTTAACCTAGCAAACGTTTGTTAGCCGTTATGCTAACAATGCTAGCTATGCTAACTATGTTAAAATGCAAAATAATTAACTGGGTTAAAAGTGTTACTTGGTTGACTCAGCTAGTATTCGTTAGCAGCAAAGCTGACAATGCTAATAATGCTAACAATGCTAATAATGCTAACTATGCAAAAATGTGAAGTAACTAACTGTGCTAACAGTGTTGTGTAGCTATATTAGTTGAGGCTATTTAGCCGTTATGCTAACAATGCTAGCAATGCTAACTATGCTAAAATGCAAAGTAATTAACTGTGCTTACAGTGTTATGTAGCTATATTAGCTGAAGCTATTTAGCAGTTAAGCTAACATTGTTAGCAATGCTAACTGTGCTAAAATCCAAGCACACTTTTTGCATTTTCTGCGGGAATGCAGTCTAGTTAAGTGTGCTTGCAAAAAGCACACTTATTGTTATCTCCCCGTTTATTATTATTATTATTAAGTGTGCTTGGAGAGCACACTTATTGTTCTCTCCCCGTTTATTCTTCTTCTCCTGAACCAGATCTTGAAGACGTTACTAGTCCTCAGGCTTTCGAGATAGAGACACCGTTTCAACTGTAAAACGACCGGCCCGGTTTGGACATGACCGCCTACATTTCGGTATACCATACCTCTTGTCGTTCGTCCGTTATTGTCGTTTTTCTGCAACTTTTTGGCCCATTGAAAATGAATGGCGGAATGTTCAGGCTGATGATGTCACAGTACACTGCTCTACTCTAGCAGCTAGAGTGAGCTCTGCCCTCACTCTAACCTCCACTCGGTTTTTTAATGATTAAAACTCAACCGCTTAACCTATAAACTTGATTTAAAGTTTGTAAGAGAGGTCTGGGATCTGACTGTGACCCGTGTAAATTTCATACGGCAACTACTTAAACTGTTTGAGATAGGACAGTTTAAAAATGGTGTCAGACAGTCTATGGGATTTTGCCATACATTTCAACATCTTAGTGTAAACAGGTCAGGGTGCATGTCTGAAGTTTTAAATGATCAAAACTCAACCGTTTAACCTATAAACTTGATTTAAACTTTGTAAGAGAGGTCTGGGATCTGACTGTGAGCTGTGAAATTTTGATGTGGCAACTACTTAAACTTTTTGAAACAGGACAGTTTAAAAATGTCGAAAGAGAGGCAGAGAATACTGTGGCAGTTGCACCTGGACCAACTGCCATTTTTTAAATGTGGAATGTTCAGGAATAGAACTCTTGAGTGATGTCATAATCCCCATGCCATGGCCTGCATAATGTTCTGCCATGGGAGCGTATTGCAGCCTATAGTAGTTATCTCTAGTAGTTATCTATGTAGTCAGTGCTGCTCTGTTAACTTAGCAAACGTTTGTTAGCCGTTATGTTAACAATGCTAGCTATGCTAACTATGCTAAAATGCAAAATAATTAACTGGGTTAAAAGTGTTACTCGGTTGACTCAGCTTGTACTTGTTAGCAGTTATGCTAATAATGCTAACAATGCTAATTATGCTAACTATGCTAAAATGTGAAGTAAGTAACTGTGATAACATTGTTGTGTAGCTATATTAGCTGAGGCTATTTAGCCATTATGCTAACAATGCTAACAATGCTAACTATGCTAAAATGCAAAGTAATTAACTGGGTTAACAGTGTTACTTGGTTAACTCAGCTAGTATTCGTTAACAGTTGTACTAATAACGTTAATTATGCTAACAATGTTAATTATGCTAACTATGTTAAAATGTGAAGTAATTAACTGTGCTTACAGTGTTGTGTAGCTATATTAGTTGAAGCTATTTAGCAGTTATGCTAACATTACTGGCAACGCTAACTTTGCTAAAATGCAAGCACACTTTTTGCATTTTCTGCGGGAATGCAGTCTAGTTAAGTGTGCTTGCAGAGCACACTTATTGTTATCTCCCCGTTTATTATTCTTCTTCTCCTGAACCAGATCTTGAAGACGCTACTAGTCCTCAGGCTTTGGAGATAGAGACACCGTTCCAACTCTAAAACGACCGGCCCGGTTTGGACATGACCGCCTACATTTCGGTATACCGTACCTCTTGTCGTTCGTCCGTTATTGTCGTTTTTCTGCAACTTTTTGGCCCATTGAAAATGAATGGCGAAATGTTGGCACGCATATTTGCAAGCACACTTTTTGCATTTTCTGCGGGAATGCAGTCTAGTTATTATTATTATTCTCCTAGACCAGATCTTGAAGACGTTACTATTCCTCAGGCTTTCGAGATAGAGACACCGTTCCAACTCTAAAACGACCGGCCCGGTTTGGACAAGACCGCCCACCTTTCCCTATACCGTACCTCTTGTCGTTCGTCCGTTATTGTCGTTTTTCTGCAACTTTTCCGCCATTGAAAATGAATGGCGGAATGTTCAGGCTGATGATGTCACAGTACACTGCTCTACTGTAGCAGCTAGAGTGAGCTCTGCCCTCACTCTAACCTCCACTCGGTTTTTTAATGATTAAAACTGAACCGCTTAACCTATAAACTTGATTTAAAGTTTGTAAGAGAGGTCTGGGATCTGACTGTGACCCGTGTAAATTTCATACAGCAACTACTTAAACTGTTTGAGATAGGACAGTTTAAAAATGGTGTCAGACAGTCTATGGGATTTTGCCATACATTTCATCATCTTACTGTAAACAGGTCAGGGTGCATGTCTGAAGTTTTAAATTATCAAAACTCAACCGTTTAACCTAGAAACTTGATTTAAACTTTGTAAGAGAGGTCTGGGATCTGACTGTGAGCTGTGAAATTTTGATGTGGCAACTACTTAAACTGTTTGAAACAGGACAGTTTAAAAATGGTGAAAGAGAGGCAGACAATACTGTTGCAGTTGCACCTGGACCAACTGCCATTTTTTAAACGTGGAATGTTCAGGAATAGAACTCTTGAGTGATGTCATAATCCCCATGCCATGGCCTGCATAATGTTCTGCCATGGGAGTGTATTGCAGCCTATAGTAGTTATCTCTAGTAGTTATCTATGTAGTCAGTGCTACTCTGTTAACCTAGCAAACGTTTGTTAGCCGTTATGTTAACAATGCTAGCTATGCTAAAATGCAAAATAATTAACTGGGTTAAAAGTGTCACTTGGTTGACTCAGCTAGTATTCGTTAGCAGTAATGCTAACAATGGTAATAATGCTAACTATGCTAAAATATGACGTAAGTAACTGTGCTAACAGTGTTGTGTACCTATATTACCTGAGGCTATTTAGCCATTATGCTAACAATGCTAGCAATGCTAACTATGCTAAAATGCAAAATAATTAACTGGGTTAAAAGTGTTACTTGGTTGACTCAGCTGGTATTCGTCAGTAGTATGGCTAACAATGCTAATCATGCTAACTATGCTAAAATATGAAGTAATTAACTGTGCTTACAGTGTTGTGTACCTATATTAGCTGGGGCTATTTAGCCATTATGTTAACAATGCTAGCAATGTTAACTATGCTAAAATGCAAGCACACTTTTTGCATTTTCTGCGGGAATGCAGTCTAGTTAAGTGTGCTTGCAAAAAGCACACTTATTGTTATCTCCCCGTTTATTCTTCTTCTTCTTCTTCTTCTTCTTCTTCTCCTGAACCAGATCTTTCAGACATTACTTGTCCTCAGGCTTTCGAGATAGAGACACCGTTCCAACTCTAAAACGACCGGCCCGGTTTGGACCAGACCGCCTACAATTCTGTATACCGTACCTCTTGTCGTTCGTCCGTTATTGTCGTTTTTCTGCAACTTTTTGGCCCATTGAAAATGAATGGCGGAATGTTCAGGCTGATGATGTCATAGTAAAGTGGTCCACTGTAGCAGCCAGAGTGAGCTCTGCCCTCACTCTAACCTCCACTTCGTTTTTTAATGATTAAAACTTAACCGCTTAACCTATAAACTTGATTTAAAGTTTGTAAGAGAGGTCTGGGATCTGACTGTGACCTGTGTAAAATTCATGTGGCAACTACTTAAACTGTTTGAGGCAGGACAGTTTAAAAATGGTGTCAGACAGTCTATGGGATTTTGCCATACATTTCATCATCTTACTGTAAACAGGTCAGGGTGCATGTCTGAAGTTTTAAATGATCAAAACTCAACCGTTTAACCTATAAACTTGATTTAAACTTTGTAAGAGAGGTCTGGGATCTGACTGTGAGCTGTGAAATTTTGATGTGGCAACTACTTAAACTTTTTGAAACAGGACAGTTTAAAAATGGTGAAAGAGAGGCAGACAATACTGTGGCAGTTGCACCTGGACCAACTGCCATTTTTTAAATGTGGAATGTTCAGGAATAGAACTTTTGAGTGATGTCATAATCCCCATGCCATGGCCTGCATAATGTTCTGCCATGGGAGTGTATTGCAGTCTATAGTAGTTATCTCTAGTAGTTATATATGTAGTCAGTGCTGCTCTGTTAACCTAGCAAACGTTTGTTAGCCGTTATGTTAACAATGCTAACTATGCTAACTATGCTAAAATGCAAAATAATTAACTGGGTTAAAAGTGTTACTCGGTTGACTCAGCTTGTACTTGTTAGCAGTTATGCTAATAATGCTAACAATGCTAATTATGCTAACTATGCTAAAATGTGAAGTAACTGTGCTAACAGTGTTGTGTAGCTATATTAGCTGTAGCTATTTAGCCGTTATGCTAACAATGCTAGCAATGCTAACTATGCTAAAATGCAAGCACACTTTTTGCATTTTCTGCGGGAATGCAGTCTAGTTCTTCTTCTTCTTCTCCTGAACCAGATCTTTCAGACGTTACTATTCCTCAGGCTTTCGAGATAGAGACACCGTTCCAACTCTAAAACGACCGGCCCGGTTTGAACAAGACCGCCTACATTTCTGTATACCGTACCTCTTGTCGTTCGTCCGTTATTGTCGTTTTTCTGCAACTTTTTGGCCCATTGAAAATGAATGGCGGAATGTTCAGGCTGATGATGTCACAGTGCACTGCTTCACTCTAGCAGCTAGAGTGAGCTCTGCTCTCACTCTAACCTCCACTCGGTTTTTTAATGATTAAAACTCAACCGCTTAACCTATAAACTTGATTTAAAGTTTGTAAGAGAGGTCTGGGATCTGACTGTGACCTGTGTAAATGTCATACGGTAACTACTTAAACTGTTTGAGATAGGACAGTTTAAAAATGGTGTCAGACAGTCTATGGGATTTTGCCATACATTTCATCATCTTACTGTAAACAGGTCAGGGTGCATGTCTGAAGTTTTAAATGATCAAAACTCAACCGTTTAACCTATAAACTTGATTTAAACTTTGTAAGAGAGGTCTGGGATCTGACTGTGAGCTGTGAAATTTTGATGTGGCAACTACTTAAACTGTTTGAAACAGGACAGTTTAAAAATGGTGAAAGAGAGGCAGACAATACTGTGGCAGTTGCACCTGGACCAACTGCCATTTTTTAAATGTGGAATGCTCAGGAATAGAACTCTCAAGTGATGTCATAATCCCCATGCCATGGCCTGCATAATGTTCTGCCATGGGAGTGTATTGCAGCCTATACGCCTTTTTCACTGCGACGCCATCTTGCATTCTAAACGGTGTTTGGGTGGGTAACCAACGTTCTATGGCAACCATAAACAACTATCAGCTGATCATATCTATGAATGAAAGATGTCGTGGACCAAAAATCTCCGCCTCCTCCCCCCTATAACAGCGGGGTATATTGAATGTTAATAATAATAATAATAATACATTTTATTTCAAATATAAAAGCGCCTTTCAGGACACTCAAGGTCACTTTACATATAAAATAAATACATAAATAAATGCATGGAGTCCATAGTGCCATATAATAGACCATAGGATAGTTTAAATAGGTAGGTCTTCAGTTCCTTTTTAAACTGAGCTGTGGATTCACATTGTCTGATGTCACTTGGTAGTGAATTCCATAGCTTAGGGGCTGTATAGGAAAACGCTCTCTCCCCCATGCTGCTGAGGTTCATCTTGGGTACCTTGAGCAGACCAGCTGATGAGGATCGCAATGAGCGGGTAGGGGTGTAACTCACCAGGAGGTCAGTGATGTAGTTGGGAGCAAGGTTATGCAGGGCCTTATATGTCAGCAGTAGGATTTTACACTGTACTCTCTGGGTAACTGGTAGCCAGTGTAGCTGTAACAGTAACAGGTGTTATATGGCTAGTTGATTTTGTGCCTGTTACTATCCTGGCTGCAGAGTTCTGGATTATTTGGAGGCGGTGGAGGGATTTATGTGGAATGCCAGAGAAGATGGAGTTGCAGTAATCAATGCGTGATGTAACATAGGCATTTACAAGAACTTCTGCACTCTGCTGACTGAGGGAAGGGCGCAGTCTTGCAATGTTACGGAGATGAAAAAAGGCACTGCGTGATACACTACTGATGTGAGCATCGAAGGAAAGTGTGCTGTCCAATACAACACCAAGACTCTTCACTTTGGTGGAGCAGGCAATGTTGGAGCCATCAATGGAGAGGGAGAGTCTGTTTTCCATCTTTGCCAGTGTTGCCTTGGAGCCCACAACCAGTACTTCAGTCTTTTTGCTGTTCAGTTTTAAATAGTTGGTAGTCATCCACAAATTGATGTCATGCAGACAGGCAGTGATTGCAGCAGGAGGAAGAGAGGCAGTTGGTTTGGTGGACACATAAAGCTGGGTGTCATCAGCATAGCAGTGAAACTGAACACCATGTTGCCTGAGGATACTTCCCAGTGGGATTAGGTAGATGATGAAGAGCAGGGGCCCCAGAACAGACCCCTGTGGCACTCCTTTCATGACAGCAGCACTCTCAGATTTGCAGTCCATAATCTGGACAAGCTGTGTCCTGCCAGAGAGGTAGGAGGTGAACCACTGGTGAGCACTGCCCTGTACTCCAATGTTGGCAAGACGCTCCAGAAGTAGCTGATGTGATATGGTGTCAAAAGCTGCACTCAGATCAAGGAGGATTAGGATGGAAATAAGTCCAGAATCAGATGCGCAGAGGAGGTCATTGGTTATCTTCACTAAAGCAGTCTCTGTGCTGTGCAGCGGTCGAAACCCAGACTGAAATGGCTCAAACAGGTCATTGTCCTTCAGGTGATCCTGGAGTTGAGATGCCACCACCCTCTCCATAACTTTTGAGATGAATGGCAAATTGAAGATAGGTCTGTAGTTATTTAGGTCATCATGGCTCAGCCCAGGTTTTTTCAGGGTTGGTCTTACAATAGCAGTCTTCAGTGAAGAAGGGACTTAGCCAGTGATAAGGGAGGTGTTTATTATTTTTGATATCATTGGTATGAAGGATGGTAGACACATCTTTACCAGGCTTGTCGGAACAGGGTCCAGCTGACAGGTGGAGGAGTTGCACTTGGTGATGAGACCAGAGATGTAACTTTCAGTAGGAAGATGGAATTCCCTAAGTGCATCAATAGTAGGTGAGCCTATCTGAATCAATGAGCAAGGTTGTTTCAGCTTAGTAATTGAACACTCCAATTGCTGATGGATTGCCTCAATTTTTGTGTGAAAAAAGTTCAGGAAGGCTGAGCAGTGTTCAACAGAGACATTCTGATGGATGGTACTATCAGGTGGTTTAAGGAGACCATTCACAGTGGAAAAGAGAGTCCTGGTGTTTCTTTCTCCCTCAGTAATGATCCTTGCATAGTATGAGCTCTTTGCAGCAGAGAGTGCTTTTTTGTACTGAAGAATGTGCTCTGAGTACATCCCTTTGTGGACAGCAAGACCAGTCTTTTTTGACAGTCGTTCCAGACCCATGGACTTCATTTGGCGTAGCTCAGGAGTGAACCAAGGTGCCGAGTGTACAAATGAAACAGTCTGTGTCTTTAAGGGTGCAAGACTGTCAAGCACTGTAGACATGCAGTTGTTGTAGTGGTCAACCAGATCCACTACTGAAGCATTGGGAGAAGAGCAAGGATAGGAGGCAACCAGTGAAGTAAGTTTCTCTGGCTCTACATTCTTGATGTTGCGGTAAGACATGACACGCTGAACTTTTGATTTCCTGATGGACAGATAGGTGTCAAATAGCACAGCTTTGTGGTCTGAGATGGGTAGTTCAGCAGTAGTGAAATTCCTAGGTGTTATACCAGAACAACAGACCAGGTCTAAAATATGACCTTTGTTATGAGTTGGAAAATCAACATACTGGTTGATGTCAAAGCAATCAAGCATATCCATAAAGTCTTTTCTGCATGTTTTAGAAGAGTTATCCAGATGGATATTAAAATCACCCACCAAAATAATGTTAGGAGTCATTGCATTAAGTTCAGTAAGGACAGTTGAAAGTTCAGTAATAAACACACTTGATGGTTTTGGAGGTCTGTACAATACCGCAACAATGGTAGGTGTAGCTCCTTGGAGTTTGACAGCCATCAGTTCAAAGGAGGACTGATCAGGTAGAGTGAGTGGTGTCATTTTGATGTTCTCACGATAGAGCAGGGCGAGACCGCCCCCTCTCCCGGAAGTGCGGGGCTTGCAGATGTAAACAATCCAGGCGGGACAGCCTGATTCAGCCTGATACAAACCCTGGCTGGCTAGGCCTATATTATCGCCGACTAGCATATACAAAAAAATCTTACCTCTGTCACTGTTTCCCTGTCCCTGTCTCTGCTTCGTGAGAAGAATTTCCAGATATCTATTTAGAAAAGTCATTCCGTACTGTTTTAGCCCATGTAGGATAACAGGTTTGTTAAAATGTTGTATACTTTTGTTTCAGAAACTTTGCTACCACATCTCACCCCTCCAGTATCGTGCACATGCACTAAACTGGACCCACGTTTCCGTTTCAAACTGTGGAGCAATCACGTAGAGCAATCCCATTCTAATATGCTTTAATTGAATTTCTTCCCAAATAGCACTGCATATTACAGAATTTTTTAGGGAGACATTTTTTTTATCTATAGGCCTTGATACTACAGCATTTAATGAGATGGCATGACATCAGCAGCTTAAGCACAGCACATCATTCTACACGATCCCTGCTGAGCTCCAAAATTTGTTATGATGCGTAACAAAAAGGCACACAAGACTGTTAGTAATTGCAAGGTTGCTTCACAATTAGTTGGCTAGTGCCACTCCAGGTCTTAAAATACAATCAAGTATAAAATATGCAAGGATAAAAACAAAAATATATGGAGAGGTTTATAGTTGAGGACCCTCGGACCTAAAAAGAATTCCATCCAACTTAGTGTCAAACATTTCATTTAACTATTGGGACAATTCAGTGGTAAATAAGAGGCTGAAATTTAATTTACCGTCTGTGTGGTGCAAACTTCAGTGCATGCCCAATGCACTCCTCAATCTCCACCACTTTCTTATCAGGGAAGTTGTGCATGCAGGCCTCTGCAAAGTGAAGTTCAAAAAAAAAGTTGAATATTTAAATATATGTCAAACCTGACATAACTTGCATTTGAAAAACATACCCGATAAACTTACCAGTTATAATTTTGCAGAGGGCCAAGGTCTGGAAGGCCCTTTTCCCCTTCCTACCCCTCAGACTGTAGAGGGAAAGGACCTGGTTTGTTACAACCTGCTGCACGATTCAGCGCACAGCCGCCCCTGGATTTGCTCCGCCAAGCCTTTCAATAAAACATTTCTAATAAAAAAAAAAACACACACATAATTAATACTCGAGGAATGGCACAAGCTCTCCACAGTCATTTACAATGAAAGTAAAAGTAAAAGTACAACTTTTTAACATCAATTTCTATTTTCTACTCATACACAGGAGCCTACCGCATTAAGTTTGCAGCAGGTTTTTGAGGCAGGTACAATGCGAAAATAGATACTTGTTTTCTTTCGGTATGACGGCAGTGTTTCCTGCTCAAGAAATTGGCATTAAAGTACCGATATGATTCAGTCTAATGTTTGTCAATGGATTCAGTGCACCGTTTGTATCAAAAGTACAGCATTTACTGCACGAACACTGTGGCAAATCTGTTCTGCACAACAGGAACAACAATTCACTGTAGTGATGAGTGTGATCAAGGATGGCATCGGCATCATGTAGTTAACAAAACAAAGAATTGTCAACATACCTTCTGTTGATCTTCTTGTTGTTGAAACAAACGCTCCGATCGGGGAAACACGTAAACATCCAGTTAGCCCGCAGTCCTTTAATTCGTTTAAAATTTCTGTGGTTGGCGCGTCCAGTCCGGTACAGTCCTGCAGCTGGCTGGTACAGGACGTGACGTCACGTACTCGCGAGGCACATTTAAAGACACACAGCACTTAACCATAACGTATGTCTAGGGCCATCCCTCCTGCTTTGTAGATTAATAATTTCAGTCTATGCTTCATAAATTATATGGCAATCTATTGAATTGTCAAAGTTGCTGTGCTTTGTCAGTCACACAAACAAAAACCGGCTGAACCAGTGTCCAAAAACTAGAATACACAAGCAATGGTTTTAATAGCCCAGCCATTTCATATGCCTCTGAATGGCTATTGTTAGTACGTAGGTAAAGCTTGCTTCAATAGCCCAGGGGTTTCATATTCATCTGAATTGCTATCATTAGCACGTAGGTAAAGCTTGCTTTAATAGCCCAGCCATTTCATATGCCTCTGAATGGCTATCATTATCACGTAGGTAAAGCTTGCATCAGCGCCTGTTCGAAACAAAAGGTCGAAACTGGACGTCATCTTACCCCAGACAAACGAGCTGTGGGTTGTTTAACAGTATTTTATTTATTTTCGGAGTAGTTTTCAATAAGTTCAACAGCAATAGAGAGAGAGAGAGAGAGAGAGAGAGAGAGAGAGAATTAAACAGCCTGGATATTGTGATTCGAAGATAATATTCCAAAGTAGGCATATTACTAATGGCTAAAATCTGAATAATTATCTATTCAACCTCTATCTACAGCATGTAAAACTGTGTAAGCAGCTGTTTACTGCCCTGTGATTTAGTTTCATATATAATGTATAGAAAATATGCAAGCAAGAATATTGGGGGGAAAACCCTAAATCGGGAAATATGCTGTAGTTAAAGGAAGTCACCTAAGTGTAAAATACCAGACAACTTCTCATATCAACCAAAAAGCAACCAAATCCTAACTACAGGGGAACGTTTCAGTTGCATGGTTCCCTAAACGTTTAGGGAACGTATGATTCTCTAACGTTTTCTCTGTAACCAAAGGTAACGTTCTCTAAAGGTTAGCTTTTGGTTTGGTTCTAACCTAACCTTTAGAGAACCAAAGTCTAACGTTCCCTGAACTTTCTCTGTTACTAGGGTAAGCTCTTTGACCCTACGGTACATCAGAGGGTCAAAAAGCAATTTAATAACTACTAAACTTTCATTTAACATGGTGCAGTAGCGACACCTATTGGCAAACTATATACACTGCCTTACATAACTACAACGTTTGGTTGCAGAAAAAAATACTTACTAACTGTCTCTCATTCTTTTGCTGACTTCACTGTAGGCCTAAATACCTTGATCGTTTTACTTCAACAAGGATAAACTTTGCAGACGTAGTTTTCATTGAAACAGTCAATAAGCTAAATAGGTTAAACCAGCACGAACTTAGTAGACTACTTGCTACTCGCCATCATCTTCGGACATGTTGGTGATTAAGCTGTCATCCCCTTCAGCAGACCCCACCATGTCCACGGGTTTCACAACCGGTTTGGTACACATGATGTTGTCCAGGTCATCGTACCAGGGGAACCTCTCTCTCTCTTCTGCCGAACTGCCACTTCTATTAGGGCTATCATGGCTTTTTACGTATAAGTGTCCTTTGCCCTTTGCCCTGCATGCAAACGAACTAGCCAATGATGCATTCGGGTACATCTCGATAAGATTCATTTGACATAGGGAATAGCTTTAATAGGGAATGCCTTTTAAAAATGTGGTTTTAGTGGTGGTGGGGCACAAATGCATTCATTACAAAATTACATAGAAATGCTACAATAATAAGCGATCGAGTTGAAAGTTTTTACTGTACCTGCTTTGTACTGTAGCCTACAATAAAAACAACGTGATATCCCACTACACTGGCCTGATAGCTTTCACACTGTAAACGAACCGTTCTAGAGATCGATTGAGAACACCCCCTTCAAGCGGTCTGGATCGGTTTGTTTTGTTCCGGAACAGAGTACGATTGTTGCTTTCACATATACCCAATCGAACCGTTCCCTTGGGGCAAGTGATCCACGTTCCGTTTCAAAGAGCTAGGTGTGAAAGCGCCCTTAATAAAGTTTGTTTTTTCCTGCACCAAAACGTTGCAAAACGTTCGTTCTAATGTTCATGCATTGCATTGCGATAAATTTGATCGTATTAGGTCACGTCTGAATAGAGTGCATGGCCACTTTTCTGAAGAGACGTGACGCGACCACTAAAAGGCATGCAACGAATGCGAGACATTGTACAATGTATGCAACAGTTCGTACGAGGCTAAAAAATTCAGATCGCAAAGTGTTGTAAAGTGTTCGTGAGCCAATTGTGAAAGGGGCTTAAGGAAGTTAGCAACGACGGTTTTGGGAAACGGACCCCAGATGTCCGACTCTCTCAATTGATGTTAAATCTTAAAAAACAACATGAAATTCTAAAGATTTGTTCTGTAAAATTAATCAATATATGCATATTATTGTATTTTATACATTTTTTAAATGGTTTATTGTTGTAATATGTTTTATTAATGTATTATTATTTATATATATATATACACGAGAGGTACTGGATCTGCCTAAATAAGTCCTGGAACACAGGAAGGCCAAAATAGGAACAGGGGTTTATTTGTAGGTAGGATCTGGCACAAATAAACCCCTGTGAAGGAGCTATACTAGCCTGGTAAAGCAGCCCATCATACGTATCTGTCTTTACCCCAATTGTTAACATCCGAAAACTAACGGACTAACAACTAACAGAGCAAGCTGGAAGATTAATCTTTTCCCAGACCCTGTGGACAGTAGGGCCATAATGTCTCTTCTACA
Source organism: Setipinna tenuifilis (assembly GCA_030347295.1). Classification (NCBI taxonomy): domain Eukaryota; kingdom Metazoa; phylum Chordata; class Actinopteri; order Clupeiformes; family Engraulidae; genus Setipinna; species Setipinna tenuifilis. The sequence continues at coordinate 31,423,034 of CM059273.1, forward strand.
AATGAAACTCCTTAAACATTCTTTTTGCTCCAACTTTAATTATTTGATATTCTGAAGCATTACCACAACAGACTGAATGGCCTTGCTTACTTTGTTCTTTGCTGCCATGGCCGAGCTACATCCACAGATAGACTACAAGTAAAACGTAGAGCACACAATGAGGTCATCGCTCACGAACACTCCCTCTGTCCACTGATTGGCTAGGATTGAGTCTGCCTACAACCAGCACTTTTAATGAGACCTGCACCAGACCCTCTGCACAAAACGAAGTGAAGTATGAGGAGCTAGTTTACCAGATTAGAGCTATACAACCTTGGACTCAAACCAACTTTGCACTATCCAGCTAAGCTGTTTGTGAATGAACGGCAAGAAATGGCTCTGAGCTGTCAGGGAGGCACAAGAGCTTGTATACTCGCATTGCAGGTCACACCATTGAACTAATTTGAATCAGCACCGAGAAGACAGACAACCTTTGCCTTTCAATGGAGAGCTAGATTTTGTATTAGTTAGTTATTAGTGTATTTGGCTAAACAAAATATTTGCATGTCTTTTGCATTAGGTGATGTTCTTCAGATGGTTAAATGTGTTTTAACAATGAGCAGTCAGCTGTTTTTAATGTGACTTTAACTTGCTAAGATACAACCTCAGCCTAGCCTAATATGCAAGTGTCATTGTTAGAGTGTTTTTATTTCTTTCCACTGGGCTTCTCTACTTAATTGCATAAATTAACATACAAGAAAGACTTTTTAGCCTTGTTGATGGCATTTCTCTATATTTAATACTGTACATGTTGTTTGTTATTTGTTTACTATAACTAATAACTTTATAGTAAGATGTGGGTCAGACTCTGGTGTTCGTATGTTGTAAGTTCGTGACAGGACAGTCAAAGAGATGCCTTTCAGCAGTTGGAGTTGCTTTTTGGGCAGTCTCCAGGCTAGGGATTTGAGTGGGATGGGGTATTGCTTACAGTTCATGTTTTTTTCTTTTGCCAGCTCCTCTTAGTTTTGTTAGTGACAGTGAATATCTACCTTGCTTTACAAACATGTAGAAAGGCACACGATATTTGCAGCTCAAATGCAGGGAAGGGCTTACAAGTTTATTAGTTGTAATGCGAGAGGCCTTGGTCAGGCTAAGGTATTTGCACACCTGAAATACCTGTCTGCAGATATGTTTATTCCAGGAAACACACATCAATCATACTGAAAAAAGGAAATATAGGCCTACATGTGAACACTGTGAGCACTCTCAGACCCCTTTAAAATGAACTGAACCGAGACCATCTCTGGAGGTGGTCTTCGTACGGTTCACTAAAAAGTCCACACAGTCCGCGGTGTGTACACATAGCACTCCGGGTTTTGTGCACAGTTTTATGATCTTTTAAGCTTCCCGTAAAAATGTCTGCATTGGAAAAGCAGCTGGAAAACTACCCAGAATGCCAAAGACTGACAGTCTTAGAGCTCTAGAGAAGTTACAGTGTGAACAGAAAGAGGACTGAGGCTCCATCAGACCTTAAGTGGACCAGAAAGAGAACTCAGTCCTCTTTCACAATGTGAACACAAACAGAACTGAGCTTGTTTTCTGTTGGTCCACTTGTTGGTCTTCTTTTAGGGGACTACATTTGGTTCATTCAAAGGAAACTGTGATGTCCAATTTCAAATTTCAAACAGACCTTGTGGTTTTCTTTGACAAGCTTTTCTTTCTAGTAAATGAATGTGTACCTTTTCAGACGAATGGTGGAGGGATGGATCGATGTATGAATGGCAGGCAGAAAGGTAAGCAGGCAAGCAGGCAGGCAGGTAAGCAGAGGTAGCAGGCCGGGTTAGCAGGATGGGATAGAAGGATGGGTTTTGCATGCAAACTCTAGGTCCTGAACTTCTGAACTTAAAATAATGCTTTCAAATTGACTTCAAAGTGAAGAGAGAATCCAAAAAGCTCAGGAATAGTGAAAAATCTTGAAGGTGCTCTTTGGGGTGGGGGAAAAATTGAAGTCTAATCAAAGAAGTTTCCAAGGCACTCTTCATCCAAGAAATATAAAAAGCCTTTATTAGTACATGGCTATTTTTAGGTTAAAAACAGTGGATTGGGCAGACACCCACGCGTAGCGGCGCAGAGCCTTCTTCAGGGTATGCTGCATAAACAAACAATGGCCAACTACCTTAGGTAAGCTATTTAATTTCATGTTCTTGCTATGTGCCGGGGACTTCGCTTGTTACATTCAAGGGGGCAGGAATAGATGCGGAAGTTAAATCATCATGGGCGAAAGGACCCACCCGGAAAGGGCCCAGTAACCTTTAGCATTCCATAGACTTCCATTCATTTTAGCATAATTTTCACATGAAGTAACTTCACATAGGAGGCACGATACGCCTTGATGTTGGTATTGTTGAACTCCGGAGAAACCACTGCAAAACATATTCGCCTCAATCAGAAATCTGTTATGTCATTGTCATTGTTTATCTGAAATTGTGCTAAAAATGACGTCACAGATCATGCGACAGCTAGTGAGTTTCTGTGGCACAGGAGGAAATTTACTGTACTGTTTGAATAACAAGCCATACCCATAATCATGCTCGTTTACTTTTCTGTTCATGTCAGGGCAATATTTCCAGAGAGCCAAGCTCTCTGTTCCATACTTCTGTGTGGTTAATGTCTGACGAAAAACCCATACAACACTATGTATCCAGAAAAAAGAGAGCTTAAGGCAGAAGACTAAAAGATATAGTCAGGGACCTATCTTTTCAAGAAGATCTCTGTAAAAAAACATCCCAAATACACCACTCTTGAAACAATTTCGAACTGAAAATATGAATATAATACCATCCTCCCTTAAAGAGTTGGCACAATACTTACTAAAATGCAGCAAAACATTTTAAGCTCGGCAACAAGCCCCACAGACTTCTTGCTAGACAACTGCGACACTCATAGGCTACCTGCGCTATTCATAAAATAAGAGATAACCAAGCGCTGCATGAAAATTAGGCTTTTCATTGACTGAACCGGATGAAGCCGATTTTTTCAGAATTTCGCTTGGTCACGTGTCACCCTTCGGTCTACTGGGCAAACTCCTGTTGATGTCGAGTAATGTCGGCCAACGAACCCAAATATGATAAATTGACAAGTAGATGCTCAAACACACATCAGACAGCATACGATCACTTTCGTAATTTTTGAGTGTTTTTCTACCATTATAGTTGCAATCACATTTACTGGGGTGGAAGGCTAATACTGTACTTGGGTATTCTACTAACTGTCATTCCAGGTAGTCTTGCAAGTTACCATGTCAAGGGCACTACCTAGTTAGCACGTCCATACTGACCTGTAGTGTGTAGCTTAGCTTAGCCATCTTTCTTTGGGCTTCATTTGCATCGAATGGTAAAATCCACAAAGATTACAGCTCCTCTTACAAACAAATACCAATTCTGGTGCTTATTTTGTTGGAAATACAGCTGGAAATATTGCCCTGACATGAACAGAAGAGTAAACGAGCATGATTATGGGTATGGCTTGTTATTCAAACAGTACAGTAAATTTCTTCCTGTGCCACAGACACTCACTAGCTGTCGCATGATCTGTGACGTCATTTTTAGCACAACGACCACCAGCACACCTTCAAGATGACCACGCCTTGGGTGAGGGTGAAGGCGATGGACTGGCCTAGCATGTCCCCAGACCTGAACCCAATTCAGCATCTGTGGGGCATCCTCAAATGGAAGGTGGAGGAGCTCAAGGTCTCAAGCTCAAGGTCAGCTCCGTGATAATAATAATAATAATAATAATAATGCATTTTATTTCAAATATGAAAGCGCCTTTCAGGACACCCAAGGTCACTTTACAGACAAAATAAATACATAAAAAAATGCATAGAGTCCATAGTGCCATATTATAGACCATTGGATAGTCTGAATAGGTAGGTCTGCAGATCCTTTTTAAACTGAGCTATGGATTCACACTGTCTGATGTCACTTGGTAGTGAATTCCATAGCTTAGGGGCTGTATGGGAAAACGCTCTCTCCCCCATGCTGCTGAGGTTCATCTTGGGCACCTTGAGCAGACCAGCTGATGAGGATCGCAATGAGCGGGTAGGGGTGTAACTCACCAGGAGGTCAGTGATGTAGTTGGGAGCAAGGTTATGCAGGGCCTTATATGTCAGCAGTAGGATCTTAAACTGTACTCTCTGGGTAACTGGTAGCCAGTGTAGCTGTAACAGTACAGGTGCTATATGGCTAGTTGATTTTGTGCCTGTTACTATCCTGGCTGCAGAGTTCTGGATTATTTGGAGGCGGTGGAGGGATTTATGTGGAATGCCAGAGAAGATGGAGTTGCAGTAATCAATGTGTGATGTAACATAGGCATTTACAAGAACTTCTGCACTCTGCTGACTGAGGGATGTCATCATGTAGGAGTGGAAGAGGATTCCAGTGACAACTTGTGACGCTCTAGTGAACTCCATGCCCAAGAGAGTTAAGGCAGTGCTGGAAAATAATGGTGGCCACACAAAATATTGACACTTTGGGCAGAATTTGGACATTTTCACTTAGGGGTGTACTCTGTTGCCAGTGGTTTAGACATTGATGGTTGTGTGTTGACTTATTTTGAGGGAACAGCAAATTTGCACTGTTATATAAGCTGTACACTGCCTACTTTACGTTGTAGAAAAGTATTATATCTTTAGACTTCTCTCATGGAAAGATAATTTAAAAAGTACAAAAATGTTAGGGGTGTACTCACTTTTTGACATACTGTACATACTATGACAACATATATCCGTTTCACAAATCACGCATACACACTACACAAACACACAGTATGCCATTTATTCAAAACCCACATCCATGCCCATTTCCAGGAAATCATTACTACACAAATTCTCACGTCACAACAAAGTTGTACCACACACTCATAATACCAACAGTTCCCACATGTCAATACACTGCGACAGTCATACCATGTACTGCTATGCGGTACATCTACTTTCTTTTAGTTTAATATAAAATTGGAGCAAATGTTACGGAATTAATTACAAACATGGTAGTTAAAATGGATGTGATTTGGTGCATCTTGTACTGCTGGCAGGATGTTTACCAATTTGAAAGCATGTGCCAGCTGGACCTCTTGTCTGCCAGTGCATAATCTGCCTGTACCACCATCTTGCTTTTCACAGAGCCGTTTTACAGGTCCACAAACCCTGTTTTCACTGCCTATCAATCCTTCAGAGTGGGCAATTGAAACATTGTATGTGTAGAGCATGCTCTGTGATGTAAGAAAGAGGTTCAAAGTCTTCGCAACATCAAAAGACAAGAAAAGGTTGTGTGTGTGTGTGTGTGTGTGTGTGTGGAGGGGGAGGGGGAGGATGTGTTTGTGCGTATGTGTGTGTGTGTGTGTACACTAATGTGTATATGTGCAAAGCGTTGACAGACTGTTATTCATTCATGTCTGGTTCGTCCATGAAAATGTCTTGGATTTTTCAGACCTGTCTGAATTATATGCCTTTAAACTAACTGAGATTGAGCCCTCGTGGCAATCAAACAGTACGTTCAACACCTGTCACCACTCCAGTCTTTTTCTCCCAGCGCTGGCGCTTTTCAAGTCTGATACTGCACCAAATGGGTATTGCAGGGAAGACTGCCGTATTCTCTCTCTCTCTCTCTCTCTCTCTCTCTCTCTCTCTCAGGCCCTTAATATTTGCTGGCCCAGCTCTCTGGCACATCTGTGATCTATAAACATGATGCCTCACTGCCCGTGTCATGCATCTGCATCTCTGTGCAGGCAGTGCCAACATCTGGTCCTCTTCTCTGGTAGACGGGAGTGCTAAAGACGGAAAAGTGCTGCATGTCTGCCTGCCTGATGGGTTTTGACGATTGCTGTTCATTGTGTTTGGGGTTTTAGGATAATGGAGAACCCTTTTGTCTGACAAAAATGCTAAGTAACTACACTTTAGTGAGAAGCCCCCCTGCCTGCAAAAAACTTATTTTGTCTTTCAGAAACCAGTTGTTTGATGTGTGCTGCTGGTTGGGACCTACGGTATATCCTGTAGGTATATCCATTTTTTGGGACATTGGCAAACTCAGTTTTCAATGGATTTTCTTGGCATTGTTTCCAAGCTTTTGAAAAACTAGTGTTGTATTTGATTTAGTCACCTGCCCTTCGTTAACTGCTTAGTTCCACTGTCGTATTTAATGATTCCCTCTTCCCCTACAACAGTTTCTTTCTGTGTAGTTAATTGAAACAAATAAACTTGATTTAGATAGGCTGAAATCTGTAAACACTAAGTGCAGATTACATTGTTCAAACTTATCTAAATTGAGATCAAACCAGAGTGTAACAGTTTTGTGACATGTACTGTAATGTCAACAAAGTTAAATCTAATCTAATTATGCAAAAATACTTATAGCAAGCTGGGGATACTTGGTAGGACAGAGTGTCTCAGGGGGTATAAAACTGTTCAAAGTTTGAGAACCATTGGAATGGAGGAAACAAATCAAGCTACATATACGCAGAGAAGAACAGAGTAAGTAAGAGCATAACAGGAGGTTGGCTTTGTTAGGAAGGGAAGTGCTTCTGGAAAAGAATGGTCTTCAAGATTTTTTGAAGGTAAAGAGAGATGACCCTACACTTGTGGCAACTGGTAGCTGTACCTGTACACTGTACCCTGCATTGCACCAAAAGGTGGGGCTGCTGGTTATGAATTGTTTTAGCTGAAGGAAGTAGACAAATGTTGATCCACTGATGGTGCACAGCTGTATATTTTAGATAATTGATTTAGGATGTATGATTGAAAATAATTTACAATGCTGTTTTTCTGTCGCTGTTTTCTATTTGTTTATTTAAGTTGCTGCTTGCCCTCATTTACATATCAGATCACTCATCTTTTTCAGAGTTCCTGGTCTCGTTTTGTCATTTTGTGCCCTGGACCTGAGCTGTTTTGACTGCAGACAGAGTCCTGTGTCCCCGTATCTGCCAGAGAACTTACAGGCTATCTGTCTCTGTTTGTCAGGCACCCTGCTGTGTCACAAGAGTGCTGGGCAATAGTCCCAGTGGGAACCAAGCACTTCCAGACATGAGCTGTCTAACAACAATGTTCACTTTGGTTACAGCGGCTCTCCCAGGCTGCCCTCTCTATGGCCTCCCACTGAGGCTCCTCTGGGAGGCAGAAGATGAGCAGGCACCGTTCACCAGTCTACCCTCCAGGCTCAAGAGAGACTGAGGCTGAGGCTGAGGCTGCGGTCTGCCTGAGTGCAATTCTCAGCCTCAAGCCTTGTGTTCTGTGGCTCTGGGTAGGGAAGTTGGATGCAAAATGAACAGAAAGTGATTGATTCAGTCTATGTGCCTTAAACAGATTTTTACAATCGTAACGAAGAGTCTCTACAGTTTTGGGTAGTTTCTGGTCTTTGGGCAGTTTCTTTTTCAGTCTTTAATGAAACTATTATGTATGTTTATTTACATAACAAAAGGTTTTGCTTCAGAGAAAAATCACACTGTTTAGTCCCTGAGATAAATAGCCACATTTGCTTTAAAGTATTCTTTTTCACTAAACCATACCAAAAAGTACTGTATGCATGGCTGCCTCCGAAAAGCAGCTGGCTACTATTTGTCTGATTCCCATAAAATGTTTTCTTCAGGCTGTACTGTAAGAAATTACAGACACATTTGTTCTTAAAGCGAGACTCTCTGACAGTCTTCTGTGTGTTGAGCACAATGTTGAGCATGATTGTGGTTTTCTCTCACAGTTGCTTCATTTTGTCTTTCCTGGAGTGTTGCAACAAAGCTTGCAAAGGAAATGACAGACAGTCTTTTGTGTGTTTACCATGTCTCAAACCTCTGCAGCATACCCTATTTAGGCATCAATTGCCGACTATGACTAGTGGCTAGGATTGACTTTCAACTAGTATAGGCGGTACACATGTCCTTATATTTGTGGCAATAACATCATTAGCCCTATGGTCCATCACCACATTTACTCATTTTATTCTTATCTTGCCCCACCTCGCCCACCCCCCACCTATCTTTCTCCCTCTCCTTCTCTCTCTCTGTCTCTGTTTTGCAGACATACACATTCACAGTCTGTCTTCTTCTGTGCTCCTTGCCTTTATTCTATCTTGGTTAGGCATTTTCCTCAGATTGACATACTGTATGATACCTCATAAAAGCTCTCTTTCTGCATATACTGCTAATTACTGAGTGGACCACAGAGTCTGTGAAAGCCCTGACAGCTGGCTGATGGCATCATCCTTTGAGCCTGCTGTGAAATTTACTCGTAGACTGTGGTAAGGGTAGGGGGGTGGTCTAAATTTGGGTGATCTTTTTTCAGATAGCTAGCCTTTATTCTGGTGTAATCTCCGCTGACAGTATACAAAACCATGAGCCACATGTGGGCCACATCATGAGCCTTTGATGTGTGTGCATATGTATGTGTGTGTGTGTGGGTGCGTTTCTGCATCCATGTGTGTGTGTGTGTGTGTGTGTGTGTGCGTATGCAGATATACTGTCAATATTGAAATGCAAGAAACTGCATATGCTTATGCTTACATTTCATGAGTATGGAAAGGTACAGTGGGTCTTCTGGTAACACATAGGTATGCATGCAGTATGTGTTTGCATTATATTGTCATGGGGATGGCGCTGAGTATGGCAGCCTGTTACGGCAGCTCTTTAACTTTTTAACCCTTTCAACTACTTTAAGTTACTTTTATTATCTGCATTTTTCTTTTATGGCATGCAAACCTGTGCCTCTACATGACTCACTTTCTGTTTAGTTTTTTACTCATTGTATGTTAGTTTTGATCATTTTTAATCAGTTTACATTTTTCACGTTTAAAAAATGCTGCGCTCCTAAAGTCAAGTCAAGTTTATTTGTATAGCGCATTTCATACACAAAGGCAGTTCAATGTGCTTAACAAAAATAAAAGCAAAGGACAATATAAAAGCAAAAAAAGATAAAAGATAAAATAAGTTTAAAATATGTGTAACATAAGTAAAAGACATAGAGTAAAGCAATAGGTAAACATAAAAAATAAAAGAGGTAAAATAATAAATTAATTAAAGGTGAATCACAAGCAAAAAGCATCTGAGAACAGTTTAGCCTTAAGTCTAGATTTGAAACTTCCAGACATTTTTTATGTCTTCTGGAAGCTGGTTCCATAGCTGAACTGCATAGCAGCTGAAAGCTGCTTCACCACATTTTGTTGTGACAGCAGGTTTTACCAACAGATGTTTCTGTTGTGATCATAAAGACCTAGTTGGTACATATAGCAAGAACATATCCAACAAGTATTTTGGTCCCAACCCATTTACTGTTTTAAACACAAAGGCAATGACTTAAAGTCAATTCTATAACTTACTGGGAGCCAGTGCAAGGACCTTAAAATTGGAGTAATGTGTTCAGTTCTTCTTGCTTTTGTAAGAACCCTTGCTGCTGCATTTTGGACCAGTTCAAGCTGTTTGATGGTCTTTTTACTAAGGCCTGTGATAAGGCCATTGCAGTAATCTACCCTGCTGGAAATAAAGGCATGTACAAGTTTTTCTAGATCTTGTTTTAATATAAGACCTTTAAGTTTGGCAATGTTTTTTAGGTGATAAAATGCAGATTTAGTGATTGCTTTCATGTGACTGTTGAAAGTTAGTTCACTGTCAATAAAGACACCAAGCTTTTTAACAGTATCTTTTGCTTTAAGCCCTTTTGTCTCAAGAGCAGTGGCGATCCTAAGTCTTTCTTTCTTTTTCCCAAAAATAATAACCTCAGTTTTGTCTGCGTTCAGCTGAAGAAAATTGTTGGACATCGAGTTGTTTATTTGGTCAATACACCTGTAGAGAGACTCAAGCGGGGGCATAGTCATCAGGTGATAGAGCTAAGTAGATTTGAGTGTCATCAGCATAGCTATGATAACTAGACTGCATTCCCGCAGAAAATGCAAAAAGTGTGCTTGCATTTTAGCATAGTTAGCATAACTAGCAATGCTAAACTGGTAAATAGCTTCAGCTAATATAGCTACACAACACTGTAAGCACAGTTAATTACTTCACATTTTAACATAGTTAGCATAATTAGCATTGTTAACATTGTTAGCATAACTGGTAACAAATACTAGCTGAGTTAACTAAGTAACACTGTTAACTCAGTTAACTACTTAGCATTTTAACATAGTTAGCATTGCTAGCATTGTTAACATAACGGCTAACAAATGTTGGTAAGTTAGCAGAGTAGCACTGACTACATAGATAACTACTAGAGATAACTACTATAGGCTGCAATACACTCCCATGGCAGAACATTATGCAGGCCATGGCATGGGGATTATGACATCACTTTAGAGTTCTATTCCTGAACATTCCACATTTAAAAAATAGCAGTTGGTCCATGTGCAACTGCCACAGTATTGTCTGCCTCTCTTTCACCATTTTTAAACTGTCCTGTTTCAAAAAGTTTAAGTAGTTGCCACATCAAAATTTCACAGCTCACAGTCAGATCCCAGACCTCTCTTACAAAGTTTAAATCAAGTTTATAGGTTAAACGGTTGAGTTTCGACCATTTAAAACTTCAGACATGCACCCTGACCCTGTAAGATGATGAAATGTATGGCAAAATCCCATAGACTGTCTGACACCATTTTTAAACTGTCCTGCCTCAAACAGTTTAAGTAGTTGCCACATGAATTTTACACAGGTCACAGTCAGATCCCAGACCTCTCTTACAAAGTTTAAATCAAGTTTATAGGTTAAGTGGTTAAGTTTTAATCATTAAAAAACGAAGTGGAGGTTAGAGTGAGGGCAGAGCTCACTCTGGCTGCTACAGTGGACCAGTGTACTATGACATCATCAGCCTGAACATTCCGCCATTCATTTTCAATGGGCCAAAAAGTTGCAGAAAAACGACAATAACGGACGAACGACAAGAGGTACGGTATACAGAAATGTAGGCGGTCTTGTCCAAACCGGGCCGGTCGTTTTAGAGTTGGAACGGTGTCTCTATCTCAAAAGCCTGAGGAATAGTAACATCTGAAAGATCTGGTTCAGGAGAAGAAGAAGAAGAAGAAGAAGAAGAACTAGACTGCATTCCCGCAGAAAATGCAAAAAGTGTGCTTGCAAATATGTGTGCCAACATTCCGCCATTCATTTTCAATGGGCCAAAAAGTTGCAGAAAAACGACAATAACGGACGAACGACAAGAGGTACGGTATACCGAAATGTAGGCGGTCATGTCCAAACCGGGCCGGTCGTTTTAGAGTTGGAACGGTGTCTCTATCTCAAAAGCCTGAGGACTAGTAACGTCTTCAAGATCTGGTTCAGGAGAAGAAGAATAATAAACGGGGAGATAACAATAAGTGTGCTCTGCAAGCACACTTAACTAGACTGCATTCCCGCAGAAAATGCAAAAAGTGTGCTTGCATTTTAACATTGTTAGCAATGTTAGCATAGCTGCTAAATAGCTTCGGCTAATATAGCTACACAACACTGTAAGCACAGTTAATTACTTTACATTTTAGCATAGTTAGCATAATTATCATTGTTAACATTGTTAGCATAACTGCTAAATAGCTTCGGTTAATATAGCTACACAACACTGTAAGCACAGTTAATTACTTTACATTTTAGCATAGTTAGCATAATTAGCATTGTTAACAAAGTTAGTATAACGGCTAAATAGCTTCAGCTAATATAGCTACACAACACTGTTATCACAGTTATTTACTTCACATTTTAGCATAGTTAGCATAATTAGCTTTGTTAACATAATTACCATTGTTAGCATAACTGGTAACGAATACTAGCTGAGTCAACCAAGTACCACTTTTAACCCAGTTAATTATTTTCCATTTTAGCATAGTTAGCATTACTAGCATTGTTAACATAACGGCTAACAAACATTTGCTAAGTTAACCGAGTTGCACTGACTATATACATAACTACTAGAGATAACTACTATAGGCTGCAATACAGTCTCATGGCAGAACATTATGCAGGCCATGGCATGGGGATTATGACATCACTCAAGAGTTCTATTCCTGAACATTCCACATTTAAAAAATGGCAGTTGGTCCAGGTGCAACTGCCACAGTATTGTCTGCCTCTCTTTCACCATTTTTAAACTGTCCTGTTTCAAACAGTTTAAGTAGTTGCCGCATCAAAATTTCACAGCTCACAGTCAGATCCCAGAGACCTCTCTTACAAAGTTTAAATCAAGTTTATAGGTTAAACGGTTCAGTTTTGATCATTTAAAACTTCAGACATGCACCCTGACCTGTTTAGAGTAAGATGATGAAATGTATGGCAAAATCCCATAGACTGTCTGACACCATTTTTAAACTGTCCTGCCTCAAACAGTTTAAGTAGTTGCCGCATGAATTTTACACAGGTCACAGTCAGATCCCAGACCTCTCTTACAAACTTTAAATGAACGAAGTGGAGGTTAGAGTGAGGACAGAGCTCACTCTGGCTGCTACAGTGGACCAGTGTACTATGACATCATCAGCCTGAACATTCCGCCATTCATTTTCAATGGGCCAAAAAGTTGCAGAAAAAAGACAATAACGGACGAACAACAAGAGGTACGGTATACCGAAATGTAGGCGGTCATGTCCAAACCGGGCCGGTCGTTTTAGAGTTGGAACGGTGTCTCTATCTCGAAAGCCTGAGGAGTAGTAACGTCTGAAAAATCCAGGACAGGAGAATAATAATAAACGGTGGGATAACAATAAGTGTGCTCTGCAAGCACACTTAATAAACGATGGGATAACAATAAGTGTGCTTTTTACAAGCACACTTAATTAATTGAGTTGTTCTTGATGATTTGTCCAAGCGGGAGCATATAGAGATTGAATAGTAATTGACCAAGGATTGACCCCTGAGAGACACTCGTTTGTTGCAAGTATGATTTTAACCAATTTATAACTATACCAGTGAATCCTACCCAATGTTCGAGTCGATGTAGTAGTATGGAGTGATCAACAGTGTCAAAAGCAGCACTAAGATCCAGTAACACCAAGACTGATGTTTTGCCAGCATCAGAGTTAAGACGTATATCATTTATAACTTTAATCAGAGCTGTTTCAGTGCTGTGATTGGCACAGAAAGCTGACTGAAACTTACCAAAGCAATTATTTGATGTCAGAAAGGCAGTTAATTGATTAAATAATTTTTTTCAATTATTTTCCCATAAATGGTAAATTGGATATGGGCCTGTAGTTGTTAAGCACTGAAACATCAAGGTTATTCTTTTTGAGTAAAGATTTTACAACTGCTTTTTTCAAAGAGGAAGGACAAATGCCAGTCTGTAGTGATGTAGTTATAATCTGAAGTACATCTGTTGATATTAGGTGAAGAACAGATGTCAAATGTCTAGTTCAGATGTGGATGAACTGAGATTTTGTACAGTTTTTTCAAGAGTATCGTAATTGATTAAGCTAAATGTTAGGGTCCCCTCTCACTGGAGCCAATGGTTCCAGATTTTGGGCTATTTGCAATTGAGAAGCTATATTCATTCGTATTTTATCAATTTTAGCTTAGTGCTAAGTTGTTGCATTTGTTAACTGAGAGAAACTCAGGAGGCAATTGTGATGATGGGTTTGTTAACGTCTAAACAGTAGAAAATAGCACACGGGCATTGTTGACATTGCTGTTTATGATGTTAGAGAAGAAAGACTTGCTTTAGAAATTTCCGAGTTGTATTTACGGAGCATCTTTTTATGGATTTGATGGTGGATCTGAAGATTAGATTTACGCCATTTTCTTTCAGTCTTTCTACACTCTCTCTTTAGCAGTTTAATCATTGGATTCAGTTTCCAGTGGTTTTTTTTGCTTGTTAGTGACTCTTTTGAGTTAAAGGAGCAATACTATCCATAATATGTGTCATTTTTGAAGTAAAATTTGTCATTCATTCATCTGCACAGTCTGATGGTTGACTTAGAGGCTGTGGGAGTGCCTGCTCAAAAAGAAGACATGTGGCATTGTTTATGACTCTCCTTCTTACAGCCATAGACTGCTTCTGAATGTGAGGGGACACAGAAACATCAAAGAAAACACAGAAATGATCAGATAAGGTCACGTCTATAAGAGTTGTAAAGACATTAAGACCCTTTGTGATGACAAGGTCAAGGGTATGGCCAAGAAAGTGTGTTGGTCCCTGTACATGCTGTGTTAGGTTGAATGTATCGATCAGTGTGAGTAATTCATTGGCAGAGGTGTTTTCTACATTATCTACATGCAAGTTAAAATCCCCTGATATAATAAGACTGTCAAATTCCAAATAAATGTTCGATAACAGTTCTGCAAACTCCTCCAAAAAAGTGTTGCCGAGAGTCTTGGTGGTCTGTAGATTGTCAGTAGTAACATACTAGGAGAACACTTAATGAGTGCACTGAAGTACTCAAAAGATGTAAAGTTGCCAAATGTTGTCTGTTTGCGCTGAAAAGATGCTTTGAATATGTTTGCTATTCCTCCTCCCCGCCTATTATCGCTCGTGACACTCATGAAATCAAAATTTGGGGGAGCCGATTCGATAAGGGTAGTAAAGCTGTTTGCATGTTCCAGCCAGGTTTCAGTAAGAAGTGAAAAATCAAGTTTGTGTGAGCAAATAAAATCATTAATTAAAAATGACTTGTTAGAGAGTGATCTAATATTCAGAACAGCTAGTTTTTAAGGGTGTGCATTGGCACTGCCCTCACGATTCGATTCGATTCAGCAATGCATTGCGATGCATTAAGCCTGCGATGCATTAAAATTCTAAAGCATTTTTTTCATGAATCATGAGGCAAGACAAGCAGTCAGACATTAAACAACTTTTTATTGGCTCTTGTGTCACTCCTGGTTTAAGTCAAATGAAATTAGTTTCAGATATTAAAATTGTTTGTATGTGTGTCAGATATGATATTTTCTTTGTCATTTTCTTTAATATTTACTTGGATATTTTTATTGATGGGTCGTTGTGGCTAAAATACAGTGACTGTTATTACTGATTTTGCACAGGAGTTCAGGTGCTGCACTGTGTGAAAGGCTGCTGCTATGTGTAAAAAAAGGAAAGCCCTGGTCTCATTCAAAGCACTTAATGCTGTGATCTATTTTTTTAGTATATGAAACTAATTTCATTTGACTTAAACCAGGAGTGACACAAGAGCTAATGATTTTTTTCGGCACGATGCGCTTTAGCTTGGCACTACTCTACACACTTATCAAACCGGTCCTGTTTCTTTTCCACTGCCAGCAGTTACTAGTCGGGACTAGTTTAAGTGGGTGGAGTTGCCTCGACAAAGCGCTGTGGCTTGTTGTCACTGAAAACGGCAAAAAAACCATAGATAGTAGAAGAAAAAAACAGCAAGAAACGTATAGAAGAGGCGAGGCAAAAGACACTTGAGAAGAAAAGAAAACTTTAGCAAACCATACAGGACTATGAAGCAGAAGACGAGCGGCTAAGAGCTGCAAAGAGACGACATGTGAGGGTAAGCTAACGATTGAGTTGGTAGCTTTTCAGTACGTCAGGTATATTCATTTGTTACACAGTTGTAGATCGATGCGAAGTACTAAAATATGGACCGAACCTCGGAATGGTGGGATGTAATTGTTTCACGAACGCGCAGTGGATTGAAAACTTCAGGATGTCCGAAGAAACATTCAACCACAACATTTCCTTTGACCAACCAGTGGACTTCACCGTTCACGGAACATTTTAGTACTGGCTCAGCATGGCTAGAGCCACCTCTCAAACGGGTACGAAAAATAGTAACAGGTCCCAGGTCCAACCTCCAGTGGAAAAAGGCCAAAAGCAAATACAGTCGAGCCGTACCGAGCCGTTACGAAAACGTGCAGTGGAAAAGGGGCAATAGAAACCAAAATGTGTCCAGATGTCTGCTTTCCATATCTTCGGTGCATCAATAATCTTTCTCCCTCCCTCTTTCTCCGCCTCAGCCATTGTTATGACGGTCTCCTCTCTCTCTCGATTTAGACTGCGCATGTCTGTGATGTTGCTCCGGTGAGGCAACGGATTTGGTTTCCTCATTCCCCCTTCATTGCATTGAAATGTAAAGTAGCTCCCTCTACAGGGTGAAAATGGAAACGGGGAAACCAAATCGGTTGCCTCACCGGAATTGCCCACGGAAGATTTTTTTATGTACTTATTTATTTTTAAATGCGCTGAATCGATTCGGCTTGTTGCCGAATGCATGCATTGTCGAATCGATTATTGTTGACACCACTACTAGTTTTACAGTGAGCTTAGGGGTCATATCCACTGATGCGTTCTGAGGTTGTTTTGGAACAGGCAGGAGATTAGACTGGTTTACCCCATTTACAGGATGCACACGAATTCTTCTTCTTCTTGTAAGCACAGGAATAGAGAATGGCCTTGGCATCCTGGGTCCCAGCTTGTTTTCAAACTACCCTTAATGCAGAGACCCACAGCATATCAGACAGTACACTCATCAAGGTCGTCCCTACTGCCACTGTTAGTGCCCAAGCCATTAGTTTGATCAGGGGATCTTTCTGCTGGCAGAGGGGGTGGTGGTGCCCTGCGCTTTTGGGTGCTGTAATGTATGGGTATGCAGTTAATGGTTGTGGGCTCACGAAGGCCTGTCCATAGGGCATTTCTGCTTGTTTTGAGTGTCTTGGGCTCGAAAAACTCAGTCTTGTGACCCGTGACTCGAAATGGCGGCCGCTGAGTTTCTGCCTAACGCTAGACCGCTGTCTACCAGCTTCGTCCTGACTGAGATTAAAAATGAACTTTCTTCGATTGAGCAACTTATTTCAGTCCTTCTACAAAAACAAGCAGATCTTGGTGCACGTCTTTCTTTTTTGGATGATTCACGGCTACCTAGTCCTTCCACACTGGATACTACTCTGTCCCCCACCCCAGGTCGCTCTACCTGGTCTACGGTGGCTGGTGGCAGGACTCGCTGCTCTCCTCTTCCGGTCCCGGCTTGTCAGGCCGGGATTGCCTCGGAGTTACAACTCTTTTGCTCCTCTCGTGGATCTCCCCACGTCGCCTGCCCCACGGCTGAGTGGTTTTGAACGTCTGGAGGACCAGGGTCGAGAGACGTGCCCCTCGTCCAAACCGCCTGCTCTCCTGCCGGGACATCCTGCTCTTCCCTCACCGCCGCGTCAACATGGAGTCCGCAAGGCTACCTCCAAGCGCAACAGGTCTCCAGGCAGCGACGGTTGAAGTCCTGTGCATGATAAACGGCTCAGAGTCTCTTCTCCGACAGTCGCCGCATCTGTTGCTACGGCTTCCCTCTCTCCAACTGGGGGTAGCATGTCGACCCCTCAGGATGCTGCGTTGCCCCTATTAGCTGACGGTGTTCATGTCGCTAGTGCGTCTAGCCCTTATCAAACTCCACCAGCGTTGTCCACGGCTGACAGCATCCTTCAAGTTGACATTCTCCCAGCAGGTAGAAGCTGTACAGTGCTAACGGATCCGACAGTCTACATTGACCTCCGCTCCCAGTGACAGTCCCCACTGACAGTCTGTCTGTTGCTCCGTTACCTTCAGCAAGCAGTAACCTTGCCAACTCTGCCGATACAGACGGTTTACAACTTCCTCCTTTCACTACTATCCACTTGATCCCTTTCACTACTATCCCTTGATGTTCTGTGCAATCCTGAAATCCTCATTGTTGGTGATTCAATTGTCAGAGACCTAATTATACCTAGTGCTATCACTTACTGTATTTCGGGGGGGGGGGAGGGTTATTGACATTTCTATCAAGCTTCAGGACGAGCTAGAAACTTTATGTCTCACCATAGAAAGCCACGGAAAACGCTGCATCATGTCTGGCCTGATCCCATTCAACTCCAGTCACTCTGAACGTTTCAGCAGGTTGTACAGTCTCCATACCTGGCTAAAGAATTTCTGCAGTGCAGCTGGTCACGATTTTATTGCTAATTTTGATATATTCTGGACAAATTCTAGGCTGTATCGATCTGATTGTGTGCACCCAAACAAACTGGGTCTCCTACAGTTAACCACCAACTTTATTCAGTTTATTGCCTTCAGTACACCTTGACATGCATCACAGCAGGACCCAGCTCAGTTCACAAACACACCTAGCTCTAGTATGGGTCTTGCTGATCCTTGCTGCTCTCCCCCTCCTGTTTTAGCACGTGGGGATCAATCGGCACTAGTAAAGTGTAGTTCCCCTCATAACCTGCAGATAGCCCTTCTAAATGTCGGATCGCTCCGTAATAAAACATTTCTGGTAAATGACATTATCACTTCCCATAAGTATTTTTCTCACTGAAACATGGCTTTATACCTCAGGCAACTATGAACTTCTTGAGGCATCACCATTCGATTTGTCTTTTGCGCACTGCTCTCGTTCTCATCAGAAAGGGTGAGGTGTAGCAGCACTTTTTTCTCACGTGCTACCCTGTAAGACTGTTTCTTTTGGTACTTACTCTGCTTTTGAATATTTAGCTCTGAGGCAATCTAACATTTTTCTTATAGTCACAGTCTATCATCCACCACAGTATAGAGCTGGCTTTATTTCTGAGTTTGGGGATTTTTTATCTAATATCGTGACAAAGTATGATTGTATTCTTATCTCTGGTGACTTTAATATTCATGTTGATAACATGGCTGACTCTTTTGCGATTCAGTTCACAGATCTGTTGACATCCTTCGAGTTCATACAACATATTTCTGGTCCAACTCACAGCCATGGCCACACCTTAGACCTGGTTATTTAAAAAGGCCTAGAAATCTCTATAAATGGCACCTTAGATGTTGGTTTCTCTGACCACCTCTGTATACTTTTTAGTGTTTCCTGGCCGACAACTAGACATGTATGTGGTGTGAAAAAACTCTTAAGACGCAGGATTAGGGAAGACACCTCAGAGAAATTTATTGACTTTTAATGCTGCTCGGTCATGTGACCTCAGCCAGGTATCTGTTATGCCAACTCCTATCTCTCCTATGGGTTCTGTATGTGACTCTGTTGTATCCCCCTGTTGCGACACCTTAGTCAATACTTTCAACTCTTCTGTCACACGAACTATGGATAGCATTGCGCCATTGCAACTTAAGACTCTCAGTTAAATGTAGGTCACCCTGAGGAACCTCACAGAATATCAGTACCTTTAAAAGAGCCTGCCAAAAATGGCGTAAATCTAAACTGCAGGCTGATTTTGTAAACTATAAGAATCATATTCTCATGTATAACTGTGAACTTAAAAAAGCTCGAAGGCAGTACTTCTGTCACGGTGTTTCTTTGGGCTTCCTGGCAGAGCTGTGATTTTCCTTGGTTCACCATTTATTTGCCCCTAATCACATTATTAGTTTCACTTATTCTCTCTGCACTCTGCACTTCTTGCACTGCCACCTTAATTTGCCTGACCTGCTCGTCTCGTTTCCTGGTTTCTCTGATTATTCCCAGCACCTGCACTTCCTCGTTTACGCTCGTTAGCTTCTTAGTTTCCCCACTATTTAAGCCCTGACTTTTCACTGCTGCTCTGCTGCTGCCCCACTGCTGCTGCCCCAAGGTTTGTTCCTACACGGCAAGCTCCTGACTTCTGACTCCTGTCCTGTTCTCGTCTGCCTAGTTTTCTGTTTTCCAGTAGTAGTTTGTTTCTGTCCTCCACCGGTTTGTTTTCCACGTGTCTAGTTCCTGTGTTTCCTAGTTTTCATGTCGTGTTTTTGTTCCCCATTTTTGTCGTGCCTGTGCCTTGTTCTCTTGTCCTGTTTAGTCAGTTTCTCCCTCCAGTGTTTTTCTGTGTCTCCTTGGACTGATCCCTGGCCACGACTCGGACTGCACCCTGACTACGCCTCTTTCTCCAGCCCACGGCTTCGACTTGGACCGGCTCTGCTACCACGCTACCCCCGGACTCGCGGGTTCAATCCCCATTCAGCCCAGCAACACCGAGTCCCCTCCGGGGCCTCCGGATTACCTCCCATTTCCCCTTTTCCCTCAATAAAGGCCTTTGGGTTACACTAAGCAATTGGGTCCGTTCTCCTGTACCTGTCTTGTCTCCCTGGTTCCAGTACTCCGTTCTTACGTGACAACTTCTCTCAGATTATTGCTGAAAATTCAAATAACTCTAAAATACTGTTCAATACTATTGATAAACTTATCAACCCTCCACTTACGATTCCCACAGAGCTTCATTCTGTAGAGAAGTGTAATGAGTTTGCAACCTTTTTCAGTGAAAAAAAAATTACTATCAGGAGCAATATCAAGATACCCTCTAATACTGATGCCAGTTACCTTTCTCCAAGCCGATCTCTGCTTGTCAGCTCAGCCTGTCTCCTCAGTTTTGCTTTTGTTTCTCGTCTTCTAACGTTGTTGTACCGCTTTCGGCGCACAACGCGTTGAACCCCGATGTACCTGCTGCTGCGCCAGAGAGGCCAGCTGAACTGGCAGAAAATTTGCAACATGTATAGCCTGTATAGCCATGTATTTTATGTTTTAGTAAGCAAACAGGCACAAATAATAAGAGTATAGCAATGTTTTGCAGTTTATAGCAATGTTCTGCAGTTTCTTTTATCGTTTTAAATAAACAGCGATTGCAATGTTCTGCAGTTTATTTAATAAACAGCGTGGCAAGTTGTAAGAAATGAAATTGACTAATCATCAAAAAGAAAACTAGTGGACTAATGGTTTGATGGACCTCCACCTTTTATTTTTGATGTTTCCTTTGAGTTTAAAGCTTTTGTTTTACGTCTTCTAACGTTGTTGTACCGCTTTGGGCACTGTTCGAAAGTTCTCTTCTTGCCATAGGAGGACACATTATTGAAGATATTTCCTCCCATACTTCTAAGACCCGCAGAGGTTTGGGGGGATTCTTTCCATCCCTGAATATTAACTACTCAAGCGCTTTTACTTCACGCACGAGCAGATCGGTCTCCTCCACCGAAAAGCTCCTCCCATCCAGGTAAATGTGCCATCGTAATAGCAACAGGCTATGGACAATGCGCCCGCTGGCTCTTAAAGGGAATGAGAGTATAAATTCTCATTGGTTAATTGTATGTTACGCCCAAAACACACCCATGACTAATGAAGTAACTTAACCCAACCCTTTTGAACGCCATGCGCAGTGTTCGCTTTTTCCGCCGTGAAAATACCAAATTGTGTCGGGAACACCCCCAAAGCAACTTGCGCGACAGACTTTAGACAATGCGCATGTGATCGTGAAAATAGAGTCCTGAGTCTATGTCAGCCATATGAAATGTGCTATATAAATACAATTGACTTGATTTGACTTGACTCTAGCTATTGGCAGCAGTCTCCGCATACTTGCAGGGAACTGCAGGCGGGGTGGTGATGGAGATGGTATAAAATCCGGGGTTTCCGGTGAAACAGTTGTAGTTAGCGTTTTGTCAGTCATGCTGGGTGGTGAGGATGTTCCTGTGTTATCTGGTGCTGTGTGCTCATAGTCTCCACTTGATGTCTGGGGCAGCCTGACGCAGATAGTTGGTTATGAGTCGCTCCAGTAGTGTCCTTGTCATCATGCTCCCGCAGTGGCAAGGAGCTGGACGGTGGTGCGTCAGAGGTCGGATGATTTCCCGGAACTATATCCAATGCAGTTGCGACTGCCAGAGGCATATCCCAGGTCTCAGCAGAGGAGATGATTGGACCTTTCTCTTTTTCCGCTTGTGAGGGCCATTGTTTTGGCTCACCAGAATGTTTGTTGATGTACATGACCATTTCAGTTTGTACCCCAACAGAATCTTTATCAACCATGATTGGTTCTGTCTGCACTGCTACAGGGTTTTGTTTATGTCCACGGTATGCTCTATCTACGAATGCACAGTCAGAGTGCACTGCTGGCACTGGTGAGGCTGTCAGGTCATTTGCAAGGCAATGCCAGCTAATATGACACACTTGCACTCTGGTACATGTTGCATCATAAATGCCAGCTATGTGTCAAATCAATGATAGCTTTTACTGTCTTGAGTCTGATTCAACAGCTGGTCCTCATCTAATTTCACTGACTAAACGCAGTTAGCCTTATGTAGCTTCCATAACATGTGGGGTGCCTGGCCTCTAAAGGTAGCAGTTAAAGGCCTTTGTTGTGTGACCATGTGTGTGACCATCAGTGCAGACATCCCAACCTCATTTCAGGGACGTCAACAACGCGGCACAAAAAAAGAAAATATTGTTAGTCAAAAACTGAATAGCCTAATGAGAGAAACAGAGGTTGTCTATTACATCTGCAAAAATACTACAAGGGTCACTCTCACTCTTCCTCACTCTGCCTGTCTCCTTCTCTCTTGCTGCATCTGTCACTTGTCCTAATTAGCTTGGACAATGTTTCCCCAGAGGTGTGCACACAATGGCATGCACACACACAGTCATTCATTCTGTGTACACTCACACATATACACTGACACACTCACACATATACAGGACCTACTTTGTATAAAGTGTTAAAATATGTTAACGTAGTCCTGCGTAATGAACAGTTCAATTCAGCGATACAATTGATGATGACTCACACATTCAGTGACACACATACACAGACACAGACACGCACAGACTGTAACAAACAGCCGTATACAGCCACATGCACAGTGATCTTTGTATAAAGCAGGCCTGTACTGCCATAAGGAACCGATCAGACTGTGTGTCTGCAGAGCAGTGTGGTACATGCCCACAGCACAGGTTTGATTGCCCATAAAAATTTCACCAAATGGCTTAAACAGTTCTGTTTTTTCCTTTCATGCCATACCTCTGTTCACCAAATACACAGTCCTGTAGTGACTGTTTGTGCCTGGTAAAAATGTAAACATCATGACATAGGGCTGGGGAAGAGCTCTGATTAGGGGGCCTGTGGTTTTCCTGTGGGCGGCTTATGCCTTGTGTCGGAGGCTCCCTCAGGAAGCGCTGGTTTACATGTATGGGTGACATGGAGAAATGCAAAAAAAATCCCTGTGTGTTGAAACATTACATCACTGGCAAATTCGTGTAAAACTTTTTTTCCAAAAGCAAGAAAGGCATATGTGCATATAACTCATGCCGACACACATGACAGCTAGCTATTATCTTTGGAGAATCCTGACATTCCTTCACCTCTGGTGTTCGGCCGACACTTATAATGTGACAACCAGATGCAGTGGAATGGTAATGTGTACATTCTTTGTAGGATTTTTGCCCAAATCATCTGAGTTGCTGAGGTCCTGATCTGTTTTGGACTTCCTCCTTTGTTCATGCAATCACACGATTACAAATATAAACACTGTTACAAATATTTTCATAGCTGTGGAGAATGTGTAGTTTCTGGTGTAAAACACTGCCGTCGGGGTTCAATTGGACTGACTATAATACATGTGTGTGTTTGTTTGTGTTTGTCTGTGTGTATGTGCCTATGTGTGTGTATGTACACTTACAGAAGAGGTAGACCTTCTAGAGGAGCTTTGGCCAGTGGCTAAGACCTGCAATGCGTCCATCTCTGTAGAAGGCCCGCGCTGTCCAGTTTTGCATGTGGGACAATACTCCACACTCTCAATGCCCATGGGCCAGGTTTTTGGGGACAGGTAAGAGACACACACACATGCACGGACACACACACAAACACACGTGAACACGCACACACAAACATGCGCACACATGCACATCAAATGCAAGCCCATTTTAAAGTGTTATTTTTTGTTTAGGTTGGTCTCCAAAATAGTCGTTTGTGCTTCATTTGTGCACGTTTGTGCAAGCAAAATAAACATAAACAAACTCAGTCTTGTGTCCTCTTACCTTTCTTGTGTTTTGCCGAAATGTTCACCCATGGCTGGACCACTACAACTACCTACTGACCAATATTGGTATCGCAGTATAAGGAGAACATGTTGACTGTTGTTACGAGTAACAACAAGAATATTTGGCACAATACTGACCGAGGCTAGCCTATCAAAACCCATCTAAACGGCCCATACCCATACACTCTGTTAGACACTGTGATTTTAAATGCCTTATATAATGGTAAATATCATAAATACGGTTTGTGCACAAATGTTAATTTTGCCTGCTCAAACGTGCACAAACAATTCTGACCATTTTGGAGTCATTTGGGTGTTCATGTGGTGCTTGGTTAAATGTTGAATATTGTAAAGGCAGTTTGTACACAAATTTTGCCTGCACAAACGGGCACAAACAAAGCACAAACAATTCCGCCCATTTTCAAGTTATTTGGACAATGGGATGCTGAGTGACCTCAGATCACCAACCTGTTAAAAGTTAAATATCATAAAGAGGGTTTGTGCACAAACGAATCAAAATACTTTTCTTCATATTTTGAACATATGGGGTGCCAACTTCACGCACGTTAATTTCCCAATGGTGCCACCAAAAAAAAATCTAAGGTCGCACCGGTGCGGCCAACCATGCGATAAAAAAAAGATGTGAGACTGAAAGTCTGCCTGTGGTTCAACAGCAGACACTAGGCTCGTTTGGATGAGGGTAAATGTTTGCAGACGGATGTAGCCACATGTAGTCAGCGATGCATTGTGGGCTGAAAATGTTGCATTATTGTTAGACTTTGTGTCAGAGTTGCCAGAAAGGCATGGCGCTGTCACAAAAACGTCACAAGGTCAGATGACCTAAAAACCCATGTGATGTAGCCGCATGTAGACAAATCGTGCAAGCGCTTGCAGTTGCTTTTCCGCGGCTACAATCGTCTAACTAACGCCTCCGTGGTGACGCAACTTTGCCCTGGTTGGTTTAAAGTTCATTGATGTCTGGACACGGATGTTGTGTAGCGCTCTGTCACAGAACTTCTCATCTTATATGTACGTTATTTTAGTCCAGTTTGAAGACATATCTTTTCTCTCTCTTTTTAGCTTGTTCTGGGGTGTGTATCTGATGCTGTCAAGCTTAATCTTTTATTTATTTATGTATTTGTTAATCTTGTTTTTATTGTATTGCTTTGTGTCAGTAGGCTATACCTATTAATGATCTTTGGGTTATGGTTTTGCTGTTATTTTTCATCCTTGTGTTGTGCAGCACTTTGGGACATCTCTGTTGTTTTGTTTAAATGTGCTATTAAAAAAACGACTCGACTTGACTTGAAGTCTCAATGCACCCTACTACAACCGCCCGCCCCCTCCTTGTCCCTCACACACAACACATGACCTCTCCGCCATCTACTACGAAGATCAGGGGCCTCATTTATAAACGATGCGTACGCACAAAAGAATGCGTACGCCACATTCCACGCAAGCTTCGGTATTTATAAAAAGTGAACTTGGCGGTAAAATGTGCTTACCTCCACGCAAGCTCTGACCTATGCGTACGCACAAAAAAGGGAGAAGCAGAAAGTGCGACCTCAGGAGGAAACGGGGAGAATGACTCGAAATTGGTTCAATAATGGAAGTTTTACACGAACACAGCATCGCGCATCAAAGACTTAACATAATTAACCTTCATAATACTGTTAAAAATATAAAACGCCATTGACTATTGTTTGGTGCACTTGTAGAAAATACCATCTTATTTGAGGCCATAAAAACAAATACTTTGTATGTTTCTGTGAAGAAGCAGTTAATTATCCAATTATGGCTTTAATTCGTATTTTTTCAATACAAAAATCATTAGGCTACCACATGTGTTGCGTGTTAGGCTGCCTACTCTGTTGGTATAGGCTATAAGAGGGATTTGCCGTGGTATGCATGTCTTATGATGCACTATGGCACATTTGGCATTGCTTGAGGATGTGGCAAATGGTAGAATTAGGTCTGCAGGATCGTCAGGGCCTGTGCTGTGCTGCACAATGTGGCACAACTACAGCGCTTGCCTTTTGTGGAAGGGGTAACCCTTCTGCCCGATCCCGACCCCCATCCCCAGGCATTCCACCCCGACAGAGGAGCCGTGCGCCAACACGAGGAGGTGATGCACCGCTTATAAAGAATTCGGTATGGACACGGATTTTTACTTTTTCAGCAATTCTTTAATGTTGGCATTTATTGAACTCAACTCAGTTTTGATTTCTCTTAATTCACGGACGACCTCGCGGACGGCTTCAACGTGCTCCCGCTGCACCTGCAGTGCTGCATCAGTCAGGACACGCGCGCTGGTGGCTGGTTTGGGAGGAACGGATGCCCTCTCCTCTACCGCTGCCTCAGCCTACACACTCAGCCGTACCCGCAGCCGACACACTGCTGGCCTCAGTCTGGCATGAGGGACCTGGGGGATTTTTTAAAAAAATATATAAAAATAAAACCTTTTGCTGCATAACATTTTCTGGACTCATATCAAGTCATTTCACACCCATTTCAAACAAGGGGGACACACGTGCAATGTGAGGGGGTTCCTTTTTATACAGAAACATTTCCTTTGTACACAAGCAATAATATATATATATATATATAAAACTACATACCCTCTCCTGGTTCATGTGGCCCAGCATCAGTATCACCCTCCTCCTCTGGTACAACTCCACTCAGGAGGGTTTCACCAATAATGCCAGCCAGCTTTTCATCAAGCTGACTGAGCTCCGGTGTCCCTTTTCCCCCGCCCGTTGCACAGACGCTTTGGCGGTGTGAGGCTGTTCTCTTTTTTGCCTCCACCTTGATGTCTGACCACTTCTTTTTAACCTCCGGCAAGGTGCGGCCTTGGGAGGCTACAGCGTTGACCGCATCTGCCACATGCTGCCATTCCCGTGCTTTTTTGGCATTTGTTATGTCCGAACTATGGCCTCCAAACAAAATATCCCGACGCTGCGCCACCTCATCAACTAAAATTTCGACTTCACAGTCGGTGAAGTTGCGTTTCTTAGCCTTTCCTTTTGCTTTTGCCATGTTGTTCACAGATATCAATATTCATTAAGGGCGTTTCGCTGAATATTTATAGGCAATTATGGGTGTGTCTTGAGGTACGCACAGGTGCCGCAACTTTAGAGTAGATAGTGATTTATAAAGGGAAATTGGCGTGGAGCGGGCGTACGCACGGTTTTATAAATCAGAATATTTCTGTGCGCACGCACATTCTGAGTTTCGTGCGTACGCCATCTTCTGGCGGAGATCCTGCGCAAAGTTTTATAAATGAGGCCCCAGGTGGTGTAAATAAAAGACTTGTGTCCGACTTGATCGAAGCCCGCCCATGCTGCGAGGCGGAGTTCTTGCTGACGTATGTAGACGAACTCAGACAAATGTAGACAGACCGATTTGTTACTCGTACGCGGCTACTCGTTTGGCCCATATCATGAATTAAGATAGTGAAGGGCGGGACCCTCCTCTGACTAGCCATGCTTCAAATATCCCTATCTATGTGTACGTTAAAAAATGTGTGTGCTGTTGTCAGACAGAGAGGTAAGTAGCCTAAGTTAATCAGATAACTGGGGATCTAGCGTGGATGAGGAGACAAAATGAAAAGAACGATCAAAAACTTTTTTTAGCAAGTTAAGGCCTGAGCCGTCTGAACAAAACGGTATTTGTAATGCACTCATCATTCACAACAGTGCCCGAAGCTGGTATTCCAAAGAGGGGAAGCTCACTGCCAACGTAATCATAAAATTTGTCCATTTACTTATACATTCATTCTACCTTTCGTTCCTTCTCTAGAAAATGGTCTGTGACCCTATCATACCAAGTTGGTGTCTTTTCCAGAGATTTGACCAGTGTCCTCTCAATGGCCAGCAGAGCTAAAATGCTTAGACGGCTTTGGCCCATTGTGTTGTGTGTGTATGATTTCAGCCTTCTTAGGCTGAAAGGAGAAGCTCCTTTCTACACTGGCAGATGTGGCTCCAATTGTTGCAACCAATGACACCACTTTATACAGCTGAGGCATTGCATGGTCTAACTCCATGTCTTTTAAAAAGACCAAAAATCAAAATCAAATCGACAATATTGACATTGTCTGCCATAGTGCTAGCAGGCTAGTGCAGGTGCACTAGCGGGCTAGTTCAGGAGAGCTAGTGGGCTAGTTAAGTAGTACTAGCGCCAACCTACCTAACAGTATGATTCTAACAAAACGAACAAGAAAAACGAACAAGAAAATTGTAATAAACCAAAACGGAAATAAGTGCGAGTGTGATTTATATACAGTGTAAGAAATTATCAAGTATTTTTGCTGAGGAAATGCTTACAAATTGGTCACTGCTTTTCTTACGACTTTGCATGCAACATCCGCCCACCATTCCATTCACCCCCAGAGACGCTCTGCGTCTGGGGGCGGAGAAAAAAATGGCATTTCTCCAATGACCATCCAGTTTCCATGCATAGAAAAATAGGGGTTCGTGCTGGCCCATTGAAGTGCATTGACGCTGAACGTCTATGAGGAAATGCGTTGGCCATAGAACAAAGTGGAATGCTAAGTTAACAACACCAACTCAGTTGATTTGTAATAATGGGCCTATTATTAACAAACTGGTGTTTGAAATGAACATGTTTTAAGGCATTTTGTAAACATTTGACCATTATTTTTTTTTTACATTTTAGGGGAAGCAGAGCTTCCCTTGCAGTCTTAGAGAAATCTCCTCTGATTCACAAACATTGTTTATGACTTGGCTAACATAAGTTGCAGGCACTCAATGGAATTTTGCTCTGCATGATAGCCAATTTCATAGGGGGTTTAAAACGTGTTACCAATTTTATTTGACCGTCTCATCAGTAGTCAGGTTTCCATCCAACTTGTAAATGTGAATGTAATTATTTGAATAAGAAATCCTCACCTGGACATGAAATGGGCATTTATCTTTCCGGTTTGAAAGGTGGTTGATGGACATGTTCATTATTACATATGAATGCTCAAAACTAAACCCGGCAGCTGTCTCCTGACCCCCAGAAAATCTTAAACAGCCTAAAAATGTCCTGTCATATTTAGCCAGTGTGCATAGGTTGTCTGCAAGTGTCATACTTTTGTTTGATAGCCTGAGCAAACTCCCAACACTGGCAATGCCATTGATCTCCTTGTAAGAGAAACCAAACTGGAGATAATTCTATGAATTCATGCAGGCTATTCTGTTTATGCTTGTGGCTACTGGAAGAGGCAATAGGCTATCGCCTGAATGTGGATGATCTAAACCACCATCACTTGTTTTTGACATTAAACTTGTTCCGAGATAATAGAAAATGATCCCTAATTACTATTCTGTCGTTAATCATGTGATTGGCCTGTGGTTATTTCATAAACACATAGAAAGTGGATGTTTTGCTATTCTACTTTTGTAGTATCGTATTTTCCCCTTATTTTCTAAAGAAAAAAAATGCTTCAGGTTAAATAATATGGCAGACTTTTGAGTAAGTTACCCATGTTGTGCAATTTTGTTTCAAATAAAGAACTTTATGTTTACCAGATTGTTAATCATTTACAAGTCAATTTTGCTTACATGAACAGCATTTTTTAAAAAAGTAACCGCAACGTTAAATGCAATGTGACTGAAAATTTGGACTAACTTGTTACGCTGGTTGCATTGGTGTGCCTAACTTTTTTTCTAGGTGCACCACAAAAGTTAAATGCACCTAGAAAAAAAAGTTAGGTGCACCAATGCAACCAGCACAACAAGTTAGTCTAGAGTGCTGCACCGCATGTCCTACTCTACCCAGTATGTCTATGCATGTAACAATAAACCATCCTTGTATCCTTGTAATAACTAACCCTGTCATTTTATATAATCCTCTTAGATCGTTGATAAATGTACTGGTGGAGACTCATGTATTAAGACCATTGTATAAGTTAAAAGAACTGGATAAAGGTATTGTTTAAAATGTTACCGCTCTTGTAGCTTCGTGGTGCAAGTGACCTTTAAATAACTGCAGGGTTTCAGTGCGGGTTAGGGGTGTGAGAGGAATGGACCCTGCCTCAGTGTCTCCTCAGCTATGTGGGGTGCATGCTACATGTGTGAGTTATTTTCAAAAATAAAATTGCACCAGATGTGATCCCTGTTGTCCTGCTGCTTTTGTGATGCTCAAGACTGTTGACACTCTCACTTCGACTTATGGTATAATGACACTTTTGGATTAGCACACTTAATTCCGCGAAATATTATTTAATGGCATCAATTCCTCATTTGTGCAGAAGTGTTCTGTTAAAAAGCTGTGTGTGTCTGAGTGTATGGGCCCTATTTTGCCGCGGCGCATTGTGTATTCGCGACATGCGCATGCTGTCATTGCTTTTCTGTGCCAGCGCAACGTTCATTTTTTCAGGCAAAAAATCACGTTGTCTAGATAGCAGATGACATTGCGCCGTGACGGGCAGCTCAGCGAAAAGAAGAGGTGTGGTCTGGTGCAAAGCGCACCAGATGCTATTATGAGAACGCATAAACCATTTGCGCTTTTGATCAATAAAAAGGTGCTTTTTCGTCACTGGCGCATTGTTGAAAAGCTATTTTAGAGGCGCACAACGTTTTGAACCCCGATGTACCTGCTGCTGCGCCAGAGAGGCGAGTTGAACTGGCAGAAAAGTTGCAACATGTATAGCCTGTATAGCCATGTATTTGTATGGACACAATTATTGAAGATATTTCCTCCCATACTTCTATGACCCGCTGAGGTTTGGGGGGATTTTTTCCATCCCCGAATATTAACTACTCACACACTTTTACTTCACGCACAAACAGATCGGTCTCCTCCACCGAAAAGCTTCTCCCGTCCGGGTAAATCCGCCATCGTAATAGCAACAGGCTATGGACAATGCGCCTGCTGGCTCTTAAGGGGAATGAGAGTATAAATTCTCATTGGTTAATTGTATGTTTCGCCCAAAACACACCCATGACTAATGAAGTAACTTAACCCAACCCTTTTGAACGATGCGCCTGGCGCAATGTTCGCTTTTTCCGCCGTGAAAATACCAAATTGTGTCGGGAACGCCTCCCAAGCAACTTGCGCGACAGACTTTAAACAATGCGCGTATGATCATGAAAATAGAGCCCTATGTGTTACTGTGTGTGTCTGTGTATTTGCTGCAGGTTCCTGGATGAGTTTAGCCTGCTGCTGCAGCTGCGGAGCTCCCAACGCATTGACCGCAGCTTGCTGACCTTTCTCAGTCCAGACAACCACATCTTACTGCAGATTCGCGTCAGTCAGCATGCATTCACCTTTATCGGCACCCAGCAGAGACACTACGAGTGAGTATTGTGTGTGTATGCATGTACTCAATTACTCATGGCTTTGTATTATTATGATGTCATCCATGTATTCCCAGTAATCTCAGCATCCCAGAGCTGAATTTTGTGATTGTTTGACTGTGTTTGTGGGTTTGATTATGTGTCTAAATGTGTGTGTGTGTGTGTGTGTTAGGGCTGGGTGATATGGCTGAAGTCTGTATCACAATAGAAGTGTTTCATATCGGTCAATATCGAAACATTGTATGACCTATTTAAAATAAGGACCAGGAGGGAAAAATACTGAATTTAAACATTTATTTTAAACTTAACCGTCCTCTGACAGGTAATAAGCATTCAAGGAAAAGGAATGTCAACACATGTTCAATGTTA
This sequence comes from Setipinna tenuifilis, assembly GCA_030347295.1. NCBI lineage: Eukaryota > Metazoa > Chordata > Actinopteri > Clupeiformes > Engraulidae > Setipinna > Setipinna tenuifilis. The sequence goes on from CM059273.1 coordinate 31,454,366, forward strand.
CGATCACAATGAAAACTGAACAATTATCTATCTACCTGTGCAAGAAACGTCTGTCTGTGTGTTCCACGCATAACTCTCGCAACACTCAGTTTCGTGTTATTCAGGCAAAAAAATGCCAGAAATATTGGTCAAACAAGCTTTGATTCCCTTTTGTGTTAAATCCTGCTCTGGCCGTATTCCCTTTTGTCTTGAACGCTGTGCTGACTGTAGCAATGATGACACCAGGCTGGTAGGACCATACAGTCTATCACTGCGGGCACATGGTAGGATCTGATTGGTTGGGATTGGTTTGGGTGTTGCTACACAACGGGTGGTCTGTCCCAAAATCCAAGTGCACATGGAGTTCGTGTAATCGGATAATGGTCAGAGACCTGGCCCTTTCCGCTACGCTAGGTAGGTGGCACTGTAGTCAACAAGTGGTGTTATAACTACTTCTATATTATTATCTTTTAATGCAAGGAACGTCTGTTCCACGCATAACTCTCGAATCACTCATTCACTTACTCTCAAATTTGAAGGGCGTCATCATAATGTTACCAGTGTGTGCAGTGCCACGTTTCGTGTTGTTCGGGCAAAAAATGCCAAAGATATCGGTCAAACAAGCTTGACAGCGTTTTGTCTTGTGTCGCTCTGGCAGTAGCTATTACAATACCAGGCTGATAGGATTTACAATGCTAGCTGCTACAATAATGGACTTAATACGAGTAAACATTTGCCCACAGCAAAACTGCTACGCAGGTAAGATATGCAACAGCAAACTACAGCACTGCACACATATGCCTAACCTAATATTATTACCCACTTAAACAATAAGGTAGTCTAAACAAAAACACAGCACTCTGGCACATCTTCTATGGGCTCTGCACTAGTCCTACTAAACAAACTATCTGGCGGCATACAATGATGGTGTTCAAGGAGTTTGGCGCATTCGCGTACATGTTGTGCATTCTGCTGTGTTTGGAAGTCCGTATGAAAGTTTTTGGTTTCGTTGATACATACGATCTTTATCCCGTGCACATGAAGTCGATACGATCCAAAACCATTTCCAATCGGTTTCAACTCGTCCATGTGCACGCACTGTATGTTGCAATGCTAGGCTACAATGTTGGACATAACACAGCAAGGCTTCTACGCAAGTAAGATACGCAACAGCAAACTACGGCACTGCACACAGTGCATATAGACAACACATAGAGGAGACAAACGCGAGTGAACATTTGTCCACATCAAGGGAGCTACGCAGTTAAGATACGCAACCGCAAACTACAGCACTGCACACATAGGCCTCCAGTGCATATAGACGACATGTAGAGGTGACAAACTTCTGACATCCGGTTATCCCTCATCGCAAAACAACGGAAAATCTGACATGTCACTCAATGCAAATGTATTTATGTATGCTGTAGGTACAATTGGTCTTAAATTGATCAGTCTCATAAAATCAATTCCATTAATATTACCATTAATTCTTATGTTTAATAATAAATTACCAAACAGTTAAAGGTCAACTTTTTTTATTCATATTGCTGTGTCGCCACTATGGTTGAATGCATTCCCAGATAGCAAAAGGACGTTGATTCGACGTGGAATCATCGGCATGTTCTCCGACCATATGCCGTCGAATCATCGTCGACCACCGGTGTCGATTCAACGGCGTTTTGCTCATAGGTGTTTGCGTTGAAACAACGTTGAAAAGTGGATGGTGGCCGACGGTGAATCAAACCCGTTTCGGCCTTTATTCGACCATAAAATTATCTCGTTGATTTTTGGTCGACCTTTGAATATATATTGGCTATAGCGTCCTGTTTTATCTACAAGAGGATATAAAAATGCAGCTCTCATCGTGTGTCAAACTACAATCTAATATTACCTTGTAACATTAATTATTAATGAACACATTTGAACACGTTCTTGAAAACATTTTTGAATTTGAAGTGGCCTTTTTTTAAAATGGCTTAAGATTTCTTATCGTGTGGACTAGTTTAGCAATGGGCTATAACCTTATAGTTTTTTTTAACGTAGGAGTCACTTGGATGCGCGTGAGATAACGTCAGCTAATTGGTCCCAAATGCCGTTAGTTAGACAGTTGGATACTGGTAATTAATGGCTTATGGTTATCTTATATTATTATATTATATGAGTAGAGTAGAGTAGAGTAGAGTAACTTTATTAATCCCGAAGGAAATTAAGGTGTCTCGTAGCATACACATAATACACATTACACATAATAAATACACATATAATAAACACACAGATTAAAGTTTGAGTTGGGAGATGGTCCTTAGTGCAAGTAAAAAACAAAGTGGCAATGCAAAAACAGTGCAGTACACGTTGTCCAGGATAGTGTAGGAAACTGTAGGTTGACCATGGAATAGTCATGTAGTGGAGGATGTAATCCAAGTAGTGCAGTACAATGTCCAGGAAAGTGTAGGGGTCACCAGCACAGCGTGGTGTGTGAGTGAGTGTGTGTGTGTGAGTGTGAATGTGTGTGTGAGTGTGTGTGTGTGTGTGTGTGTGTGTGTGTGGGGTGCAGCTCAAGCAGTCCAGTCCATTATGCCCAGCTCCCTCTGTGTGGTGTTGTAAAGCTGTATGGCCCTGTGAACAAAGGACCTCCGAAGCCTGTCAGTCCTGCAGGGGAGGGACCGGAGTCTGTCACTGATCAAACTCCTCTGATTAATGAAGATGGTGTGCAGGGGGTGACAGTCATTGTCCAGTATGGAGTGCAGCCTGCTCAGGGTTCTCCTTTCAGCTATGGTAGAGAGAGCATCCAGCTCCGTGCCCACCACAGACCCTGCCTTCCTCACCAGTCTGTCCAGACGACCAGTGTCCCGCTTCTTGGTGCTACCACCCCAACATACCACAGCATAGAAGAGCACACTGGCCATAACAGACTGGTAGAACATCAGCAGCAGTCTGTTGCAGACATTAAAGGACCTCAGTCGCCTCAGGAAGTAAAGCCTGCTCTGCCCCTTCCTGTATAGGGCATCCGAATTAGCAGACCAGTCCAATTTATTGTCAAGAAGTACCCCCAAGTACTTGTATGTGCAGACTGCCTCAACATTCACCCCATCAATTGAGACAGGTTCCAGTGGTGGGGTGGTTCTCCTAAAGTCCACCACCATTTCCTTGGTTTTGGTGGTGTTCAGCTGCAGTTGATTAGCCCGACACCACCCAACAAATTCCTCCACGAGGTCCCTGTACTCCCCCCCCCTGTTCATCCCTGATACACCCCACAATTGCAGTGTCATCAGAGAACTTCTGCATGTGACAAGTCTCTGAGTTGTAGCTGAAATCAGTGGTGTACAAACAGCACTGGGGAGAGCACCGTTCCCTGTGGCGCCCCTGTGCTGCTGATCACAGTCTCAGATGAGCAGTTCCCCAGTCTGACAACCTGGGGCCGTTCAGTGAGGTAATCTGTGATCCAGGTTACCAGACTAGGCTCCACTCCCATCCACAGCAGTTAATCTTTTAACAGCTGAATGGCTGAATTGTATATCTCAACAAATAATCATACTTTGTATTTGAAGCGGCAGGCCTACTGTCTTTGCGGTTAGCGGAAGCAATTAAACTGGCCTGCGAAGGGGCAATAACAGTTGCTAACTTAATATTATTCTAATTTATGACAGTCAATGTTGTCTTACCTTTAGAGTGTCGAAAATGGGCACCTACAACTACGCAAAACAATAAATCACTATTACACTAACACTAACAATAATATATATTTATTCAAGTGAAGTGAACACGGACTAGCGAGGATAGTGAGTACACTTATCAGACGTGGAAGCGGCTGCGATGCGGTCTGCTTGGCTGACTGTTCGACGTCCAGACCAGTCGTGAGATCAACCTTTGCCCACGTTGATTCTACCGCTTATATTCAACCTTCTCCAACGGTCGTTAGATCAACCTTTACCCACGTTGATTCGACGGCTTATATTCGACCTTCTCCGACGGTCGAGAAATCGACTGTTCATGGCTCCAATTTGACGTCGATTTACAGACCAACGACGAAAACTGACCCTTTTGACCAACAATCGACGTTTCTGTGAAAAATTATGTCCTAGTTCTCTTGCTTGACGCTGTTTTCTGTAAGCTAGAACAGATCTAGTAGTTGAACGACTGGCTTTTCCGGTGTCCCTCGTGAATATCCATGACATGTCAATAAGGCACCTCTGATTGGGCAAATTCGCTGTCTTTTGCTCACCAAGCTTCTGTCCACTGTTCCTGTGGGATGTGGGCGTGCCATACATGGCTCTGGGCGGGGCTTATGACCTAGTGACGTAGATAGGTTTAGCCTGCTCTGGTCCGCTCGTTCTGGTTAGCTCGACCCTTCAATGACCAGTAAAACCATGAGGGTCGAATTTCACGTCTTTGAGTGCTGCGTGCATATACTGCTTGTTGTGACCCACCACATTGTAAATAGAGCTACTCAAAGTGTTTTTTAGCAGAAGGAGCCCTTTAAATTGATGGTATATTACCAAAATGTTATGCTTACACTATAACTATAGTAATAATGTATTACTTACTGTATCACAATAAGCTACAGTCAATAGCATTTACATACACTTGGGATGGATGAAGGCATATGGAGTATCTTAGACTGGGTGGCTTCAATGAATACAGCAGCAACACAGGCAAATCACAGTTTATAACAATAATAGAATTTATTAAAACAATGGTACTAAATGGGTAAGAACAGTTTCATTCATTCAATATTGAGAATCAGCAAAATAGAAATCAAGGCACATCGGTGAGGTAGTGTGGCTTATGTGTGTATATGTGTGTGTGGCAGAGGTTACAGCGTGTGCGTCTATGTGTGTAAGAGGGAGAGGGAGGGAGAGCGAGAGAGGTGTTACCTCTTGGCTCTCCAGCAAGCACCTGAGCTCTCTGGGCGTGTCGTATACGCGATTGTGCAATATGACCCCAGAGGAGCAACAGGATTTGAGCTTGTGGAGCGGGAGTCGTGCGGGGAGATGGAATGCGCGTGTGAGAGGATGCGCAAGGTAAATCAATCAGTGATTGGAATGTTATCTAAGGTATTGGGGGGGAAGGGAAATCACCCCGTGGTTTTCTAAGACAAAGGGTTTTGGTCGAAGTCAACTGAGTCTCAGTACCTTAGTTTATATCATTACCAATTCTACTGAAATCTTGACGGTGAAAGGATGTACGTGTGTAATATGAGAGGCGAATGTTAAAAAGGATAGAGACAGAGCATGCAATAACCTATATATAAAGGTAACACAGGTAACGGTGTAAAGCACTGTTAACAGAAGCATAGATAACAGCGTAAAACACAGATAATAGCGTAAAACACAGAGGATCAAAATAACACGCTACGTGTAAACAGTGTGCACACATAAACCGTTCCTAAGTTTAGTAATAGCACTACTTTATAACCTATTTCCTAAGACTAGATTTGCCCAAATGCTAGCCTTACTTCCAGTCCATTCGCTCAACCTTTGATGCAGGGTGCAGAACGTGTCGGGTCCTGGCGGAGGTTCTCGGAATGTTCGTGTTCCGATGGATGCAGAGTTCCTTTGTCCAAAGTTTTGTTGATGATCGGGGAAGTCTCTGACGGTGTATGCCGGCGCAACAATGCAGTCAAAAGGGATCCTGTCGCTTCTGACGATGAGGTAACTGCTTGGGCAGCAGTCGTAACGTTACTCGTGGAACTATAATTTACCGGTTTAACTCAGAATGGGCTGTCCCCACAATGCTATATACCATAGCGAGAGATAGGGTACCGGTAAATCGTATCATCTTAGTCATCCTAATGTAGTCTATACACTTACAATCCATAACTTTCAGTCAAACAACTTCTGCAGTTATCGCTGCTTAGTTCTCACAATCACCTATTCGTGACATAGTCTGTTTACTGCATACTGTATCATAATTGTTTAGCATTCACCCTATACACGAGCAGCACGCTAAATGCATGATCATCATTGACATGCCTGTCTAAAAATAAGGGAGAACCCTCAGCAACAGACCTTGGTCGATGTGATGACACAGACTTCTTCCAAGAGCAACTTTATGGTGATAGGCACACACTAAGTAAGAGCTCACTGTTTGACTGTCCTACATGCTGACATTGTGGTGCCTATATGTGAAAAGATTATAGAAAAATATTTTGCTATTAAGGACCTTTTCCTTAATCAGTCATTTGTTAAACAAGCAAAACAATACAATAATGCACTGACAATGGCAGGTATTGGGATTAAAGAGATAGCAATGCCTGGCTTTAACCTGGCTTTATTTCCATGATCCTGCTCATTAACTACAACTTTGTCAGACCCATACCTCAAACAGTGATCTAAATGAACTTACCAAAGAGGCCATACATGATTGCAACCCATATGTGCAACAGTTCAAATCAGCAATTGAGTATATCACCCAAAATGACAAAGCTAATGAGCTGAAGATTGTCCTAACAGCTCACACACAACATTGTAATCTTCATTGTGGCTGGATAGTGATGTAGCTGTTATTGCTACAGGAGCAATGCTTATGGAACAGTTTGGAAAACTGGCCATCACTCTACTCTAGAGGAGCAACACTTAAGACAAAAAATAATGCCATGCATCCAGCATATGGCCCACTATCTTATGTGCTTTTTCTGCCTCAAGGTTCCCAAAGATACCACATCAAACGGCAGTATCACACCAACATGCTTCTACCATTTCCATCACTTTAATATACTACTGCATGGTGGGAAAATCTATCAAAGCCTGAAGGTGGAAGCACTTGTATCAGGCCTCCTGAAGTGTGACATCTTGGGACATGTGGATGCATATGTGATGGTTAAAGAAACGCAAAAGAGGCATCTTCCACATATACAGTACACATGCTCATCACCATGGTACCTCGCGACAAACCAGGACCTCCACTGATATAGATAGTATTGTGTCCGCAGAGATTCCTAACAAAGACAGATCCAGAACTACATCATATAGTCACATCACACATGATTCACGGCCCATGTGAGACAACAGACAAACTTTTCAGATAATTCCTATCCACACATCGCAAAACACCGGCTAAAGAAATCTTACTCAGTGCAAATGTATTTATATAGCCTCCACCTTTCATCTGATATTACACACTTAAACAATAAGGTAGCCTATACAAAAACATAATACTCTTCTACGGGCTCTGCACTAGTCTATTATTAATGCAAGAAATGTCTGTGTGTGTGTCTGTTCCACGCATAACTTTCAAACCACCCATTCGCCTGATCTCAAATTTGGAAAGCGTCATCCGCATGTTACGGGTGTGTGCAGTGCCAAATGCCAAATATATTGGTCAAACAAGCTTAAATTGCCAAAAGGCCAAAAGGCCTATACTAGGGCAAAGCATACTGATAGAACAGCATTATTAAAAAGAAATACAGACAAACAAACCAAAGACCGACCCATATTTGTCACAAGGTACAGTACAGAGGCTGAACAGATTAAAGAGATCATCAAAAAGAACTGGGGTATTGTCGAGAGTGATGATCTGTTAAGCCGGATCTTTCTAGATCCACCTCTTGTAAGTTTCGAAAGGTGTCCTACCCTACAGGACAAACTGGTACACAGTTACCTCAAACCAGATGCTCAGGGAACATGGTTGAGCAACAGATCCAAGGGGTGTTATAAATGTCACCACTGTAATCATTGTTCAAATGTGTTGCAAACAAAAACCTTTCAGGATTCTGTCTCACTAAAACACCTAACAATTAACCATTTCATAAACTGTAAAACTACTTTCGTTATATATAGATTGGAGTGCCCTAAGTGCAAAGTGTTCTATATAGGAAGGACTAAACGATGCCTACAAGATAGACTGGCTAAACACAAATATGCAATACGCACAGGCAATATTAATTACCCAATGGCAAGACACTACATGGAACATCATAACAGTGACCCGTCCACCTTACAGGCTTGTGGAATTGATCACATTCCACTGTCCTTAAGGAAAGGGGATAGACAGAGGCAGCTAAATCAGAGGGAGACATTTTGGATTTATAAATTGCAGGCCACTAAACATCCTGGCCTGAATGAAGATCTTGACTTCAGTGTCTTCCTCTGATTTTTTGTATATATTTTTTATTTATTTTTTATTTTTTTTGTGTTTTGTTGGGGTTTTTAATATTTGGTTTCCTTTGGGTTTCTCCCTGTCTCTCATTTTTCTTTACTCTATCTATACATTGTTTTGTTTTTAACCTTTGTGTATTTGAATGTTGACCTTAGGTGACAATATATGTGATGTGTATGGCCCAGTGATCAATAGCGAGGACATCTGCTGGACGTTTTATATATGACACCTAAGCAGCACATCTGCAAGGTGGAGGTTTCTGATTGGTGGACATTTCTTCAAAAACCTCTCCTTCCTGGTAGAAACTGTTTGACCCCCTGAAGAAGGCTTGTATGCCGAAATGCATTGGGGTTTTTAAAGAAGGGTTAATGTGACCTAGCCACAGTAATAAAGGCTTTTTAATTTTACAAAAGTGAGAGTGCCTTGGAGTTTTTCCTTTGCTGCAACCCAAGTTCTTTCCCTTCCAAAGAGCACCTCAAACATTTCACTTTTTGAGTCCAGGAAGCACTCCTAGACAAACGTTTTGTGAAACTTCAATTGCCTTTTGTCTTGCGCACTGGTCTGGCAGTAGCTATTACAATACCAGGCTGATAGGATTCACAGCGCTACAATGTTGGACATAACACAACTAACGACATAACTACAATGTTGGACATAACACGAGTGAACATTTGCCCACAGCAAGGCTGCTATGCAGGTAAGATGCGCAAGAGCAAACTACAGCACTGCACACATAAGCCTACAGTGCATACAGTAGAGACAACACGTAGAGGAGACAAAACTTTTCACGTCTAAATTCTGGTTATCCCACATCGCAAAACAGCGGCTAATGAAAATCTCACTAGTCACTCAGTGCAAGTGTATTTATGTAGGCCTCCTCTTTTCACCTGATATCACCCACTTAAACAATAAGGTAGCCCATACAAAAAACATAATACTTTGACACATCTTCTACGGGCTCTGCACTAGTTAATCATAAAGTGCTTAACAGCAGCACTCATCTTTCCTTTCTTGGCCACGCTGGTTCTGGGAAAAAAAGCAGAGGACTAGTGGCACCAGCAGAGGACCAGTGCCCTTGCTCATGCAACCAAGCTTGCTTCGCAACAAAGATTTAAAGCTGAGCTAAACCAGAAAAGGCTCTGGCTAAACTTATGCCGGTTTCTTAAAAAAAATTCTGTCGAAACATCCTATCGAACACATTTTCTATTAATATCGAGATGCATATTGTTATCGTTTTATAACCCAGCCCTAGTGTGTGTGTATGTATTTTGTTGCATTCCATGTGGGCTCTCACCCCATTTCCACCTAGCAGTGACACTGATTGTGTGGGTGTGTGTTCCTCCCTGTCTTCCCACTGTGGCCAGACAGCACAAGATGGTTGCTGGCCACTCTTCCAGATCAAATCCAATTTAGCAGATGCGTTCAGTGTAAACAGCAACATTTCTCCTGCCAAATTTCCAAAGGATATCCCCGCGCTAATAAACACATTCAGAAAAAAAAACAATAGAAAAACCCTAGTATTCCCTCTTAGCCCTGACCTGACAAGGTTTGAAACAGTATACTGTACCCCTGCGAGCAGTGTCAGAAACATTTGGTTCGTAACCTGGGTAATGATAAAACCAGATTCATCCCTTTCTCCTGTCATATAAAATGGCTATTAAATGCATTATCCTGGGAAAAGAGGTTGGGAAGTTCCACCGTAAATGCTGTGCAGGTTTCCCCCGCTACACAGCTGCCTGCTCTGGGCCTGGGTTTCAGGAGGGTTTTGGCAAGGGAGCTAAGGAACGCTTTCCAGACCAAATGTTGTTGCCCAAAGAGGGCCTTATTAAAGGCTCCTTTATTAGCGTTTCATCTGGGGCTGACGTTTGTAGCTGATTGAGAATGGTTGCTTATGACCCGGATACTGGTTACTGGTTTGTGTGCAATTATCTCTACACAAGTATTTCCAGAATACTTAATTAAATGCTAACATCTATGGAGGAGAGAAATTTTAATAGCATAATAACTACTTAATTTAATGAATCATCTCAAGGTCTTCTGTGCTTCTGGGGTGAAATAAGAGGAGACTGAGTTGAACATGCACTCATATAATGACAGTCAGTGATTCCATACAGAACATCTTGGCTCAGCAAGCCAATAGTCCCTCAGCACGCTAGGCACTTACAGTCAGTACTGCTCTACAAACCCTAAAGGTAGTAGATACATATTGTCAAATTGAGTTTATACTGGAAACTGATTTTATAACATCTCCTTTGTCTTGACTAAATCTTTTGCTTCTTGCTATTAGAAAAGCACATAAAAGCATCACCACTAATATACATACATATTATACATACAATTTGTTTGATTTTATTTATTTATTTATTTATTTATAGATGTGTATGTGTATTATATAACAGGTTTAGTCAAAGGCTGGAGATGTTAAAACTCTCTTTTTCTCTTTCTCAGGTTCCCTGTGTCTGTCCTGTCTGATGGTCAGTGGCACCGTGTGGGCCTAAGTGTGTCATCAGGTCGGCTTGCACTCTATGTGGACTGTGTTAAGGTGGAGAGCGTAGACTGGACCTACAGTGGCCTGGGAGTCAGCACTGATGGCCTGCTGATGATGGGAGGTCTTATTGAAGGCTTTGAGATGCCTTTTGAGGTACATATTGATCACCTATCCCTTGGTTGCTCCCAGCATCCAAGATTGGATTTGGTTCAATTACTTGTGGCTGACTTGGGTCAACTGTTTTTTTTTTACTACTGTGTTTCTGGCGCAATAAAATATGAAATAGATTAAAATATATATTTGATGAAAACCTAACTTTTGGTCCACCTGCACCAAAATCATCTCCACAAACTTAGCCAGTTCCCTTGTCCAGTAGGAATTCTCAATTCTGTTTCCTGTAGCTGTATAAGCAGATGAACCAAAACAGTAATCACAACAACTTTATGATGTCAGTAAGCTACAAGAAACCATATTTTTAGGTTGACAGGCTACATTTCAGTGCTGTCTGTAATGCTTAACTCACAATCAGTTCATAAAAGCAGAGATTTTTATATCCAGTCTCCTTTACCTTGTAGAACTAAACTGAAAGCATACACAGATTCTCTTAACCTTCCAGCCCCCCTCATCTTCTCCTGCTCTTTGGGAACACCGAGGATAGTCCCAGCATTTTATCATCTCAACACTTGACACATGAAGACATTACCAGGACTGTCTCTCCTGACCCAAACTTCCCCCTGGTGCCACAGTCATGTTATAAGCTGCTTGAGCCACACAAACCATGTACAAGCAGAGCAGAGTACTGACGCTGAGGAGAGAGGTGGCTAAGGGACAGAAATGCAGAGAAGGGGTCACAAGGCCAACATCTGCCTTTGCACTCATCCCCTTACCAAAGATGGATTCTCCATTGGGGTGACTAGGCGTCCCAGTACGTCAGGCCTCAAGCAACCAAACTAATAACGGATAAATAGCAGTGCAGCAGCTTCCATGTGTTGAAGCAGTTTTCTGGCAGGGCCACGATTGAGTTTTTGCCATTTAGTGCGAGTTATGTAACACAAACACAGAGTCTACAGGGGTGAACAGACAGCTAATAAGCAGTTAGAACATTAAATGGCCACATGACTTGCATAATTTTCATACATTTGTTATAAAGCAGCAAAGCAACAGGCAAGACATTCCAAATGTCATTAAAACACATTTTTCACCCCCTCTAAATCACTTCTGATAGGTTGAGCACACCTCAGCCAGCCCGCTGCAGTTTCTCAGTGGCATGGCTGACATGCCACAGAGGATTGTTAATTGAATCCAGAGCATCCCCAGGAGGTTAGGGCTGATTAAGAGCACATGATCCCTGCCCCAAGGGCAGAGGCAGGGGGCGGGTGGGGGTGACAACCAGGGCCTTGGCCTGCTAGCCACCCCCCCTCAGCCTCACAAGCATTAAGGCATTCAGGTAGTGTGGAACTTTGTAAGACATAAACGTAGATGGGGATCGAACGGGGAAGGAGATGGATGTGATGATAACGCTGATCTATGGATTTGCCAGGTGCCCACAGTATCAAACATATAGGTGTTACGCCTCATGCCTAGTACAACTATTGTGTAGGAGGGAAAGACTTTTGTCTATTTGCACACTGTTAGTAAGTCTTGCCTTGAACCTTTGGAGTTTTGGAGACTTTCCTTGTATTGCACATCTCTGCTTTTGGCTTCCTCTTTCAATGTCACTCTGTCAGCTCCACCTCTTCTTATGTGACAGATGCATACATGAGTGGATGAAGAAGTTCTGTTTGAAAGGACCCGATGCCTTGTGCTAGTTTAAAGCTGATAGTGAGGTATGTAGGGCGTGGAGCTGCGAGTGGGCACTGACAACTTCTGTATTTCAACTGGTAATCCACGGCAGTCAAGAAATGCTTGGGTCACGGGTTCAGTTCCCAGGAAGCTTTAGCACTTATCATGTGTTATTCATTGTGCAGATTAAAAAAAAAGTTTGTGTATTGTAATGATGTTTGGGATTTGTTTGCCCTCTATGTTTTTGGAGTATACTGTGTACATTCCCCACCAGGGAGACATGAAGCAGCTGATGTTCCTGATGGGTGATGCAGATGCAGCACGGGAGCACTGCATCCTCTACCCACCCCGCTGCCACAGGACAGCCCCCAAACCACTGCGCTCACCCCAGACTCATGCCCAGCCACCCCTTGAGGTACACCTGCCACCCTGGGTCTTCACATCCTTTTTAAAGAAACTGCTTGTTTTTAATGTTGACAAACGGATGCTTCATATGTTTTATACTGCTTTTATTGAAAGTGTTTTAACCTTCTGTATTACTTGCTGGTTTGGAAATGCCACTGAGGCACAGAAAAAGTGGTTAGAAAGACAGTCACTACTGCTAGCAAGCTACTTGGGATCACTCCCAAGGCTGATAACATTATTGAACAAAGCACACATCCGCTGTCCTCTTCATTTCAACTCCTGCCATCTGGACGTCGTTTTTGCCCCCCCCCCCCCCCCCCCCCCGGCTGTCCAAAAATAGGTCAAGGTTTTCTTTTGTACCCCAAGCAATAAAGGCACTAAACAAGGCCAAGTGGTAAACCATCCAATGTAGTGTGTGCTAGTGTGAATAGCATCTTTTTTTTTGCTGTGAATGTGTTCTTTTGTTGTTGATATGCCTGTCTGTGTCTCATGTCTTGTGCCAGCGACTGTACTGCCCCATGGGGAATAAAGCTCTAACTAACTAACTAACATTCTATGCATCTCTTACACACACATACACACTGATCATTGATCATTGTTGACTCCATCCAGTTTTACTTTAGTGCTGTGTTAATGGGCAAAATGCTCAGTGTGGCAAAATATATAATTTGCACAATAAAATGCCGGATTTAAATTGTGTACTTGGATCACACAGAGGTACACCTGCCACCCTGCATCTTGTTTTATCTGTGTAGTTTACAGACAAAGGCGGGTAAGTTAACTCTCTCCTTAAAAGTAAGGGTTAAACCTAACAAAAGACTGTAATTTTCTTTTGCTAGAAAAATAAGCCATTTCATCATCACTGTAGAGCAAAATAATGACATGAATAATGTTCATTAAATTCCCATAAAATTTTCCCTCACAATTGACTTGACTTTGCTAATATATGGCTGTTATGTTTTAAGTTTAGGGTCGTTATTGTTGAAAAAATATATTACTAAAAATAGGCATTAAAATGCGAGGTGTCACTAGCCCCGTTTACATGGACACAAAATTTCACTTTTAATCTCTTTATTTACAGAAACCGATTAAAAACGTCCCATATATACAGTCAAATAATCGGATTCAAATGAAACCGTTTAAATTTTCAAACCGATTAAAATAGGTGGTTTACACCTTTCTTCAAACGCGAATCTCTTTATTTGAGGCTCATATAAACAGTTCGGTAGAATTCTAATAATCTGATTAAATTCAATTGGATTCAAAAAAGGTGTCCATATAAACGGGGCTATTAAAACCAAGTACCTGAAATCTTTTACTGACCCTTACACATACAAACTGCTGGAACGTTCTACTGGGATTAACTGCAGATTATGCTCCCTGTAGTTCCTATGGCTTGTTCATGACCTGGCTTCTACTCTTACTTACATCTCTCTCTCTCTCTCTCTCACTCTCTCTTTTCAGGACCTCTTGCTTTCCTCAAATAACCTAGACGACCTTCTAGCCACTTCTGAGGACTCCTTCAAAGATCGTACTCTCATTGTGAGTATACCAAAAGGAGACACAATATCTAGGCTTTACTATAAAGATCTTGAAATGCAAAAACAGTCCTCCTCTGTTTTGCAGAGACGGCTCTGCAGGGGTTTTTATTACCGAATAGAAAGTTCCATGACCATTTCCCAAATCCCCTCTGTCATCATATACAGCAGCAGCGCACCAAGGTTGTTTGATTTAAAAATGCCAGAGGCTCAAAGGTAACACATCCCAGGTGTATCAATAGAGAAATGTTGTTTTCAGGTAATAGAATTCCCAGGCCAGGAAATCCTAGTGGAAGGAAGGCTCTTACAGCCGGCCTTCCATGCCATCAGCGGAAGCCCCTTGCTCAACACCTCATTCTTCAAGGTGTCAGTCCAGAACTGATCTATTTGGGCCATGCTAAGTGCTAAAAAGGTGTTTTTGTTAAAAGGTGTTGTTTTGTTTTTGTTAATACTTTGATACAGCAGTGTTAGTTGGATGATTAATCACACGATCCTGACACAAATGAGCTAGCGTCAGGTTTCCCAAATTTGACACAGTTATTCACAGGAAACAAGGGTCAAGAGGTGGGCCTATTCATGTAGTTGGTTGGATGTCAGTCTGACATTGGCAAGGTCAAAGATTGAATTCTCCTGGGTGGGGTGTGCTCATAAATCTTGTTGCTTACTTTTTTGTGGGTTGTCACTTTTTGACTTGCATGTTTGCTAAATGACTATATACAAATATATTGTAGACAAGACACAACCCACAGTTTGCAAATAACATAAGCACACAATCTCTGTGTAATGGCTGCCAATCTTTTTTTTCCTTTCTTTTTCTTTAAAGAAATACTTTATAGTTTTGAGCCATGCAACAACATTAAATATATTTATGTATATGTTATATTGCTACATTCATCATTTTAGGTGGAGTACAGATTTTGTTGAGAAATCAAACGTTTAAATTGACAGCACTTGCCAAGCCAAATCTGCACTTGCCAACCCAAGAATATGGCAAATGAAATATAGTGTACTGAAGATGAAGGTATAGAGGGACGTTGGCCTGGGGTAAAGAAACGTAGGGTATAGTTTGGCCAGATTTGTATTCCTGTGGTGTGCCATGAACAAAACTCCACCTCTTACTTGTTTTATCTTTTTTACCCATCAGCAGCAGAGAGAGAGAAAGTTAACCACAGGGAGAAATAAAGGCACCACTCATCCATAAACACCAAAACAGACACCAAGGCCATAATATGAAGGTGCTCTTTGTTTACTCTGCCCTTTGTTTTCCTTACCCAGCAAAAAGTCAGTGAGTAGCAAACATGCCCCAGAAGAGTGTGTGTGTGTGTGTGTGTGTGTGTGTGTGTGTGTGTGTGTGTGTGTGTCTGTCTGTCTGTCTGTCTGTCTGTCTGTCTGTCTGTCTGTCTGTCTGTCTGTCTGTCTGTGCGTGTGTGTGTTTGGTGTGTGTGTGTTTGGTGTGTGTGTGTCTTTGTGCATATGTGTTCTATGGTAGAGTGGGGCTGGGGGTAGTACAAGCTACCCTTGGTTTCCATTCACACTGTGTGAGCTTCTGTTAACTTCCACTGGCCTCAAGAACTTACACCCCATGCCAAGGCTCACAGCCAGCTGAGAAGTGTGTGTTTCCCCTGGACAGGAAATGTTCTACTGTGGTCTATTCCCTACCCCACATGCTCAGACACTGTGTATAAATCTTTCCTGGTGCATAATTCCAGGCTATTTGAAGGTTAAATGGTATTAGAACTGTATGGTCTTCAAGCTTAGCTGGGCTTGAACATGCATTACCCGTAAAGTGGGCTTTACTGATAGTTTCTCTCTTAACTTTCATTAAGTTTCTTGCTTGATCAACTTCAGTCAATTTCTGCCGTTGAATATGTCATAAGTGAGTTGACCTGAAAGTCTATAATACTGCCCTGTGCTTTGGTAAATTTACGCAGAACATTGTTTCATACTTGCTAATGGATGACATCTGTCTTTTAGACAACCTGAGTCTATCAGTTGGTCTTCAAACAATAGGAAACAAGGTCATAAATCTGCACACCCCACCCACCCACCCACTAAGCCATTTATGAATGGGACAGTCATTGTATTTTTTTGCTGTTGTTGTTGTTGTTGTAGAGGATATCCCCTTTGGATCACCGTCCAAAATATCCACATTGCTAGGTCTATTGCATTGGCACAGCATACGGACAAATGTGACTCAGTCCACCTGCTGATAACAGACTTGTCACCACGGTTCACATCCGTTAGGTCGCATCAAGTCTTCAGGATCCTTAAGGTTATGTGCAGATGTCTGGTGGAGGGTGGATGGAACACACAGCTGGGTTCGATACAGACCAGAGCCATGACACACATGGAGGCTGTTTAAATAGGCTATGTCCATAATCTATTCAATAGTCTGATGTTTAGACTCATAAGTGCTTCTATAATATAATTTTTTTCACCTGTGTAATGCATTTAAGAAATCTTCTTTGCTGGAGTGTGTTCAACAAGAGATGTATCTCTCTGTCTTTCTGTCTCTGTCCCTGTCTCTCTCTATATATATTTATTTGTGTGTGTATGTATGTCCATATGGGCATGTGTGCATGCACACACATGCTGTTGTGTGTCTGTGTTTGTGTATCTGCCTGTCTCTGTATGTGCATATTTGTGTGACTAAGTGCATGTGGCAAGTCTGGAAATATGCCCTTCAGGCCACAGCTGTGCCTCAGGGCACCACAGGTGGGGGTCTTGCCCTTTCTGTCACCTCTTGTTGCCCCAGCATTGACCCTTGCTGTGACCAGTCCTCACTCTAGCAGTCTGCACTCAGCAAAGACCCTAAAGGGCCAAAGAATTGTAAACAAGATCACTCAGAATCTACAACTAGGGATTGATCCCCATGTACATGAACATGTATGGAGAAACTAATGGAAATACTGTAGAAATACTTAAGTATTTTGTTGAAACCACAGTAAATATGAACGTTTGCAAAGTCCAATCAGCAGAACGTTTTCCTATGTGTGTGAAAATGTACCTTTTAATGTGCTTTTAAACTGTTGCAATATATTTTATTTATTGTCTTAGGTTAGACATCATTGACATCATTAGCAAACAATTGGAATTGCCAACATCCCAAATTAATTGTGTGTTACAACAGCAGCGGAATGAACAGTAAGCATTGAAGAATAAAGAGTTATTGTGTTTTAGACATAAACTTGTAATGTGTGTGTGTGTGTGTGTGGGGGGGGGGGGGGGGCAGACAAGGATTGACACAGAACTGTAGTGTTTTTTATTCTTTTGCTATTTTGGTCCCAAAATTGCACAATGGACATGAAAATTCTACAAATAGAGCCATCCAATGGGTTTCTTTTTTGAACTAATATAATATGATGCATTGGGTAGTGTTGAATAAATTGTCAATTTCTGTCCTTCGTATACTATCGGAAAAGCATACAACCCTTACTGTGTGCTTATTACATAGAGCATCATGCATTAAACTTACCAAGGTATAAACATAAGCTATTCCACACTACCCCCTTTTTAAGTGGAAAATGTGGGTGTGCTAGGGCCCTGGTTGTGTGCTGAAAGTAGCTCTATAAATCATTACACCAATGTTATCCACTCCCTGATATGAGTCCTCCATCCCCACCCTCTCCCCTCACCTGTACCCCAGTGATGAGAGATCGTCCTGGTGTGTACCACACCTCTGCTTATATATTACACTGACTCCGAAAAAAAGTATAGACAAACACACAGACAGAAGCAGGCAAAACATGTCTCGACATGTTTTGTCAAACAATGTCAAATATCTGAGATGTTGAGTTTAAAATAATACCTCAAGAACCCCTTTGTTTTATTTTTAAAAAGTAGACTCATTTCTCCAGTTTTCTCCAATCATACCAAACCTTTTAAGGGTTAACTGCATTAAGTTGAAAGAATGGAACATCAACAAAGGCCATGCTTTCTACAAAAAAGCCCTTTATGCTGGAAACAGTTATTTTATGTGACAGGTCAGGTTAAGCGTGGCTGTGTTTGCATGAAACATTGAGCCTCCTGTCATTCTTGGGCTCCGGCCTGCTATCACCTTCAAGTTCAAACATTGATCTTGGTCGGAGAAGCGCTTTGGCTTCTCACCCTTCTCAGATGGAATTGTTGCTGCTCAAAGCCAGCCAGGGGTTCATGCATCTACTTTGTAGTTTGCTGAAGACAGCATTTTTTTCAGGTGTGAGTCAGCCACCCCATGCCCTGTGGCACCGAAGTTGGCTTAGTGAAATTACAGGAAAATAATAGGGAAATCAAGTTGGGGCAGCACAAGGCTTAGGCTGCAGGCCTTTATTAGGCAGCAAAACTGTAGTTTTCTCTCTCATTCTCAACAGACAAATTCAGAATAAGAAGCTTTTGTTCCCCTTTTAACCTCCTTACAATAAAACCTATAGCTTAAAGGCGACTGTTTTCTTAAAAAGTGTTCAGTCTGCCAAACCCTGACTGCAACAGCCTGAGGAAATTTAAGGAAAGTGTTACATCCCCAGAAAATCAGCAAAGGGAAACTTGCATTGCCTAGCTGTGTGGCTTGGCACTGTGGTTATACGTCTTTGCTAGTTGCTTATCTCAGTTACATTATTGTCCCCTGCAACAAACTATAAGGCCAAGCCCAAGGCTTAATAGTAGAGTTCCCATCTTCAGACTGGCTGAAGATAAAGCTGGTCTCAAAGTCAGTGCAGCCATGTAAAACCAGTCCATCAGACAGTGTGCTTTATCTGGCTCTCCTGTCCAGCTGTGGTGTTTCCACATGCAACTGAAAAAGCGATCATTCTGTCAAGGGACGTTTTTCCCCCTTGAGCCACTCCTTACAGGCCTTGTAATGGCAGATGCATGTAGGGCCTCAGCGCTATCACAGGATCTGCACCTCCCACTCCCCCTGCGTCTGGTCCATTGCCACAGCAGCCTGCTGTTTTCACTGCCCCTGGCCCCAGAGCACCTACACTGATAATTATCCTCTCAGAGGCTGTAATTTAGAGAAGAGGCTTCAGATCTCGACATAAATCACACATACTGTACAGTACTATAGTGCAGAAGGAAAGAGGCGAAACAATATTTAAGTTTAGAAAATCAATGTTAGTCACAGTAGTGTGATGCATTTGGCTTACATACACACTTTTAGCACTTTCTTAAAAGATAAGCCTGACATTGATGGATAGTGTTCATGAGCATAAGGTTCCCCTCATTCCTGGCCATCCTGCTCAGGGGCTCTGGAAGCAGTTAGACTCCTCAGAAAGTAGCCACTGTTAGCGGCCCTTCCAAAGAGTACCCCATGTACCTGGGAATCTTTGTCTATTGCGCTGTAGATTTGAGCAAATTGGCCCACTTGCCCCAATACCTCCCAAACCCATCATGACTCTCACCACCCTCACCCACCACTGGACCCCTCATTTCTGTTGGTTTTGTGTCAATGCTACAGACATGAGGTAGTGTTTCCTGTGACGGTAACAGCCCTGGCCGTCAATTGCGCATTATACTCTTTGATTCTGTCAGCTGTAGGTCCCTGTTCATGTGCAGTAAAATGGTGGGAGATCTGGAGACAGCGGTGCCTTCTCATTCACTGCTCCAACCTCTTGTTGTGTGCTGACTGCTTGTGAGCAGTAGTGTGTGTGTTTCCTATTAGTGGCAGATAAAATAGTGTGTTACGTGCCTTTCAGTATTTTAATGAAACTGGCATTTGAGCATATTTTTCTTACCAAAAAATAACTCTTCATTTCCTGTAAGGAAGATTACCTCTTTATACCAGCTACCCGCGTAATTAAAGCCATCACTGCAGAGTTACTTTGTCTATAGAGGAACTTAAATTACAACCACAACTTCTGTTACACGTATGGGGCAGATTAGAATATTTCGGATCACAGACACTTTGGCAAACATGCAACAACAGGAGATGATCCATTTGATTGACTTCAGCAGCTTGAAGCACACATTTTTCTTCCATTTTAGAAAGTTTCTGTAGACATAGAAAGATAGACACAAACACACACACGCACTCACACACACACAACGCACACACACACATGCATGCACACACACGCACACTCGCATACACATCTATCCTATCATGTTTGAAGAATCCTGGTCTGTTTGCCTACCTGAGTGGGTTGTCTCTGATACTGACCCAACCCCTCTATCCCTGAGGCCACACTGGCAAACAGGTGTCTCCTGTGTGTATGTTGGTTTTTGTGTGTGTGTATGTGAGTCCGCACGCATATATGTGTGTTTGTGTGTATTCTTCTGAGAGTACCATGGTGTGATAGACTCCTGAGCAAGTATAAGCTGCACTCCAGGCGTGGATTGTGTGTGTGTGTGCCCCAGCAGCCATGCAGTGCAGCTGCTGTGTGTGGCTGCTGGCCCTTCTGTCGCTGGACTTACTGTGCTCCTGCACAGCAGGGAGAAGAAAGTTCAGGAAGGTAAGAAGACTCCATGTCATGTTGACATCTCACACAGCATTTCATACATGCAGAAACTGTCATCACTGTCATTGGTGCATGTGTAAGGTTCCAAGCCATCTATACTGCACAAGTCCAGCCATGTTTTAAGGGTATATTTATGCCTATTTAAAATGTCATATTCTTGAAGCACACATTTTACTTTGACCTATTCCATCACTGGAGTTTTTGAGTTCATTAAAATAGCTTAGTTTTTGGTGAGTATAAAATTGATATACTTAGTGATGTATTGTATGTACATTTGCCAAGCTGCTGTCAGTATAGGATATTGGGGATTGGGATATGTCGTAGCCTGCATTATCTTGTGATCAGACCTGATACTGTATGTACTTTATGCAATCATAGCAGCTCAAGTTGTATTTAACTGTATGAATGATACGAAATACTGGTATATTTTCCTCTATCGGATGTTATTTCAATCAAATCACTTTTCCCTCTGATCTTACAGGCCAAATATTGAAAAAAAACATTAAAAAAAACTAAATGAGACAAGCTGGAATATGAAAAATGTTTTCACTAATTGTGTAATTGAAATAGAATTAGCGTGAACAACAATCATGGTCTAATATATCGAATTTGCATTGCTGGTATGCAATTATAGATACTTTATGGCATATTTGGGTTCACACAAATCTGATGATAGCATATGTGTGTAGGTGTGATGTAGCATGTGTGTGTGTGCAATCTATTTGCGGTTTTGCTTTTGAGAGCTTGTAAGTGTTACTGAGTGATTTTGGTTTCTGTTTAGAGGGCACCCAACAGTTCTTGGTCTGCAACCACGTTTCAGATGTGTTCCATTTGAGTTTTTTTTCTCTCAAAGAAAACTTTTATCTGACACAATGTCAAGGGTTCATCAGTGCACCTTCCTCTATGATCTCTTACTTTGTCATTGTTAGTGGAAAACATCTGGATCTTAGCACTTACATAAATCTGGCAAAAAGCATGTCGTATATGTGCAGTGTTTCAGTGTATGTCACTTTAGACTCATGTTCTGTTTTAATAAGTTTCAAATGTCTCTTTATGGTCTAAGAGCAGGCTGAATATTATTGGCAAAGGATACATCAAATTGTGTAGTCATCCTTTTCTACAAGAGCTTAGCAAAATTACTCGATTGCCTTGGCACATAGTGTGTTTTCCTTGTCTGCCCTCACACCTCGCTCACAGATGGACTCTCTCATGAGATCCTCGCTTCACACACTCATCATGTGCAATAGTCCATTTCAGGCCACGTTCACCAATGGCCTGTTGCACGTGCACAAATATCCAGCAAAACCCACCATGGCCTGTCGCTGCTGGAAGATGGCATGACCAGTAACCGTCCACTGGCTCCGGACATATTGGAAGTATTTTGCTGTAATGGAAAGCCCCCAATAAAATGCAGCAGTTGCTCCATCAGCTGTCTCCCAACACCGCTTTTTCAGAGTCTATAGTGTGTGAGGGGATATAAACAGCACCGTGGCAACAAGTCCCTGACAAGCCTCACTGAGAACAGAGCATAGAGTTTTTTGGTCTGTGTATGTGTGAGAGAGAGAGCAAGAGAGAGAGAAAGAAAGTATGTGTGTATGTGTGTGCGGTGTGTGTGTATGGCAAATTTGGATCTTGTCCCAGCTGCCGGTGCTGGCTTGCTCATCCCTTTGAATTTCTCTCTGGCGTGACAGTGCCAGCTCACTTCACTGAAAAGTCCACATAACAGCTCATGGTGTTGAAAAAAATCACAACCGCAGAAATCAAAGAAGCAAATGCACCACTGTCTTTGTTTTCTGTGAAACTACTATTGACTGAGTCTGGTCTGGTAGGCTAACACAGTAAAATCTGTACTGTACACATACAGAAACTTGTATATTTATGTATATATCAGCATGATGTTACAAACCATAACTTTTCAATTTTTGGTAAACATAAACACCTAAAGTCTATTATTTCAAGAAATATGTTAAATCTATATAATTAATATCAAAAACTATTACACTGGGATCAGGTATGACTATACACTTTCACTGTGAAAATAAACTGCATCTCATGAGTCCAACAATGTAGTGCAAAACATGTTT
Organism: Setipinna tenuifilis; assembly: GCA_030347295.1. NCBI lineage: Eukaryota > Metazoa > Chordata > Actinopteri > Clupeiformes > Engraulidae > Setipinna > Setipinna tenuifilis. The sequence goes on from CM059273.1 coordinate 31,477,170, forward strand.
TGTTTTTTTGCACTGGCAAGACACAGCCAGTTTGAAATTGCCCTGATACATACCTGTGTCTTCAAGATAGATTTACGGACTTGTGGTCGCCGCCTTTTCACAGTATTTGCATTTAATGTCTATGTGTGTTTGTGAGTGCAGAGATTCTGTCTTACATTGTGTGTGCGCGCGTGTGCATGTGTGTGTATTTGAAAGCAGTGAAAGCATCTGTAAGAAGATGACACATTTTTAAATTTTAAAATTACAGTTGTGTGTGTGTGTGTGTGTGTGTGTGTGTGTGTGTGTGAGAGAGAGAGAGAGAGAGAAAGAGAGAGAGAAAGGGAGAGAGACGTAGAGAAACTGATCGAGATTGAGGGAGAGACTGTATGAGTGAAAACATGGCGTAATATCCTAGCCCTTGGCACTGGGGTTCATACACTAGATGTAATGGCTTTGGACTGTCAGGGCACTTTGAAGGGCATGTCATTCTGGTGTATCGCTCCCCCTGCATTCTTCAGTGTCCTCCCCAGAAGCACATTCCAGGGCTCCATTGGCCTGCCCCCACCTACACTGTGCCACCATGGACCTGTCCGTGTTGATTAATAGTTAGCTACCTTCTATGCAGACCCAGCCGGGGTCAGCTCAGATAACAGCGGGATGATATTAAACCCAATGAATGGTGTTTAGCACATGGTCCTATCTTCAAAAAATCTGGCTAAAGGTTTGAAGAGTTAAACTAATCAAATTACTTTGAATGTTTTTTGGTGTTTATAGACTAACTTCTAAAGATAAGGTCCGGACATATGCTGTCCAGAAAGGACATTAAGGTTGCAGATGCTTTTTCCCACCTCACAATCATCACAATCAAGATGTATAAATTACAGGAGACGGCCAAAAGCCCTGGAGGCAGCGTAGAAATATTTGACTACAGTATCTACTTTTAGAATTTGATGGTACTCAGCAGATGTTTTGTGTGTATTTGATTTATAATAATAATAATAACTAGAAAAGCACTCAGAGAGCGCAGACCTCCGCCAAGGCAGCTTAAGTCTCCACCTTATTGTCATTCTCATCTTAAGACATTAAAAGACATTAATCATGTTAAAACATTTTATTACTGGTGTAATAGTTAACTAGTGGGTTCGTTCACTCATGCTCACACAAACTTGGTTGGCTCTTCGGTGCCGGTGGGTTCGTTCACTCATGCTCACACGAACTTGGTTGGCTCTTCGGTGCAGGAAAGTACTTTATCTAATTTCCACTGGCAACATGAACTACTGGGCTGCTCACCACTACCGCTCTAACTCTCCTCTGTCTTTCACTGAACCCTCTAACCGAAAACTCAACAACTCCTTGACACAGGAGCCTCATTTCCGTACCAACCTATATTCCCTCCTTTCAAAATAAAAGTCTCTGTAGATTCCATGCTACACTGGTAACTTCACTGAATAAAAAAATCCTGGATCCAGATGGTTATCCGGATCACCACCAAAAACAAATCAGTTCTAAGTTAGCCCACTTCTGACCTATCCTGAAAATTTCATCAAAATCCATCCATAACTTTTCGAGTTATGCTGTTCACAAACAAACAGACAAACAAACAGACAAACAAACCAACGCCGTCGAAAACATAACCTCCTTTACTTGTATAGCACAGTTCATACATACAAGATGCAGCTCAAAGTGCTTTACAGTTTGGCAAGGTCACAAACAATACAGCATTTCTTGCAGTCCAATGGCATCGGAGTAACTGAATGCAATAATGGAATGGCGTAGTGTCATAACAATGCAATGTCACAACAACGCAATGCCCCGCTGATGCGGGCTCTTGTGTAAACACAGGTGGTGCAGGAAGGTTGTTCAGGCACTGTTGACAGTTCCTGCTTGTGTCCGTAGGGGCAACAGGGGTGAGGAAAAACTCCCTGAATTGCATGTGGTTAAATCGAACTGAAAAAAAAAGGCAGAACCGCGGCCCCTAGGGAAGCCCATCTGCCGGGGCTGTGGTTGACTGGGGCTAGGTTGTAGTCGGGTCGTTGATTGGGTGAATCATTGCAGGTGACTGCTGTTAGAGTGTTCGTGGGGTGGAGTAGTGGCTGTTGTAGGTCTGTTTGGGTGGAGGGGGAAAAGGTGGACTTTGGAGGGGGGTAGGGGGTCCGGGTGCCTGGGGATGGGGGGGATGGCGGGTCCTCAGTAAGGCCGTTAGGTGTAGGCGAGGCTAAATAGGTGTGTCTTGAGCTGCCGCTTGAAGGCGTTGACGGACTCAGCTTCTCTAATGTGTTGTGGTAGAGCGTTCCATCTCCTTGGGGCGTGGTATGAGAAGGCTGCTTCCCCGATCCTTTTGGGTGGAGCTTCTGGGACCCTCAGGAGGCCAGCTTCGGCAGATCTGAGGGCTCGTGCAGGAATATAAACAGAGAGTGTGCCAGTGCAGGAGGCAAAACCATTTATAGTATATTTATAGTAATATGGGGGTGATGTGATCCCTTCTTCTAGTTTTTGTTAGTAACCTAGCAGCCGAGTTTTGAATAAGCTGTAGTTTCTCGATTGACTTTTTAGGGAGGCCTGCAAATAAGGCATTACAATAATCTAGTCTACTTGAGATAAATGCATGTACCAGTTTTTCAGCGTCCTGCTGGGTTAGGAAGGGGTGAACTTTTGCAATATTTCTAAGGTGGAAGTAGGCGGTTTTTGTTAATATATTAATATGAGGTTCAAAGCTTAAGTCAGAGTCCAGGGTCACTCCTAGGCTTGTCACCTTTTCTCTGACATGTTGGTTAAGGTTTCCCAGGTTAGAATAGAGAGCCTCGTGTTTGTCTCTGGGGCCAAGAAGTAAAACTTCTGTTTTGTCCTCATTTCATTTTAGAAAATTATTGTTCATCCAATGTGTAATAGCTGTTAGGCAGGAGGTTAGAGCGTATAGGGCACTGGTTTGGTTTGGCTCGACTGATATGTAGAGCTGTGTGTCGTCGGCATAGCTGTGGAAATCTACATTATATTCTTTGATGATGTTACCCAATGGTAGCATGTATAATGAAAAGAGAAGGAGGCCGAGACAGCTACCTTGGGCGACCCCAAAAGGCATGTTGTGCTTGTTGGATATGTGATCTCCTATACTAACATAGAATTGCCTTCCTCTAATATATGATTCAAACCATTTTAATACATGACCTGTGGTCTATAGTGTCAAAGGCGGCACTTTTCAAATATATCGTGTTTACTAAGGAACAGGTTGAGTTGCTTAAAGACGACTTTTTCTAGTATTTTGCTTATAAATGGGAGATTGGAAATTGGCCTATAGTTGTTGAGTGTGTTTTGGTCCAGATCGGGTTTTTTCAGGAGTTGCTTTACAACTGCGGTTTTAAAAGCGTTGGGAAATACTCCTGTGAGGATGGAGGTATTGATGATCTGTAGTACAGATGATGAAACGCTGTTAAAGATGTTTTTCATAAGGAAGGTAGGGATGGGGTCAAGGCTACAGGTTGACCGCTTACTTTGTTTGACTATCTTATTCAGTTCTTCTTCTGAGATGGGGCTAAAGTTATTAAGGGTTGGTGGATCCCTACGGGGAGGTTGGTGGTAATAATTGGGGTCATGAACAATACCGGTTCTAATGGCAGCTATTTTGTTGGTGAAGAACAGTGCAAATTCATTGCACCTAGATGGGGTGGCTAAGCTACGCATGTCGCAGGCTGGTGCAGGTTTTAATAGCTTTTCGATTGTGGAAAACAGTACTCTCGAGTTGCTATGATTGTCCGCGATAATTTTTGAGAAATATGCTCTTCTTTCTGTGCGTATAGCATTATTGTAAGTGGAGATACGTTCTTTGAGGATTAAGCGGTTTACCTCTAATTTGGTTTTCCTCCAGGTTCGCTCTGCTGCTCTACATTGTCTTTTGAGTTTTCTAACTGAGTCATTTATCCAGGTAGATGGTTTGGCTCGTGATCTTCATTTTGACTGTAGGGGGGCGACTTTATCTAGGATTTCTTTTAAGTTACTATTAAAGCTGACTACCATTTCCTCAAGTGACTCTTGCTCATTTCGGAGGTCGCGGGCGGTAACAAGGTTAGTAATTTCCCGTTCGATGGACATCTTTATGTAGCGCTTGTGGATTTGACTGCTGCCACTATTGGTAGTTATGATGAGTTGGGATTCAAATAGGACACAGTAATGATCGGAGATGGCGACGTCTGACACGGTAATGTTGTTAATGTTGGTGGCGTGTGATATTACTAGGTCGAGCGTGTTACCTAATCGATGAGTAGCCTCTGTTATATATTGACACAGTCCATAGCCATCTAAAGTATTTAATAGATAATAGATAATTTATGCATTTTTGGAGGGTAATCTTTCTTTTTATTCTCTATGGCTGTCCCATTCTACTAGTCAAGTGCTTGGTGTTCACTGAAGCACATCTAATCATTACCATGTATACACACACTTTGAAATTCATAAAACAAGATGATTATCTACCTATACCTCTGCATTTAAGTCTTTTAAAGTGATTGATTCCCCTTTACTTAACTGGGGGTCAAGCAAAGGCACCCTAAGTGTTTCTAGCTTTGCTTATTGTTGTTATTCTTCTGCCATGTGAGTCTATGGCAGCTACTGAAACCACATGCAGGAAAATTTGGAAATTTTTGCACACTTGCTAAAGACCCCAAGATACATTTCAGAAAGTTTCACGTCAGTGGAGCACATGCTTTAGTGCCATCAACAGGTCAAAGTTGGACATACATTCATCTGCATAACATTTGGTACATCCAATGTCTACTTGGTATCAGTGGAATCCTTGGATCAAGCCAAGTTCAGACAACCCTATGATGTCAATATTAGTGTTGCCGCAACTTTTCTCCCTTTTTTCATTTTTATTTCCCCACCGATTTTTCGTCAACGATTGCTGTGACAGGGGGACATGAATTTTTGTAGGCATGTAGCCCTATAATTTTTTGAGCAACTAGAAGCTTTTAGCTTTTAGGAGGTGCTGAAATTGTACAAAATGTCATTTTGCCCATTGTCTAGAGATTGCTTCCATTTACAATCAATTTCTTTTTGTCTTGAAATCAATTGACCCTCACGCATTGAAAGTATTTCACGGAAAAACAATTTCCGTGAAATTGTAACATTGCAAAAGCGAAAGCAAACAAACTCGTCATAGCCTGTTCATGTGAATCGTTCATCACCGAATTTGGTATATGTGGTATATATATGGTATTTGGTATATGTCATCTACAGACAATGCTGCCAAAAAGTTATCAAAAGATTTATTTTGAGATTAACTGTTTCATTTTAGTTACAAGTTACATGTCAATGAAAATTTGAACCATACCTTAAAATTCTTCAAAAGTTCATATCTTGACGTCTAATTGCTTAAATTTGGTGAAAGTTGACATGCCAACTCTAAACAGCTTCCTTTTTATTAGCATAAAATTTTCTGACATTTCGTCAAAGGAGGCGATGTTTCTCATCGATGCTAGTTGTCCAAATACAGTTTTTATTAAATGACTCTTCAACAATGTTGCCCAAGACAACGATTTTGTGTTACTATGCCGGTGTTATAGAAACGTATCGACCCAGCCCATAAACACTCACTTGAAGCATAGCGTCACCTAGTGATATGGATACATGCAAAAATTGGGATTTTGTATTGCCAGTATCTTGGAATCGGAAGGTATGAACTGCACAAAATGCATGATCAGCACAAAGACATCCAAAAGCACAACACATACAATAAGATTTGGGCCATAGGGGGCACTGTAATTGTATAAAATGTTTTTTTCCTGTTATCTACACAGTGCTAACGTTTTCAACCAATTTCTTTTTTGTCGTAAAAATCTATTGACCCTCACACAATGAAATCACTTTCTGTGAAAAATTGCAAAAGTGAAAGTAAACAAACTCGTCATAGGATGTTCATGTGAATCTCACCAAATTTGGTACATGTCATCTACAGACTTTTGCTGACAAAAAGTTATCAAAGGATTTATCTTGAGATGAACCAGTTGAAGGTGACATGTCAATCAAAATTGAAAATGTAGCTTTAAATTCCTCAAAAGTCCATATCTTCGCTTCTAATGGCTTAAATTTGGCCCAACTTGACATGCCAACTCTAAACAGCTGTCATTTAATGTGCATCAAATTGTGTCACATTTCTGCGCAGAGTGCGCTATTTCTCATCAAAACTAGATGTCCAAAAACAGGTTTTGTTAAAGGGCTCCTTCCGCTAAAAAACACTTTGAGTAGCTCTATTTACAATGCGGTGGGTCACAACAAGCAGTATATGCATGCAGCACTCCAAGACATGAAATTTGACCCTCATGGTTTTACTGGTCATTAAAGGGTCGAGCTAACCAGAACGAGCGGACCAGAGCAGGCTAAACCTATCTACGTCACTAGGTCGTAAGCCCCGCCCAGAGCCATGTATGGCACGCCCACATCCCAGAGGAAGAACAGTGGACAGAAGCTAGGTGAGCGAAAGACAGTGAATTTGCCCAATCAGTGGTGCCTTATTGACACGTCATGGGTATTCACGAGGGACACCGGAAAAGCCAGTAGTTCAACCACTAGACCTGTTCTAGCTTACAGAAAACAGCGTCAAGCAAGAGAACTAGGACATAATTTTTCACAGAAATAATGCACAATGCATTCAACCATATGAATTCATAGTGGCAACACAGCAATATGAATAAAAATAACGATAGAAGTTGACCTTTAAATAACTAGTCAAAAAGACAACACTTTTTTGTTAGTATGCCAGTGTTTCAGAGGTGTGTCAACCCAGCCCATAAACACTCATCTGAGGTGGATCGCCACCTAGTAATATATGTACTGTAAATGCAAAGATTTGGATTTTCAATTGCCAATATCTTGTGCGAAGAAGGTGGGAACTGCACAAAACATGTCATGCATGATCAGTACAAAGACCTCTAAAACCACAGCACATGCCATAAAATTTGGCCCATAGTGGGGAGTAAGCAAACACACAGAATGTCATTTATTCAAAACCCACATCCATGCCCACATCCAGGAAATCATTTCCACACAAATTCTCACCTCACAACACTGCTCTACCACACACTCATCATACCTACAGTTGCCACGTCAATACACTGTGGTGGTCATACCATGTCATGCCATACATCTAGTTTTTGCTTATAACTCCTGATGTTACTCTATCCTGAAGTGTTAAGGCCAAAACATGCAAATCCATCATGGTAATTTGGCCGGCATATTAGATGTTTTGAAAATTAAACTAAATTTACACAGGCCACACATGGGGAATCATTCGAAATTTGGCAGAGATGATTTCTAGACTAAGCCTAACTATACCTAGAGGTTTTTTGATCAGTGAAAGCATTCACACGTCACACCCAACAGAAATTCATGGAGAAACAGGAAGTGAGGTCATATCTTCTGAAGAATTTGACCTTTGCCAACCAAAAATGGGGGTGGCATTATAGGCAAAAAAGGCATTTCTGCTAATAACTGCTGACAAGACCTACTCTAAGAACATAACTGTTGAGTGGATTAACGCAGCAAAAGCATGCGCATATCACAGCCAACCAAAAGTAATGGTGATGGTGTTAAACAGAAAGTGAATCCATTATCTCAGCAACACTCTCGTGTGAACATGAATTATGCAAAGGAGACTTGACTGGGAGGGAGACTTGACTCATCGATGCTACGCAACTATATTTGTTTTACATTTTCTCTCTCTCACCATTTTACAGTTGTTTAATTTCTAGTACTATTAAATAGACCACCCACTGCTGAAACATTTTTTTAGAATGCTGCTCTCTTTCCCATTACAAAAACCATGATGAATCCAAGGCAATGAAAATTGTTTTCTCCTGGGAAAAAATGAAGCTTGGCTGAGATAAGTGATCATTTCTGACAGAAATCCCATTCTGACATGCTTATCTGTTGAATTGGAAATGCCACAATGCAAAGGCATCAATTTAACAGAAGTCGTAAAGGCTGAGAATGTGCAGAGCATGCTTTTAGGTTCAGCTACATGCTTCTAAGCCAGCACTGGTATACTCACTCATTTGACTATTGACTTTTTCTAATGTATATTTTTTTGGATTTTCTTTCATCTCTCTCTCTTTCTCTTTCTCTCTCTCTCTCTCTCTCTCTCTCTGTCTGTCTGTCTCTCTCAATATCTGGCACTGGCCGTTACTTCCATGATAACTGTCATTTCTCATACAGTTTCAAGCTTCCCCACACATGACAAGAGGTTACAGCATGAACATTTTAAAGGATAACATTAAATATTGAGTTGAAAATGTCTCAATTGACTTGTCAGTGAAAGCTTAACCAGTTTGAAGCTAAGTGTAACAGGTCCATTCTTCTCCTCTCTTTCCCAGAATGCATTTCAGCGTGCAGAGGCATTGCGGGGTGATGGTACAGTATCCTCCAACCCCAGGCAACCCATCTTGTTGGGTCGAGGGGACGTGTTCGAGGTAGATGAGAACACTGACCTGGTGGATGCTCTCAGACCTAAACCTGACACCTCTCTGGACCAGAAAACATCAAGGGAACCAACCAAGGGTAGTGGCGAGAGCAAGCCAGATCCGGCCTCCAAACTCCTGGATGAAAATGTCACCACAGACAAGAAGAAAGTAGATGGTGGGAGCACATCTGGAAAGCCAGTAGATAATATTATTGACCTAGACCTTAGCAAACCCAGGAAAAAGCCCGCCGTGGTCTTCCCCGGAGGAAGGACACACCCAGAACATGGTGATGAAGATGTGGATGCCAATAAACTGAAGGAGGACGTAGACCCACCTCATTACACCCAGATCTCAAAGTCACTTAAACCAAGGCCTGTCTCACCCAGCACTGTTCCTTCCACTGACATGATCAGTCAAGGAGTAGGCCTACCCAAACAAAAGAGCTTTGAGGAGACCCCGGCCAGGGTCCAAGTCACAGACAGGGATGGTGACCTGGTGACCTTCTCAGATGGATCAAAGTACAGACTTCTTAAAGGTCTGAAAGGGTACATGGGCCCTCCAGGAGAATCAGTAAGTCTTTTATTGTCTTTCACCTTTATTTTCCATATATACGCTTGCCTTTATATTGATGTATTCTACTATAATGTGATAATTGTTATGACTTACTGATACTTCTGAGTTGTTTATTGAGAAAACAAAAACAGAACAATCAGCCTCTTTTGCAGTTCAGGGTTTGCAACACTGCTAAGAGATGTCACAGAGTTCATTGCCATCTTGTATATTTTTACCACAGTTGTGCTGATACATCTGGATGACAGTGTGTCAGTGGCATCCTCTGTAAATAATTTCTGTTCTTCAGGCACTTTGTGTGTAATACTAAACTATACTATATACTAAAAATGTAAGTGGCAAGATCTGTTGTCAGTTTCCAAATAACATGCTAAGCCCGCATCCTGTTTGATATGCATACAATTATTAGCCCATGTCCCAAAAAATAGTATTTGCTAGCAGATTGTATTTATTGTTATCGATCTGGAAGTCAAGCTCAGCTCTCAGCAGCTAAATGGAAATGTTCTTCACTTTGATATGTCATTAAGGTACATATAATTCTGACCAACATACAGTTAACAAACTGTAGCTCATTCAGCTCAACTCATATTTTATTTGGGTAGCTGTTTGGAGTAGCCAGTTAAGCCCCTTTCACAATTGGCTTACGAGCACTTTACAACACTTTGCGATCAGAATTTCTTAGCCTCGTACGAACTGTTGCATACATTGTACGATGTCTCGCATTCGTTGCATGCGTTTTAGTGGTCGCGTCACTTCTCTTCAGAAAAGTGGGCAAGCACACTATTCAGACGTGACCTAATACGATCAAATTTATCGCAATGCAACACATGAACATTAGTACGAACGTTTTGCAAAGTTTTGTGTCCTCACAAGAGGAATGCACGATTTGTAAAGGTCATAAGATGAATCACAGCTGTCTATGCGTCTGTTTCACGACAATGACACTGTTGCGCAACGTGTCTCATATAATCTTGCAATGTTTTACTATCAGTGCACGATTTATCAGCTTCAATTTGCCATGCTTTGCCACTAATGTAATAACTAACTAGTGGGTTAGTTCACTTAGGCTCACACAAACTTGGTTGGCTCTTCGTTGCAGGAAAAAAACAAACTTTATTAACCCATTAAGACCTAAAACGCCTGGAAAAAAGGCCTAAAAATCCTAAGGGTGATTTTAAAACAACCTCCCAGATCCTGAGGTTTTTCCGGAATTTCAACAATAATGTCTATTAATACACACCGTCCCGTATACAGTACGGAAGGGGGGGGTGGCACACATTCTTCTGTCATTCTATTCCAGAATGACTGACATCCAAGGTCTTGGCTTTCAGTAGAGACCAATATTTTGTTTCTAGGCAAAGGGGTTCTCAAGTTATAGAGGTTTGATTATGGTTATACAGATTTCGGAACCAAATGTCCTATTGGAATAACGCATGGACATACCTATTGATAAAAATCTACAATCTTACTGTGTGAAGGTAAGACCTGTGTCTGTGGCCTCATTATGCCTTTGTTTGGCCAACAGGTTACTGAAATTATAGGTCTCAGTCACTTTACAGGCTCACATGTTGGACGGAAAGTAAAACCTTCATTCTAACCTCTGTACCTCTGTGTCAGTGCATCACAGAATCACCCAGATACTTTATAAATAACCCTGAGAGTGTTACCTTTCCACTGATACCAAGAACATGTCTGAGTCTAAAACTATGTAGGAGCTGTGCTACTTACAACTTGGGCATACCATTTTCGCAAATAAACTTAAAATATTAGGTGTGTCTTAAGGGGTTAAGTAAGTGATTTCTCAGCCTCTGAAGCACATAGAGACAAAATTCCAAAAGTATTTGAGATTTGTGTGATTTATTTTTCTACACCTTCAGAAGAAAATATAAAATAATCCAGAAACACAATAATATGGAAAAAATAAAACAACAACAGTCACAACATGTACAGTGCACAACATTTTCCAAGTTTTAAGAAATAAAGAGCAACTCTTATTCAGGTCAAAACTGTAAAAAATAAAGTGTCCCAGGGAAATAAGGCAGTAAGATGAAGTAAGATGAAGTAAGATGTAGTGCACAGTGCCATTGATTTCATACAATGCCTGGAAACATGCAGTGAGGTAATTTAGGAACCAAATTCGGTTCACATCTGTTGCCTGGTTGTTCTGGAGGTGTAAGTACCTAAAAATGCAAAAAAAGACACAGGAAAGTCACCTTGGGTGAGAGTATAATACAAAACAGCATAATTTACATTGTACTGTGGCTTTGTGAGATAATCTGTCTATTGTAAATAAAGATGGCACTGCAAACTATGTGTATGTGATGAATAAAAATATTATGTATTTTTTTAAAATGCCTACAGGTACTGTAAATTACATTGTTGTCTTGCAAGTTATAGCCTAATACCAATACCTCATTATGCTAAAGATGTAAACATGAAATGCTACATAAATAGAAGAAAAGTCATTTGCACTGATAACATTAATAATCACTGCTTGTTATTCTATAACTATCAATCAGTATTTTAGTTCTTACCTCCATATAGCATAGAATCGGTCCCGTGCCATGGCGTCAGAGAACTGAGTCTTGAAGAGATGTTTAGTGCGTCTCCAATAATCTCTCCGTGCAGGCAGAACAAGTAGCCCCATGCTAATGCATAGCCCAACGAATGTTTTCATTTCAGGGACAGTTACATTCACAGGATCCACATGTTCAGAGTTATCATTGTTATCATCATCTATATCGCTTAGGTCACTAACTTCTGAACTCCCTGCACTGAAATTGAAGTCATCCATATTTCAAAACAATGACACGAGTCCGCATATCAATGTCACGTGCATTTTCGGGTAGATTTTATTTGGAAACCGATGATGATTGGCCGCAGAGGAAAAAATGACTTATCCGCAAAGTGCTCCCGGTCTTAGGGGTAGAACAGCGGTAATGCGCTCCCGGTCTAAATGGGTTAAATTTCCACTGCCAACATGAACATACCTGCGGGCTTTCAGACAGACAGACTAATCCAACATTTCCACACTGGGCTGCTCACCACTACCGCTCTCTAACTCTCCTTTAAAAATAAAAAACTCTAGATTTCATGCTACACTACTATATAAACTCTGTATAATCACCTGTTTCAGACCACCATTGACAATGGATGCTGCTGCACCAATACCTTGTCGCCATGTGCTGGGCTTGCTGCATGTCCGAGCACAACTCCCCTCTGACTCGTACTGGCGTTCGTACCATGGATTGCATAATTGCACGAGCGCCGCGTGTTCAAACATCCAATTACCAGATCAATCGCGGGACCCTATCACAATATCTTACAACACCTGCTTTCATTGTACAATAGTCGGAAGATATATCGCAAGATTTAATGCATCTGCATTGCACAACGACCGCTTTAGATGTGCGATTTTTGTACGAATACTTTTTCATATGCGATTATTTCGGCAACAGTTAACATATCAAAATGTATCTGTCACAAGAATGTTTTGTCGCTTATGCTCGTGAGCCAATTGTGAAAGGGGCTTTAGAAATGCACTCTCCCATGGTTGCCAGGGGTCCCCATCCTCGAGCCACAACCATCTCCAGATGGCACATCTTGAGGCAGGACGTGCTCTGTTGGGAAAATTGCAGTGTCACTCTGCTCAGCTACACTCTGCACGCAGGGCGACAGGCCTCTGGTTTACAACAGCCTCTTTGCACACATGCACACACACACACACACACACACACACACACAGAGCCCTCGCCCCTTCCCTAACTCGCTGCTCTGGGAACTTAAGGGAGCATTTCCCACCAGAAGGGAATAAAAACAGAGACTTAGTTATAAAAATAAAGCCTTCTTTGAATTCCCCTGTGTCCTTACTCAACCCTTTCCTCCCATCCCCAGTCTTGCAACACAAAGATGTGTGTATACAGACAAGTATACAAGTGAGCTTACAGATATTGACACACACACAAAAAAATACACCGCAGACAAATGAATCTATTGACACATGTTCCATGCTTCTCCCCTAGGCTTGAGACAGGTGGAATCCTTAGGTACCATATCGAGCATGTTTTGTGTGTGTGTGTGTGCGTGTGCGTGTGCGTGTGCGTGTGCGTGTGCGTGTGCGTGTGCGTGTGCGTGCGTGCGTGCGTGCGTGTGTGTGTGTGTGTGTGTGTGTTTGTTTGTTTGTTCTTGTGTGCATGTGTCTTACAGTTTTGGCTACTCATGGGGACAGAATTTAAATACTATTAAACTAACTAATATGCATTGCTATTTATAACCTTGAAATCAACAACAACAAATGTTTGTAAGGAAATCCGTTAAGGTTTAAAATGTAAGGATTAATTTGCTTAAGCTGTGGCCTAGTGGTTACGGAGTTGGTCTTGGGCATCACAGGTTCAAATCCTGTTAAGAAGAATGGGGGTGGGGAGTAAGCAACCAATGCTCTCCTGCATTCTCATCCATGGCTGAAGTGGCCTTGAGCAAGGAACCTGACATTGCTTCAGGGACTGTAACCGAAACTCTGTACCTAAATAATTAAAAGTTGCTCTGGATGAGAATGTCAGCTAAGTGTAATGTAATAATATCAATTCAAGTATTCCATTCATACAGTGCATACATTGAGTTATGTGTGATAATGTGAAATGACACAGAGATGAAGATAACAAGGTACAAAAACCCAGGAAATCAACTGAAATATGTCTGTGTTGACAGAGAAACCCTGCCCTGTATCAGTGCTAATTAATATAAGCTGCTTTCATCCTTTAAAGACTTCATATTATTCATTGCAGGAGTCATACAGAAAAGATTTCATGATGGGTAAAAGCAAAGAGATTTCCCAAGACCTTCGTAATTTTATTGTTGAAAAGCATTCTAATGACATTGGTTATAGGCACATTTCTGGAATTAAGAATGTTCCTGTGAGCAGTGTGGGGGCTGTTATCCGGGAATAGAAAGAACATAATTTCACCATAAACCGATCAGGTGCTCCATGTAAGATTTCTGACCGAGGAGTCCAAAAATTAATCAGAAAAGTTCTCCAAGAGCCAAGAACCACTTGGGCGGAACTTCAGAAAGATCTTGCATCACTGGACCCTGTTATTCTAAAGAAAACGATAAGCAATGCACTGAACAGCCACGTCATCCATGCACGCATCCATGCAAAAGCTGTAAATACCAACAAAGTGCAGGTTGGCAGCAACACTTCGAAGACTATCACACTGAACACAGGCGCAGCACAGGGATGTGTGCTGAGTCCACTGCTCTTCACACTGCTAATCCATGACTGTACACAAACCAACAGTACCAACCACATCATTTGTAAGAACCTCTCCTGGACCAACAACATCACATTGATGGCCATGAAGGCCCAGAAATGCCTCTAATGCAAGCTAATAAAAGCAAAAGTTCCACCTCCTATCATGTGCTTTTTCTATTGGAGCACCATTGAAAGTATTATCACTGGCTGCATCACTGTGTGGCATGGAGGCAGCACTGCCTCATGCCGTAAGACACTACAGTGCATAGTGAATACAGTCAGTAGGATCATTGGTGCCCCTCTGTCCTCCATCACGGATATATTCAACACACACCTCACTCGCAGAGCCATCAGCATGGCCAAGAACACCTCCCACCAGTCACACTCAAACCTCAGCCTCCTGCCTTCTGGTAGAAGGTACTAGAGCCTCCTGGCCCACATCACAAGACTGGGAAAAAGCTTCATACACTTCCTCCCCCCTCTGCCGGAACTTTACACACACACACACACACACACACACACACACACACACACACACACACGCTACACACCCTGCTGTACATTACCTAAGCACCCCCAGGCTTTTATCCCCTTATCTGTGGGATGATTACACTACTCTAGCATCTTTTTATATGATTTGCACTTCACAAAGTTTTAGTTTTTCTCACCTCAACATAAAGTCCAGCTATAGTAATTTCATTAGCTGCCAGCAATCTGCTTTTTTTTTTTTTCATTTTAATTTCATTAGCTGCCTTTTTGTCCGCTCTGAGAAATGGCTTTTAAATCCCTTCTCTGAGAGAGGACTTTCAATCACCCTATTCCCTGCTGATGATGACACCGTTGTTTTATGGGTAATGTTTATTAAAGCTGCAAAATAAGGACTTACTTGTAAAGCATCTGGTTTTTAGAATCTGAGGTTGTTATCTGCTACCACCATCATGTATCAGGGGTCTGCTCTCTTTCATTGTCCGTCTCCTGAATAGACCCAGCATGTACTGCTCTGCTAGGGATGAGGTGCTTGCCATTGTTGCAGAACTTCAGTTTCTCACCAGTGTGTTAGAATATCCTTCCATTTTTTTCCCAGAACAATGGAAGACTGATGCATTTCAGAAGAAAGCTCTTCCCTATTGCCCATTTTTACATGTGGACAATTCCATAAGTCCTGCACTTTCAGCTGCACAAATGTAACTCAGAAGGGTTTAGCCTTTAAACATGTTTAGCTAACAGGATTAGCTAACCTAATGTGGTATTGAAACAGATGTGATGATGGCAGTGATTGAGATGTTTCTGTATTTTATGACCGATGTAAGGTTATTTTATATTACATTGCATTACATCACATTATACTTAGCAGACATTTTTATCCAAAGTGACGTACAATAGAAGACACAAATGAAGCTAGAGATATAGAGGAGTACAGAGCAGGCAAAAGTATAACAAAGTACAGGATAGTGCTTGTAAGTGGACATTAACATTGTTAGAATGGGAAGTGCTCACAGAAAAGAATGGGCCTCAGGTGTTTCTTTAGGGTAATAGAGGAATGACCCTACTCTCGTAGCAACTTGTATCCTGTTCCATCATTGAGAGATTGAGGGCATTGAACAACAGAGAATAGTTTCCACTGTGGTTGGTTTGAATAAGGGGGCAACGGCAAATGTTTTGCATATGAGGATATGCGTTCGTTATTGTCTTTAGATAAGCAGGGGCAGACCCTGAAGTCACTTTGTAGGCTAAAGTCAGAATCTTGTGCTTAATATAAGCCAACACAGGATGACAAACACAGAAGTGATGTCATAGACTGTATATAACAGAACTGGAAAAACCCTCTGTGATGTCTGAACAGACCAGATGAAGCCTAAATTGAAGGTTCCGGCGGCGCCATCTTTGTCAATTCATTCTATGAATGTCGATGGAAATTATCTGAGGGTTAAACTAATGTATTGTAAGGAAGTTCTCCAAAGTTATCATGGACCCGAAAACTAGTGAAACACACCAAAAGTGTTTTTAACCAGGCTGTTAAACATTTCTTAAGACTGTATTTTTGCTGTGAAAATTGACCTTTTAACATGAGAGTCTATAGAAAGTTGTTTGCTTTTGCAGCCAGCCCCATTTGATATGTGAACTTTACATCTTTCAGCTTTGGTTTCATTGTTTAGCCAGAAACATTGCTGCTTGAGTAACATACATCCCTTTAGATTGACTGAATACCAGCCACGCTGCCACATTCTGGACCATTTACAGTATGTTTATTGTGCAAGCTGGTATGGCATTTTAATACAAGCAAACTTACTCTATTTAAAAACAAGACTTTTTCATGGGATTCCAAACTTTCGAATGGAAAGTTATGTGGTCGAATTCACATATTTATTATGAAATAGTGTAGTTTTCTGGCTGCTTACCAACGCTACAGGCAGATTCAAGTTTCTCTAGTCTTGACACCACTTTAAGACATATATCAGACATACATCAGCTGTCATGAATGACGGTGAGTTTTATGGTTCAGTTTCACATTCCTCGAGTAACCATGCCTTCTTGTCTCCAATATATCATGTGATTGACCTAGCAAGCTAAAAGTTTAAAAGGGAATAACTGCTTGTGTGCCCCAAAGTGCTGCAGCTCAACAAAAGCACAAAGCAAGAGGGACTGATCTCCAATATATTATAAATGTTGTAATGTTGTCTTGGTTTCCTGAGATGTTTAAAACGTAACCCAGACGCAGTGGATTAACTTCCCAGCAAAGAGTCAGAGAGGCTGTTCAGGTTCTCTGTCTTAATCACATGGTGAATTTGTACTGTAAGCCAAGTCTGCTCAGAGATTAAGTTTTCACAGGCTTGTTGAGTTGATAGTTGATAGTAATTTGACAAACTGTATGCATATACTGTAAGTATGAGGAAAGTTGCATAAAACAAAGCAAAGCATCTCATATGGCATATATGTTGTCAACAAAGTAAATCAGAATGAAAAGAATGGTGGTGATAACTTCCATTCTGAATATGTTCTGAAGTGTAATATGGAGACGCCATTTTCTAAAGATTAAAATAAATTGTCTTTAGCGCAGACAAAAAAAATACATAATGTGTGACAAAACGACAGGAGTAAAGCAACAATAGCATTTAAAGATGGTTTAAGTTTCTTTGTGACAAATCACATGAACTGGACAGAATTATGACATAACAGTAGATCAGGTTAGTTTTAAAAGATTTTTGAAATGTTATTAGTAATTTGGCATGATCTAATTACTTTTCATTTCTAGTTATTTTATTTGATATAATCAGCACATGCAAAATGAACAACACATTTTTTTGTCAGTATTGTTTTCAGCATGTTTTTAGTAGTGAGTATAGTGTGTGTTGATAATGCAATGACACTACTATAGTGTTATCAGTAAAACAATACCAGTACTACAGTGTATTTCATGTTTGACTTTGTCTGTCATCATGCAGGGATGCCCAGGACCTAAGGGCCATACAGGCTTCAAGGGTAACAGGGTAAGTGTCATCCCATCTTTAATGACTTAACAACTATTTTCAGGCCGAGATTTACAGCAAAGCGACCTTTCACGGTAAACACTAAAGGTCACTTTGACCTGCAGCGGGTTTATGAACTCCTCCACCACCCTACCTTCTTCGTTGTCAGAGTGAATTAAGACACACTCAGGCACTCCACAGCCAGGAGGAGGAGTGGCTAGGAGTGAAGTTCATAAAAAAATTCATAGGCTTCTGCTCGTGAATGCTGACCCCTATTATGTGGCCTTTGTTGACCTCGGCTGAGCTGCATGATCTCCTCCTCCTTGTCTGTTTATACTCCTGGCCGAACACTTCCTGCTTTTGAGCTTACATTTGTCAGAACTTACGCTGCTAGGTCGACAGGGGTCTTCTTTAGTGGTAGCAAACATTTTCATGTGTCACAAGGGTGATTTCAGCAAATGATTTCAGCAAGTCTTGTCTTGCAAGTGTTTTAACTAATTCTTAGCTAAAACTAATCTTTTTCACTTCTGTTGTTTACATTTCTGTAATCTGTGCTGCACATGAACTAGCATGCATTTGATGTCCTTACTTCTACATTGTAAATTCATTTATTTCATTTATCCTTCAGTACATAGTTTTGTGATTCTGCTAGTAATTAACACATTTAGCACAGAGATCAAAACATATTACAGCAGTGAAGCACTGTCTACCTAAGTTCTCACTGGTGTGAACTGTTTAAATGCCATATTCACAGGGTGCACTGGGACCAGAAGGGCGACAGGGGCATCCAGGTGAGCCAGGAACGCCAGGGCCTCCGGGCCTGCCCACGCTCTACCTGTGGAGGAACACTGAGGAGGACTGGGCCGCGTTTCGTGTAAGTGTCCCAGTGTCCCCCACTCCCAGTTGGGTTCCTCTGCAAAGGAGAGATTGGGGTCCTCCAAATCTGATTCTCTAGCTGTGTGTCTGCCTTGTAACTCTTCGGCTATTTGTTATCCAGTAGCTTTGAACTCACTCATTGGATCAGGTTTCCCCGGTCTTATTCAGCTAGAGAACTCTGAGGTCTTCAGATCCTGCTGTCTGACTTCAAAGGGTCAGAGGTTGAATCCATAAGCCAGTCTGAGTTTTCCTCCACACTAAAAAACAGTACTTCTCTGAGTCAACAATGATCACATCCATTAGATAAACTATCATCTCTCCCCTTTCTCTTTTTATTCCTCTTTTAGTCACCTCTCTCTCTCTTTTTCTCTCTCTCTCTCCCTTGTATCTTTCTGTCCTTTCACTAATCTTCTGTCACTGTCCTTCCCTCTCGCCTTCTCTGACACATTTTTTTTAAACCTTTCCATATTATGTTCTCTGCTCTCTAAGAAGCAATATGCAGGCAATCCAAAATAAAATAAATATGTGTGTGTATGTGCGCGCGCATGTGTGTTTGCTTAAGTACATATGCAAGTGTGGAGTTCATGCGTGGGTGGTGTTATCTTAAAAAACTGTACATCCAGACCATATTTTATATGTTGTTACAGAGGACAGGCCCCATTGTGGGTTGGGAATAATCTGAGGTTCCATAACTGTCAGTGACCTGGTTTAATTAACATCCATTAATCCGTTTTACCAGAAAGGCATGTCATAAATTGTAAAATGCTAAGATGATATGGTTTTCCTATTGAATTTTAAGCTGAATCTACAAGTTAATTTCTAATTGAATCATTATACAGTGGATTCTCTACTTTTGAAAATGGCTGTTTATTATTAGTAATGTTTTGAATATTTTAATTGAAAATCTGTACATGGTGAATGCGACAGCCTTTGTGGTCACTACTGTAAGTGGAGTTCTAATGTAAAGCTTGTGGTGACTACTCTAAGTCAAAGTCTAAATTAAAGCTGTCACTGATGCCCAGTAGGTGCTGCTGCTTTTAGAATGATTGGAAGAGTAGGCCTATCAGCTTCTCTGTCTTGGAAAGGAAATATTAGTTGCGTGCATTCTGAGCTATAATCCTAAAAATGTAATATAATATAACTTTCCGAAAATATTAGCCAGAGTTAAGATGTACAAATGTAATCAGTCCTTGCTACCCTCTTGTACTATGATGTCAAAAATATGAGCATAATTTAAAGTCTTATAAAGATAAGGTAAAGTCTTATCTTAAAATGTTATCGTTAACATGCACAGGCCATAGCCTTCCAGACATTTGGTATAGGTCATAAATTATGATATTAACATAAAGCATAACATCAACGTAAATTATAACTACAGCATAAATTACAGCATTAATAAAACCTGCACAGCTGAAATAATAGTGATCCTCATGGGAGCATAGGGGTAGTTCTTGATCTCAGTGATAAACCTATGTCCTTGATGAGGATGTGTAATAACTCCATACCTGCTCTTCTCTCCTCCCTCCTGCAGCAGAGCAACATGTTCCAGTTATTGAGTGTAGGCTGGCCTGTAAGTACTTCTGTGCATTTTACACTGTGTATGTGTGATGGAGGTTTTTTTACATTACATTACATTACATTGCATTTGGCAGACGCTTTTATCCAAAGCGACTTACAAAAAGGAGGACATAAGCTGACAGAGGTATACAGGGACACTGAGTAAGCAGGCAACCTTTATAGGGAGGTGCATGTCTCTGAATAATTTTCCTGGAGCAGGGACACTACAGACATACGTACTCCCACATGGGGACAGAGAAAAAGAGAGTTGGTTTAGTGATTGTTAGTTTTGTAAGGAAGGGAAGCATTCTCGGAAGAGAAGGGTTTTTACAAGCTTTTTAAAGGTAGGGAAGGATGTTGCTGTTCTTGTCGCAACTGGTAGGTCATTCCACCATTTGTGGACAATCACAGAGAAAAGTCTAGAGTGACCTCGCTTTGTGAGAGGCGAGGGTACAGATAGACGATTTGTATGAGTGGATCGCAACGTTCTAGACAGGATGTGAGCCTTTAGTAAGACGTCGAGATAAGTGGGGGCGGAACCTGAAGTGACTTTGCAGGCTAGTGTCAGAGCCTTATGTTTAATTCTGGCAGCTACCGGCAGCCAGTGCAGGTCGCTGAAGTGTGGGGTGATATGTGTCCATTGTTTTTAATTAACAATGAATGTATTATTATGTACAATGTGTGTGTATGTGTCCGTGTATTTGTGTGTGTGTGGTCAAATGTAAACTTGTGTAAACCTGTGTGATGTTATGTTTATAATAATTGTTTATAGGAAATCATATCTTTATAGCTTGGAACATCCCAAACAGAGAGAACATCTCGAAATTTCAAGAGCACACATAAGCACTAGCCTGGGGCTGCCTACTTAGCCTGTGATGCTACAGTGAATTTCACATTCAAGTCAGTCTGGCCAACCTGCCTATTCTTAGTCCTTCTGGTGCTGGAAAATATGTAACCAGTAAAAAAACAAATGCTGCTCATTCGTCTTCAGAATCAGTTTTGTTTTTAAAGACACCCATTGATCCCACCTCTGAGAACTTCCTGTCTATGGTAGGTTTGTGATGAGCTTGGTGCACCAGTCAGGCTACATAAGCACATGTACACAAAAGATCTGCTAGATTTTGAATAACAGAAGACATCACATAGACAGGAAGTCAAAACTGTATGCATGTTTGTCTGTGTATGATCTCTGATGGTGCTCTGCTCTCCATGCAGAAAGAGCGGGGACCTGCAGGCCCAGAAGGGGAGATGGGAAAGCCTGGGCGTCCGGTGAGTGTGTCCACCTCAGCATTTCACACCATAAAAATATTTCTTTTTATCTTTTCACTCTATCCTGTCTCTTATAATTTTCTTAGCTTTACTATCTTTCAGCTTTATGCCTGACTGATTATTTGATTATTTATTATTTATTCTTCTGTCTATTCAGGGGCCCCAGGGGGAACCTGGAGAACGAGGGCAACCAGGAATCACAGGTGACATGGTAATGGTTATCGTCACCTTATTAGGAGGGAGGGAGGGAGAGGTGAATGTGAAACAATGCATGATGGGGGGGGGGGGGGGGGGGGGGGGGACTTGCAGAGCTGGCTACAGTGTAATTAGTAATAGGCAGGTGTCCATAGATATCCAGGTTCCAGTCTGGCCTGTGGTCATTTTCCAACCCCATCCTCCTTATTCTCTCACTGACTTCCTGCCTCACTTCATGGTCCTGTCAAAAAAAGAAAAAACATACCTTAAAAAACATATATGCAGTGTATGTGCAGGGTGGGTCAAAAATACGGTACACATTTTAAATGCTTATATCTTGATTTTAGAAATGATACAGAGTACCAAACATATTTGTTGTAAAGCTGACATTCAGGATTTTGTAATGCATAAAAAGAAAACTTTGCACCACAACACTTTCCAGGTCGATCTATGTTTTTTTTTTCTTTTAAGGGCACCGCCTGTCTCACAGAAGTTTGTAACAGCACACAGGCATTGAATTGTCCCAATACAGGGTCGCCTTTTGGGATAATAACAAAAATAATAACAATAATAACAATAATAATAATAATAAACTGTATTTGTATAGCACAATTCATACAAGATGTAGCTCAAAGTGCTTTAACAGTTTGGCAGGAAAAAACACAAGGCAGCATTTGTTGCGGCTTGATAGCGCCGAGAAAGTTTGTTCGGGCACTGTTGACAGTTCCTGCTTGTGTCCATAGGGGTGACAGGGGTGAGGAAATACTTCCTGATGGTTTTTATAAGTAAAGGAAGAAACCTCAGGCAGAACCACGCCACCTAGGGTAGCCCATCTGCCGGGACTGTGATTGACTGGGAGGTGTGACTGTAGCCGAGTTGTCTACTGGGTGGAGTAGTATATGTGATTGTTGTCAGACTGCTTGTGGAGTGGAGCAGTTAATGTGATCTGTTTGGGTGTAGGGGGGAAGGGGTTCTTTGGTGGGGTCGTTAGGTGAAGGGGGGGGGTTGACTAGGTCTTCAGCTGTTTTGGATTTTGGTAGGTAGACTAAGGTTTTTACTATTTTCTTACGTAGAGTGTAGATAGTCTGCGGGCTTAAATCTGGCCTAGCTGTATAGGGGGAACCACACAGTTTGTTGTTTTTTCTGGATCTGTGTTGAGGTTAATTGGGGTGGCGCATATAGTCGCGCAATTTTCAACCTAATTGCGGGGTTTGGGCAGCTTGTGGGGCAGGACGAAGACCTTTTGGAGCTATCGTTTATCCTCAACTTAGAGCCCTGTTGCACTGGGGCATTAGGTTGGAGTGTCTGGGCTGAGGACATCGCCGTGGAGATCCGGGCTGGATTGGCTTCGGTCGGCAGCATGACTCCAGCAGTATCTGGTGAGTAAAGAGCTGGGCTCTCGGGCGCAGTGTGAAGTTAAGTTAGTATATGGGGGGTAAATGTTTTAGGAGGAAGCTCCGTGTTTGCCCTGTTTCATGAACTGCTTGTAGACTTCGCGTGATGGTTGTTATTTTGAGTAGTTCGTCTGGATGATCAATTTATGATTTATTGGTTTGTGCTATGGTGGTTTAATTGTTGAGTGAAGAGTAATACATTTACACTGGGTAATGAGTGTGTTGGAGGAGTTTTTTAAGGCTCCATCGGAAAAAGTGTTGGCGACACTAACTAAGGATCAGCTGTTCAGGGGTGCGTTTCCCAAAACCGTCATTGCTAACTTCCTTAGCAACTTCGTAGGTTTGAACGATGGACTAACGACACTGCTGTTTCCCAACAGTATTGTTCGAACGACACAACTAACGATGTTTACAACAATGCTAGTCAGGGGTGCGTTTCCCAAAACTGTCATTGCTAACTTCCTTAGCAACTTCGTAGGTTTGAACGATGGACTAACGACACTGCTGTTTCCCAACAGCATCATTCAAACGACACAGCTAACGATGTTTACAACAACGTTAGTCCGATGGATCGTTCGACGACGCAGGTGTTTCCCAACAGCAAAGTCTGGACAATCCATTGGAAGTTCCATCGTTAAACTGTGTCGTTCGAACGATTAGCATGGACCAGTCGTTAGACCATTGTTTATGTCGGTTTCTGTACACGTGACGTCTTGCTCGTCACCTTTGGCCTTCTTGGGTCGGATTAGGCACCATTCAATGCTTTACCGCCACCCACGATGCTGTTGGGAAACAGCAGTGTCGTTAGTCCATCGTTCAAACCTACGAAGTTGCTAAGGAAGTTAGCAATGACGGTTTTGGGAAACGCACCCCAGTGTAGCATGGGATCTACAGAGACTTTTATTTTGAAAGGAGGGAATATAGGTTGGTACAGAAATGAGGCTCCTGTTGCGGGTCAAGGAGTTGTTGAGTTTTTGGTTAAAGGGTTCGGTGAAAGACAGAGGAGAGTTAGAGCGGTAGTGGTGAGCAGCCCAGTAGTTGATGTTGGCAGTGGAAATTGGATAAAGTACTTTCCTGCACCGAAGAGCCAACCAAGTTTGTGTGAGCATGAGTGAACGAACCCACTAGTTAACTATTGCACCAGTAATAAAATGTTTTAACATGATTAATGTCTTTTAATGTCTTAAGGTGAGAATGACAATAAGGTGCAGACTTAAGCTGCCTTGGCAGAGGTCTGCCCTCTCTGAGTGCTTTTCTAGTTGTTGATTGTGTTGGTCCATTGCCCCCATCAAAATCTGGCAGTGTGTATATGTTCTACTGTAATGTGTCAGGCTTTGCGGTATCCAGCTGCATATGCCTTAAGGAGCATTACCACAAAGTCTATTGTCAAGTCTCTGTCCCAATTTATCTCTGTGTTTGGTGTCCCAAAGGTAATCCAGAGTGACCGTGGGTCCAATTTTACTTCTAGGTCCTTTGCTGAGCCGTTAAAACAACTGCGCATCAAGCACAACTTGAGTACGGCATATCATGCGCAGTCGCAGGGGGCGCTTGAACGGTTTCATGCTACTCTTTTTTTTTCTTTTTTTTTTTTTTTTTTTTTTAAATTATTTTTACAAAAGACGAATACAATTACAAAACCAAGAAGTGTGTTACAAACAGAACATACAACATAATGAACTAGGACATGACATTCAACAAAACAGTGCTAGGTACATGTAACCAGGTGGTGGTGGGTGGTGGGGGGGGGGGAGTTATTAGAGTGTATGTGTATGAGTGTGTTGGGGGGGGGGGGGGGGTTACTAGAATGTATGTGTGTGAGTGTGTTGGGAAGGGGGGGGGGTGTTTGAGTGTATATGTGTGTGTATGTGTGTTTGCATGGATATGCTTCAGTAGTCAGTAGTTAGCATGCGTGTAAGGGGTATGTTCTGAAATGTCCGGGGCATGGGGATCTGGATGAGCCCCCTCTAGGAGGAAGCGGGGAGGGGGGGGGGGGGGGAAACAAGGGAAAAACAAGGGAAGGAGGGAAAGAGGGGAGTTGACTTCCTCTGACCGCTCCAACCTTCAGCGCATCAAAGGGACAGGCCGAACTCCAGCGGGGGGAGAGGACAGGGAAGGACCGCTGCAGAGCCACCCAGACCACCCCCACCCCCGGCCCCAGCCCCCACCCTCCCGACCAGAACAGGGGCCCAAGCCCCAACCAATCCATGAGCCTCACTGGCCCTATGATGTGTTTTATGTGGTGTCTAAATGCATTAAAAAGAGGAGGGGGGGGTAGAGCAAAAGGGGAGACCACCCTTCCTATGAGTTGAGATTGCATATTATTCTAAAATGTATTGCATTAAAAGAAGTGGGGTGCAAGCTAATTTGGGCCCTTTTACAGGCCCCTGTACCGAGCACCCCACCTCGGCCCTGACATAGTGGGGGTGTTTGTGTTCTTGTGTGGAAATGTGTGAACTTTTCTGAGTCGGCTGATGTAGAGCATTAAAAAGTGAGGCCCACAGATCAGAGGAAGCCCGGTCCAATCCAGGGGATGGTGTGGGCCGTAGCAGAGGCAGCGGGGGAGAGGCCCCACCACGGCCCCACCATGGCCAGGACCCCCCACACAAGTCAGCCCGCCCCCCGGCCCCTGGAGGCCAGAGCAGTGCAGAGGAGACTGATTATACTTGGGGGAGTGGGTCTAGATGGGAAGAGAAAAAAAAAAAAAAGGGGCGAAAAGGGTGGAGGGGGGCTCACTATGTCTCAAGCAGAGAGGGACATTCATGACTGTAAGAGTTTGGAAAGTGATGACCAGGTTAAGTTATGATACGGGATATTTGAGGTTTCTAATGAAATGTGGTCTAGTAATAGGTTTTTCCAGGCGGATATGTGAATTTTGTTCTTTGATTTCCAGTTCATGAGGATAGTTTTCTTGGCGACAGCTAGCGCAACCAATAAGATTTTGCTATTAAAGTGATTCAGGTTGGATAGTGTGGATAATGTGGTATCTCCAAGCAGACAGAGTGACGGGGAGGTTGGGATGCAGCAGCCAAAGAAAGTGGAAAGTAGACCTGTTACCTTCTCCCAGAATTGTTTTATGGGGGTGCAGTGCCAGAGTGCGTGAATATAGGTGTCCGGGCAGTTTTGGGTGCAGTGGGGGCATATGTCTGTTGAGAAGCCCATGCAAAACAATTTGTGTCCCGTGAGGTGAGTTCTGTGGATAATTTTGTATTGTATTAATTGTAAGTTTGTATTTTTGGTCATGAGAAAGGTGTTTTTGCAGACTTGAGCCCAGAAACTGGCATCTGTGGAAATAGAGAGGTCTAAATCCCATTTGGCAGATGGTAGGTTCATACTGGTGTCAGTTTGTATCAATAGCTTATAGATTTTGGATAGTAGCTTTTTTGAAGATGATATATTAATAAGATTTAGGACGGGTGTAGCGAGTTCTAAATTGGGTGTTGGGGTATTCATAGTGGATATGATTGTTGATTTAATCTGTAGATATTGCAGGAAGTGCTTGTTGGTGATGCCAAATTTCTG
Organism: Setipinna tenuifilis; assembly: GCA_030347295.1. Lineage (NCBI taxonomy): Eukaryota > Metazoa > Chordata > Actinopteri > Clupeiformes > Engraulidae > Setipinna > Setipinna tenuifilis. Next base: position 31,503,694 of record CM059273.1, read on the forward strand.
GACCAAGTCTGCAAATGTAGAAAATTTGCTGTTTGTAAATAAGTGCTGTAGGTGTGTAATGCCTTTATCTTTCCAGGTGCAGAAATTGAGTGTTTGTTTGTTGCAAGTGAGATCTGGGTTGTTCCAAATTGGGGTGAGCTTAGAGGGTGAGTGCTTGGTGTTAGTGATGTTGTGGAATTTCCACCAGGCTGTCAGACTCGAACAGATGGTAGGGGCTTTGAAACAGGGGTGTTTTTTGATTGTTGGAGTAAGAAATGGTAGATCTGAAATCAGGAGGTCATTGCAAATTGTCTGTTCTAAGTCTAACCAGATAACATCAGATTGATTATGGTGGATCCATTTGTATACATATTGGAGATGGTTTGCCAGGCTATACAGAGTGAAATTTGGTGCGTCTAATCCTCCTAGGGACTTGGGTTTTTGAAGGGTTGCTAGTTTGATTCTGGGTGTCTTGTTTTTCCAGTAGAATTTTGTAATTGCTGAATCTAGGGATTTGAACCAGGATGTGGATGGTTGTATTGGGATCATTGAAAGGAGATAATTAACTTTAGGTAGGATTGTCATTTTGATAGCAGGCCCATGATAGGCCCATGATGGAGAGTGATAGATTTGTCCAGCGTTGCAGATCATCCTGAATTGTTTTTAGTAGGGGGGAGAAGTTTAGATTAAATAGGTCAGACAGCCTGGGGGAAATTCTTATTCCTAAGTAGGTGATGTGATCGGTGCATAGTGAGATAGGGAGGGTGATGGCTGCTGCATTCCCACTTTGAGGTTGTAGCGGAAGAGCTGATGATTTATTCCAGTTGATTGAGTATTCTGAAATGTTGGCAAATGAGTTTATTGTTTTGATTGTTTCTTGTAATGAGCTCACTGGATTTTGAAGAAAAAGTAAAATATCGTCTGCAAAGAGACTTATTTTATGATGAATATTTTTAGTCTGGATTCCTGTGATTTGTGAGTTTTGGCGTATGGCTGCAGCTAGAGGTTCAATAAAAATAGTGAATAGTAAGGGAGAGAGTGGGCACCCCTGTCTAGTCCCTCTGTGCAAAGTGAAGTTTTGAGAAGCTAACCCATTTGTGGTGACGGTGGCTGATGGTGAATTGTATAGCAGTCTGACCCATTTGATGAATGAGTCCCCAAAGCCAAACCGCTCTAATGTGGAAAACAGGAACTTCCAGTTGACTCTGTCAAAAGCTTTCTCTGCATCTAATGTAATAATGACTGAATTGTTTTTCTGACTTATTGAGTGGTGCATTACGTTGAATAACCTGCGTGTATTGCTTGGAGATTGCCTGCCTTTCACGAATCCTGTTTGATCTGGATGGATTATGGAGGGAATGACTTTTTCTAATCTGATTGCAAGGGCTTTGGCGAAAATTTTAATGTCAACATTGATAAGCGAAATTGGCCTGTAACTTGACGGTAGCGTTGGGTCTTTGTTGGGTTTGAGTAGAAGTGAGATCGAAGCGCTATTACAGGATGGTGGAAGCCTGGAGTTGTGTTTTGATTCTTGAATCATCCGGTAGAACAGTGGAGCTAGAGTTGACCAGAAATGTTTATAGAACTCAGCAGGGAAGCCATCAGGACCGGGTGCCTTGTTGTTTGACATAGTCTTTAATGCAGTATGTAATTCGTCAACAGATATTGGGGTTTCTAATGCGATTTTTTGGTCATTGTCAATTATTGGTAATTGGATGTGGTCCAGAAAATGATTAATGTCTTTGCTATCTGGGTTTTTTTCTGATGAATAGAGTTTGTTGTAGAATTGGTAGAAAGTCTGATTGATTTCAGTTGGTGAGTGAGTTAGCTTCCCTGCTGAGTCCTGTAGTGCTGTGATTGTGAATTTTTCTTTATTTCTTTGAATTTGGTTTGCCAGGTATTTGCCAGATTTCTTGTTGTGGTGAAAATGTTCCTGTCTTAGTCGGTGTATTAAAAACTGGGTCCGTTTGTTGATTATTTCATTGAGTTCTGATTTGTATTTATCTAATTTGATTTGAATGTCAACTGATGCGTTTGTCATGTTTATTTTTTCTAGATGTTTGATTTCTTCTTCCAATTGAGTTTCCTTTTGCTTTTCTATTTTTTTTTTGTGAACAGAAAATGAAATGATGGCACCCCTAAGCACTGCCTTTCCTGTTTCCCACAGAAGAGAAGGTGATGACTCTGGGGAGTCATTCATCTCTAAAAAGAGTGACCACTCTCTCCTGATAAGTGTGTCAAAGTGTGGATCTTGGAGGAGTGATGTGTTAAAGCGCCATCTGGGGATTGGTCTGTGTGGTTGATTCATAGACCAAGTAATTGTTACAGGGGCATGGTCACTGATGATGATTGGGTGGATTGTTGATTGAGAGATATTGGGGATAAGGGAGTTGCTAGTAAGAAAAAAGTCCAGACGGGAGTAGGAGCGGTGAACGGATGAGAAGAATGAGTATTCTCTGTTGTGTGGGTGTTGTGTGCGCCAGCTGTCAGCAAGACCAAAATCACTCATGAACTGCTTGATGGTTGAGGTGGATTGCCAAATTTGTTTGTTTTTTGAATTGTTAGCGCGGTCAATTGTTAGGTCTAAGACGGTGTTGAAATCTCCTGCAATTATTACTGGGCAGTTGGTCATGTTTGCAATTGAAGAAAAAAAGGATTGAAAAAAAGCTGGATTATCTGAATTTGGGCCATACACGTTTCCGATTGTGATTGGGTTATTGTTAATTGAGATGTTTATAATAATAAATCGTCCCTCTGGATCGGAAATGGTAGCATTGTGAACAAATGTGATTTTTTTATGAATTAGTATGCAGACACCTCGTTGTTTTGAGTTGTAGTTGGCTGAGAATGATTGATTATATTGAGCAGATTTTGTTTTGTTATGGTCCGAATCTGAGAGATGGGTTTCTTGAAGGAGGCAAATGTCTGCTGATAATTTATTGAGTTGGTCAAATACTTTGGCCCTCTTTGTCTGAGATCCCATGCCGCGGACATTCCAAGTTAGGAATTTTAGCTTAGACATGCTAATGTGGTTACTGTCTGGATGTTGTGAATGTGAGAGATGTATTGGTGAAATGACATGAGTGAGTGTATGTACTTGGGGGTGCTAAGTGAATGTGAATGTGTGGGCAGGAATGTAAGACCGGGCAGGTAGAGGGGGGTAACACAGGACAGAGTGGACATAATGACAAGAACAGACAGAAACATAATTATCGATGACATGAAAAGACAACTTTGAACAAAGGATACAGTTATATAGACAGATATACAGATATATAATGCGCTTGTGTGGGCTAGTGGGGAGCTGGTTATTAAAGAGGTGTGTGAATATAATAGAATAATACTGTAAATTGTGGCATGGGTGCGTATATCTAGAAGAGCCAAGGAGTTGTGTCTGGATTCCTGAATAACTGTCCATTTAAATAAAGTTTGTCGACTGTCAGAGTTGCACAGATGTTTTTTTTCCTGTTTTCTTTGAGTATTGGGTATAGAATCTTTCTTCTTTCGTTGATCTCGCGGGGATATTGGTCGTTCATTCCGTAGTGGGTGCCTTTGAGTTCTTTTCCTTTATTCTTTACCATGTCTTTCTGCTTGTAATGTTCGAACTTTGCAATGATGGGTCTGGGTTTGTCCTTTTGCTGCTTGCCAAGACGGTGAACTCGGTGGAATGTGATCGTATTGACGGTGTCCTCGGGCAGTTTGAGTTGTGTAAGCATGAAAGTCCTTTATGAGTAGCTCTGGATTGTCGGGTGTGTTATTGGGGTCGTTGGGTTCCGGAATGCCTGAAAAAATGAGGTTGTCGCGCATTGATCGTGCTTGAATGTCCAGTATGGTTTCTTTCATTGCTTTATTTTCGGCTGTGACTTGTTGCATTTTTTGGGTGAGTGATGTTACTGAAGTCCGGAGCCCTTGGTTTGAAATCTGAAGTGTTGCGATTTGACTGTGTGCTAGCTCGAGACTGTTACGGATGTCGTTCAACTCTTCGTGAATGGTGATTAGCATGTCCAGTTTTTTATTAATGTCCGTTAGTACACTGACCTCGACTTCCTGGGTTGTTAGATCAGCTGTGTCTGTTGCAGAGTCTCTTTTCCTTCTCTTGGAGTCGGGCTGGGTTGCGTTTGGAGTTGAGTGAGTCTGGTCCGGGTTCATGGTTGTCTGGAGGTGTAGGTAGTAGTCGTCAATGAAAGCTTCCAATTCCGTTAATTCGTCCAGGGTGTAGACAGATTGTAAAGTGGATTATGGATGAGAAAAATTCGCTGGGTGTTATATTGATTTAGTCCGGAAAAAAGGGTTATTTAGTAGGGTCTTTGGTGTTCTATCCTCCGTTTGTCAACAACTGCGCGCCGCCATGTACAATCTCACCTCTGAATGGATGGTTTCATGCTACAATCTCACCTCTGAATGCATGGTTTCATGCTACTCTTAAATCTGTACTGCGCGCATACTGTGTGGAATTAAAAGGGGATTGGGAAGAGGGACTGCCGTGCCTCTTATTGGCAGCGCGGGCAGTTGTCCAGGAAAGTACAGGGTTCTCCCCTAATGAACTGGTGTTTGCTCATGAGGTGCGTACTCCTCCCTCTGTTTTGAAGGGTGACTTGGATAGTTCTGAGCTCCCTGAGACTCTGTCTGAGTATGTTCATGGGTTTCGTCGTAGGTTGTGTCTGGCCTGGAAGACGGCCAGTGAGAATTTAACAAAAGTTCAAAAGAAGATGAATATACGAATTATATAGTGTCTACTCCAGAGCGTAGGAGGTCTGTACAGTGTTGTCATGTCAATCTGCTTAAGCCCTACTACTCTTCAGGTTCTCAGGGGGAGGGTGGTAAGGGTGAGGGTAAGCCAGTGGGGCTGTCTGTGGTGGATGATGTCTTTGTCATGTCTCAAGTGGCAGCTGAGGATGATGTGCACAGTCCAGATGAGGCATTCCTGCAAGGCCGGTTGAACAACACAGAAAATTTGTTTGAGTCAGTTTGAGTCATTTGGGAGGGGAGCAACGGGAGCAGTTAAAGTCTTTCATTTTGGAATTTGCGTCTTTATTTTCAGAAACGCCAACTTGTACCCATGCGATTGAGCATGATATAGATATGGGAGATGCTCGCCCTATTCGGCAGAGGTTCTATTGTGTAGCTCCAGACAAGTGTAAGATCTTGGAGGATAGTGTGCAGTACCTTGTGGATAATGGGTTAGCTGAGCCATCTTATTCAAGTTGGGCTTCACCATGTTTGCTGGTTAAGAAGCCAGATAACAGCTACAGGTTTTGTACAGACTACAGGAAGGTGAATTTTGTCACTAAACCTGATTGTTTCCCTTTACCCCGAATAGAGGATTGTGTGGATCAAATTGGTGCTGCAAGTTTTGTCAGTAAATTTGATTTATTGAAGGGCTACTACCAGGTACCACTAACGCCCAGAGCTCAGGAGATTTCTGCGTTTATAACTCCATCAGGTCTTTATTCTTATAAGAGGATGAGTTTTGGTTTGCGTAACGCCCCCTCCACCTTTTAACGGCTTATGAATAGGGTCATTGCTGGGTTGGAGGGGTGCACAGTGTATATAGATGATGTGGTATCTTGTGCTGATACCTGGGAAGAACGTTTTGTTAGTATTCGTGCATTGTTTGAGAATTTGGTGGCAGCAAATTTAACAGTTCATTTGGGAAAGTGCGAATTTGCCCAGGCCACTGTTGTCTACATGGGCAAGGTGGTTGGTCAAGGTCAGGTTAGGCCGGTCAGAGCCAAGGTTTTGGCCATAGACTTATCCCCTCCTCCATGCTGGTTGGGTATTTTTCACGCAAGTTTAATAAACACCAGGTGAATTACTCAACAATTGAGAAGGAGGCCCTGGCATTGATTTGTGCTCTTCAGCACTTTGATGTCTATGTGGGGGGTGGTATGCATCCTGTGGTGGTATTTTCTGACCACAACCCCCTCACTTTTCTGGGGTCATTACAGAATGGAAACCAACGGTTGATGCGGTAGGCACTCTTTCTGCAGCCATACAGACTGTCTATTAGTCACATCCGGGGCGTTGAGAACGTGATGGCAGATGCGCTCCAGATGAGACAATGTGATTGTGTGTTTTTTTTACTACCCTTGTCTTCTGTCCTCTGTTTCTGTCCCTCCTTAATTTGCTGTCCAGGCGCCAGGATTTGCTGGAAGGTAGAGCAGGGAGTACGTTGTGGGTGGTGAGGGAATCCAGTCATGGGTTTAATGGTTGACACTGAGAGTGACTGACCCCAGATGTGTGTGTATATGATCGTCTCGATTGAATGAGTTATTTGTTACAGTTTTGAATTTGTTCTTTATTATTATTTTCTTTACCCCTGGGCATTGGAATTGTGGTGAATCAGAGTCCTGTAAGTATGGGCCTCTGTTTTTTTTTTAGGGGGGAGGTGTGATGATCCAGCTTTCCCATGCTGGGTTTGTCACTAGCCCTCTTGGTTTGCCAATGTGCTTTGTGTATATGTCTCGTTTGGCCAGCAGCGGGAGCTCTAGGACTCTAATGATGGTACTAATTGGGAACTCTGGGGCTCTGATGACAACTGTAATTGGGAGCTGGATGAAACTGAGGCCTCTCATTCCGTGGGTCTCTCTTTGGCTTGCCTGGCTTGGGTTTTTTTGCTGGCTGCGACGCTGGTTGCGCTCTCATTTACCTTTTGCATTACACTATTATTTTTCACTATGCTGATCCGCACCACAGTTTTCTTTTGTCTACATTTACTGCAGTTTGTATAGTTTATAAAATAAACATATTTGTGGTAAACATACGTTGGTGTGGTCTCCTCCTTTTATGTTGTGGCGGCATTGAGCCAGGTAACCATGACAGGCCGTTAGGTAAAGCCGAGGTTAAATAGGTAGGTCTTTAGTTGCCGCTTGAAGGCGTCAATGGACTCAGCTTCTCTAATGCGTTGTGGTAGGGCACTCCATCTCCTTGGGGCGTAGTACGAAAAGGCTGCTTCCCCAATTCTTTTGGGTGGAGCTTCTAGGATCCTCAGGAGGCCAGCTTTGGCAGATCTGAGGGCTTGTGCAGGAATATAAACAGATAGCGTATCAGTAATATAACAAGGGCCAAGACCGTTTATGGCCTTGAATACTCGTAGGAGTATTTTAACTTCAATTCTGTATGAGACGGGCACCCAGTGGAGTTCAGCTAATATAGGAGTGATGTGATCCCTTCTTCTAGTTTTTGTTAGTAGCCTTGCAGCCGAGTTTTAAATAAGCTGTAGTTTCTCAACTAGACGTTTTTGGGAGGCCTGCAAATAAGGCATTACAGTAATCTAATCTACTTGAGATAAATGCGTGAACTAGTTTTTTGGCATCATGCTGGGTTAGGAAGGGGCGAACTTTTGCAATATTTCTAAGCTTTGGACCCCATATTAATAAATGAACAAAAACCACCTAAGCCAGAGTCAAGGGTGACTTCTAGGCTTGTCACCGTCTCTCTGACATGCTGGTTTAGGTTTCCCAGGTTAGAGTAAAGAGCCTCTCATTTGTCTCTGGGGCCAAGAAGTAAAACCTCTGTTTTGCCCTCATTTAATTTTAGAAAATTGTTATTCATCCATTGTGTAATAGCTGTTAAGCAGGAGGTTAGAGCATGTACTGTAGGGCAGTGGTTTGGTTCGACTGATATGTAGAGTTGTGTGTCATTGGCATAGCTGTGGAAATCTACATTTTGTTCTTTGATGTTGTTGCCCAGTGGTAGCATATATAATAAAGAAAAAGGAATGGTGCTTGTCACTTCCGAAAATGCTTTTTTCTCAATTTCCTCTGGGCTGTAGGCTAATGATGGATCTTTGGCTGGTGAAGTATACTTCGACTGCATATGCAGTTTGTTTGAATGCGCCATTGTGAGGGAGTCTTAAGGGTGTGGGAGGATAGAATTCCTAAGTGCATGAGTGCACTGCGATATGATTGGGATTAGCACACAGTCATCAACTGTCATTGACAGTTTTCCTATATTTCACAAATGTTAACTCTGAAATGTTTTTGTTGATGCAGTTACTGAACTCTATATTTTTAAATTCAGGTTTATAGTTTGAAACAGTTGAAACTGTTTTTTGTAAAACAAAATCTACCCTTACATAAAAGGGATCTTTAATTCACTTTCAGAGTGGTGTCCAGAGAAATTGATACCCATGTATCAAAAATACCCGAATGTCATCTTTACAAAAAATATATTTGGTATCATTTTTATAATCCAAGTTATACACATTTAAACCCACCATTTGGCCCACCTTGTATCATAGTGCAGTTAAAACATAAATGGTAATAGTTATGTTCCTTAGATTAAAAACTGCTTCACATGGTTTGCTTTAAATACATAAAACTCCCAATGCATTTGCTCTACATGGCATATCCAATGTCCTATCGTCCACACAGCCAAAGCATGCTTACAGATGGCAACAAACAGTACTTCACACTGAGTCTTACAGGGGCCGTTATAAGTTATAAGCATTTAAAATGTGTCCCGTATGTAATATAAATAAATTTTAACGGCTATATCTCCTCAATCATTGAGGCTACCACAGTTAAAGTTGTGCAAATTAAAGCTTATTCTGTATTATTTTCAGTGATATCATTGTGTATGACCGTGAAACCAAGGTGATGTTCACTATAGCCATCTAAATAAAACTAGCCCTGAAAAAATTGTCATGCTTTCTCACATTCTCATTTTTTTATTCTGCCAGTTTTCTGAAAGTAAGATCCTGTTTTCAACTAACTTTTTATGAGTTTATGGGATTTTTATAGGTACATTTAATGTGTCCTCCATCCCTTTCTACACTTTTCTACATCATGTGACAAAGGGGAGCTAACTAGTTGAATAATCTTCCTTGCATGTGTGCCACATGCAAATCAAGTTTGCCACCCAAAATGCAGGTAAAGAATGCTGGTGGTCTCAGTGGTCCGGATGTTTACTTTTTGTTTTGTCATCCCCTTTTCAACTGTGTGAGAGAAAATTAACCCCTTTTGCCTTTGCACCCATCTTTAGTGTTGTGTTAAAAGACTAGGATAAATGATCAGGTAATGAAACCAAAAGCAATAATTGGCAACTTTTGTAGTATCTGTAGTTTGTATCAAATGGCCATGGTGGTCATACCATGCCAGCTTGTTTGCATGGTCATAAACCAAGATATCACTGGAGAAATAACTAACCGAGCTTTAATGTGCATGGATAAAGTTGTGGTACCCTCACAGAGGATTGAGGAGATATAATGATTTAAAAAGTGGTCCAGTTTTTTTCAGCCTGACCTATATATACCTTGACCAATGACTTCATTTGACATTCTGCTTGCATAATGCTTTTACCCAGCATTTTTTGGCATTTGCTTGATGTAGTGACCATATTTTGGGATTGTATTACAACATTTGGTTAGCACCAAAATCCCAAGCTTTTCCCATATGCTGTATAAGCACAAACATTCCAACAAGAAATCTGTTGTAGTTAGCGTGTGGAATTAAAAATGGCAAATATCTGAACTTAATATTTGTAATGTGCCCTGTGTAATGAACAGTGAAAGGATAAAATATTAAGCGAGACCACATCCAGAAATTTGTTAAAGTAGTGCATCAAGGGTCAGCACTGGAGCGACTGGATGGAAATCAAACATATCTTTAACTTCTTGCATGTCTAAGCACATATATTCCACAGAGACATATTGATCCATATTGACAGGAGGGAAGGGTCTCAAACACATACATAGAGGGCAATGTTGCTGGCCCATAATTAGATAGAAAAAGGCATACACACATCCTTACCTCGAACATTATACCAATTTCAGACATCACCATTCAGACACACAGAATTTTGGGGTGAACATGTATCATGCACACACGCACACACATACATAAACACACACACACACACACACACACACACACACACACACACACACACACACAAATACTCACAACACTCATAGCACTGCATAATACCATACACAGCACGGTACAGTATTGTGTGTCAAGGTGGGCTGTGGCGTGCTGGCTTTTGTCCTGTGTTTGAGAATTTATCTGAACCCACTCTTTTAAGTTGACACAAAGCTTTTCATGGTATGCAGTGACACTTTATAGTCACTAGAGCATATATGACTTATTATGTGGACACATTCTATTCACTAGGCCTCAGTCACAGACTCAGTTATAGTCTGCCCAAAATAATATAACAGTAAAGTCCAAAATTAAATAACCACCATCCTGTGCAATTTTCTGGACCTTATTTTATTTGTATAAATAATTCAATATAAGGTTATGGAAATGTGACATAAACATTCATTAAGCTTAGTTATTTTTTGGTTGACAAAATATTTAAATGTGTAATTTCACTCACCTCATTTAGGGGTTAGGTTTGCACAGGTACAAATGTGTATGTGTATATGTGTTTATGTTTTAGGCCTACTGTATGTATCACTTTACTGTTCACTTGCAAAAAGACCGCTATATCAGCCTTTTTTGCTTGTGCCATTTGACCTAGTCTGTGTGTGAATAAGTAGGTATGCACAGTGACAGAGCAACAACCTCGCAAGCTTCCATTTTTTCTGAAAATAAAGAGAAAAGAGTCATTGGCACAGGACCAATTAGACTCTTGTATGTGTGCCAGCATCAGTATCCCCTGCAAAATGATTATGGTGCAGGAAAAGCCTCTGTTGTTTACTCTGGCTACCATTCAACTCAAATTCATCATCTACAGGCTACATCAGTCTCTTCACAGCACAGAGATGGATTCTCACAGATGTTCTGCCCCCCCCCCCCCCAGTCTGACTCTCATGCTCTCTCCTTCTCTCTCTCCCTCTCTCTCTCTGTCTCACACACACTCTCCCACCCTCTCTCTCTCTTTGTTTGTTTGTCTGTCTCTATCTTTCTCTTTTTTGTCTCCCTATGTCTTTCTCTTTCTCTGTATCTGTCTGTACAGCTGTAGCCTGAAGTGCATTAGTGATGCCTCTTGCACTGATAGAACACTCATTCAAAGTACAAAGTTGCAGAATATTCTTTTTTTCTGATACATTGGAACTTAATGCCAACTTATGTGGTTTATGGAACAAGTAGATACTCATCAATAGCCTGGAGAATCTCTCTAATGTGGGTCTTGTGCTTGTCACCAGGGCGATCGAGGGCCAAAGGGCATGGCAGGACGAGTGGGCACCACCGGGAAAGATGGACAGAACGGACAGGATGGGCAGCAAGGGACTCTGGGGCCACCCGGACCACAGGTGGGGGCAAAGGGGTCATCAGTACCCAGGGCAACATTCTGTTTATCCTTCTTAAGGTCATTCCACATAGTTTACATCACTACAGCAACAATAGTTACAGTTAGGAGCTTCCGCAAAGCACAGCATCATGGTCCGCTGGAGCTGCTTTGAATATTTAGGGTCAGACAAGTTGGAGCAAAGTATTATAGAGAGCCGATCTGAGCTCAACACGCAGGAGATCTGTGAGGTGGGAGGTTGGTGTATTGATATCCTGGCTCATTCTCTTATTTCCCAGGGTCCTTTGGGCTACAGAGGGGAGCCAGGGTCAACCGGAGAAAAGGGGGACGAGGTAAGAGGGACAATGGGAGCCATGCTTGATATTACATATTCTCTATATGAGATGTGTTACTCCTGTGTCAGTGCTTAGTTTAGTTGCAGTTCAAAGCACTACTGCTGGGGGACAGTGTGGAGTGCAACAGCACGAGTGCTTAAAATGAATTGATCTTTGAATTACATGACAATGTGAATCTTAATTTACATGCATTCCTCCGAAGAGATGTTATCTGATAATTATTGTTACCATTCAAAATGTAACTAGCTTGATTTTTGCTCTCTTGCTAAAATTATTTATGGGGTCATAAGTCCATAATTTGCATTATCACATTGGTGTCTTGGCTAAATTACATCTAATCTTGTTAAATGACTATCGGCACAAGTGAGGTCTAAGTGTCTAAGTGAGGATGTCCAGACAGTGCATACTCTAATACTGTGCTGTACCATGTCCAATGTGCATAACCTTGAACCATAGGGCTTAGTAGGGGTTCAGGGGCCAGCTGGAGAGGAAGGAGAGCCTGGGGAGAAAGTAAGCTTCATTCTTTTGAATTGTGTGCAATCTCTATAATGTCAGACATGTAAAAATACTTCAGTTAGCTGTGATCAACCACTTATATCATAAATAAGACTGTGTGGCCCTCTAGTGGCCATTGTGGAGAGAGTCTTTTGTGATCTTAATGCAAACAGTACTAACAGGTCCTGTACATTAAATGTCTGCCCGGCAGAGCTGTCAGTCCCTGCTTCAGAAAGTAAAAACCTTGACATATATTTAATGTAACCATTTTCTGGTAAACTTGGTAGATTGGCTAAGGTAATCACCTGTCTTTAAGTGCATAGGCAGAATAAATATATGGCAGGGATTTTACTTTCTGACACCTCTGCTGACTGGTAACATGTCAGACTCATGCTGGCAAAAGAACATGAAACCATGAAATCAAAACTATTAACCAAACCAAAACCAGGAAACCAGAAAACAACATGCACTTTATGTCTTTGCTGCTTAGGGATCTAAAGGAGCACGTGGCCAAGCTGGGTCTGTTGGACTGTCTGTAAGTAACTCAGGTGGCGCATGGGTTTGTGGTGGGAGTGTGCCGAGATGAGGGTGACTGTGTGTGTGTGTGTGTGTGTGTGTGTGTGTGTGTGTGTGTGTGTGTGTGTGTGTGTGTGTGTCGCGCGCGCGCGGGCGCGTGCGTGTGTGTGCGCGTGCGTGCGCGTGTGTGTGCGTGCATGCGTGTGTGTGTTTCTGTGTACCTACCTGGGAACTTTGGACACGTTATCTTTTACTTTTATACAAGTTCTTTCACTGTGATCACAGATAGTGAAAAATGAAAAAAGCCCCCCATGACATTCAGCTGAGCATTTTTCTTTGTGTCCCTCTGATTGCTTTTAGGGGCCACGGGGCATCAGAGGAGTGGAGGGACCTGAGGGGCCCCTAGGACCAGATGTGAGTGATGAGGACGAAGATGATGATGTGCTAAAATCAAATAGCTTTTAGGGCACACACACACAGGAAACAGAAGACTCATGGCCCATGCTCACATTTTCCATTTTCTTAGTTAATAAACAATAACTTATTCCTTCACCCATTATCAGGCATGCTTACAGTATGGACATTTTCTTAAACTCCAGTTATGTATTTATACTAATTATTTATTAGGTCAATCTTGTTATTATGCACTGGGCTCAGGCTACACAAATATGTGCATGTACATCAATGAGGTGTGAAGCTTGTGTCTCTGTGTTTGTACTAGCTGCTGTCTTGTGTAGATATGGTATGTTTTTAAGGTTTTGTGGTGCCAAAGATGAATTTCCACAGGGGGGACAATGACATTTTTCTAGTCTAATGTAATTTAACCTAATCTATTTCATCATCATTATGAGTTGGTGTCAACTTGTTATCTGGCATTGTACCTCATATGACCCTTACATGGAATGGACTTCAGATTGCACTTTATTTTCATGGTCCTATAGATAGTCCAATAGACTGTCTATGGATGACTACCGAAGACTATTAACGATCTGTCTGTTAAAACTGTGTCTTTTTAAGGATAGGCGTTGAGTTTGATTAAGGTGATAAGTCAGTAAAACATAAACGAACAAGAAACCAATTTCAACAAACCTTCTGTAATGTCTCTGTGAGTGGATTGTCCAAATAAAGTGTTGCTGAGCTTTTTATTTTAGCCAGTGCCACTCTTTCTAAGTAGATGCCATTATAATGGACTGTTTTAAGAAATTATTCAGCTTTCAAATAACATCAAGCATGCAATTTTTAATTTTATTTATTAACCACAGCATAAATGAAATAGGAAAACAGGGCTCTTTAAAATGAATTAGTGTGACTACATGAAATATAATGTTGGCCTAATGAAGACATGCCTTTCCTAAAGACTTGTTCCCCGATGAGGCTTAGGAGTGGTGATGAGAATCCATTCTTGTCTACCATGATTCTAATTGGAGCAGGATGGGACATCAGAAATAAACTCTCTGTCTCCAATTAGCTCATTTGAAGTTCACCTGAGGTACTGTAGGGGGAGAGCGTGTTGGGTCTGTAGACTGGGCTGGGGCCAGGGCGCGGCTGAATAGCTGATGCTCCAGCTGTGTTGGAAAGAACACGGCCATGTACCCAACTGCTCAGATATTTCCTGTATTGTCTCATGTCCTTAATGACTTAGTGCAGAAAATGTGCTTTTTGAGAAACAGCAGCTCTATTATGTTTATGTATCAAGGCTGCTTTTTTTTCTAATGTGTTCCTTCCTTTCAATTTGTCTGGGTGTGTATGTGTTTGTGTCTGCCTGTGGTTCTGCAGGGAGAGGATGGCTTAGAGGGACCACTTGGTCCACCAGGACCACCAGTAAGTTGAAGACCACTTTTTCTGTCTTTAAAGCACTGTAAAGAATCACATCAGTGTATTCACATTAGTGCATGTTTTTTTCCTGTTAGGATTTTAAATGGTAAAAGAAAATGATTTTATAATAGCACCAGAACATATTGGGATCTGAGTTTGGCATGTTTTAAGACGTATAACAGTCATGTGTTTTAAGACATTTTTATTTTTCAGATGTTCCCATCTGAATTCAAAAGTACACGTACTATTCTGAGGTATAGTTTGGTGTGCTGTGGCTGGCGCTAATTTGTGTGTGTGTGCGTGTATGTGTGCGCATGTGCGTGTGTTTGCAGGGTGCCCCTGGTATGACTGGGTTGGTCGGAGCTCCGGGAGCAAATGGATCACAGGTAAGGGCAACACCTGGTGTCTGTGATATCATCTCTTGACTTGATTACACCACCTTTCTTGGAAATTAGCTTGTTTGTTTTCTTCCCTTAAATATAGCCTCATCTCCTCTCTGCATGCAGTAGCTCCCAGTCTGACTGACAGGCCAACAATTAACTTAGCTTAGCATTATTTACTGCAGTAGAAAAGAGAAGGCTATGTGTCAAATGTGTTATACCTAAGGATTCCATATGGTAAACTGATGAGTACAAACACATTCACTGTGGTTTTGCAGGGAGACAAAGGGCCTGCAGGTGCCCCCGGAGCCCCAGGACCTCAGGTATACAACACATAAAGCACTAAGATAATATAAACACGTACATACATACATGTCTAAATGAACTCATATGCATGCATACGTACATTACATACATACATATACAATACATATACATACATGCATATATTATATTAGCGACAATAGAGGACATAAACAAGGTACAGATATGCAGAGGAATACAGAGTAAGCCAGTAGCAGTTTTAGGCACAGGCGAACAGGGCAGCTGACCGGGGCGCCATTTCGTAGGGGGCGCCACGAGCACTTGGGGGAAAAAAAGTACCTCTGTCTATCGTATCACTGTGTGGGAAATCTGCACATTGGTGCCCTTGCTTGCTGAGAAAAAGGTGCACAGAAGTGTTGTGTGTCCATCCGGAGGGGGGGTTGATGCGCTCAGAGAGGCTGTGTGTGTGTGTGTGTGTGGGGGGGGGGGGGGGTTGCTCAGAGGGTCTCGCCCGGGAATTAAACACTGTAGAACCACTGGAGTAAGCTAAGGCGTAACAAAGTGAGTGCAGCCAGGGTACAGCACAGTGTTGGTGAGTGAAGGTTAGTTTTGTTACGAAGGGAAGTACTCTTGGAAAAGAGAGCTTCTTAAAGGTAGAGAGGGATGACCCTACTTTCATATCAACTGGTAGCTTGTTCCGCCATTGTGAGACAACAACGGAGAACAGTTTAGACTGAGATTGCCTTGTGTGAGGAAAGGGCATGCCCTGGATGGGACATAAGCCTTTGTTATAGCCTTTATATAAGCAGAGCTGGACCCTGAAGTTACTTTGTAGGCTACAGTAATCAGCATAGGTCTTGTCGCATAAGAACATAGCAACTTAAAATGGTATATAACTGTATTAGGAAATAATCAATTGTGAGACTAAATGGTTCACTTTAATATCAAGGGCTTTCACATGAATTACTGGTTGCAAAATAAAAGTGTCAAAAAGTGTCCTGATGTTCACAGTTTTGTAAATCCCATAACATCTGTTGTTGCAAGGAAAAGCCTTATTGCGTCTTTGAATAATTCAAGCAATCACAGATTAGAGCTTCACCTAGGACAAATAATGTGATCAACACATTCCCAGGTGTGTACTGTATAAAAAGCAGCCCAGCACACCACAATTTAATGTGACGTGCAACCTGACCTCTGACAACATGCCAAACATTCAAACCAAAATGCTGATCATCAAGAACTTGAAGATCAAGTCTGCTTCTGAGGTGGCAGACATCTTTAATGTATGTAAATGTCAAGTGGAGGGGATAAGAAAAAAAAAAAAAACTGGTTCATGACAAGCCCAAGTCAGACAGACTCTCTAAGACAACTGTTCAAGAGGACTGTTTGTTCCTTCAACAGTCCAGGGCCAGCCCCTTTTCAACTACAGTGGAGCTACATAAGAAATGGTCACGAGAAAACACTACAATAACAGTTTGTTAAATTCTTTCACGCAGTGGTCTCTATGGCTGAATTGGTGCTCAGAAACCAGCATTAAACAGAAGACAACAAAAAAATGTGTCAGATTTGCCAAATCACACAGCTTTCAGAAGGGATGGACAGTGGAAAAGTGGCAGAAGATTTTTCTGATTAAGCATACATTGACCTGCATTCCAAATACTGCAGAGGACCTGTTGAAACCTGCATGGACCCAAGATTCACCCAGAAAACAGTCATGTTTGATGGAGGAAATGCAGTGTGGTGGTGTCTGAGAGCTTTGCCGAGTGGAGGGCAGCATCAACAGCTTTAAGTATCAAAACATTCTTGCTGCCCATTACATTCAAAACCACAAGAGAGGAATGGTTTAACCAGAGAGACTCAGACAATACAACAAGCCAATGATAATTTATTTGATAACATATAATAATATGGCACAATAGCTTTGGCATAGATTGTGACAGCAGTAGTGGCAGGGCATATTAACCCCCGGACAGAAGTACAAGAACCTACTGGTGGTGGTCATAACATAGACAATAAGCTTTGATGGAGACATACAATACAGAACAAATAACGTGTTATATGAAAAGTGACATTAAACAGTGTTGCAAAAGGAATCAATGGACTTCAAGAGCAGTCCTGGGTTTTAATGAGAAAAAATCTTCAGACAGAACCATGTCTCTAGTGGAAAGCCTATCTGCCTAGTCTAAACTGAATCTTGATGAGCTAAAACAAAGTCCAGGTTGCAGCTCAGACAGCAGAGACTCCAACATCTGGGAACAGACAGAGCAGTATCTGTCTGTGAAGATTCTCATTCATGACAGAGCATGCACTAGCCTGGATCCGGGGTGAACGTATTGAAGAAATTCAGAAGAATAATAGAGAGACCCAATAGAAATCTGGCATCAGTCATTGAAGAAGCTGAGGTGGACGACTGACATCAATATCAGGACCCACTGGACATAGACAGGAGCCCATGGATGGATGTTGGGGAGGTAGGAGTAGTAGTGAGTAGTAGTGAACAGTGGAATACACCTGTGAGCAGCAAAGCAGGTAGGTAAGACAGGTGTTAACAGCTGATTGGACAACAGCTAATTGATAACGGACGGATCTTCTCGCTACCCTCACATTTCTGTAGCAGGATGGTGCACCTTCTCATACTTCAGCCTCCCATTCAAAGTTCCTGAAAACAAAGAAAAGGAAGGGGATCCAGGATTGGCCCAGTCACCTGGGGTAAAATAAAAGAGGACACTTGGAAGGTGAAACCAAAAATCTTTATTTAATGAAGCCATTTAATGATGGCTTCATTAATAGGTTATTTGAATCATTGTCAAGACATATGGATGCAGTCCTCCAAGCTCATGGAAGTCATACACTTTGTTGTTTTAA
This sequence comes from Setipinna tenuifilis, assembly GCA_030347295.1. Taxonomy (NCBI): domain Eukaryota; kingdom Metazoa; phylum Chordata; class Actinopteri; order Clupeiformes; family Engraulidae; genus Setipinna; species Setipinna tenuifilis. The sequence goes on from CM059273.1 coordinate 31,521,542, forward strand.
ATCACTAATTTCTAATTAGTAATTAGAATACTACATTTTGTGATGCTTGCAGGGTCCCCAAGGAGTGGAGGGGCCGAGGGGGTCCCCAGGATCCCGAGGGCCTCAGGTGAGTTCGTTTTTTTGTATCAGCCCTCTAGTGACTGCTGATAATAGCAGAATTTCATACTAGCTGTTCCACATCAGCACCTGTGATAAAGAAACCTGATATTTTGATTTTATGACTGACCACTAACAGGGATTACCTGGTATGGATGGAACACCTGGTCCTAAAGGAGATTCTGTGAGTCTGGAGGCTTTTTCATATGTTTTTTTTATATGCCTGGTTATTGATATCAGCTTAGTCACTGTGTTCTTTAATCTATCTATAAATGCAAGGAATGTCTGTCTGTGTCTGTGTGTTACTCTGTACAACTCTCAAACCATTCATTTCACTAAGCTCATTTGGTAGGTGTCGTGCTAATGACATAAGTGAGTGCAGTGCCAAGTTTCATGTTGTTAGAACAAGAAATGCCAAATGTATCGGTAAAACAAGCTTCAGTGTCTTTTTGTCTGTGTGTCACACTGGGCACCGCAGCCACTTTCACACAATACAGCTGCATCAACAGGCTCTGCACTAGTGGGTACAATGTTCATAAGATGTTTCTCCTGGTTCTCCTTCTGTTTCCCTCTCTTTCTCTTTCATACCCCTGTAGGGTCCGATGGGGTCCGTGGGACCTCGTGGGGAAGCAGGCTTTGAGGGACCTGCGGTGAGCACACAAAGCACATTCCAACACAGCCATCTATAGTTACACACAGATTTGGGGGTTCTCCTACACAGCACAATACCATCAAGCTTTGAACATTAGCGAGGCCTTTTGTATGTACACACAGATGCAATCCAATGCGGCACTTTTCTCCGTCACTCTTTGTAAAGTGACTCAGGGTCACTTCGGTTGGCAGGTGAAGCCTGGTACAGTTGGCCTCTTATCTTCATCCCATCTTTAAGCTGAGTATTTTCACCATAAATTATAGTCTGCGTGGTTTATGGTTTGATGTGCTGCGCTGTCTCCTGCCAGCTGGAGCTCTTCATGCGTTCTGTTTTTGATCTTGATAGATGTGAGAGGCCATCTGCCTTACCATTAATTACTCATAAATTACCAACATTGGCTCCTGCATTGCAGATAAGGTAAAGGCTTCCAATTGGATGGCTACTCAACCTTTGCAGCAGGTGGAGTGGTTGCAGTCACAGTGTGTTGGCATTGCAGCAGTGTTTAAAAACAGACACGAAGGTTTGCACAACATGTGCATGTTCTCTTTATCTTCCACTAAATCAGTCACAGTCATTGATGAGGGTGTGTTCATTTTCCTTTGGAGGGATTGTGTCGTAAATGTGGTGCCTCACATTAGGAAATGTCAGTGATTGTGTAGCCCTTATAAAAAATATTTATTTACAACATAACATTTTACATCTGTTTGATCACAGGGGGCAATAGGAACACAAGGTCCAATGGGTTTCCATGGTATCCCAGTAAGTTGAGCCACCTGAGACATCTGTACAGAGTGTATACACAAAATATATGTGTATATTTTTAAAAAATGCATCTGACATTGTACACCATGAACACCAAGAAAGTAAAGAACAAATACAAATGCTCTTCTTTAAAAAAAATAAGTATAATGCACACCTACATAAGAGGTTTGTAATTGTTGTCTGTAGACCCCTTCAGCATGTTAAAACATGTTTTTCCAATCATCCACTAACATGATTATTTTAGCATTCTAACAGATTGGTCAGTATAGCAATATTAAATATTTACATGGCATGTGAATAGTCAAACATTGTTTGCTTGTTTGTGTGTTTGTTTGTTTAATCAGGGCAGACGGGGACCTGATGGAGACAAGGGAGACCTTGGACCAAAGGGGGAAAAGGTAAGTTCAAGATGAAGATAAATACAGTGTGTGATCTAAAACTGAAGGAGACCTCTTCTTTTGCCATAAACTCATATCTTGTGTTCTTCTACCCCCTCTGCCTCCTCGTGTGTAGGGTGTCCAAGGGGCTCCAGGGGTAACTGGCCCCCAAGGTGAGCAGGGCCCCAGTGGGTCCCTAGGGTTTCCTGGACCAAAGGGCCAGCTTGGTCCAAAAGGAATTCAGGTACATCACAGGACTATGGCTTGGACTATATCCTGATCTTTTGCCTTTACTGCAATAATGTATAAAAGCTTTGAAATTATGGCTTTTTGTGATACATGGTAGTGTATATAATTTGAATACCCAGAGATGTTGGAGGAACCACTGGCCAATTGTTTTGGCTGTTTAAACACATAGGGTGAAGATGGAAATTCTGGGCTTCAGGGAAAACTGGGCAGAGAGGGACCAAAGGCAAGGAAGACAATGGTTAAGATCTTTTTTCATGATAAAAGTGTAAATGTTATGCCTGCATGTTAATTTTTTGTGTTTCAATGAAGGGGGCCAAGGGCCCAGAGGGTAGGAAAGGAAAACCTGGACCCAGAGGACAGAGGGTAAAAAATCTATTGATCTCATTACATATTTACGCATCACACTCCATTTATGCACATACAAATGAACACACATCCACACGCAGTCGTCCAAAATATGTGTGATGATAGATACCTGCCATATCACTGATATCGATGTATTTGCTTATTTGACCTCACTTAGTTACAATCTACTGCATTGTCCCATACCAAAACATAGACTAACTGCTGTTAAGCTGTTAAGTTTCCCCCCTAAATTCACAAAATGCCATGAGTAAAATGATAAGTTAACGTTAGGTAAAGGTGAAAGTGGTAGCAGTGTTATTACTAGTATGGATTAAATCAGGTATAGCATAAGATTACAGTCTGAATAACTGCGACCTCTGTTTTTAGGGTCGAGCCGGTCAGCGAGGTCATGCTGGTATGCCTGGTCCACCGGTAAGCAGATCCCAATTTATCCACCCTTTTTTCTTTCTTTTCTTTCTTTCTTTCTTTCTTTCTTTCTTTCTTTCTTTCTTTTTTCACTCTACCTGTCTCTTTCTCTTGAGATCTTGCCCTCTCTCTCTTTTTTTGTTTATCTATTTCTCTCTCTGTCTCTGTCTCTCTCTCTCTCTCTCTGTCTCTGTCTCTCTCTACTTCTCTCTCTCTCTCTTGCCCTCCCATACCCATTTCAGAAATCATTTGAGAAGAAGTTGTCACTTAAAGTGTGTAGGAGACACGCTCACACTATTGCCTAAATATTCTTATAACTCTTAACTGGGTGCTAGATCCCACCAAATGTGTATATGAAAAAATCAAGCATAGGACAGCACTCTCAGGCCAAGCCCTTCCCGTTCGTGGGCAAATAAAATAAGTAAATATCTGAAGAGTGCTGTCCTATGCTTGATTTCTTCATATAGAAGAAGTTGTCACCTTATAGTGAGCTTAGTAAAACTGAAGGCTGCACTAACGGAACTCACATCCAGCAGTGTCACACACAAGCCTCTTTGCTGGAGAACAAATGTTCATTTGAAACAATAAGCAGCAGAGCCACTGGTAGTGTGGTAGTGTAGTATTAACTTTAATAAATTCATACACCCGGCTCCAAGTGTACATAACAAGTAGTCTGCTATGTCATTGCCTTCAGGAACAGCCTGTCTCTGTGTGATTGGTGACCAAAGGGCAGAGAAAGTGAAGCATAACGTCCTGCTTTATTCTGGTAAACTTTTAGACAGGGAGGATAGACAAAGCAGCAGCGGGGCACTCACTTTCCCACTGTCTTATCATTTAGCATGGACGTCCATGCTGACAGAGAAGGTTAGGTCATGTTTAATGGATCAATGTTGTGGGGAAAACTGATTTGTGTGTGTGTGCGTATGTTTGCATGCGTGCAAGGCGTGCATGTGTCGGTGTGGGTGGGTAGAGCAGTGAAGAGTGAAGAGAAAGAGAATGAGTTTCCAAAACTACTTACAGAAGCAATTGAACAGTTCCAAAGAAGAGACAGTACAACAGTACAGAGGAACAAAGAAAAAGCTGAATCCATTAGGGGCTCAACAGAATAACGAGCCTACACAAAATAATAAATCATCCAAAGACAAGGAAATATCTAGTCTGCTTAATACTTTTGTAGTAAGACTATGCTATTACATTAAAAGCAATAAATATCATTTAAGGTTCATGGTTTCTGCCCCTTCTCTTAATTTAAAGCTTGAGAAGACTGATCCACGGACAGTGCAAGGGTGAATTGTATAATGCATGTCTTACTGCTAAACTAGGTAAGGGCCAAATACAAAACAACTTCAAACCCTCTCCAAATCTGCTCTTAATGGCAATACGACTAGGTTACATTTTATTTTACTGTGCCTGTTACTCATTAGGTAGAGTTTGACAAAGTAACAGTGTAAGTCCATAATATGTAACATTATGGACTTACACTGTACCATAGGGTTAAGGTTAATGTTAGGTATGTACAATATACATAATATTACATTTTGTTACATGTAGATACACTAAAAAAGGAACTTAAAAAATAAAGTGTTACCTAAGACTAAAGATTAATTGCAATGTGATATCTGTGTGAGTTACGACTGAGGCAGCTGCATTTAAAATAAATGTCCTGGCTCTGTGTAATAGTTCTTTCTAAGGCCAGTAATTGTGAAACTACACTGAAAAAGTGTAAAGTGTGATTGCTAAATTACCAACTATATCATTGCACAAACTTGTCCTGTTTTGTCCCTAAAACAGAGTTGCTACATTGAACTAACATATTTTGTCACAATACTCTATTCAACGGAATCACGTAACATGTGTAACAAGTGTAACAAGTGTAATCTGAGTCTGGTGTCACAGTCCTGTACACACAAAGAAAAGAAACAAGGCAATATCGGATGGAAAAGGTAGGCTTTGAAAACACATTATTTTGATTAAACAGTATGATTCACAAAATATATTTAGCATTTGAAACAAGGTGTACATCAGCTTTTCTCAGGTCTATGGTACCCAATAAAGACATGAGTCATCCTGTAATGATTTCATATAGGCTCAAGCCTGTCTCTTTGTAGCTTGTAGCTCTCATACTGCACGAGACCACTGGTAATGCCCTCTTCATGTTTATTATAGTCATACTGTCCTCATAGTCATTTTTCAAAAGATTTTCAAAAGACAAGAGACCAACTCCTCAACCATCAGGCCACAGCTATCCTTTGGCAGCAACATAAAGGCTGTTATTTTCTTGTTTCACAGCAGAAATCGTGTAACCAAAAAAGTGCATTTGTGATTGCTACAAAATGCTGCATAGATACTTTGTTACTCGTGTGAAATTGTGTATCGTGTAACCATAAATGCATTCATGATTGCTACAAAATGCTACAAAGTGGTGCATAGATACACTACCAGTGAAAAGTTTTAGAACACAATACTTTTTCCAGTTATTTATTCCAATTTTTTAGGGAACAGAACTTTTCTTGATTACTTACAAGACCAAATGTTGGTATAAAAGCAGTGTTGAAACACACACTGTGGTACCAGACCCTCAGGAGCATCAAGTGAACAGTATTGTACTGCAGAAAGTAGTGCAATGCTACAAAAATGACAAGGAAAAGGCAACTAACATTGGGAGAGAGGCAAACCATCATAACACTTAAAGGTGTTGGTCTTTCCTATAGCGAACTTGCAAAGAAAGTCAAGGTGTCAGTGAGTACAGTTTTCTTCACCATCAAAAGGCACTCTTGCCTAGCATACCCAAAGCCACAACTGAATCAGATTAAAACACGTTTCTAAGAGTTAACAGGTTGTATGATAGGCGGCTCACAGGACATGAACTTCAAGCACAGCTTAATAGTGGTAATAGTAAGCAAGTCTCAGTTTCAACTGTGAAGAGAAGACTTCGAGCTGCAGGTTTGACAGGATGAGTTGCAGCAAAAAAGCCATTCTGATTAGACATCAGAATAAGACAAAGAGGCTCTCCTGGGCCATGAAACACAGCCATTGGACTACTGAAGCCTGGAAGAAGGTATTATGGACTGATGAATCAAAATTTCAAATCTTTGGTTCATCACACAGGACTTCTGTACACCGTTGAGTAGGCAAGAGAATGGTTCCACAGTGTATGACATCAACTGTCAAACATGGAGGAGGAAGTGTGATGGTCTGGGGCTGTTTTGCTGGATCCAGGCTCGGTGACAGAGTGAGCAACATCCTGAACAAACATGGCTACTGCAGCATTCTACAGTGCCATGTAATATCCTCTGGTATGCGCTTAGTTGGTCAGAGGTTCATTGTACAGCAATATAATGACCCAAAACACGTCCAAACTCTGCCAAAACTACCCTTAGGAAAAAAGAACAAGATGGTAAGTTCAAAAACATGGAGTGGCCATCACAATCTTCAGACTTAAACCTTGAGCTGGTTTGGGATGAACTGGACAGAAATTCTGGAACAGACTTGGGACGAACTTTCTGAAGAATATTTGATTTTGTCTTGTAGAAAGAATGCCACAAGTTTGCTCAGCTGTTATATCTGCCAAAGGTGGCTACTTTGATAAGTCAAAAGTTTAGAATACATTTTGGTTTATAAATTGATTCCATGATTGTTTATTCAACTTAAATTGCTTATTTGTTCTGTGCTTTCATTTGTAGAGTGCAATGACACAATAAACTGAATGATTTTCAGTAAAAAGCTGCAAAAAGTGTGGTGTTCTAAAACTTTTGACCGGTAGTGTACTTTGTCAATTCAGAGTGTAATCCCATTTCTAGCCTGTGATCTCCATTGTCACTCACTCTAGCGCAGTACAATACCATAACACATGCCTTCCTGCACAGATCTGTCACTCATCAACCAATCAGAGATGCAATTACAAACAGGCTCATGCTTGATAGCATAGCAACGAAGCTTTTATCTTTTCATAAGAGTTGTCATTTTTCCAGGTCTCATCGGCTTTGTGAATTACTTTTAAGAAACAACTCCTACATAAAAGCTTTTAAAAACCTAACCACTGATGAGGCAATCGCCCATGTCCTTCACTCTCTCTTATCTAGATTACGGGAAGGATAATTATGCACGGCTATTATTTATTGAGAACAGCTCAGCATTTAACACCATAATGCCCAAATAATTAGTAACCAAGCTTAAAAATCTTGACCTAAGTCTGCAAATGGATCCTTAACTTACTGTCAGATAGACTTCAGGCAGTGAAGATTGGCAGCTGCACCTCGCACAATGGTGGTAGGACATCTCCAGCAACAATGAAACAGCTTTAATGACTTAAATGAAGTCGAGGTGTCATAATCATGGTGCAAATAAAAATAGGAGTTTTCATCTCTGAATATCTGCCATGGTCACCACACGTCTCCTCCATGGTGAAAAAGGCAGGACAGTGTCTGTGCCACCTCAGGAAGTTTAAGATCCTTTCTGAGCTACAGAGGACCTTCTATACTGCCACTGTAGAGTTTGTCATTTCTGGGAACATCCCTACATGGTGTGGCAACTGCACCTCTTTAGGATAAGATCGCCTTGCACAGAATAATCTCCATTTCACTGCTATTTGTACCTGTACAAATATACATGTCACAAATCAATTTCTTGATTCTTGATTCTTAAGGTAATTTTTTTTGTGAATACGGCCCAGGACTCTAACATGCATTCAGGGAGTTGATAGCTGCATTGTTACATCCTGATTCAGTTTTTAGCTTGTTCAACTCCTCAGTCAAACCGTTAACGGTTGACTTCTCCTTACCCCATAAACTAAACGGTTTCAATAAAATAAAAACATACAACATGTTAAAAAACACTTTGAAACAACCTCCAAACTCTTTTGGTACTATTCATTATTTTTCAGTTATACTGCAATAAAAAGGGTTTTTTGTTATCTGCACTCTCTCCCGTACAACTACAGTCTTTGTGTATTTTATTTTTAACCGTGGCAGCTGCACATCTTCCAAGGTGAAACTACACACTTTATTTCAGCACAGAAGGGTAAAAGATACATTGTTTGACTGTTTAATTACTTCCCTGTCAACAGATGGACAATTTATGTATACATACAACCTGAAACGTGCACCCATGTTTCTATGGATCCCACTAGCGTAGTTCTCGAAGTAACCCAGTACTGTGTAGCACAAAGAAGCATTGAAATAAGCACCCTGTTGTATCTTATTAACCCTCTTTGCACCCAAGTAAATGGTGTATATGCAGAGTGCAGCCTTTTTTCCTGCTTTTCAAAGTAAGTAGTTGTCTGAGTGAAGCCTGCTCCTACCCTTATAAACTGAGTAATCTTGGTTTTCAATTGTCTTCATGTTTGGTCAGGCATGCACTCCTGCAGTTCTTTTCCTCTCTGGTGAAGACAAACGCCATCAGGTGAAGGCAGGGCAGATAGCAACCAAATCTTCCCTACGCAGCTCTTGGGCTTTCATCCAGTATACTGGTCATTACATTACATTACACTTAGCAGATGCTTTTATCCAAAATGACTTACAAAAAAGGACATAATAAGCTAACAGAGTTGTAGAGGAACGCAGAGTAAACAGACTACCCTCATACACACAAGGAGATACATTTGCCCAGAGCAGGGACACTACAGACACACACACACCCTACTCACGCAGACTTTTACAAGCACGAGACACCTAGGGAAAAGAGTTGGTTAGTAGAGATTAGTTTTGTTAGGAAGGGAAGCAGTCTCGAAAAAGAAGGGTCTTTACAAGCTTTTTAAAGGACGAGAGGGATGTCACTGCTCTTGTAACAACTGGTAGGTTGTTCCACCATTAAGGGACAACGACAGAGAAAAGTTTAGAATGACCTCACCTTGTGTGATGAGAGGGTACGGCAAAACTGTTTTTATTAGAGAATCACAACGCTTGCCGGACGTGAGCCTTTAGTATGACCTTGAGATAAACGGGGGCAGATCCTGATGTAACTTTGTAGGCTAGAGTCACCAGGAGCCAATGCAGGTTGCTGAAGAGTGCAGTGACATGCGTTCTTTTGGGCAGTTATGCTGCTGTGTTCTTGACCATTTGCAATGGCTTGATTTCACAAGCAGGTAGGCCGGAGGTAGTTGCAGTAATTAAGGCGTGAGGTGACCCTAGCCTGTACCAGGAGCTGAGCGGCATATTGGGTCAGGTGCAGTCTGATTTTTCTGATATTGTACAGTGCATAGCGGCAGGACCACGCTACAGACACAATGTGATCAGAGAATAATAGCCAGTCATCTATCATGACACCCAGGTTTTTAGCAACTTTGTTTGGGGCAACAGTGACAGCGCCCATATTCAAGTTGATACCATGGCGGATTCAATCCTGGGCTGGGATAACCAGGAGTTAAGCTGGGGGTGGTGTTCCTTCATCCACGTGGACAGATCAGAAAGATGGGCAGAGATGCATGCAGAGACCGTGGTGCCATCTGGTTGGAACGACAGGTACAGCTGTGTGTCATCAGCATAGCAATGATAGTAGAAGACGTGTGAGCAGATAACATGGCTCGGCGAGGTGGTGTAGATGGCAAACAGTAGGGGTCCCAGCACTTCTGTGGAGAGGGTGTGAGTTGTGAGTTGGGTGAGGAGTATGCTGCGCCTGTAATGCCTATGTCTGAGAGTTTAGTTAGCAGTATGCTGTGGTTGACTGTATTAATGACAGCTCATAAGTCAAGTAGGATAAGTACAGATAATTGTCCTTCAGTTCTGGCTGCTCTTAGGGCTTCTGTGACAGATAGTAGAGCTGTTTTAGTGGGGTGGCCACTTCTAAAGCCAGACTGTTTTAAGTCAAGTAGGTGGTTTTGGGTGAGGAAATCAGTAACCTGTTTTGAGACAGCCCTGCCTGAGGTTTTCGAAAGAAAGGCAAGCAGTGGTCAAGACAACATTCTACCTTTAGTCTCACAAGGCCCTACAGAGCTCTTCTCGGAACAGACACATTCAGTTGGCATTCATTTGACAACTAAAAAGAAAGAGTAAAATTTCTAGAATTCTACAAGCTGTTGTTAAGTTTACAATTAAAAAAGCAAAAAAGCAACGATTACATGGGGTCTTTGGGAAATCTTGCTGTCACCCTTTCCTTATTATATGTATTCCCACAAGCCTCTGCGGGAAGGTTGACTTGATAGAGCTCAGCTATTGGTGTAACCACATGTTTTTAGTATTGTAAGCTGTTCTCAGAGAACATTATACATAGAGTTTGGAAGCCAAATTGTGTCTTATGCTAAGCATTTAGATGTGCAATTCTTTATTCTCATCATAAGTATAGTAGGTATTGGTAATGTAATGTTGAAGATGTTATTTTCTTTGTCATATATGCTTCTGGTTAGTGATTCACAACTTACAGGGAGTTTGTTGTTACTAAGAAGCTTCTATATATACTGTCTGGAGTGTACTTTCTACTTGACATGACTGTTTTTCACATGCCTGCTATAGGCGATGCATTACACCACTGTGTATATTACATGTACACTTACTGTAAACATTAACACAGAAAAGGTATCACTTATTTTAAACTAAATGATCATGTTTTGTGCATTTTTTACTGGCAAATGTGCATGACAATGGTTTCATACTTTCTGCCACTATAAATCCTTTGCCAACGGCTGTGTGTGTGGACGGAGGAGAGTTGTGAAAGCAGTGGCTGACTGCTCTGTGTACATGTGTTACAGGGTATGCCTGGTGCCACTGGACCACAGGGAGCTGAAGGAAAGCCTGGTACACAGGTTCCCATTCTATATTCTAATACCATGATTACTGCTTGCTATGCTTGATTTTCATGATGCCTTTTTTAATACATAGGGGTCTATTCTACCTGCCTGTGAATATTCTACTCTTGACTTAAGTTTGTCTTTGATGCTCGTTGAAGCCACTTACACACTTCAGGGGGCGCAACTCAAAAATCAGGGCATTTCTGATTTTAATAATGTGTATTTATGCATATTTTGGTCCGACTTAAGCACTTTTACTCCTTACGCAGTTCACCGGGCTAGTAAGGTCAAACTTAAAGGTAAATCAGTATTACATTTGAAGTCGGCATTCGTTCAAGTTTATACATTGTTGAACATTTTTGCGCAGTGCAGTTCATAGCTTTGTTTTCAGATGTACTGACAAGATTTTCTGCAGAAGTGTAAGGTAGGACTTGTCACATTAGGTTCATTTGGGAATGATTGCAGGACAGGGAGAAAACAAGTTTATCTCCTGGTGCTGCATGTATATAAGTAAGAATTATTCTAAAGGAGTAAAATAAAAACAGGCAATGCCATTGATGATTTAAGAGAAGTATGAGTGTGCAAGGAAATGTTTCATATTATTGCATCCAATCACTTGATTGAGTTTATGTATTAAGAGGAGGTGAAAAAAAAGCCTGAATACATGCTGCTTTTAGATGTCTGCCATCTAAAAGCAGGATTTTGAAATATTTATAGTAGACCTTACCCTGCATTTAATTTCTATTGTTTCCTCACCTCCTTTTTAATATGAAAGCCTGGTTTGTGTATTCCAGTGACTACATATTATTGCCACCGTTAATACGGAGGTACACATTCCATATTTTAGGATTAACCACATCAAAGAGCGTGATCACGTTTTCCTGGTGTTTTCAATAAATGCCACCTCCTTTGAGACTCCACCTTAATTCTGAAGGTAAGCATTGGGGGTGTGTTGTAAGTGTGCAAGGCAGAATACGCGTAACTGCAAGACCTACGAGCCAGTGGTAGAATGGACCCCATAATAATCTGTGAAAATTAGTGAAGGATAGTATGTCAGTTGTATTTAAATTGTTCGTTGTTTAATTGGCACCCAGCATATTTCTCTCTCTGAGCAATTCATGGTTACATGATACATGGACAGGATGCATTATACATATACAGTCCCTGACAAAAGTGTTGTCGCTTATCCATATTGTAGAAACAAAAGCTTATAACCTGACTTTTAATTAATCCATTGGTTTTAGAAATGTCTCATATGAAAGCTAAAACCCTCCTAAATTATGTTAATATACTGAAAATAAATTTGCTTTACTGAAGAAAGATTGATAATTTAATGGCAAGACAAAAGTTTTGTCGCCGACAGAAAATTGAACAAATAATTTACTTAAAATACAAAAATATGTTGCATAACATCAGTGAATCAAGTAATGGTGCTGTGAGATTCATATTTAATATCTTGTATGACTTCCATGGGCTTGAAGGACTGCATCCATGCGGTTCAACAATGATTCATACAATTTATTGATGAAGTCATCAGGAATAGCAAAGAAAGCAGTCTTACATGCCTCCCAGAGTCCATGAAGATTCTTTGGTTTTGCCTTCCATGCTTCGTCTTTCATTCTACCCCAGACACGCTCAATGATGTTCATGTCTGGTGACTGGGCTGGCCAGTCCTGGAGCACCTTGATCTTCTTCGCCTTGAGGAACTTTGATGTAGACATGGAAGTATGCGATGGAGCACCATCCTGCTGCAAAATTTGTGGTTGGGAATGTAAGAGGTTGCTAATACTTCTTGATATTTTAGGCTATTGATATTGCCTTCCACCCTGCAAATGTCTTACACCCCCATACTGGATATAACCCCAGACCATTTTTCCGCCACCAAACTTAACTGTTTTCTGTGTGAATTTTGGATCCATGCGGGATCCAGTAGGTCTCCTGCAATATTTGCGGCGGCTGTGATGTAATTCAACTGAAGATTTATCTGAGAAATCTTCTGCCACTTTTTCAGCGTCCATCCTTTTAGCAGTCTGTGGACCTTGCCAAATGTTTTTAATTGCCTTTTGTTTAGTGCTGGTTTCTGTGCACTGATTCGACCATGGAGGGCATTTCGAGAATTCTACAAACTGTTCTGGTTGACACAGGGACTTGAGGTGACAAGGCCTGGTGGAGCTCTGCTGCAGTGGAAAAGGGGCTGGCCTTGTTTTTTTGAAACAACAAACGGTCCTCCCAAGCAGTTGTCTAGTGGGATCTGCCGCACCTGGGCTTGTCAAAAACATCTCCAGTCTATTCATATCTTTTTTGTATTCTTTGTACTTGACGCTGAGACACATTACAGGTGTCAGCCACCTCAGCAGTGGATCTGGTCTTCACCCTCTTGATAATTAATACTTTGGTCTCAAGGTGCACCATAGGCATGTTGTCAAAGGGCAACGGGTTCTTTTTATACACACCCACTAATTGATTGATCAATAACTGATCACAGGTGAGGCTGTAATCTAGGATTGGGTGCATCATATGACAAGGCGACAACACTTTTGTCTTGCCAAAATCTGACTTTTCTCTCTTCATTAAATGATCAATCTTTCTTCAGTAAAGCAAATTATTTTAGTATATTGAGCATAATTTGGGAGGGTTTTAGCTTTCATATGAGACATTTCTACAACCAATGTATTAATTAAAAGTCGGGTTATAAGCTTTTGTTCCTACAAAATAGATAAGCGACAAGACTTTTGTCAGGGACTGTATATATATACACTACAGTTCAAAAGGTTGGGGTCACCCAGACAATTTTGTGTTTTCCATGAAAAGTCACACTTTTATTTACCACCATGTGTTGTAAAATATAGTTAAGACATTGACAAGGTTAGAAATAATGATTTGTATTTGAAATAATTAATTTTCCCTTCACACTTTGCTTTCATCAAGGAATCCTCCATTTGCAACAATTACAGCATTGCAGACCTTTGTCATTGTAGCTGTTAATTTGTTGAGGTAACCTGGAGAAATTTCACCCCACACTTCTAGAAGCCCCTCCCACAAGTTGGATTGGCTGGATGGGCACTTCCTGCGTACCATATGGTCAAGCTGCTCCCACAGGGTGCACCCCAGCTCAATGGGGTTTAGATCTGGTGACGGCGCTGGCCACTTCATTACAGATAGAATACCAGCTGCCTGCTTATTTTCTAAATAGTTCGTGCACAATTTTGAAGTGTGCTTTGGGTCATTGTCCATGCAATTGGCTCCAATCAAGCGCTGTCCACAGGGTATGGCATAGCGTGGCCAAATGGAGTGATAGCTTTCCTTATTCAAAATCCCCTTAACCCTAAACAAATCTCCCACCTTACCAGCACCAAAGCAACCCCAGACCATCACGTTAACTCCGCCATGCTTGACAGATGGCATCAGGCACTCTTCCAGCATCCTTTTAGTTGTTCTGCAACTCACAAATGTTCTTCTTGGTGATCCAAACACTTCAAACTTCGAATCACCCATCCATAAGACTTTTTCCAATCTTCCTCTGTCCAATGTCTGTGTTCTTTTGCCCATATTAATCTTTTTCTTTTATTGGCCAGTTTCAGATATGCCTTTTTCTTTGCCACTCTGCCCTGAAGACCAGCATCTCGGAGTCGCCTCTTCACTGTAGATGTTGACAGTGGCATTTTGCGGGTACTATTTAATGAAGTTGCCAGTTGAGGACCTGTGAGGCGTCTATTTCTCAAACTAGAGACTCTATTGTACTTATCTTCTTGCTCAGTTGTGCAGCGGGGCCTCACACTTCTCTTTCTACTCTGGTTAGAGCCTGTTTGTGCTGTTCTCTGAAAAGATTAGTACACACCGTTGTAAAAAATCTTTCTTAGTTTCTTGGCAATTTCTCACATGGAATAGCCTTCATTTCTAAGAACAAGAATAGACTGTCGAGTTTCACCTGAAAGTAGTCTTTTTCTGACCATTTTGAGCGTTTAATCGACCCCAGAAATGTGATGCTCCAGATACTAAACCTGCTCAAAGGAAGGTCAGTTTTACAGCTTATCTAACCAGCTAAACTGTTTTCAGGCGTGCTAACATCATTGCACAAGGGTTTTGTAATCATTCATTTGCCTTCTGATGCAATGAGCAAACACATTGTACTATTAGAACACTGGAGAGATGGTTGCTGGAAATGGGCCCCTATACACCTACAGTATCTCACAAAAGTGAGTACACCCTTCACATTTCAACAAAAAATGTGGTATATCTTTTCAAGGGACACTGCTACAGAAATCAAACTTTGATATGTTTTTGAGTAGTCAGTGTACAGCTTGTGTAGCAGCGTTCATTTACTGTCCTCTGAAAATAACTTTACACGGCCATTTTTGTCTAAATAGCAGGCCACAAAAGTGAGTACAACCTCAGTGATAACTGTACATATCATTCAACCCGCTTCTCCAACTCATTATTTTTGTGTTTTGGTCTGTTCAACTGTACCATACAAATATGTGTCTTGTATTAGAGCTATTCATTTTAATGTTTTGGCTATAATTCTCTCATACTAGACACTAGATGTCCAACATGGCTCCACATGGCAAACAAAAAATTGTCTGAGGATTTCAGAAATGGAATTATTTGCTGTACATAAAGGTAGCCTATCTATAAAAGATCAGCAACACCATGAAACTGAGCTACAATATTGTCGCCAGATTCATTAAGTGGTTTTCCAAAACAGGTTCCACTTTCAACAGGCATTGAAAGGATCAATCAAAGAAGTAAGGTGCACACACACTAAGTGTCAAATGCAGAAGTTGGCTGTAAAAAATAAATGCATAACTGCAGCCAGCATTGCTGCTGAAGTGGGAGGTCAGCTTGTCAGAGCTCAAATAAGATGCTGCACAGTGCAACAACCCAGTCTGCATGATCATCCTCTGAGAGGAAAGCGTATTGTAAAGCTTGATTGCAAAAAACTGTTTGCTGAAGACACACAGTCTAAAAGCATGAATTCCTGAAACCATGTCCTATGGTCTGACTAGAATAAGATTAAATGGTGTCAGGCATGTGTGCCAGCAACCTGTTAAACAGTACTATTATAAGTTGCCTAGAATCGAGCCAAGTGGTGGTAGCATCATGGTTTGGGGCTGTTTCAATGCTGCCAGAACTGCGGAACTGCAGTTCATTGACAGAATAATGGATTCCAACATGCATGGATAAACAGCGAGCAGCTCCGACAAAAATAGAGCTCAATCGTATCGACACGGCAGTGTCGGCAGAGTTCGGTGCTGGTGTGCGGGGTTGTATTGAAACCAATGGAATGGAATGTTGGAAGCGCAGTGCTCTGCACTTTGTCGGAACCGGTGTGCGGAGGCCTTAACACACCACCAAGATGACCACTGCCTTCCTGAAGAAGTTGAAAGTGAAGATAATGGAATGGCCAAGTATGTCTCCAGACCTGAACCCTATTGATCACCCATGGGGCATCCTTAAGCAGGAGGTGAAAGAGTACCAGTGTCTTACATCTGCCAAATCCATAATGCCATCATGAAGGAATGGAAAAGGATCATAAAAACAACCTGTGCAGCTCTGGTGAATTTCATATTAGGGCAGTGCTAGATAACAATGGTGCTCACACAAAATATTAATGATTTTGACAATTTGGACATGTTCACTTTGGGGTGTACTCACTTTTGTGGCCTGCTACTGTATGTAGACAAAAATGATTGTGTCTTAAGTTATTTTCAGAGGGCAGAAAACCTATACTGCTACACAAGCTTTACACTGGCTACTCAAAAACATATCCTAAGTTTCATTTGTGTAGTATTGCCCCATTTTTTGCTGAAATGTATATCTTAGCAATGTATAGAGTGCATTTGTGATTAGTTTAAAGTTATCTTCACTGAAAAAAAAAACAGATTTTCTTTAAAAAATAAGGACATTTCTAAGTGACCCCAAACTTTTGAAGGGTAGTGTGTATGTGTGTGTGTGTGTATATGTGTATATGTGTGTGTATATATATAAGATATAAGACAACATAAATATTAATTACTTTACACAATTTGACATGTTCACTTTGGGCTGTTAAGAAACTGTATTTCCACTATCATCCAGCAGGGTGCAGACAAACATTTGTTTGCTCAATTGAATGTATGATGAAAATGCGGTGGTTATGGACGGTTGGATGGTGACTGTGGTCTATTATTGTGCTCTCTCTCTCTCTCTCCCTCTCTCTTTCTCTCTTTCAGGGGTCACAGGGAGCATCTGGACCAGCAGGTCACAAAGGTCTCCAAGTAAGTTTAAAGAATCTTATTGACAGAAAGATCTTCAAACACATTGCTTGGTTTTCTGCAGTTGCCGCTATTGTGGTGTACAGGTCGGAGGAAGGGGAGAGTAGTGTACTGTAACACTCCAGCTTTTTTGTTTTTAAACTGGCATTTCAGGCAGCCAGGCAGCCATGGCAATGGCGATTCAACAAACATTTGTACTCCTCCAAACTAATAGATTTGATTTAATGTGTGCCTCCTAACACGATCCTCAGTCCTGTAATGGACATTGTGATTCGCCTTCAGTGAACAAAGCTGGCAGTAGCACACACTGAGTGCGTTCACATGGACAAGTCGAAACCACTTGGAACTGGTTTGGGATCGTACCGGCTTCATGTGAACGGAGATTGGTTTGGTTTGGAATTGGTTTTCCTAAACCAATTGCGACGCCAGGCCTGGGCTGTTTCGAAACCACTTCGACTGCCATGTGAACGGGGATCGGATTGGTTTCGGGTATTGCGCATGTATCAACGAAATAAAAAACACAGTTTGTTCCTTCATACGGACTTTCTAACACAGCAGAATGCACAACACGTACGCGAATGCGTCAAACTCCTGGAACACCGTGTTTGTATGCCGCCAGAAAGTTTGTTTATTGTCTTTATTTAGTAGGAACAGTGCAGAGCCCATAAAAGATGTGCCAGAGTATTACGTTTTTGTTTAGACCACCTTATTGTTTAAGTGGGTAATAATATCAGGTGAAAGGAGGAGGCTATGTAAATACATTTGCACTGACTGACTTGTAAGATTTTCTTTAGACACTGTTTTGCGATGTGGAATAACCGGAATGAGAGGTGAAAAGTTCAGTCTCCTCTATGTGTCGTCTGTATGTGTAGGCATATGTGTGCAGTGCTGTAGTCTGCTGTTGCGTATATGATAAGATACAGCTTACCTACGTAGCAGCTTTGTTGTGGGCAAATGTTTACTCGTGTTATGTCCATTATTTTAGTTATGTGTCGTTAGTCGCGTTATGTCCAACACTGTAGCAGCTAGCATTGTAAATCTTATCAGCCTGGGTCGGCACGGTTTGACCGATATCTTTGGCATTTTTTGCCCAAACAACACGAAACTTGGCACTGCACACACTGGTAACATTATGATGACGCCATCCAAATTTGAGATCAAGCGGATGAATGGTTCAAGAGTTATGCGTGGAAGAGACGTTCCTTGCATTAAACGATAATAATAGAAAGATAGAAGTTGACTACAGCGCCCCCACCTAGCGTAGCGGAAAGGGCCAGGTCTCTGGTCGAATCCGCTTAGACGAACGAACACAATGTGTGCTAAATGATCACATTCAGGAAACTGACAGGAAGTGGTCTGGCAGACCCAAAGCCACAACTGAATCAGAGAACATGTCTCTAACAGTTAACAAATTGTGTGATGGGCAGCTCACAGGACAACAACTTCAAGCAACATGGCTACACAGCATTCTGCAGCGCCATGCAATACCCTCTGGTATGCGCCTAGTTGGTCAGAGGTTCATCCTACAGCAAGAAAATGACCCAAAATACTAGTCCAAACTATGCCAAAACTACCTCAGGAAAAAAGAACAAGATGGTAAGCTTGAAAACATGGAGTGGCCAGCACAATTTCCTGACTTATACCCCATTGAGCTGGTTTGGGAAGAACTGGACAGAAGAGTGAACGTCAAGCAAAATACAAGTGCCACACATTTATGGGAAGGTCTGCAACAAACTTTGGAAGAACTTTCTGAAGAATATTTGATTTCCCTTGCAGAAAGAATGCCACAAGTATGCTCAGGTGGCTACTTTGATAAGTCAAAAGTTTAGAATACATTTTGGTTTATAAATTGATTTTTTTCAACTTGAATTGCTTATTTGTTCTGTGCTTTAATTTTTAGAGTGCAATTACACAATAAACTGAATTTTCAGTAAAAAACTGGAAAAAGTGTGGGGTTCTAAAACTTTTGACCGGTAGTGTACAATTAACCAATGAGAATTTATACTTTCATTCCCTTTAATAGCCAGCGGGCGCATTGTCCATGGCCTATTGCTATTACGATGGTGGATTTACCCGGACGGGAGGAGCTTTTCGGTGGAGGAGACCAATCTGCTCATGCGTGAAGTAAAAGCCCGTAAGCAGTTAATATTCAGGGATAGAGAAGAATGAAGAATCCCCCCAAACCCCCGTGGGTCAAAGAAGTATGGGAGGAAATATCTCCTCTTCCTTTGGCAAGAAGAGAACTTTCGAACAGTGCCGAAAGCGGTACAACAACGTTAGAACATGGGGAAACAAAAGCTTTAAACTCAAAAGAAACATCAAAAATAAACGGAAGGTGGAGGTCCATCAAGTTTTCTTTTTGATGATTTGTCCATTTAATTTCTTACAACTTGCCACGCTGTTTAAACAACAAAAGAAATCGTAAATAAACTGCAGAACATTGCTATAAACTGCAAAACATTGCTATACTCTCATTATTTGTGCCTGTTTGCTTACTAAAACATAAAAATACATGGCTATAGCTATACATGTTGCAACTTTCTGCCAGTTCAGCTCGCCTCTCTGGCTCAGCAGCGGGTGCATCGGGGTTCACAGCGTTGTGCGCCCCTAAAATAGCTTTTCAGCCTTGCGCGACTGACCACTGACGAAAAACCATGGTTTACGCTGGTCAAACGACAATATGGTTTTGCGTCCTCATAATAGCATCTGGTGGGCTTTGCGCCAGACCACACCTCTTCTTTTCTCTGACACGCCCGTCACGGTGCAATATCATCTGCCATCTAGACAACGTGATTTTTTGCCTGAAAAAATTAACGATGTGCTGGCACAGAATAGCAATGACAGCATGCGCATATCGCGAATGCACAACGCGCCGTGGCAAAATAGGGTCCTGAATCTCGACTCTGTTTGAAGCACTTTGGATTTGCTTTTTTATGTTGGATTCCTATTTTGCCTGAAAAAAAATTCTGAGTGTTTTGTTTGAAGTCTTGCCTGACTACCCAGTAAAAGCTTTCAAAGTATTCAGTTTCTGAGTTTTTCGTCCATCTATTAATAGTAATAGTGCATTGTATCTTTATTTAGTTTTAGAAAGTTATTACTCATCCATTGCATAATAGCTGACAAGCAAGAGGTTAATGACTGTAGGGCAGTGGTTTTGTTTGGTTTAACTGCAAAGCTATGGAACCCCCAAAGGGTTCTTTGGATACATGGTCCCTGATACTGACATAAAATTGTCTTCCAGTAATATATGGTTCAAACCATTTTACTACATGACCTGACAGAACTACCCAGGTTCTGTGTCATTCCCGTTAGCCCGCCACCATCACCCACACCCCCCACCCTCTATCCCACTCTATTTCTGTTGCTGTCTATCCCTCTATGTTACTGCCCTCTTTACAATTCTGTTCTCCCTTTGTACCAGGGGTTGCAAGGTGGTCCAGGAAAGTCTGGAGCGGATGGATCCCCAGGGCCTCCGGTACGTTTGCCACTTCACAGAAACACAGTAGAGACACATATATATGACAGCACTACAGTACTCTTATTGGTACTGCTGCCTAGTTGGGGGTGAATAAGATACCACAACCTCAACCACAATTAGAATCTGGTGAATGGATAATAGAAAAGCCCTGTTGCCACACAGATCTGTATCTCCTTTCCTTTTTTACCTAGGCATCCATTACTGAAGAAAGGGCCTACATGTACACGTATAGACACACACACACACACACACACACACACACACACACACACACACACACACACACACACATACACTTAAAAGCGAGCAAATAGGTCTGCTTCACTCTATTACAAATTCAGTCCAAGTCTCATTCTTTGTCCTCAAGAAAAAGTCCTGAGCAGTTAAGCCCCAGTGTGGCTGCCCTGAACTTGGTAAAAGAATGGCAGTGTTTTTCTTTAACATAGTGTCAGTGGTCAAAGAGCAGATGAGTGGCCTATTTACAGAATGTGAAATCATTGAAAAACTGGATTTCTAATTACAGTTTTTCTTTATTGCTTACACACTAAATATCATATCTTAGACAAATGCATTGATACTTCTTTCATGTAACTATACCTTACAGTTTTTTTGATGGCTTAAGCACATTTTTTGTAACTATTGGCTATTTGTGCAGAACTCTACACATAAATAACACACTGATGTTACGAATGAAAAACACATCTGGCTTTTGGTTTCTCTGTGCACAAGGTATGTCAGTTTGAGGTCATACACAGAGATCCAACTTAAAACCCTGTTATCCAAAGTATGGATGTTTATTTACACAAATCAAAACAAACAAAAAGTGTTCTTTCCAAGTGAAAACACAAGAAAACATACACTAATTTCACTTTCTCAGGGTCTGTAGAACCTGATAATGTAATAATTTCCCAATAATATAATAACTCCCCATAATGTTATAAAAATCACCTCATAAGTCATAATTTCCCAAAAATGTAATAAAGTGCATTCCACAATACTGTAATAATAGCCATACCGATAATGTACTAAAGTGTTACATTTAATAATAAGTTATTACATTATCAGGTTAGCCTCAATTTTGCAGAACCTGATAATGTAATAATTTCCCAATATTGTAAAAACTCTGGTCAGTACTGTAGCATAAGCCCAACAATTTCAGGGGTTCAAACAGTGAAGCTCTTCAGGCATCTGGTTCTCTCTATGGTTACCCTGCTGCTATTAGAGGATGTTATTTATTTGATATGACTGTGTTCAATATGTACAATGTTGTTGTTACGGGGATATTCAGTGGTAAAAAAATGAGGACATTTTGGTACATTATAGAACAGCAGGTAATGGGCAAAGAGAAAGTTGAATTTCTAAGCCTCCATTGATCAGCGATGGCTGCCATTTTGCTACTTGATATATGCTGTATTAAATGTACTTATTATTTCATCCCACTTTGAGTGGGCGTGGACCAACCGTCAGTTGAAGAGACATGAATTTTAAAATGCTAAACAATCCTGAATGGTAATGATTATTTTGTTTTTGGAATGGTAATACAATGTTAATTAACGGCACTGTTTTAAATTTTATGTATGTCCATTTTAAATGTTTATCCAACCCCCTGCCGCCCTCCAACTGAAAGGAATGGAACATCATTTGAAACGATGTCATTGGTTACCGCTCGACGAACACCACTTCTCATTTGCGTAAAGTTCAGCAGATCTCAACTTTTCCGCCTTGCCAGCCTCGCTGATCTACGTCACCATCTACCGCCTCCCAACTGAAAAGAATAGAATGTTCTGCTTCGCCCGCTTGCATGTATTTTGAGCGTTAGGCCAAACATACTGGCTAAAGGCATCTTGAACTGTTAGAACTACTGTTCCAGGTTTTTTCCATTTTCCACCTTTCATTACTTATATTCAACAGATCAAGTTGTTGCCTCATTTGCACTTCTTTTGTGTTTAGGGATGGATGTGTTTGTGAACCTTGCTCATAGATATGGTATTTTTTAGATTGCAAATACAGCTCTGAATCCTCATAATGCTGGTGTAAGCGTATCATGTATATTCTATAATATACATAATACGCTTACACCGTAAGCGTTCTATATGGTTTTGAAATAATTGAAAACCCACACATACTATTTTTTTTAGTATTTATTTAAGAACTGTTTGAATGTATATTGAAGACAGTAGCACTGATCATTCTGTTTCAGAATTTTCAAATTAAAATCCCTCACACATTTAAATTTGAGGGTTTTGTTAATAATTTCTTTGAGTCATTATTTAAAAGCTTGCACTCAGTAAGCTATAAAATTAACAGTATCAATTATCCATTATTTTTCATAGTTTTCATAACTGACAATCCACACAACTATGAGTTGAGTGTTTTTTCAAGAACATTTTTGAGTATTTATGCAAGAACTTTAGATCAGTAAATTGAGCTCAGTACCTCCTCTTCTTCCTCCTCCGGCAAGTAGCCATGCCTACGTTCGTGCGGTGAAGATCCCCTTGCTGTCTCTCCCTCCACATCATGATCCGCATCATGTTGCTCTGATTCGCTGTCTATCTCCACATCAACGTTGCTGCTGCTGCTGGCGGCACTAGCCCCACCACCGCGGTCAAAAAGCTCTGTAAGGTTCCTACATGAAGCTTCATTCTACAACAACTTTGTTTTTTTCTCTTTTAATTTCTGCGATCCACCTTTTTCTTTGCGTTTTCTGCTCGTCATTTCCAGAGCGGTAGAGAGGAAAACACTCGTGTCTTCTTTGTTGGCTTTTTGACAGAATGTAGGCCTATGTTTGATTGACAAATTATCGTTACAGCGCCATCTTCTGGTAGGCCTAGGTGTTAGACTGTTAGACAGGGCCGGTCGACTGAAAAAAAAAAAAAAAAAAAAGGACCAATTATCGGTTCAGACCAAGTTTATCGATTAGCGATTACCAGTCCGTCGCTGGCTACCAGTCCTAGACTGGCAACAGTAAAATTAATACCATATGAAACTAGATGTACCACATAGCCACATGACCGCCACAGTGTATTGAAGTGTGGGAACCATAGGTATGGTGAGTTTGTGGTAGGTCAGTGTTGTGAGGTGAGAGTTTGTGTGGAAATGATTTGCTGGAAGTGGGCAAGGATGTGGGTTTTGAATGAATGACATTCTGTGTGTTTGTGTATATTTTGTGTAGTTCCCACTGCCCACCTTCTCGGTCCAAGATATTGGCAATGCAAAATCACAATTTTTGCATTTAACTATATCACTAGGTGGTGCTATGCTTCAACTGAGTGTTTATGGGATGGGTCGATACACCTCTTTAACACCGGCATATATTGCCTTGTGCTAAATTTTTGATGAGTTATTTAACAAAAACTGTTTTTGTACACCTAGCTTTGACGGGAAACATTGCACCCTGTGATGAAATGTCAAAAAATTTGGTGCACATGAAAAGAAAGCTGTTCAGAGAGTCATGTCGACGTTGACCAAATATGAGCAATTAGAAGCCAAGATGTAACTCTGAAACAGTCCATCTCAAGATAAATCCTTTTTGTCAGCATTGTCTGTAGATGACATGTACCAAATTTGGTGAGATTCACATGAACATCCTATGACGAGTTCATTTACGTTCACTTTCGCAATTTTAAAATTTCATGGGAATTATTTTCATTGGAAGTGGCTGTTAATCAGTGTTGTCAATGTGGGAGGGTAAACAGATTTAACGACAAAAGAAAATTGGTTGTAAACATTAGCATTGTATAGATAATAGGCAAAATGATGTTTTGTACAATTACAGCGCCCCCTATGGGCCACGGTTATGGCATGTGCTGTGCTTTCAGAGGTCTTTGTGCTGATCGTGCATGACATATTTTGTGCAGTTCACACCTTCTCGATCCAAGATCTTGGCAATGCAAAATCCCCATTTTTGCATTTAACCATATAATTAGGTGGTGCTATGCTTCAAGTGAATATTAATGGGCTGGGTCGATACGCCTCTGTAACACCAGCATACTAACATAAAATCATTGTTTTGGGAAAAATTGTTGACAAGTTATTTAACAAAAAACATTTTTGGACACCTAGCTTTGACGAAATGTCACAAAATTTGGTGCACATGAAAAGAAGTCTGTGTAAAGTTGGCATATCAATGTTGGCCAAATTTGAGCAATTAGAAGCCAAGATATGGTATTTTGCTGAATTTTAAGCTATGTTTGAAATATTCATTGACATGTAACTTTGAAACGGTTAATCTCAAGATAAATCATTTGATAACTTCTTGTGAACATTGTCTCTAGATGACATATACCAAATTTGGTGAGATTCACATGAACGGCCTATGACTATTTCTTTTGTTTTCATGTTCGATATGTTAAAATTTCACGGAAATTCTTTTTATTGGAAGTGGGTGCCGACCAGTGTTTTCAATAGTCAATAGATTTCAATGCAGTGTAAACATTAGCGTTAGTGTTCTTTACATAATAGGCAAAATTACATTTTGTATAATTACAGCGCCCCCTATGGGCCAAATTTTATGGCATGTGTTGTGCTTTTAGAGGTCTTTGTGCTTTGTGCATGGCATATCTTGTGCAGTTCCCACCTTCTCGGTCCAAAATATTGGCAATACAAAGTCCCAATTTTTGCATTTACCCATATTACTAGGTGGTGCTATGCTTCAAGTTAATGTTTATGGGCTGGGTCGATAAACCTCTGTAACATCAGCATACTAAAATAAAATTGTTGTCTTGGGAAAAATTGTTGACTGTTTGTTTTTTTAACTGTTTTTGGACACCTAGCTTTGACAAAAAACATCGTCCCCTTTGACAAAATGTCACAAAATTTGATGCACTGTTTAGAGTTGGCATGTGAATTTTCACCACATTGGAGCTTTGACAAGAAACATCGCCCCCTGTGACGAAATGTCACAAAATTTGGTGCACATGAAAAGAAGTCTGTGTAAAGTTGGCATATCAACGTTGGCCAAATTTGAGCAATTAGAAGCCAAGATATGGACTTTTGAAGAATTTTAAGCTATGTTTCAAATTTTCATTGACATGGAACCTTTAAAAGGTTTATCTTAAGATAAATCCTTTGATAACTTTTTGTCAACATTGTCTGTAGATGACATGTACCAAATTTGGTGAGATTCACATGAACAGCCTATGACGACTTCGTTTGGTTTTGCTTTCGTGATGCCAGTGTGTTGGCAATCGTTGGCGGAAAATCGGTGAAAAAAAGGGGAAACAAGGGGAAAAAGTCTCGGCAACACTATAGCTAGCGACGGTCATAAATAATGAAATTATACAAAGGATCTGGTCATAACAGTGGTGTAGCACTGAAACTGAAGGAACTCTTTGCGAAACATCCCCATTGGATGAAGGCATGTGAGCATTTGAGTTTTGGAAAATACCAAGTCAAAGATATATTCTGGAAGTAGGCAAGACAAGGGAGTTTATCTATGCTCTATTCAATTTGCTTGTAACATGTTTTGATATCTTTTTTTTCAGAGCATACAGTACATATTTCAAAGAAGATCAAATAAAAATATTCAAAACTTTCACAAATGAAGATGAAGTGAAGTTTGAAAGCGGTCTTTCTAAAAAAGTTTGTTTTAATGAAATGAATACTGTAAATTACAAATATTATGTTGCCATTTCGTAAATCATTTAGGAATGAAGTTAAATGCCCTTGTGTTATATTTGTCTTTAAAGAGTGTCTTATTCTGTTCACTCTATAGAGTATTATATTCTTCCACCCACTACTTACAATGAACATATACAGTATGTTTCTATAATTGTCATGGTTCAGAATTCGCTGCCTGTTGACTGAAATAAACAAACAGTAAATTATGGCATTCAGAGTACACTACCTTTATCTAGTGGTATTAAAGAAGCTGTTTTGTAAATGTTATACTAACTGCAAGCAATGATGAGAGGGGCTATACAATTGGGACCAAAGCAAAACGATAGTGGGTGGTTGCCTACACAGCAGCACCACTTGGTCTGAATAACTGGTGTCCCAACATTTCAGCACTGACCAAAGTTATTACAATATTGGGAAATTATTACATTATCATGTTCTGCAAAATTGAGGCTAACCTGATAATGTAATAACTTTCCATAAGAGTAACACTTTATTACGTTATCGGTAAATGCACTTTATTACATTATCAGGAAATTATTATGTTATCAGGTTTCATTACCTGTTTTAGGGACTGATGAGGTGATTTTTATTACATTATTGGGAACTTATTACATTATCAGGTTCTACAGAGTCTGGCCACAAGATTCTGTCAACATAGCATGCAGTGTCTTCTAGTCCAAGGCACTGAGAAAAATATTTCCTGAAGTGCCATATTAAGACCTGACATGATGCCTGGCCAATATCCCCATGTGCCTCCTCCACGGCCTGTAAAAGGGCCATGGGGATGATGGTCATAGACCTAGAAAAGGTGAATGGTGAACAACACCATTTTGACTTACAGCTGCATACATATGTATGTTACCACCACATTGTCCTCTAACACTGATTATGGCACAGTGTCCAATAATGTTCCTGCCACGTCTCCTCATTATAGTGAGGTTGAAACCTGCCTCATGCACAAAAATCAACTCATAACCTATGGCATCTGCCTCTAGCTCCATCACTCTCTGGAAAAGACAAAACAAATGCACAGCAGGCCTATGCACAGCACTAGAGTATGCACTTCCAGATTCAGTACCAATGATACTGTAGCATTATATCTTGTTATGCTTGCTACACTGTAGCGGCTCAGGTTAGCCTGAACCCATTGGCCAGCTTCCCTCAGGGTCAAGTCAAGTCAAGTCAAGTTTATTTATATAGCGCATTTCATACACAAAGGCAGTTCAATGTGCTTAACAAAAATAAAAGCAAAGGACAATATAAAACCAAAAAAATAAATAAAAGATAAAAAAAGTTTAAAATATGTGTAAGATAAGTAAAAGACATAGAGTAAAGCAATAGGTAAGCATAAAAGATGAAAGATAAAATAATAAAATAATAAATTAATTAAAGGTGAATCACTGGCAAAAAGCATCTGAGAACAGTTTAGTCTTAAGTCTAGATTTGAAACTTCCAACAGTAGGAGCATTTTTAATGTCTTCTGGAAGCTGGTTCCATAGCTGAACTGCATAGCAGCTGAAAGCTGCTTCACCACATTTTGTTGAGACAGCAGGTTTTACCAACAGATGTTTCTGCTGTGATCTTAAAGACCTAGTTGGTACATATAGCAAGAACATATCCAACAAGTATTTTGGTCCCAACCCATTTAGCACAAGAAGCAATGCCTTAAAGTCAATTCTATAACTTACTGGGAGCCAATGTAGGGACCTTAAAATTGGAGTAATGTGTTCAGTTCTTCTTGCTTTTGTAAGAACCCTTGCTGCTGCATTTTGGACCAGTTGAAGCTGTTTGATGGTCTTTTTAGGAAGGCCTGTGAAAAGGCCATTGCAGTAATCTACCCTACTGGAAATAAAGGCATGTACAAGTTTTTCTAGATCTTGTTTTGACATAAGACCTCTAAGTTTGGCAATGTTTTTTAGGTGATAAAATGCAGATTTAGTGATTGCTTTCATATGACTGTTGAAAGTTAGTTCACTGTCAATAAAGACACCAAGGTTTTTAACAGTATCTTTTGCTTTAAGCCCTTTAGTCTCAAGAGCAGTGGCGATCCTAAGTCTTTCTTTCTTTTTCCCAAAGATAATAACTTCAGTTTTGTCTGCGTTCAGCTGAAGAAAATTGTTGGACATCCAGTTGTTTATTTGGTCAATACACCTGTAGAGAGACTCAAGCGGAGCATAGTCATCAGGTGATAGAGCTAAGTAGATTTGAGTGTCATCAGCATAGCTATGATAATTAATTGAGTTGTTCTTGATGATTTGTCCAAGTGGGAGCATATAGAGATTGAATAGTAATGGACCAAGGATTGACCCCTGAGGGACACCACAGGTCAAGGACACAGGTGCTGATGTATAGTTTCCAATGGCAACAAAGAAACTCCTTTGTTGCAAGTATGATTTTAACCAATTGATAACTATACCAGTGAATCCTACCCAATGTTCGATGTAGTAGTATGGAGTGATCAACAGTGTCAAAAGCAGCACTAAGATCCAATAACACCAGGACTGATGTTTTGCCAGCATCAGAGTTAAGACGTATATCATTTATAACTTTAATCAGAGCTGTTTCGGTGCTGTGATTGGCACGGAAACCTGACTGAAACTTATCAAAGCAATTATTTGATGTCAGAAAGGCAGTTAATTGATTGAAGACTATTTTTTCAATTATTTTCCCAATAAATGGTAAATTGGATATGGGCCTGTAGTTGTTAAGCACTGAAACATCAAGGTTATTCTTTTTGAGTAAAGGTTTTACAACTGCTTTTTTCAAAGAGGAAGGAAAAATGCCAGTCTGTAGTGATGTATTTATAATCTGAAGTACATCTGTTGATATTAGGTGAAGAACAGATTTGAAAAAGATTGTCGGCAAAATATCTAGTTCAGATGTGGATGAACTGAGATTTTGTACAGTTTTTTCAAGGGTCATTGCATAATCCACTAATGTGGCTCTGATGTCATCAGTAATTCTATTTCAGCCAGAAAGACTCAGAGAAAGGCAAATGATTTGAAGGGATTTAATGATAGGTTTGACAATGCTTAGCAGAAAGCAAATATTCTTTGGCGGAGGTCCAGTCATCAGCCCGGGTCTAACGTCGAGGGGTCCGACAGATCCTGCCACGGCGTATAGCATTATAAAGCAGGTGGCGGCCGCTGATTGATCGAATGCAAAGTGTGCTTCCGTGATATTAGAGTCTTCCTGGCAGAACTTACGCAGGCTTTCATTTCTTACTCTTCTTAAACTTCCTCATTTCCCTTCCTCTTCCCTTCCTCGTCCTGCTCTTGCTTCTTCACCTCCTCGTCCTTTTCGTCTAACCACCTCCTTGTCCTCGTTGATCTCTTCCTCTTGCTTCTTCATCTCGATGTCCGAATGCTCATCCCTCGCCTCTCTCCCATCGCCTCTCTGTCATCTTCCGTGCTCTCCTCTAATTCTCACTCTTCTTACTCTTCCTTATCCCAGCATTGTACTCCACATCCAAAACTTGCCGGTGGCTTATTTGTAGTGCTCATGCTAATTACAAAGTGAATTATTTATCTAAAAGAGTTTTCATATGTGACAATGTGGCCAGACAGTTGGCAAAATATAGGTGCAAGCAGCGATGAGGGGGCCAAGCATCTGACTGTAACATGACCTGTATATACACTACCGGTCAAAAGTTTTAGAACACCACACCTTTTTTAGTTTTTTACTGAAAATTCAGTTTATTGTGTCATTGCACTCTCAAAAATGAAAGCACAGAACAAATAAGCAATTTAAGTTGAAAAAAAAATCATGAAATCAATTTATAAACCAAAATGTATTGTAAACTTTTGACTTATCAAAGTAGCCACCTGAGCATACTCATGGCATTCTTTCTGCAAGGGACATCAAATATTCTTCAGAAAGTTCTTCGAAAGTATGTTGTAGAAGTTCCCATAAATGTGTGGCACTTGTAGGTTGCTTGACTTTCACTCTTCTGTCCAGTTCTTCCCAAAACAGCTCGATGGGGTTTAAGTCTGGAGATTGTGCTGGACACTCCATGTTTTCAAGCTTACCATCTTGTTCTTTTTTCCTGAGGTAGTTTTGGCATAGTTTGGACTAGTGTTTTGGGTCATTTTCTTGCTGTAGGATGAACCTCTGACCAACTAGGCACATACCAGAGGGTATTGCATGGCGCTGCAGAATGCTGTGGTATCCATGTTGGTTGCTTGAAGTTGTTGGCCTGTGAGCTGCCACACAATTTGTTAACTCTTAGAGACATGTTCTCTGATTCAGTTGTGACTTTGGGTCTGCCAGACCACTTCCTGTCAGTTTCCCCCAGTTTTTGAGTGCCTTTTGATGGTGAAGAAAACTGTACTCAGTGACACTTTGACTTTCTTTTGCAATTGTCCTGTAGGAAAGACTAACACTTTTAAGTGTTATGATGGTCTGTCTCTCTCCCAACGTTAATTGCCCCTTTCTTGCCATTTTTGTAGCATTACACTACTTTCTGCAGTACAATACTGTTCACCTGATGCTCCTGAGGGTCTGGTACCACAGTGTGTGTTTCAACACTGCTTTTATAACAACATTGGGTGTTGTAAGTAATTAAGAAAAGTTGGAACACCTATAGGAATTAGTAGCACTAGCTGTCAAGGCTGATTTAATCTTCATTGCTGCTGATCAGGTAACCAACTTTGTGTTCCCTGAAAAAGACCTTTTTTGTATAATTCTTAAATGTACACTATTTTTCGGTAACCAATTTTTTTTTTTTAGCATTTTTTTTTTCTTACCATACATCAAAGCGTTGCCGAGATATGACCTCACTTCCTGTTTGGCGGATTGCCTGGCCAATTTGATTGGCTGTGACACACAAACGCTTTCACTGATCAAATTGCCACATAGGTTCCTGGATGAGGCTCGATCTGAAGATTATATTTGCCAAGTTTCAGGAAGTTTGTGCAGAATTTGTGACCTGTGAAAATTTAGTTACACCGGACACCAAGTTTTTGAATATCGGATGGCCCCAAATAAGAAGAAAAGTTAGTAAAACAATGGGTGCCTTCACAGCTTCGCTGCTTGGCCCCCAATAATAAGAAAAGCTAGTAAAACAATGGGTGCCTCTGCAGCTTCGCTGCTTGTTCCCTAATAATAGCCATGAGTATGTGTTTAGTTTTGCTACAATTGTGTTGATCATTTCGAAATGGAGTGTAAAGCAGTGAGTTTTTTTACTGTTTTGCAAAGTGTGCGTTACAAAATTACAAACTGAGTTCAAAGCAGAGTTTGTGCTATTAGTTCTGAAAACTCAGTGAGTGTTTTTGCTATAAATATTAAAATATTAGGTTTACCTGAAATTGTTCTACAAGAATCACTGTTAGTGTTTACATTTTTTGTTTATTGCTTACACACTAGTATCATACCTTAGACAAATGCGATAATACTTCTCATTCATGTAACTATACCTTCAACTAAGGCATCCACTATAAACACAATTTTTACTTTGCATTTCGTTTGCAATAAGTTTACACACATTTTCAAAACAGTACACACAGTTTCTTACATTAGGCGCTTCATTCATCAATAAAAACCCCTGTGTTCATTGGGAAATTTCATTTAGCATACATAACACCTGGCAATTGGCAAAAAAACATGCACACAAAGAAAACTGAACACACATTAGTCTAAGCATTACTGATCTGAGAAAACTAATCTTAACTGCTTTGTTTTGGCATGGACATAAGGAGAGCAAAATGTTACTGTACAAAAAAACAAAGAAGAAAAAAGTTCCTAAGTTGTTAATACTAATAGCACTGATATGATACTAATATCACTGAGTTCACAAACTAATAGCACAAACTCTGCTTTGCACTCAGTTTGCAATTTTGTAAAACACACTTTGCACAAGTGTAAACACAGCTCACTGCTTTTTTGATGTGGCGAGCAGTCACCCCAAGTGCAGAAGAGGCAAGACTGGACAGTTGAGGTGGAAGAAAGCGACCAGCAGTGTCGTAGCTCTGCACATGCACATTATGCACAGTGCGTAGGGCACCAAGTGTTTGCAGGGCCACCACCAAAACATCAGGCTCGTGGAAAAATCATCACAATAGGCTAGGTACTGGTAACGATATATATAAAATATGTGTAAATCATGTTAGTATTTATAAACAATACAAAAGCAACATAAGCCAATTTGCTGCAGAAAAAGGTGAATCTCCTTTGCGGCTCTTTCTCCATTTTCCTCCTGGTGCCCCCCTCCCCCACCTCCAGTGGTCTGTTCAATTATGGCTCAGTCAATTTAAATTTGGCAGACAACTGTTTGGACATGGCTTTGAAAAGGCATCTAAAGTCAGGAGCGGAGAAAAGAAAAAAGAAAAAAGAAGAGAAAGCGAGAGGAAGCTCACACGTCACTTGCAGATAAGACAATGTTTTAAATAAATAAATAAATAAATAATAATAATAATAATAATAATAATAAAAGTTCATTTTGTAGCCCTTGCCACAAGTTGCCAGGCAATAAACTTACCATCAACAAACTTGTAACCTTAGCTCCTAGGCTACTATATTATAGTATTATAATCATTTACAAACCATTTTTGTTAGTGAGGTTCTGCACTATAGAAACTTTGAATGTAATTCTTTGGTAACATTTTCAAGGCGTGACAGGTTAAGGACAAAAATAAAGATAGATTTTATCTTAGTTTTTATTTCTTGCAAAACATTTTCATTTTTCATGAAAATACATTTTGTTTTTGTACATACATTTTATTGTAGCCTGTGTTCTAGAACACTGTTTTAGTCTTGTCATCGTCTTGTCTTAGTCATAGAAAAAAAACGTCGTTGACAGACATAGTTTGTCATGTCTCGTCTGACGAAATGAACACTACTACCATCAGAGGTGCAGTCAAGTATCGGTAAACTATTAGCCAAGTTTATTTCACATAATAATGCATTTCTGGATATCTATAAAGACACATTTTTATTCAGGTAGTTGCCCTCCCACAAGTACATAGTTCTTGTCGGTTTTCAGGTTCATAGGCCAAGGGCAACATCTGTTGGTGAAACTGTAATATGAAAAGAATCAATCTTACTGTTATGTAGATTTTCCCCTTCGTATTTACACGTAGGCCTACATAAACCTAATTTATACATGCAATGTTTTTGTACTATAGTTTAAAATTGTATTTCAGTAGAATCCCTAAACATTTTGTCTTGTAAATCTGAATGCAAGGCAGTCTGCAGTCATTGCACAAATCTTTGTTTAATAATGGTGGTATTTCACCTTTTAAAATAATTTATTATTTTAACTTTAATGTTTGGTGTATTTCAGAGGGCTCATAAGTGAGTCGCACTGATAAATTCTGAATTATTGTTAATTCAGGGCAGGGTGGGATGGTGGGGTACCACAAAGCATTTGTGCTTAGGGCACCAAAATGGCAACGACCCTGGCGACCAGGCAGCTTAGAAGTAGTGATGGCACCTACGACTCTCCTGCTTCGGCACTTGTGTCGAGTACTTGAACAAGCCAAGGGTAACGCAGTGTATTGGCGCTTGCTTCGCTGACTGATGATCACGTGATCAGTGACGTCCGAAGCTTCAATCAAGCACACAAGTCACATGGTGATTTGGCGCATGAATTAAATGCTTGCAACAAGGTGAGTGCGCACCTACGACTCTCCTGCTTCGGCACTTGTGTCAAGTACTTGAACAAGCCAAGGGTAACACAGTGTATTGGCGCTTGCTTCGCTGACTGATGATCATGTGATCAGTGACGTCCGAAGCTTCAATCAAGCACACAAGTCACATGGTGATTTGGCGCATGAATTAAATGCTTGCAACAAGGTGAGTGCGCTTGTGGGTTTGTAGTGAAGGCGTGCATTTGTGAGGCGTGTGGTGAATTGTAAAGTGTATTGTGTGGTTAAAACGGTTGATTCTTGTGAAAAATGGAACATGGTGCTAAGCGTGGACGCTCTGAAATGTGGGAACATTTCACATTGATTTCCACCAATAAGGTGTGAAGGCCTATGATTAGATTTGTGTCGAAGCGTTCCTGCCAATTGTATCGAGAAATGGTTCATTCATTTAAGTGCTTCAAGCTCCATGACGACATCTTGTGGCGTGATGTTGAGTTGCAGTGTGAACTATTGATTTACATGAGAATTAAAATCATCCTTCCCCCAACCACATTCCATTCCCCAGGTGTCTGATTTATTGCAGAAAGTCGAAGCCTATTTTTGTATGACTTAGGCCCTCAAACTTCCTTTTACCACAAAACACTTTGAGTACATTTTTTTATTTTACCAAATTTCAGTGAGTTTAGACAGGTCTATTAAACAAGCATAACACCATGTCAGTTTTAAAAACAATATAAGGGGTCTTAAAAAAAGAGAGAGAGAGAAAAAAAATAGAGACTCGGTCAGGTATGAATTAGACATTTTTATTTAGAAATATTATTTGTTCCACGGTATTTGGATTTAATCTGTTCTTTTTTTTGGTGACAACATCGCCAGCCTTGGAAAACACCCTCTCACACGGCCCCGAGGAGGCTGGGATGCAGAGTAGATTTTTTGCCAAGAGGTACAGGTGTGGGTATCTTGTTTTGTTCTGGGTCCAGTACAGTAGGGGATCTTCAGAGCGAGGGCTGTTTGGTTCGCTTAAGTACCTGTTGACCTCGACTGTTGCTGCTGCAGAGACACTCCGCGAGTTGCGTTTTTTAGCAACCTCGTTATCGAGGAGATCCCAAAGTACTGGAATGGTACAGGTATGGATATGCGTTAGAAAATATGCAGGCATAATGGGCACTATGCATCAAAATATGTAGGTTTACCTGATGAGCTGGTTGAGGCATCAGAAGTGGATGGCTGTGGGTGTGTGGTGGTGTTTGTTGACGGATTACATGGGCGTATTCGGTGGTTAGTTTCTTTATTGCATTTTGTTGATGTGTGGTACTGACAAACCCCATGGTTTTGAAACGTGGGTCAAGTAATGTTGCTACTACGTATTGTCCTGCAGCTTCATAATGACAGTCTTTCCGGCATTTGGTTGATGAGGTGTATGCGAGGGTCTTTGACATATCCGTGGTGAGCGCATGTTGTTTGTTGGTGATTGTGTGGCGCAGCATTTTCACAAGTGGTATGATTTTTGATCCAGACACGACTTTTTCAGACGACAGCTCCACAGTGGCCAGCTTTAAAGGAGCCTGAACTTCCAGGCATTTCCTTATAATTTCGTACCAAACAAACAAAATCTATTAGGATCAAAGAAATGCTTGTCACAATTTACCACTGTAGGCCTATACACATGTGAAAACCTGCGTTCACAAAAAAACACTTTCACACGGATACCATAAGCCTGCACACACACGCAAAATTAAATAACAATTTTAAAGAAATTAATAAAATCTAATCATAGGCCTTCACACCTAATTGGTGGAAATCAATGTGAAATGTTCTCACATTTCAGAGCGTCCACGCTTAGCACCACGTTCCATTTTTCACAAGAATCAACCATTTTAACCACACAATACACTTTACAATTCGCCACACGCCTCACGAATGCACGCCTTCACTACAAACCCACAAGCACACTGTCCTTGTTGCAAGCATTTAATTCATGCGCCAAATCACCACGTGACTTGTGTGCTTGATTGAAGCTTCGGACGTCACTGATCACGTGATCATCAGTCAACGAAGCAAGCCAATACACTGCGTTACCTTTGGCTTGTTCAGTTACTCGACACAAGTGCCGAAGCAGGAGAGTCGTAGGTGCTATCACTACACAATACCCCCGTACTGTGCACAAAACTCCCAACCCCCGTCTCCGTAGAGAATTAAAAAAAACTCTGCTCCTACAGCGCGCTTCCGCGTAAGGGCAATGGAGCTGGAGCCGTGTAAGTGTGTGTATGTTGCAAGTGTTTGAGGGTAGTGCAAGGGATTAACAGAGGAATATGGTGTGGAAATGGGACATGCTAGCTACATGCCAGCGGTGATGTTTAGAAGGTAATGTATAACAGCAGGAAGGAGTGGAAAATGAGTGAAAAATGAGTGTTTGTGTTGCGTTTTAAACGCGAAAACACGTGGCCTTCAATGGCGTCGCCCGACACCACCAGTAACAAAAAAAAAAAAAAAACACAACAGTTAAGACACATTCCCCGTAGTCATGCGTGTGCGTGAGTGAACAGAGTTTCTGTCTCTCTCCTGCTCGCGCAGGCAATTAATGACACCTGTACGGGGGCAAACGCTAATGAAATCACGTTCTCACAGCTTTACACTACATTTCCAAATGATCAACACACTCCTAGTAAAACTATACACATTCATTGCTATTATTTACATTATTTTGCCACCTGTTTGGACTAACTGTCACATGTGAAAACTCTTTTAGATAAATAGTTGATTTTCTGAGCATTAGAATGTAGAAATGAAGAACCAAGAGGAAGAGGACATGGAGGTAGTTGGAGGAAGATGCCAAGTAGGTAAAGAAGAAAGAGGAGGACGAGGAAGTGGAAGGACGAAGGGTAAGAAGAGTAAGAAGTACAGCTACTGATGACATCAAAGCTATGTTAGTGGACCATGGAATGACCCTGAGTGAAGCTGGCCAACAGGTTCAGCCTAACCTGAGCTGCTACAGTGTAGCAAGCATCAAAAAGTATAGTGCTATAGTGACATTGGTAAAGAATCTGGAAGTGTATACTCTAGTGCTGTGCATGGGCCTGCTTTGCCGCTTTTGTTTTGTCTTTTCCAGAGAGTGCAGGAGCCAGAGGCAGATACCATAGGTCATGATCTGATGGGGAGACGTGGCAGAAACATTATTGGACACCATGCCATAATCAATGTCAGAGGATAATATCGTGGTAACTATGTATGTAGATAGTCAAAATGGTCTTGTTCATCATTCACCTTCTCTGCCTTGTGCTGGAAGGTCTATGACCATCAATGCAGGGCCCTTTTACAGGCAATGGGGGAGGAATGTGGGGATATTCACCAGGCATCATGTTGGGCCTTGATACGGCACTCCAGGAAATATTTTTCTTAATCCCTTGGACTAGAAGACATTGCATGCAATGTTGACGAAATCTTGTGGGCGGACCCAGAGAGACGACAAGATGAAGACTGTTTTTTTCCTCTCTCAGTGAATTTACTGTATGTTTTCTTGTGTTTTCACTTGGAAAAACACCTTGTGTTTGTTTTGATGTGTGTAAATAAGCATCCATACTTACATTTGGATCCCTCTGTGTTGAGTTGGATCCCTGCCATACCTTGTGCACAGAGAAATTCAAAATCTAGATGTGTTTTTCATTTATACCATCAGTGTGTAGATGCCACATTGGGTGCTAATTAACGTGATGGTTTGTGTTAATGGTTTGGTACAAAAACACAATTTTTGCAAAAGTTTGAAGAGTTAAGCAAGATGTGTTAGCCTTTGCAAGGTGTCTACAATGTTTTGCTAATTTGGTGAAAGGCATTAAAGCTTAAGAAAGTCTTCCAGGATTAATTAGTTTATTTTTGTTGTGCTGATTTTACTTCTCTAAGGCCTCGCTCGGGTTTTACGCTGTGTGTGTTTTGTATGAGCACAAATATGACTGCTGTCTCTTTAGGGTCCTCCTGGAAATGAGGGACGCAGGGGAGATCCAGGGCCCGCTGGAGAGAGGGTGAGTTAGGATGGCCCATGGCACTGCTAAGACCTTGGGCTGGAATATGGGGGGCAGCACTGTACTGTTTCACAAAACCTTAGTGTATGACAGCTACACTGTGATTAAGTTTATGTGGCGACAGTTATGGTAAGTATTCTCAGTATTTTGAATTGAATTGCTTGAAATCTTGAAAATGTACAGGGGTTGGCTTCTGCCTTTGACACAGTATACACGTTACCTAATTGCTTTAGTTTTTAGCAGCCCAGGCAATGAACATAGGTACTATATGCACTTGGTATAAGGGGGTCTACATAAAACGAAACCAAAATAGCTGACAAAGTTTTACTTGGTATGAGCGATTGGAAGCCTGTTAATTTGGAAGAGAAATAATGTTTTCTCTAGCTTTAGGCTATTAAATGCATAATGAATTGTTGAATTGTTGGACTTTTTAAAGAGATATGTTACTGAAGGTTCTCACTCATCCAGGTCATGTTAGTCAAATGAGCGAAGTTGTAAGCAACTGGTCTTCTTTTAGCTACTAGCTTCTTTTAGTTACTTCAAGCTACTAAAAGAAGTCCAGTTGCTTACAACTTAGCTCATTTGACGACTTTTGGGAGAATTTGATTACTAATGAACCTTGACTTGTAATGGAATCAAATGAAGTACAGAAAGTGTTTGTGTGTGTGTGTGTGCGTGCGTGCGTGTGTGTGTGTGCGCGTGCGTGCGTCTGCATACATGCGCGTGTGTGCGTATATGTATGTGCAAACCTGTAAATGTGTGTGAAGGGCTTTACAGGAAAATCAGGTGCGGAGGGACCACAGGGCCCTGTAGGCATGTATGTAAGTGATTCTCCCACAGACCCCACTCTCCCACAGACCCCACTGTCATTACCACCATGGTTGTTTGGCATACCTCGATTTCACATGTGCCTGTACCTGTGTGAAACTTATTTCCATTATCTCTCCAGGGTCTCTCAGGTAATGTAGGCATACGTGGGAGCCCAGGCCGCATGGGAGAGATGGTGAGTACTTCATATACATGAATAAACATATGTTCAGAGCCTTCATGATACCTCAAGTCTGACATTTTGCCAATTGACTGTAATAAGGTTTATGTCACAACAGCATCTCGCCAAGTGCTTTACGCTACCTAAATTGCTCTTGTGAATTACACTGGATGGCTCGTTTGCGGGTCACGTCCTCAGTGTTGGGGCGCCGTCGCAATTACATTTATACATCAGGCACAGCCATTTGCTATTCTGGAGGGTTTTTTGGCATCGTTTGAAGTTGCATGAGAATGCAGTGAGGGAAGTTAAAAAAGGTCACAAACTTATTGCTGGGACAGGCAGATGATTGAGGAGAGCAGTGCTGTTGCCCCAACTAGAGTGTTTGCAGTAGCATGACAAGTACTGTTTTGCATATAGGGGTCCATACACATTGTGTCATATGATTGACTTGCTACTTGGTTGAGACAGTGGATGAATACACAAACATACACGCACAAACACACACACACACACACACACACACACACACACACCATATTCACGTTTACAAAAAAATAATAATTTAAATAAAAATTTCATGAGCAGACTTTATCTTGTGAATTTTCAGTGAGTAGTTTAATGTGTTTGTTCTCTGTCCTGATGTGATGATGGTGTTTGTTTAAGGGTGAAGCTGGTGTCAGAGGATTACCGGGTCCCATTGGGATACGTGGATCTCCAGTAAGTATGTGTTTCTATTTGTGAGTTTTATGATGTATGTGTGTGTGTGTGTGTTTGTGTGTGTGTCACTTGCTTTTATAGTTATACTGTACATTCATGTTTTAGTTATGCTTTATAGATTCTCCTTGTCTTGTCTGTGTTTGTGCATGTAGAATGTGCATGTGTGTGTGTGTGTGTGTGTGTGTGTGTGTGTGTGTGTGTGTGTGTGTGTGTGTGTGAGAGAGAGAGAGAGAGAGAGAGAGAGAGAGAGAGAGAGAGAGATACAATTACTATGTAGGCATTGTCTCCTCCATGTGTTTGTAGGTTCCATTTATTGTCATGGGAGGGACTAGTACTAGTTGCCCATTCGGTTTATATTATATCTATGCTTCTGAGGTAGCACATGACCGACTACGGGGCCAAGCAGTAAATCTGTAGTAGACAGGCCTCTAATTCTGCACAGAAAAACAGGGACAAGCACCACAGCCAACACGGGTGCCGTCAATATCGTCAGCTTTTCCCAGTATTGTCAGACTCTCGACTAGCTCCCAAAGAGATTGACATAGTCCTCTACCTCAACCATCAACTTAGTACTGTGTATGTTTTAAAAAGCTCAGTTTAAGAGGTGGCTAAGGGTCAGTGTGGGTATTTTTTATATTTACAGTGATGTTCTCCCCCGTTATAACCTAGCTTGTGCGCATATGTTAATGTTGCCTCGGACTGATGGAGTCAGTCTCTCTGTAAACAGTGCATATTGCTGTTTTCTTTATTCATAATGCTTACATCTCTGTACGCCTATTCTGCCAAGGGTCCACCAGGGCCAGCTGGCGATTCAGGCCTTCGGGGACCCCAGGTAATTGCTAAGTGGATATGCATACCACATTACTGTAGCCTCAAGATCATAAAGGTTTCTGGCTTTTTGAATGAATACAGTTGCTCTAGTTATCCTCTAAAAGGAACAATAAGCCACTAGATGGCCTTGGTTAAAGTATTCCAAATTCCTACTATTGCTAGCTTTAACATTAGAATGCACTGCATAACCACTGTATTAAGTGAGATGTGTTGGTGCTGTCAGTACACAGGAAACTAGTGAATTTAGTCCTCTTAATATGGGCTGTTGTACTGCAGGCTTTTGACTTACCTTTGGAGCTTAAGGGTTCCTTTTTTAATTGACATATACATGCTGTAATGAATAGAGTGGAACTCTTCTGCAGTTATTGAACCTGTGTACTGATTAATTCAGCTGTGAGCTTTGGGTGTACTGCAACGATACCGCTTTGTTTTTACTCATGCTCAGGGTCGACAAGGTGACGACGGAGCCAAAGGAGACCAGGGCACCCCTGTAAGTATTACCAAAATGTCACCAAAATGAAAACACTCATTAAAAATATTCATTAAAAAATGTGACTGCTGTATTGTGTTGTCACCCGCTTCGTGCCACAGGCACCAAGTGGCATTAGAAAGAAATGAGGCTACAATGAGGCTTGTAAGTGAAACAGTAACTTATTAAACGTGTTTGAATGCCGAAATCGTCCAAAACGCAACTTGAATCGGGTCTTCCCAGAGATTTGTTTTTGCAGTGTCCAAAATTTTTATTTCACGAATACCAAGTAAAAGGTATTACCCTTCGACTGCGAAGTTTAAAATTTGACAATTTCCGCGTACTTTTGGGTTTATAAGCCTTCGAATTTGACCAAGCGTAAACTCTAAGCGTAAAATGAAAATAAAGTAAAAATCCCTAAAATATTTGGATTTTGTCATACGAACTAATAAAACACCTCAAATTACTCACAAATATCTCTAGTTTTGTTGTGGAACTCTTTGGTTTTAAGATTCTTGCTCTATTTTAATATTTTTGTCAAAATGGCAAGCATGGTGAAATTAGCGTAAAATACAGTCCAATTCCGCCCAAAAGTTCTAGGCCCTCGTTCTCCCAAAATATTTATCTGATCAGACTCAAACTTTCACAGGTGATATAAGTCATCAAATGCTAAAAATAATTCGATTTTTTGCGAACTGCGCGACATACTTCATAGTTACAGACAACCGCTCTTAATACACAGATCTTGTTTTTAGCATGCACTGATCATGGAGAAATTTAATTATGTTTTTATCATCCTGGCTCGACCATAGTCAGGCTTATCTTTAGATGCTTCACTAAAATAGCGTCTCTAAGAGAACAACAAGACATCTAGTATGTAAAGTAGTTTGGTCATTGCTTGTGCATCCTTTCAGGGAACTCCAGGGCTAAAGGGTTCAGATGGACCAATGGGCAAACCTGGGCCCAGAGGAAGCAAAGGGCCACCAGGGCCTCCCGGTCCCGATGGACCACCAGGAGAGATAGTAAGTGGAGATTGCAGGAGTATGGGGCTCTCATCGGCAAAACATGCTCACCTCATAGCTCATCTTGTAAATAACCGATGTCCCTTAAAAATAATTAAAGTGGTCTTGATGCTGTTACAGACAAATTAATGATGTGCAGAGAAAGATTCTGCATAGTATAAGTATTTGTTATCTTTTTTAAGATTTTGTGTTGTCACTCTTCATTCCTCAGGGGCTGACTGGGGCAGATGGGCTGATGGGAGCAGCTGGGGATAGAGGGGAGATGGTAAGTACACCATCAAGGTTTTTCTCCTAATAACCCTCTACACAAGCAAAGTTAACCATCAAGGCACATAAGTGGAGCAGTGAAAACTGCTGCTCTTTGTTTACAGAGTTGTTCACGACACCTGCTTACCAAAGTTGCATGAGGCTTCACTCTGCTCATTTCAGCTCAGCTCTCAGCCAACAGTGTACCCACTCCATTCAAAAGCCCCCTAACACTCATGTGCATGTGTTCAACATTTAGCTGAAACAGAAGCCTAACATTCACTCAGGACTACATTTTATGGTCGTCATTTACCCCTTAGCTGATTAGACAGGGTGAAGGCTTACAACTCATTAAAAAATGTATTTTTCAAAATGAACAGAAACATTACTTCCTGAACCAGAAATCGTTGTGGAAGGGATCAGGACGGTTCATCTCTACACTTCAAACAGATAATTTAAAAATAGTTGATGTCTGTGCCAGACAGAGATACATGGGTCAGGCTTGAGCAGTACCAGAGGGAAATTGTAGGCCAACACTTCATCCTTTAAAGACTGCTCTCCGCTCTGTCCGAAGCTCTAGCAGCCCTGCTTCTTTTATATGTTCTGTTAACCACTGGTCTCTGTGTATCTTGCACTGTCACAGGGATTTGTCGGCCCCCCTGGTAATGAAGGTCCAATTGGCTTGGAAGGGCCACAGGTAGGTTTTATCACTGTTGTGTGTGTGTGTGTGTGTGTGTGTCTGTGTCTGTGTGTGATATTTTTTTAATGACATGACAGTGTTGAGACTTTATAAACTCATAAAGCAGTTTCATCTGTATGCATGTCCTTTGATCAGTAATATTACAGCATATAAGTATATTATAGCTGCATTATGGCAATCAAACAAACCAAACAGCCATTTAAATCACCAAACAAGCACCAAACTATTGAGGTCGCCACATCTCAGCATATGGATATCTCTTTCTTCTGTTCCCTTAGGGGAATCCAGGTTCCACGGGGGTAGAAGGTCTACCAGGGAGAAAGGGGGATCA
This sequence comes from Setipinna tenuifilis, assembly GCA_030347295.1. Taxonomy (NCBI): domain Eukaryota; kingdom Metazoa; phylum Chordata; class Actinopteri; order Clupeiformes; family Engraulidae; genus Setipinna; species Setipinna tenuifilis. The sequence continues at coordinate 31,564,423 of CM059273.1, forward strand.
GGTGGCTGCATGACCTTCTCTTGCAATTTGTCTAATCCTTTCTCTTCTCATGTTATGCTGTATATGGTACCTTACAGCTGTTAGGAAAACCAAGACACCTTTATGGGAGTTGTTTAATTCTGTATTTTGGGCTGTTTATTTGTGCTTATTCATGAAGTTATGTTAATGGAATGTGTAAGACACTGCATCACTTCAGGCACTTCATCCATAGCACGACACAGATTTTGAGATGTTTTGTCTGTCTTCTTTCTTATGCACTTCATCATCTGTAATGCTGAACTGCCTTGTCACCCAGGGTGACAAAGGGCCCTGTGGAAGGGCTGGCTCCCTTGGCCACAAAGGGGTTGTTGGGGCCCTTGGGGAGAAAGGACTAGATGGACCTCCAGGACCTCACGGCAAAGAAGTGGGTGCCTATCTCACAACACAGGGCATCTAAATGTACTCATATGTACAGTCACAGACATGTATGCCCAAGCACTATACATTTGACCTACTTTATCCTCTTCGTCCCACAGGGAGATGTTGGCAGTGCTGGTGAAGCAGGTGGCCCAGGCTCCAAAGGAGAAAAAGTCAGTCTGTAATCCACAGTATATGATGTAGTATCCAGCAAAGGTGTCAATCCCGACTTTAGAAAGTACCTGTCTGATGGTTTGTGTGCTCATGAGGATTAGCTGGTTTAGGAAATGGTCGGATCAAATATGTGACAGGGTTTCTACTTTCTGAAGCCAGGATTGACACCTGTGGTATCAACCCTGAATTATTATATGTTTAACCACTATGAGGTGAGTGCTGTTATTTTAATTCTGTTACCTCACTACATCATATTTTGCTGTGGTTGTAGTAAGTGTTTGTTGTTGCTGTCTAACCCAACAGGGTGACAATGGACCAATGGGATTCCCGGGGATGGAGGGGCCCTGGGGCGACTCAGGAGAGAGGGGGGAGAAAGGGCATCCTGGCGATAAGGGTCACATAGGCCCCCTGGTGAGACCAGCAGAAAGAATACCGCTTTTATGAAATTGTACTCAACAGCACTAGACTTTAATATGACTGACACTTTGAAGATTTATTTCATGCTTAAGACTTAGACATAGCTGTATTGAAGTCAATGTCAGGATAATATTGTATGAGATACTGGTGAACGTACAAAATCCCAATGCAATTTTTGCAAGCTCCAGCTGCATACAAACATAGTACTAGGTCTGTGTGATGCATTGGCTCTAATGTGTTTATTTTTGTGTGTGTTTTTTTTTTTACCAGGGTGAACCAGGTTTGATGGGTAGACTTGGTCCAGCAGGTCTGAGAGGCCTGTTGGTGAGTTCATTGATTTCTAAAACTATAACTATATGTTGACCAGTTGTATTGAAATATGCCATATTATTTCCCCCTACACTTTTGCAAATTAGATATACTTAAGTGATTCAGTGGCTCAGGTGCATTTTATGATTTTCCTCAGGGATTGCCAGGTCCTCGCGGACTTGCAGGGCCTGATGGATCCCCAGGACCAAAGGTTGCTGCTCCTGTTTAGATTATGTGTAATTTAACAGAAAATTAATTTGGAATGAAGCTGTATTCATTGGTTATAGTTTGAAAGGACATCAATTTGTTATGCAGAATAGTTTAAATTAATTTGGAATGAAGTTGGATTCAGTGGTCTCAGTCATGTTATATGTGGATGTCCTGCCTAATATTGATTAACCTACACAGGGAGAAATTGGTCCTGATGGTGATTTTGGTGTACCTGGAGATCCAGGACCGCAGGTACCAGGTCACATAATTAACAGACACCATTATGGCTACATGTCTATGCTGAAACAGTATTACCAGATGAATAATCCATCCTTTTATATTTCTTCGTGTTAGTTCCTAATGTAACCTAAATGATAGCCTGGATAATTGTAACACTGTGTCAGTCATGTAGGACTTTGATGATTGTGCTCTTTTGTAGGGAGCAGCAGGTCCAGAAGGTGTGAGAGGTGACCGTGGAAATTCAGGACCTGAGGTCAGGCTTCCTCATATATGTTATTTTTTCTTTAAATAGTGTAAAAGTATAATGTTTATAATCAAATTGAGTTTTTTAAAAGCAACAAAAAGAATTATTAAGAATTCAGAATTACTGTGATTTTTAAGCACCTCACTTCCTCGGTGTGCCAGTAAAATGTGAATGACTGGGCCAGTCACTGTAGGATCTGTTCTTCAGGGTAAAACAGGACGCCCTGGACCTCAGGGAGATTTGGGGGCTACCGGCCCCCCAGGGCCTGTTGGGGAGAAAGGAGATCTAGGAGCACCAGGAGAGGAAGGAGAACAGGTAACCCCCCAGTGGTCTGTGCAAGGTATCTTTGGCTTAACTGACCCAGCAGTACCAGTCTCTCAACTCTCTGGTTAGGTACTGCTCTATGATAAAACAACATGCCTTATACGATGCACATTTTCATATTATTGAAAACTGATGATTCTGTGAGGATTTGCTGAAATGCATTATAAATATTCAGCTGAACAGCTTGAAATACTGACTCTTGCCAACAGGGTCCAGAGGGTCTGCCAGGCGTACAAGGCCCCCCAGGACTACCAGGCATACAGGTACTTCATTGGGACTAAGCAGAGATTTAGAAATATTTTTCAGACAAACGTCTGAGATTAACATGGCAGGGGCACATTTCAAGGCAGGATGAAATATATAGTCCTACAAACTCCAGTCTTTGTTACTCATTACTTAGGTTAGCAGTGGAGATAATAGTAAATTGATGGTGCCATGCACAAGGTTTCTAACCCACTGCAATTGTCCCAATACCATCTGATCTATCAGGGATTCCCAGGAGAGCCAGGAACTGTGGGAGCACCAGGAGACCCAGGGACACCAGTAAGTCATGCGGACGTAGAGTTTGACCTTCACTTACAGCACATCAACATAGGAACCCACATGCAGCCATCATAGCATTCAAGAAATTGTACGGGTAAAAAATGTTACCCTGATAAGTCAATTTCGAATAAGTCGAAAATAAGTCGAAATAACCTAAATAAGATGTGCTATTTTGTCATCCCCAACAAGTGTATTTGTGGATCCAAACTTTCTGCATTCTTTTTACAGTAGACAGGACTGTGTGCTTGTGTATTCTCAACAGTGGGTTTATCTATTTATGTTCTGTGTATAGGAATCATCGAACAAGAAAGCAGCATTGAAAACATTGATAAGCTTACCATGGCTGCAATAAATCTGACAGACCAGATTCCTGCTTTAAACTTCTACGAAGGTTAATTACCAGCTTCTTGCCCTAATGCCTGATTCAGTGATTGTAAGGTGTGTAGTCAAGGTTACAGCTCTAATCTATAAGCAGCCAGTGCAGCCTTGACAACCACATTTGGGGGCTCCTAAATTTTTAGTGCAGGCACTGTGAATTCACTTAGAGGTCTTTTTGTTGCACAGCACATTTCACTTTCTGATTCTCTCTGACCCACCCACCCCACCACCATCCCCCTGATGCATCATGGTGTTATTACACCCCCAGGGCCCCACGGGTAAAGCGGGATCAGTGGGACGACACAGCCAGAAAGGAGAAAAGGTACACACACTCACAACATTCAGGATATTTCTCCCCCTGCTTCCTTTTTATTTACAAACACAGAGGCCACTCTTGATCTCTATGCATGAGCCTTACATCTTGGCCAAAACGCCTGGGTCAGAGAAGCATGGCTGATGTTCAGTGCAGTCAGACTGGCTTGGTTCATCGATTTGGGTTTGTTTCAATTTGTAGGGAGAAGACGGCCACCCTGGACCTCCTGGAAATATGGGATCTATAGGAAGGACGGTATGAGGCCTGGCTAATTCATAGCTGCTTGTAGTATTTCATTCTGTGAATTTTATTTTGACCCTTTGATATGTTTTTGTACATCAGGGCAAACGAGGCAAAGCTGGTTTAAGGGGCTTAAGAGGCATTAGAGGAGAAAAGGTAAATGTTAAGCACATTAGACCCATTTCTGTTATTGTTCTCTGTGAAAAATCAATGCTGATGTGTGCCAATTACAGATGGAATTGGAGGATATCTGCCTCTGCATATTGAGATTTCGTAGATCTTAAAAATCTATAAATTGGGCAAGATGTGAAATTAATTACACACTGATCTAGTGGGTGTCACAAGGACGGGCAAGTAACCAGGAAACAAGGAAACAGACAGAACAGGAGAGAGGACCCAAATGCGTGGCGTAGCCCCAAAACACCTTTATTTAGGGATTCAGGGTAACAGGGACACAGTCAGGGGAACAGAACAGCGCAGATAGAACACAGTGGTGCTCGCTTGAGCACGTAGGCCGGAACAGATAAACAGGACTGGGCAGACAGGGACATGGTGGTGCTCGCTTGAGCACGTAGGCCAGAACAGAGACAGGGACAGATAAACAGAACTTGGCAGACAGGGACATGATGGTGCTCGCTTGAGCACATAGGCCGGGTAACGTGGGACTCGAACCCACGACTCTGGGGATCAGAGTTACATGCTCGGTGCATCTGGGTAGCGTGGGGAACGAACCCACGACTCTGGGGACCAGAGTCTGACGCTCTACTGCCTGAGCCGACAGTAGTCGTCGTTGAGCCAGATCTGTAGCCGTGGGCTGGAGACCGGAGCGGAGTCGGGGACGTGGTCCGGGTTGAAGCCGTAGGGAGGACACAAGGCGTAGTCGAGGTCCAGGTCCGGGTCGACAAAACAGGACGGGAGACAAGGCACAGGCACGACAAAACCGGGGAACAGAACACGACACTATACCAGCAAACACGGGGACTAGACTGGAAACTGAGAACAGGCAGGAGAACGGAAAACAAGACTGACAAGAACAAGACAAGTGTCAGGCGTCAGAATGCTTGGAGTGGAGAACCACACCATGGGTAGCAAACGAACCGACAGGGAAGGAGTGAAAAAACGGGGTTTAAATAGTGAAACTGAACAAGAGTAAACAAGGCTAAACGAGGTGGTGCAGGTGAGGCAGATTAACAAGGCAACAAGGAGACAAGACGAGCAGGTGGGGCAGATTAACAAGGCAACAGGGAAACAAGAAAACAAGGCGAGCAGGTGAGGCAGATCAACATGGCAGTGCAGGGTGCAGAGAGAATAATTGAAACTAATAAAGTGATCAGGAGAAAACAAAGGAAAAACACAGCACTGCCAGAAAAGCCCCAAAGGAACACCGTGACAGTGGGATCCTAGACGGTGCTGACCTGTATTGTTGAAAAGTCATGCTCTGCTGTTTTACCTATACTTGATGCTATTCTATTAACATAAGTGATTACATTTTTTGGGATTTCCTTTATGATTAGCAAATGAAAGTTTTCTGAATTAGTGAAACACTTCTGGCCACTCCTGCAGGGTGAAATGGGAGAGAGGGGTCTGCCTGGACCTCAAGGATGGGGTGGGTCCATTGTAAGTAAATAACAATTCATTGCTTTTTACTGTTTTTTGTAAACATGAATATCTTTTTTACACTTACCTTATTCACTTACCTGATTCAAGTAAAAATACGTAGAAATTACTTATTTTAGCTCAAAGTAAATGCATTGCATATGAGGTAGTAGTTAAGTAAAGCTAATACACAGCTAATAGATTGCATGTTTCTAGGTAAATCTTACCATTATTTATTTTGACAGGGAGCTCCTGGAATACAAGGAGAAAAGGGAGATGAAGGCCCAAAGGCAGCTGAGGTACATAACAATCAAACCCCTCATTCTACATTCTTACAGTAGTCAATGTCCTTTTCCTGTCCTTGCTGGGCTAGTCCTAATGCAGAAGTGCCTCTCCACAGGGCGAGAAAGGAGACCAGGGCTCAGATGGAGCACCAGGGAGAGATGGTTTAAAGGTATATAAGGCATGCTGAGTGGTGTGCATCACATAAATGACAACCCGGTTGGTTTTGGAGCAGACTATATTTTGCATTTCTCTCACTTTTTCTGTTCACATAAAGCTTTATTGACAGTCTCATAGTACAATTCAAACATTTCAGGGTATTCGTGGACCAACTGGACCACCCGGACCACCAGGATCAAAGGGAGATCAGGTATCCAAGCTTGGTACCAACATATCCCCTGACCTCTTTAACCCTTAACTGTTCTTTTTTTAACAGTGAACTAATTATATAGCCAGGTGTCTTACCAGCATAAGTCCTCACTGTAACACATGGACTACTTTGGTTTACCCTGGAACACCAGTTTTTCAGCCCTTTTTAAAATAAAAAAATTTCATAACAGGGTAATATTGGACCTACTGGACCAAGAGGATCACCTGGGAAGCCTGGACTTCCTGTAAGTGATTTCCTGTATTGTTTGAATGTTAGATTTACAGAGGAGGATAAATATTACTACTGTTTATTTTAATGAAGGTCTGAATTCATCAGGCAAGTAAATATATTAAAGGTGTCATTGCATCATTTTTTTATTGCTGGTTTTGGTGACAAAAAATGCTTTAGTGCTCCTGTTTTTAGGCTGTTGTAGTTTGTCGGAGGAGATTGGAGGTAGGATTTTGGCTATGCTAGTCACAGGCTACCATCATTCAAAGCCCATTCGGTCATAGCACACCAAATAGAAACTCTAAGCGTTCTAAACAAATACACTGACTTACCTATATTTTGTTAGGTGAATGTGTGCTGCAATGAGACTCCTCTGATGATCACAGAGGATTCACAAACTCTGGGTGCCCTTTTGTTATCTGCTTTTACCTTCATCAAAACTTAGTGCTGAGTTTTGCATATACACTACTGGTCAAAAGTTTTAGAACACCACACTTTTTCCAGTTTTTTCCTGAAAATTCAGTTAATTGTGTCATTGCACTCTAAAAATGAAAGCACAGAACAAATAAGCAATTTAAGTTGAAAAAAAATCATGAAATCAATTTATAAACCAAAATGTATTCTAAACTTTTGACTCATCAAAGTAGCCACCTGAGCATACTCATGGCATTCTTTCTGCAAGGGAAATCAAATATTCTTCAGAAAGTTCTTCCAAAGTTTGTTGCGGTAGTTCCCATAAATGTGTGCCACTTGTAGGTTGCTTGACTTCACTCTTCTGTCCAGTTCTTCCCAAACCAGCTCAATGGGGTTTAAGTCTGGAGATTGTGCTGGCCACTCCATGTTTTCAAGCTTACCATCTTGTTCTTTTTTTCCTGAGGTAGTTTCGGCATAGTTTGGACTAGTGTTTTGGGTCATTTTCTTGCTGTAGGATGAACCTCTGACCAACTAGGCGCATACCAGAGGGTATTGCATGGCGCTGCAGAATGCTGTGCTAGCTATGTTGGTTGCTTGAAGTTGTTGTCCTGTGAGCTGCCTATCACACAATTTGTTAACTCTTAGAGACATGTTCTCTGATTAAGTTGTGGCTTTGGGTCTGCCAGACCACTTCCTGTCAGTTTCCCCCAGTTTTTGAGTGCCTTTTGATGGTGAAGAAAACTGTACTCACTGACACCTTGACTTTCTTTTGCAATTGTCCTGTAGGAAAGACTAACACTTTTAAGTGTTATGATGGTCTGTCTCTCTCACAATGTTAATTTCCCCTTTCTTGCCATTTTTGTAGCATTACATTACTTTCTGCAGTACAATACTGTTCACCTGATGCTCCTGAGGGTCTGGTACCACAGTGTGTGTTTCAACACTGCTTTTATACCAACATTGGGTGTAATCAAGAGAAGTTGGAACACCTATAGGAATTAGTAGCACTAGCTATCAATGCTGATTTAACCTTCATTGCTGCTGATCAGGTAACCAACTTTGTGTTCCCTGAAAAAGGCCTTTTTTGTATAATTCTGAAATGTACACTATTTTTCGGTTTTAGGTAACCAATTTTTATTTATTTTTTTTACCTCTGGCTGTTCATTATTTACCTTTGTACCATTTCAGGGTATTCATTGAACGTTCACTACTTGAATTGCAATAAATGGAAAAATTAGGGTGTTCTAAAACTTTTGACCGGTAGTGTATTTAGTGAATCATTGTACTCATCTTAATTGGAATATATATCAAATTGCCATTTAAAGTGTCCCAACAGAAGAATGCTTAAAGAAAGAAAATCCTGACATTCCCGCACTGATCACTGTACTGCATTGCTACACAGATCATTAGCAAGGCTTCCGTTATTTAGATGGACATCTAACCTTTTTGATGGTAGGGTATAATTTCTAAAATCATGTTGTTTTTAAGGTGTTGAAGGAAACTTTTGCAAAAACAGCTACTTGGTCATCGGTTTATTTACTAATTGGCCTTGTGGTGTACTCATGCTTACAGAGCAGTGAATACCACCAGCTGAGAGCTGTAATATTTCCTTGGCTATTGAAAAAGCCAGAGGGGATTGTGAGACTTTGGGGCTTATGGTCGCTTAATGAACCTGGAAGCCTATAATGCAGCAATAGAGTATGTTAATATTAAAAAGTATGTCTTTATCTATGTCGCCTCAGTCTATCTATCAATTGAATTCTTGTTTATTTGTCTCTCTTTTCTTTAAAGGGTTTATTTGGACAAAAGGTATGCTCAACTTGTGTATTATACTATACATATTAGTTAGTATTACTATTAGTAGTAGAGGTCTTGTGTATCACTTGATGGTGTTGCAAAAAATGCTGTGTAATACTCCAACAGCGGTGATTTCTCTTCATTGTCAGGGTGTCAAGGGCTTTGATGGTTCTCCAGGGCAGTCCGGGCCAAGGGGTCTTCCAGTAAGTAATAGAACCAGTATGATGGCAGCACCCAACAGAGACCACACCGACACACAGACTTGTCATAGAATAAACCACACTTACTCACAATAGCAACACCATCAAAAAAGCTTCTAAATTATCAATTGTAATTGTGTAAATCAATATGTATCTAACATTTATGTCTATATGACAAAAAAATCAGAAAATGGTACAAATGAAAGCTCTGCAAATAATATAGTACATGTATGTCAATACAATTTATGTACAGTGCATCTGTATCATACCCATTTGTGTTTTAGCCACTACAAACAGAAGTTAATCTGTGACTCCCCCACTTTTGCCATTGTAACTGTATTTCTGCTTGTGTATTTCAGGGCCCCCCTGGCCCACCGGGTCCTCCTGGACTTACTGTAAACTACACACTGACCCAGATTAAGGTAGGCCATGAATCACATGTATTAAATGTATCCTAACCATATTGATGCAATGATATGTTACTGTTCTATTAGGAGATTGTAAGTCTGCTGTCTTTTATGCTTAATTAGAGACAATCATCTATTCTATAACTCATTGGGTTTGGTTAGACCATCCAGACAACCAGGGCTCTGCACACCAGCTTCGACAAAGTGCAGGGTACTTTTGAATTGGACAATTTAATTTGCCCCTGCACACCGGCTGCACAGCAAACACTGTAGTATTCCATCTATAGCCATTATGATAAACAATGGATTTTAATGAGCGACGCAGACAAAAATATACCTGAATTGTAATCAACACACCTTTGTCAGTGAAGTTCAACACTGTTGTGCAGGGTTGTATTGAATATAATGGAACCTAAACTAATAAAATGTGGGAAGCGCAGTGCGCCACACTTCCAATTCTAATCTAGTTTGCAGTAAACTTGAGGTGTGTGTGTGGTCAGCATGATGGTGAAAAAAAAAACAATAATAGTAATAATAATCACAATAACTAGACTACATTCCTGCAGAAAATGCTAAAAGTGTGGTCGATTGTGCCAAGTTTAGTGATCATCAGATCAAATATGTATGCCAAATTTCAAAAGTTTTTACCAATTGGCACTACAGGCTGCAATAGACTCCAATGGGAGAACATTATGCAGGCCATGGCATGGGTATTATGACAACACTTGAGAGTTTTATTCCTTCCATGACATAATTTAAATCAAGTTTATAGGTTCAGCAGTTCAGTTTCGATCAGTTAAAACTTCAGACATGCACCCTGACCTGTTAACAGTAAGATGATAAAATGTAGGGCAAAATCCCATGGACTGTCTGACACTATTTTGAACTGTCCTGCCTCAAACAGTTTAAATAGTTGCCACATAAAAGCAAACCAGGTCACAGTCAGATCCCAGACCCCTCTTACAAAGTTTCAACCAAGTTTATAGGTTTAACAGTTCAGTTTAGAGTGAGGGCAGAGCAGAGGGTGGAGGTTAGAGTGAGGGCAGAGCTCACTCTGGCTGCTACAGTGGAGCAGTGTATTGTGACATCAGCCTGAACATTCCACCATTCATTTCAATGGGGCCAAAATGTTGCAGAAAAACAACAATGCTTCCATGGCAGAACATTATGCAGGCCCCATGGGGGTCATGACATCACTTGAAAGTTCTATTCCTTAACATTCCAAATTTAAAAATGGCAGTTGTTGCAGGTGTACCTGCAACAATATTTGCTGTGTAGGGACATCCACAGTCCCATAGTCAACCACAACACCCATCAAACCGACTTCGGGTATACTGTCTATGTGACATCACTCAGGGTTATATGCAGTGCCCAGCATAAATGAGTACACCCTCTTTGTACAATACAGCATCTTTGAACTTTTTACTTCAAACAAAGGTTAATAATATAACTCAGATGACATATTTTTCAGTTTTAGTCAAATTAGTGTGGTGCAAAAATTAGTACACCCCACTGTAGGTCTCTAAGCAAAGCTACATTTTAGGCTCCCAATGTGTAACTGAACAAGCATTCAACCACAGGTGAGTCTAATTAGTCATTGCACAGGTGTACATTAGGCAGTTGGCTACAAAAGGGTGTTACCTAAACCAAACCACCCCTTCCTATTTCCTGTGGTCCGCAATGGCACCACATGGAAGAGAAATGACACCAGATCTGTGAAAGAAAATAATTTCTTTACACCAGAAAGGTAAAGGCTACAACAACATAAGCAAAGCCTTACTCATTAGTTAGAACACAGTTGCAAAAGTAATTAAGAAATTTAAGAAAGATGGAACTGCAACCATTGCACAGAGACGTCCAGGTCGACCACAAAAGTTAACACCACGACAGAAGCGTCTTGTGATGATAAGGGTTGAAGAAAAACGGCATGCAAGTTCCCTGCAATTATCTAAGGAAGTAGAAAGTGCAACTGGAGTGACTGTTTCTCGTCACACAATAAGCCATACAGTGCAGAGGAATGGCATGCATGGGTGTCGTCCTCGAAAGAAGCCTCTCCCAAAACCCAGTCACAAGAAAACCCATCTAGAGTTTGCCAGGGCCCATGCCAACAAAGATGAATGCTACTGGGACTCTATACTGTGGAGTGATGAGACCAAAATCAATCTTTTTGGAACCGATGGCTTCAAAACTGTCTGGCGCCGCAAGGGTGAGGAATACAAAGAAAAGTGCATGGAGGAGGTAGTGTCCTTATGTGGGGCTGCATGAGTGCTGCTGGTGTTGGGGAGCTGCATTTCATTGATGACATCATGAATTCAGAAATGGAAGCATCTTAGTTTTCAGTATAGAGCAGTACATCATTTCTTGCCCTTGATTGTTGTGACCTTTTCCAACACGACAATGATCCTAAGCACACATCTAAAGCCACTGCTGGCTTTCTGAAAAGAAACATGGTGACAGTGATTCCGTGGCTTGTCACTTGATCTGAACCCAATTGAACATCTTTGGGGAATTCTAAAGAGACAGGTTGAGCATCACTCTCCATCCAACATCCAATCTCTGAAAGAGGTCATTGTTAAAAAAAGATTGATGTTGCCAAATGTTGCCAACTTGTGCATTCCATGCCCAGGAGACTTGAAGCTGTCATTAAAAATAATGGAGGCCATACAAAGTACTAAATGTACTAAATTTAGTAGTTTTTGTTGTGGGGTGTACTCATTTTTACACCACACTAATTTGACTAAAACTGAAAAATATGTCATCTGAGTTATATTATTAACCTTTGTTTTAAGTTAAAAGTTCAACAGATGCTGTATTAAACTTAGCCTGTGCATATTTTGGAAATATTGTTTGTTTTCAATGAAATATTGTATAAAATGTCACTTTTCAGAGAGGGTGTACTCATTTATGCTGGGCACTGTAATTAGGGGGCCAACCCTAATTTCTCTCTCTCTCTGGATCGCACCCTCCGGCAGTAAAGAGATACTCACTTTACCACCTAGGTATTACCTGGAAAAGTTATGCGACATCTTGCAAGCAAGAAGAATCAACGTGCTTTTGTACTTACGTTGCGTCGTTCTTCCTTTTTGAGTTAAACCAGTTAATGCTCGTTCCATATGTAATGTTACGACTGCAGCCCAATCAGTTAACTACTAGTCAGAAGCGACTGGATTCCTTTTGACTACATAAGTGTTGCACCGGCATACATTCGTCAGAGAATCCCCCTCTCATCAACGAAGCTTTGGACCAAGGGACTCACTGCATTTATCGGAGCACGAACATTCCAAGAAGCTCCATGAGGACCCGACATGTCGGGACGTTGTACACCATCTGCATCAAATGACGAGCGAAGGGACTGGATGTAAGGCTAGCATTTGGGCAAAATTAGTCTTAGGAATTAGGTCATGAAGTAGTACTATTATTAAACTCAGGAACGGTGTAAGTGTGTACACTGTAGACACATAGCATGTTGTTTTGATCCTCTGTGTTCTATCCTGCTATATGTGTTACTTTTATAGCTAGGTTGTTGCATGCTCTGTCTCTATTTTTTTCCTAACATCCGACATATTCAACATTACATACATGCACACTATTTCATCATCAAGATTTCAGTAGAATTGGTAATGATATAACCTAAGGTACTGAGATTGAGTTGACTTCGACCAAAACCATTTGTCTCAAAAAACCACAAGGTGATTTTCCCTCTCCCAATACCTTAGATAACATTCCAATCACTGATTTATTTACCTTGCGCATCTTCTCACATGCGCATTCCATTCCCACGACTCTCGCTCCACAAGCTTACATTCTGTCGCTCCTCCTGGGTTACACTGCGCAGCCGCGTATACCACACGCCCAGAGAGCTCAGTTGCTTGCTGGAGAGCCAGGAGGTAACATCTCTCTCGCTCTCCCTCTCTGTCTTACACACACACACACACACACACACACACACACACACACGCACACTCCGTAGCCTTTATGACATACGCATATACATACATATGTTATACTACCTCACCTGTGTGCCTTGATTATATATTGCTGATAAACAATATTGAATGCATTCAACTAGTATGCTTGCACATACTAGGAATTTGTCTTCAGTCTGCAGTGTCTCTCTTTTGAAGAAAAAAAAAAAGTGCAAAAAGTACAAAAATAGTAAGTGCAAAAATATAATAAAATTGATTAAAAAAAAAATATATATATATATAGTATATATCATAAAAATGAATTTAAAAGAAGAAGAAAGAGAAAAAAGTGATGAAAAAATAATGCAAAAGGGAGCAAAAGATGCCTGATGCAAAAGATTATGATGGTCGGGACTTATCCATTGTTAATAACGCTGATGGCAGAAGGGAAAAAGCTGTTTTTTATGTCTTGTTGTTCTGGTATATAGGGTTCTGTAACGCTTTCCAGAGGGGAAATGGTGGGAGAACTATAAGTGTGCTCTTTTCAAGCACACTTATTATTATTATTATTATTATTATTATTATTAATAATAATAATAATGTTGATAATAATGTTGATAATAATAATAATAATGTTGATAATCATCATCATCATCATCATCATCATCATAAAACACAGTTTATACAGAGGAAGTAGTGTCTTTGCTGACCAGTGCTGCTGTCCACCCTGAACAGGACATGATGCTAGTTTCAGACAAACCCAACCACCCTGCTCTCCAGACCCTGCTGGACACACTGCAGAGAGACCTCAAGCTGCTGCTGGACCCCCCTGATGGCACCAAAAAGAATCCAGCCACCACCTGCCTGGAGCTCTGGCTCTGCCACCCTGACTTCACTGATGGTCAGAGGAGACAGGAACCGTCAAACTCATACACACTGGCTCTTTTGCACTATAGTTTGTTCAGTTCACTATGCACATGGCCATGCTATAGAGAGAGAAAGAGAGAGAGAGTTTGATTCCCATTATGCAAAACAGCAAAACAACAAAAACAACATTGCTATTAGCTACATTCTTATCAGACAGCTAAAAGAAGAGGGATTGAGTTTAAAATGTTGTACTTGCAGGATTCTACTACATTGACCCCAACCAGGGCAGCCCAGGGGATGCTCTTCTAGCCTACTGTGACTTCTCTGACTTGGGAGCTGAGACCTGCGTGCATCCAAGAAATTCTCAGGTAATACTGCTCACCTGGCACTGCACTTCAACCTCATCCATTACATCAGGTAGACAACAACTTTACAGATAGCAACATAAGACAGAAACACACACTAAACCACAGATATTAGCAATCACTTAGGAGCTGAAACCTGTGTGCATCCCAGGGGCTGTAATACTGTATTGCCAAGGCTTACTTGATACTGCAACTGCATCATCCATTACATCAGGTAGACACCAACAGTTATATTAAAGAGGAACACAATAAGATATGTTTTAAAACAACAAAACAAAATAACAGCAATCACAAAATACAGCTGTATGTTCATGAATAGGAATGTTAAAATCTTGCAGAAAATGCAAAACAAATGAACTCCTGATGGCTTAAACATTTTCTCCCATTTTTACACTAGCTCCCCATAAAGGCCTGGCTGCAAGAGGCCAAGCCAGACTCTTTCCAGTGGCTGAGTGCTCTACCCAGAGGCTTTCAGGTTGGCTAGTTTAACTCTTCACCTGTGTAGACATACACTTTACATTTTCTTTGCTCTCCACCAGTGTTTTATATAAAATGACTATTGTAGATTGCATGCATCACAGTCTATAAAGTAAAAAAAGGAACAGATTTTTTCATCTTGACTGACAAATCTGGACTGCCATGTAGTGATAGGACAGAACTGTGCTCTCATTCATATGTCGGCACCACCATTGTTTGTGCCACTGCTCACAGTCTACATGTCACTTCACTTTGCTTTTGCCCCTGCTGCGCACAAAAATAATTATGCATGGTTGTGCCATGAATACCATTTCTGTTCCCATGT
Source organism: Setipinna tenuifilis (assembly GCA_030347295.1). Taxonomy (NCBI): domain Eukaryota; kingdom Metazoa; phylum Chordata; class Actinopteri; order Clupeiformes; family Engraulidae; genus Setipinna; species Setipinna tenuifilis. The sequence goes on from CM059273.1 coordinate 31,579,444, forward strand.
TGCCTAAAACCTCACTGCTGTCTCTGGAAATGTGCCCGTGCCTCTACCAGATTGAGTACCCCGCTGCCAGTGTGGTCCAGATGCGCTTCCTGCGCCTGCACAGCCACTGGGTGGTGCAGAGGGTGACCTTCTCCTGCCAGCCCGGCCAACAGCTGGGTCAGACACATAGAGAGGCCAAATTCATGACCGACATGCCCACACAGAGCTACCTAACAACTATACAGGACTGCGTGGTAATACAGATTAGTTCTTTGGTTTGGTTTGCATTGTGATTTTTAACCTTTGTTTCAGAACACACACACACAGCACATGAAGCCATTGCTACAGTTGTGTATTGTAGTCACTGTAGACATTGAAAATAAAACTGAATTCAAAGGTGTAACTTTATGTTTTAACAATACTAACTACTAAAAAAGGATAAAACATGCATGCAAGTCTGCATGGGGTATGTGTTGTCCAACCAGCACCTGTACTATATGTAGTTAACCGAGAGTTTGAGACTCAGACTGAGACTTTGCCTTCTGCATTTGTCTTCTCTTCGGTTGGATCAGCCTGCTATGGAAGTGGACCTTGCCCCACACGAGACAGTGCTGCAGTTTGAGGACCTGCACCTGCTTCCTCTCCGAGATGTGGCAGTGTTCTCAAGTGGCGGAGATGCCACGCAGCAGTTTGGTTTCACCATTGGCCCTGTGTGCTTCAGCTAGACGATCCACAGGGCTAAGAGATGAGAATGGAGGGATTTTTTGCAATACTGTGCAGCTTCCATTCTGTACATGCACCACAAAACACAGGAGCCAGAGGGAGGACGCAGAGGAAGATAGAGAGGAGTGCAAGGATGCTCTTCAGGTCTCATTGGTCTCTGTCATTCGATGTGGCTCCAGTGGACTAGCCCTCATGGTTGCTTCCCAATGTCAACACACAGTGGGGGAATACACTTGTAGGCCTTTGGATGCAAGCTCATCCTGTGTAGAGCATTATTTTGTTTTTGTCACTTTGTTTACAGAGACTTTTATACTTCAATGAATAATTTATATATTTTGATTTCATGTGTTACTCTCATTTCCTTCCTCATATCCTGTTTATTAGTAGCAACATATATGCTACAAAAAGCCCTCCTTATGGAAAGTTCAGTTGGTACCCTATAACTTGGAAAGTGCATAGCTTATGTATATCCAAAACCATGGCCAATAGGTATTGCAAATAAGGTGAAATGCACAGCTAGGCAAAAAGCTGACCTGTCTGACCTTAAAAAGAATAGACTTAAACTTAAGTTAAAATGATCTCTGGTCTTCCTCCATTTAACATAAAAGTCGCATTGCTGTTTGTCAAAATTAACATCATAATCAAGAGGTTCAGAGGAAATTGAGGCAAGCATTGGGTGAAAGCATAAGTAAATATATTGGTCTCATGTAACATACAACAAAAAGTACTATACAAACCTGATTTTCTTAATGAACTAGCAGACCTAGTGCAAATGTACAATATGGCACATAATCTGTTTTAGAATCAGAAAACGTTTTCCGATGGTGTGATGAAACAAAAGGCAGCTCACATACCTATGCACATTTCCAGCTTCAACTTGGTGACTGGTGGTGGTACTGTATGTAGGATTGTATGTAGGATTGTAGAAAAAAATGGTTCTGCAGTCAGTCATATAACTGCAAACTGTTGCTCCCCCCCACACACACACACAAGAGGTAGAATGCAGGACCATCAAGATTTTAAATGCATATGTTCTGACTGAACTAATGTTACTGAAATGACTATTCAAATTCAACATTCTCAGTATTTGGTAACATATCAGGTCTGGTAACATACCATTATAAGGTCACTTACATATTTTTCACATATAGCATTTACTTTATGACATGCACACTAACCTTTCTGTACCATAACAGTTGTCCTCAGTCTCAGGGATAATCTCTAGTATGTCAACTTGTGTCCTGCTTAATGTTTTGGGGCTCACTATGCAGGCTATTTTAATTTAAATACTTACTTCAAGCCTTTGTTTGCAAAGGTACCAGCATCAAGCTTTTGACAACTTGCAGTGCCCATTTTTGGGGGGGGCGCAGTTACTCTTATATTATACTTCATATTACTACTCATGTTATACTTCTTTCATAATACCCATTGACAGATGTCTCCCAGAAGATTTACTGCATTACACATACTGCATAAATAGTGAGGAAAATGTAATTAAACCATGTTACAATGGAAATGGAGATTATTTACACTCTTAATTACCATGTGAGGACAGCTAGATAAGGATTGGCATTCTTATTTGAGGATGTACTTCTGTGTATCTGGTGTACTGTAAAGTGAATTGGTGATGGCACACTCAAAAATGGTGAACACTAAAAGCATTTCAGACTGGGTACAATGAGAAGTCCCACTGTCACAGGGTTTAATTCAGTTGTCTCTATTCCACTGTATAATGCAGTAAAAGCAAAGATCTTATAAAACATCAACTGTCTCTGGTAAAAGTAAAGTAGACATATTTAATCAATGGCTAGCATAATATTAAAGGGGTTTGCTGATGGCACAAGCTTAGCAGCATGAAAACATTATATACTGCGTTGCACAGTAATGCTTACAAATATGTATTGATGTCTATTGTAAATACCCCAAATACCTGTGTGCATAGATCTCTAGCACATCGAACCACTAATAGGGGATGTTTTCTTCAAGTATGTGGAGTTTGTTCATTTTTTTAATTTAGCCTAAGCGGAGGCATTATTTTTGAGTGTATCCAACATAACACTATTCCTACTCAGGCATCTTGGAGGATTCTTTATTTCATTTGAGTAATTACTTTCATGCATAAAATGGTCAGGATGTATAAGTAAAAGTGATAGTGCTCCAATATTTTACTCTATGAAGACTCTTTGCCTTCTGCAGTGCAAAAAGTAGGGTTTGTTACTGTGATTTGACTGGATTGAGACCCATTACTGGTGCTACCCTATTTGTAGTAAAAAAAGAACACAGTTTTCAATGTACTTTTTACATATTGTAATTTGAGGTGGCAGTGTCTTAAGTTATATGCTGATAAATAAATAATATGCTGGTCATCGGTTTTAAAAGGAGACTTTTTAGTACAGTATATATGTATGTAATGTGCACCTACATCTTCGATTCGTTTTAATTATTTGTTAGTGCAAACACACTTCTGCCTACTCTCTCCAAATGCACCATACAAGAAGTATCTAAACAGTACAATTAAATATGCTATATTATTTAGAACAAATTGAAATTAAAGCGACAACAGCTATCTTTTTCGCGTTCATTATTCATCGCCATACATCGGTAGATGCTTCATGTGTCCCTCGACCGCCCCCGCTGCATTTCGGCTTAGCTGGTGATCAGTTTGACTGGTGATGTTCGAGTGATTTCTCTGAATATTTATCATGGCGCATGGAAGTGTGGGTGGAATTCTCGTTTGTTTAGAAAGCATCGGGGTGTGACGTCAGACGCATGTCCACTGGTTGCGTTGGATGCCACGCATTAGGCCTGTTCGAGTAACAAATCGGTCTGTCTATGTTTGTCTAACTTCGGCTACATACGTCAGCAAGAACTCCGCCTCGCAGCATGGGCGGGTGTTTAAAAGGCGCCGGTCAAGTCGGACACAAGTCTTTCATTTACACCACCTGATCTTCGTAGTAGATGGCGGACAGGTCATGTGTTGTGTGTGAGGGACAAGGAGGGGGCGGGCAGTTGTAGTAGGGTGCATTGAGACTTCAAGTCAAGTCGAGTCGTTTTTTTAATAGCACATTTAAACAAAACAACAGAGATGTCCCAAAGTGCTGCACAACACAAGGATGAAAAATAACACGGCAAAACCATAACCCAAAGATCATTAATATAGGTATAGCCTACTGACACAAAGCAATACAATAAAAACGAGATTAACAAATACATAAATAAATAAAAGATTGAGCTTGACAGCATCAGATACACGCCTCAGAACAAGCTAAAAAGAGAGAGAAAAGATATGTCTTCAAACTGGACTAAAATAATGTACATATAAGATGAGAAGTTCCGTGATAGAGCGCTACACAACATCCGTGTCAAGACGTCAATGAACTTTAAACCAACCAGGGCAAAGTTGCGTCACCACAGAGGCGTTAGTTAGACGATTGTAGCCGCGGAAAAGCAACTGCAAGCGCTTGCACGATTTGTCTACATGCGGCTACAAGCGGCTACATCACATGGGTTTTTAGGTCATCTGACCTTGTGACGTTTTTGTGACAGCGCCACGCCTTTCTGGCAACTCTGACACAAAGTCTAACCATAATGCAACATTTTCAGCCCACAATGCATCGCTGACTACATGCGGCTACATCCGTCTGTAGACATTTACCCTCATCCGAACACGGCTATTATTTAAGTCGGGACGCCTCCTTTCATTTGACGTGACACATTTGGATGTGGGCGTAACCGATGTCCCCTCTAAATTTAAAGTTTTTCTATTCTCTACACTATACCTTCAAAAGTAAAGAGGTAAAGCTTTTATGAAGGCTTATTTAAAACCATGACTTTGAGAACAGGTGTGCACCGACAATGTCCGCCACTTTCTTCCACGACTCATCCCTTATAGTTGTATGCCTATATGAGGACAGGCTAGAAAGTGTACAGGGATAGAAAACCTGAGACAGTGGTAATAGGCCTGTAATCAATTGTTTCTGGAATATGCCCGGGAACAAAACAAAGATGCCAGGTGGGACTGCTCCTTCTGGTCTTTCTCCATTGGTGAATCACGTCGCGGCGGAATAATTTGCATGAAGTTCAGCAGAGGTCAACTTCTTGACGCGACGGAGCTGGTCAAACAGATGCGCTGCCTTACCGAGATCCTTTGCGAAGGCGACAGTAACGGTTTGACGGACTCGGACTTCATTGACAATACATTGAAGGCGTTTGATGTGTCACATCCGACGCAACCAGTGAACATACACTGTAACTAAAAACTGGCAGACGGAGTTTTTAGGAAATAGACCGGAGTCTGAATTTATTCATGAAATAAAGCCCATAATTGGCAGTTAAACAAAATTGATCACACAGGGTTTACTATCCTCACTATTGTCAAGCTACTGATTGAAAAATGAACCCATATTGGAACATTCCCTAAAACGCCCTTCCCCGGACTCCGCATAAACTAGACCAGCCTGTATTAGGCTTCTAGATGTACCCTTAGCCATTTACTCTAGTGACCTTTTAGTTTGATTACGTTTACACATTGTCAACTTGCCCTGGCCATGGTCCTGAATCAGCGTGGATATTTCCTCCTAAAAAGTAGTCTGCTACAAATAGAGCAATGAGTGAACTTTTGTAATAAACGAAAATTAAACCAGCCTACGTTATTTTTTTAGTTGAACTGGCAGGCCTGTAACATTTTTATCGAGGAGATCTTCGCTCTAAACGTCCTGCCAAAATTCGACACACCAGGCGCGTAGCCACGGGTGTTCCAGAAGGTTCCGGGAACACCCACTTTCATAGCTGGAACATCCAAAAAAAAAATAGAAAGAAAAAAAAAGCCGTCACCTGGCGACAACAGATTGTAAACGCAACTACGCAAGCTTTGTGAGTGCAACAGGCTGGTTAAAATATGCCGCGATGAAACAGAGTTCTCTTTTAAATTATTTTTAAAAGCCACGGCTTGAGGGTCAACATGACTCAAGTTCTAGAAACGAGGAAGATGCTCTCCCGTCAAGCAGGCCCACGACACCAAGTGAGCCCACAGCTACACACACCATGCAACAGGATGATGCAGCTAACGCTGCTGTAGATGAATCCAATACAGCTAGCACTAGCTCGGGGATCCCAGATCTGTCTTCTGTAGATGAGCCTGCATGCCAGCCAAAGATGCAGGCTTTCCCTGTCACAGAAGCGGTCAGTGGAAAGAAAAGGAATTTTTCTTCGAAGTGGTATGCCCGATACAGTTGGTTGGAGTACAGTATTAAATTGGATGCGGTGTTTTGTCAGTCATGTCGTCACTTCAGCATGAGCGACAAGGTAGACAGGTTCACAAACACAGGAATGAGAGACTGGGGGCATCTCAGTCAGACTTGTTTACAACAAGAAGCAAGTAAAGCCCATGCTTCTGCCGTGGCCCGACACAAAGGTTACATTGAAATAAAACGTGCAGGCAACAGTGACATAATAGGGGAGAGCGGGGCACAAAGTAACGGTTTTTGCTTTTGGGCTGATATCACAAGATATACTGCAGTACCACAATTTCTTTTTTTTTACACAAGCAACATACACCTCTCTGCTACATATGAGCAGTGGAAGTTTGTTATATAAACGTACCATTCGTTTACAATTTCACCAGAAGTAAACTATGTAAAATGTTACAACTTACCCCATTGGTAGGGTAAGTTGTAACAGGTGGAGGGTTAGTTGTAACACATAGCCTACTGGAAATGTTTGTTTTAAACAATTAATTCAGTATTTATCAGTATCAGTATTTCAGTTTATCAATATATGATGCTAAAAGACACTTAATTAGCAAACAATTAAAAATAAAAACATAAAAAATAACAGAATTTTAAAATATACTTTAATTTGAATTAGTCATGACTTAACTGTGAAAATGTGAATATGAAAATTATGAACAAAACTAAAAACAAGTAAATATGTTTAACACATCAAATATAAATAACTGATAATTACAGTATTACTTGAATATTTTAATAAATTATTAGGCTATATGCCATTTCTGCGCACGCGCGCACACAACCCATTCAAAAGTAATAATAATTTTTAAAATCAAATAGTTATTACAATGTAATAGTAATTACAATCAAGTACTTATAATATAAATACAATAAATAAATAAATAGAAATAAATATTAAATATATGATTAGTATACTGTGTTATATAAATAGTTAATATAGGGTTAATTGTAACACTGCGTTACAACTTGCCCCGCAGCCTTCAGTCTTCACTTTTGCCTAGCTACCACTGGATACAAAGTAGCAACCAACTTAACTGAGGTATCATTTTGTAACGGTGAAAACACTGATTCAGGCGATATCTAAATTGTTACGGTCACTTTCACACAGGCTTCACAAAACAAAAAACTAACAACATAGAAAAAGTTACTTATATGGTGCCAAAATGAACTTCTTATGAAATCTCACGGAAATATTTACGTTGACGTCTCAAACTTTCCCACAGGCTTCTAGTAACGGAAATGAACCAGTGGACGGAAATAAACAGAAATTGACTTGTGCGTCTGGATAAAATTGCCCCGCGTTACTTTGTGCCCCGCGCTCCCCTACATCAAGTGACAAACGATAACAGTTTAATGGGCTCTATTGAAAAAAACGGGTACATGTGGTCCGTGTACTTTTTCGTTCATTCATAGTTCTATTTTGGAAGTCACATGGAAAATGAAAAAGGAGTTATATATGAATTCTTACGATTGTGTGTGACTTCTTAAATCGAGCCGGGCGCCATATTTTGTTATTCTCTTTCTTATTGAAAATTAATAATTAAATCTTCAAAAAATTAAAAATAAAATAAAAATAAATCCCGTTCTTAATTGCGTTTCTGTATTTTGGACATGGGTTTTGGGTGACCTGGAAGTATAGCCTAGCTCGTGGGCGGGTTAGGCGCATAGCCTATGGTTTGGTATTTTCATCCATGGCGTCTTTGGAGGCATATTCCGACATAATTTGCTAGATGTTGCGAAGGCATGCAACGCATGCGGACATTTCACAGCATCTAAAAGATATTGGCGCAGGACGTGGCTGCTCTGTTATGAGTGTAAGGAGGTTTTGTAACGCTCACAACCCTACGAGCGTGGCATCTGATGCACTCATGTGGCACGAAACATGAGTTAGCGCGAGGCAAGCGGTGAAATTTACTTTCGGGTAAATATAGAATCAGCCAAATGAAATTCAATAAAAGAACAGATAAATATTACAAATTTAAAAATGAACAGAATATAGCCGGCTTGATAATGGCTATACATTTCGAAAACACAATACAGTAATTTCTGCTTGTGCTGTTTTAAATGAAACACCAGGGTGCGTCCTTTTTAAATTTTCGTCTGTCATTTCAGAATAGAATAATGAATGAATGAAAAAGTACACGGACCACATGTGTAGGTGATCATTGATATTTTACTGTTCTGCGCAAAACAAGGGATTGCACTACGTGGCCACAGGGAGGGAGCAGAAAGCCTCAACAGAGGACATTTTCTGGAGATGTTCAAACTGATTTGTAATTATGACCCTGATATTAAAAAGCGCTTCGATGAGCTTCCAAGCAATGCAAAAATGACAAGCCCTGATATTCAAAATGAACTCCTTGAAACGGCAACATCCCTACTGCTCCGCAAAATCAAAGCGGAGTTGCATGCAGAGACAGACACGTATTATGCCATTTTAGCTGACGAATACAAGGACCTGTCAAAAAAGAACTAATTCCTGTCTGCTTAAGATACATGCATAACGGCAATATGAGAGAGAGGGCTGTTGGATTCGTGTCAACAGATGACAAAACATCATCTGGGATCACCAACAAGATTTTAGAAATACTGCAACCGCTACAGCTGGATCCTGAATTGTGTGTTGGTTTCAGTTTTGACGGAGCCGCTGTTATGTCCGGTGAGAAATCCGGGGTGTAGGTGCAGCTCAAAATTTTTTTTCCGCAAGCAGTGTATGTGCACTGCCACTCCCACCGCTTGAACTTGGTGCTTTCTACAGCTTTAAAAGTGTCACCTACTGTGGCCACTTTCTTTGATGTTTTGAATTCACTCCACCATTTCATGACCAGAGCCAACAGACATGCACGATTTTTACAAATTCAACAAGAACTTCACCCAGACGCTCCCACTCTGGAGCTTACGCACGCCACAGACATACGGTGGAGTTCAAAATCACAGTCTGTGCACCGTGTTTTGAAATTGTATAACGTGATATTGGAGACACTGAGCGAGTTCGCTGAGGGGTCGGGTCAGAGTAAAATAGAAGCCGAGTCTCTACTGCAGCTGCAGACTAAAAGATTCATCTTTCTTCTCGTTGCGTTTTCTAAACTCTTTAGCGCAAGTGATTTTGCAACCAAAAGCCTACAATCCCCATCTCTGTCAGTGACTGACTGCATTCACATGATCGAGGGCCTCAAAGAAGCGTTTGCTACTTTCAGAAGTAACGCAGATGGTGAATTTGAGAGAATACTCCAGCAGACAGAGGGCATGATGAGCGAAAATGATGTTCAGAACTGGGATGTTGCAGGGCCAGGCGCACGGAACAGAAAGCTGCCTGCCAGGCTTTCCGACTCGCACGTGACATCTACAGTGGGGAGGTGCGCGCCGATCAGGAGTGATTCGGATTTGCAGTCACTGTGGAATATGATCCTTGACAGACAGCTAATGGAACTGAACAACCGTTTCCAACAAGACTCATACGGAATAATGAAGGCCGCTGCTTCTATCGTGCCTGTGCCAGGCGCACCATACCAGCTCGACGCATTAGGCGAGGCAAGCGGGCATTATGGCATTGAGTTGGACACATCCGAGCTGAATGTGTTTGGGCAATTGCTCAAAAGGAAAATGGACGGAGGACTGCAATTCTCGTCCATTGTGGAAGTGTTAGATTCCTGTAATAAAGATGTGTTCCCGAGAATTAACAGCTTAATACGTGCATTGGCAACAGTTCCAGTGACAAGTTGCTCTGTTGAATGACTGTTTTCGGTTGTTAACAGAGTTAAGACGAAGATCAGAACCACAATGGTCACAGACAGACTGAATAGCATCTCATTGCTCATGTTTGAAAAGGAGCTTGCCGAGGAATTGAACTCTGATGAGATCATTGATGCATTCAAAGCCAAGCCACGCCGCCTTGCCTTATGAATTCAGTTGCAGGGCAAATATAGCAGCAAATAAGTTACAGTATGTCACAAAAGACAGGCCACAGTTGTCTTTGTAATCTGTAAACTGGTCTGCATGGCTGTCGTCCCTGAAGGAAGCCTCTTCTGAAGATGATGCACAAGACAGCCTGCAAACAGTTTGCTGAAGACAAACAGACTAAAGGCATGGATTACTGGAACCATGTCTTATGGTCTGATGAGACCAAAATAAACGTATTTGGTTCAGATGGTGTCAGGTGTGTGTGGCGGCAAACAGGTGAGGATTACAAAGACAACTGTGTCCTGCTAACAGTCAAGCATGGTGGAGGAAGTGTCATGGTTTGGGGCTGTATAAGTGCTGCTGACACTGGGGACCTACACTTCATTAAGGGAACCATGAATGCCAATATGTACTGTGACATACTGAAGCAGAGCATGATGCCCCCCCCCCCCCCCCTTTGAAACTGGGCCACAGGGCAGTATTTCAACATGGTAACGACCCCAAGCACACGACCACGCCTTGGGTGAGGATGAAGGTGATGGACTGGCCTAACATGTCCCCAGACCTAAATCCAATTCAGCATCTGTGGGGCATCCTCAAATAGAAGGTGGAGGAGCTCAAGGTCTCAAGCTCAAGGTCAGCTCTGTGATGTCGTCATGTAGGAGTGGAAGAGGATTCCAGTGACAACTTGTGACGCTCTAGTGAACTCCATGCCCAAGAGAGTTAAGGCAGTGCTGGAATATAATGGTGGCCATACAAAATATTGACACTTTGGGCACAATTTGGACATTTTCACTTAGAGGTGTACTCACTTTTGTTGCCAGTGGTTTAGACATTATTGGTTGTGTGTTGAGTGAGTTGAGTTATTTTGAGGGAACAGCAAATTTGCACTGTTATATAAGCTGTACACTGCCTACTTTACATTGTAGAAAAATATTATATCTTTAGACTTCTCCCATGGAAAGATATAATAAAAAAAGGAAAAAGAAGTGTACTCACTTCTGTGACATACTGTACGTTATAACCCCAGTCAGTGGTGTTGTTCAGATGCAGATTAAATGGGTTTGTTGACTGAGTAATTGTATGGCTCCACAACTGTTATGTGTTCATCCCTGCAACGGTACTGTGTGACTTTAGCCTACGTTGTGGTTAGATTTGTTCTCTATTAAAATATATGCTTAATGTATTTGAAATAATTAATAAAGTTGGAAAAAAAAATTGGAGCAGCAATATTTCCTTGGGAACACCTAGTATTTTTTTCTGCCTACGGCACTGCGACAGACTGCAAATAAATCAGCTGTCTGCCGCAGATGCGTGTACCAGATCATCGCTGCACGACTATTTCGTACCGGTATACTTTCAATTGTCTTAGGTTATTCTGCGGATATAGCCTACGATACGCTGCTGCGTTGTTGGAGCGGGCATAAGGAGCGTGCGTAAACTCCAAATCTGAACACTCTGAGGAGCAGTTTCTAATCTAGTCCTTTGAAACCGCTCGTAAATTCGGAGTGTGGGTGGAATTCTTGTTGGTTTATTCAGAGCGCCACTCAGTGTTCAGAGCGCATATCTCTGCTGTGTATGGTCGGACCAATGGTCCTCATATTTTCCGACTAATGGGATGTCGGACTAATGGGCTGTGGTATGTGGCTATGGTACATACACGATGATCGAAACACCAGGCGCATTCGGGTTACAATCCCGTCTGTTTGCGTTTGTCTGCGACTGTCTACATACGTCAGCAAGAACTCCGCCTCACAGCATGGGTGGGCGTCGGTCAAGTCGGACACAAGTCTTCAACCTTGTTCGGATGAGGGTAAATGTCTACAGACGGATGTAGCCGCATGTAGTCAGCGATGCATTGTGGGCTGAAAATGTTGCATTATGGTTAGACTTTGTGTCAGAGTTGCCAGAAAGGCGTGGCGCTGTCACAAAAACGTCACAAGGTCAGATGACCTAAAAACCCATGTGATGTAGCCGCATGTAGACAAATCGTGCAAGCGCTTGCAGTTGCTTTCCCAGGGCTACAATCGTCTAACTACGCCTCCGTGGTGACGCAACTTTGCCCTGGTTGGTTTAATGTTCATTGACGTCTAGACATGTATGTTGTGTAGCGCTCTGTCACGGAACTTCTCATCTTATATGTACGTTATTTTAGTCCAGTTTGAAGACATATCTTTTCTCTCTCTTTTTAGCTTGTTCTGGGGCGTGTATCTGATGCTGTCCTGCTCAATCTTTTATTTATTTATGTATTTGTTAATCTCGTTTTTATTGTATTGCTTTGTGTCAGTAGGCTATACCTATTAATGATCTTTGCCTCGCAGCATGGGCGGGTGTTTAAAAGGCGGCGGTCAACTCGGACACAAGTCTTTTGTTTACACCACCTGATCTTCGTAGTAGATGGCAGAGAAGTCATGTGCTGTGCGTGAGGGACAAGAAGGGGGCGGGCGGTTGTAGTAGGGTGCATTGAGACTTCAAGTCAAGTCGAGTCGTTTTTTTAATAGCACATTTAAACAAAACAACAGAGATGTCCCAAAGTGCTGCACAACACAAGGATGAAAAATAACACGGCAAAACCATAACCCAAAGATCATTAATAGGTATAGCCTACTGACACAAAGCAATACAATAAAAACGAGATTAACAAATACATAAATCAATAAAAGATTGAGCTTGACAGCATCAGATACACGCCCCAGAACAAGCTAAAAAGGGAGAGAAAAGATATGTCTTCAAACTGGACTAAAATAACGTACATATAAGATGAGAAGTTCCGTGACAGAGCGCTACACAACATCCGTGTCCAGACGTCAATGAACTTTAAACCAACCAGGGCACAGTTGCGTCACCACGGAGGCGTTAGTTAGACGATTGTAGCCGCGGAAAAAGCAACTGCAAGCGGCTGCACCTTTTGTCTACAGACGGCTACAAACGGCTACATCACATGGGTTTTTAGGTCATCTGACCTTGTGACGTTTTTGTGACAGCGCCACGCCTTTCTGGCAACTCTGACACAAAGTCTAACCAAAATGCAACATTTCCATCCCACAATGCATCGCTGACTACAGCCGGCTGCAGCCGTCTGTAGCCGTCTACCCTTATCCAAACACGGCTAAAAATAGACCGATTTGTTACTCGAACGGGCCTCGTGTCTGGCAAGTCTAACACAAACCCTCAGGCTCACAGTCTCAAACATCGCGAGAAGCAGGATCAAGGTTAAATTCTGAAGATTTCTGAATTCTTACTTTACTTACAGCCTGGACTACTTTCGTATTCGCCGGTTACTCCGATCAGTTGGAAACACATGCACAGGTTGAGGAGCGTGTTTTAATAGAGTTGGGCCTATAGGGCCTCTTTAAAACTACAGTCAGTTTGCCTCACTGCATATTCATACTGCTGCGTGGCGTCCTCGCGTACGTCCAAATAGCGACGCAAGGTTTGTTTGTGACACCAGCTGATGTAGTCATGTGGTTCCGAAGATGCTGTCATACGAATAGCCTTTCTAGTCGAAATGCTGTAGCCTACAGTTGAGAAAATGAGTCCTGGAACAACTGTTGGGTCAGTCGACATGTTTAGTTGATTAACCAGAACAAAACCAGAACATAAATTACAAGCATTATATTTTTGCATTGTTGTTGGACAGTTACAAGATACAACAAAAGGAGTGTCTGCTATTGCTGCTGCTGAGCTGACTGTAGCTAGCGAACATGTACGGTTGTTTATAACCAGTCCGAATTCGTGAGATTCGTGGATCGTCTACATTTTCAAGGAGCTGCTGTTCAGATTATAGTTGTTGTTCAAGCCATAATGCTGCGATCCTGAGTTGTTGGCTGGGCCGACAAAGGTAAGTCAATAACTTGGCTATCTTACACGCTAATTATCGCGGGTCAGCTAGCTACTCACTTTCAAATGAGCCCTTGGTTACAGTCAACGTCTAATATTTCATTAATGCACAGTCCACATAGGTTTTATGCAGGTCCTTTACGGTCGTGGTATCTTCACCTAGATGGTACACTTTGCTAACTGGTAAAGAGAAGTCATATTTCACCTTGCACTGATGCTTAACTTCAGTTATGTCAAAACTGAGTGGGATTTTCACGAAAGAAAGTGTGGAAAGCGTTTTGCTCTACATACATTGCGTCAGTTTCAGCTGGGCTGGATAAGCAACCGATAAGAAAGATGATCCATGTTGGCTTAATTTCTTGCTGTATGTTATTGGTCGTTTGCTGTTTTTGTTTATCTTCTGAATCACCTGCGTGCTCAGAGGAATGTACTCTCCCATGAGAAAGGACTATGTCGCGCTGACTTTGCGTGACCAGTACCATAACTATACCAACGGGAAACAATGGAGAAGGCAGTCCTGCTGGAGGGTAAGACTTGCACTTAATGTTAATATACAAAGTGGAAGAAAACAAGTAAAGCAGAACCGAGTGCCAAGTTATGTCTGCCATCAATTCTGTTTTCAGGAGTGCTAGTGGCTTGCTTTTAATTTGTTATTCTGCCTTCTAGCTTGAAATACAAAAAACTCAATGACACATGGCCTTTGTGTTGTTTGGGAGCTTATAGATGTTAAAACAAAAGTTGTGGAAACGTTGGGTGGAAAGCTGGTCTTTAGAAAACAAATCATGTCTTCTAGAGACTGCAAGGAGTGCACGGTCCATCTTTAATGTTGCTGCAAAAGCACAACACAGATTTCCTTTCTCAGAAGTCAGCAATATAAATGCTGTATCAGTCCTATACTTGTGCTCCGACTGCCCAGTAACTAACCAGACGGATAGTTTCATAGCCCATAAATCTATATAAGCCCCATCTTCAGCGGAAGTATTGTCTTAGCTGGTCTGCTAACAGATTCTTACTTGGAATTCCCTCTTTTCGTAAATGTTTATTTCCTGCATACAAACCTCTTTGTTAAAATTAAACGTTACTTGTTCAAGTTGTCTAAATAATAACACTCACATTTTTTGTAACATTATTTAGATGTAATGAGCACTTTAACAGTGTCCATGTTTGTTTTTAGAAATGGAAACAGCTGTCTCGGATGCAGCGCAGTCTGATTCTTTTCCTGTTGGCCCTGTTGCTAGCCTGTGGCATCATCTCCTACCCCAGTCTGTCTCAACACTGGAGAGGTGAGGCCCTCATTAGTCCAAACACACAGGGGAGCATGGATCTCAAACCGAAGGGTTTTGAATGGTTGCCTAACACTGTTGCCTTTTAAGATTTTTTTATCCTTGATGAAGCCCTACATGACAACATTCTTCTCAGTTTTCACCAGTGTGTTCATTCACTTATTTTACCCGCTGCCCAGCTGCAATTTAATAGAAAATGTTTAAACAAATATGTGCTAACTTGTACGTATACATTCAATGTCTGAGTCCTTTATATCCATGACAATGAAGGAGGCAGTGGTGGCTTGGCAGCTAAGGTAGCGGACCTCTGACCGGGAGACCGCACATTGAAATCCACCAACTGCCAGAAGTGCTACTGAGGCACCCTGGGCATGGTACCGTACCCACACACTGCTCCCCAGGCGCTGTTGTCATGGCTGCCCCCTGCTCACATGCGTGATGGGTTAAATGCAGAGATGCAATTTTGTTGTGTGCTGCTGTGTGCTGCCATGCTGTGTAATCACAATGACAAATGAGAATCACTTTTACTTTCACCTCTTATGGCTGCAGGGTTTTCTGACCGCTCTCTAGAGAACGAGTGGGAAGCTGAGCACATCAAGGGTGTCCGTCCCATCCCCCCTAGGGCCATGGCCAAGGTTAACCCTGAACATGTCCTGGAGGGCGTACCCCAAGATGCTATCCCTGAGCTACATGGGCCGAATGTTCCTATTCTGCCTAAACCACCAGAAATGGTCAGCACCGCCTCAATCTTCAGCTTGCCTTTGATGGGTGGAGGGCTAGTTATGCTGTAATGTCAAAACACTGATGACACAAGAAAGTTTAATTAAAGCCTTACATGTTTTGGTTCACTAAATGATTGGACCCAAGCAAAAACAAGTTGTAGCTCATTTTAAAATGGTACGTGTGAATTTCACTTTTGCCTATGCCTTGTTTTGATATCCAGTGTTTCCCACAACTACAGCCATTTGACTGTTCAACTTTATTTCAGACTGATACCTCCTCAGGTTGCTCTATCTCCTATAGACGAAGCCTTTTTTTGCGCAGACTTTTGCGCAGATTTTCAATACTCATCTGGATTAAAGCAAACAATCAGTCATAATAAAATAATACTAATATTACTAATAATAATACTAAAAATAAGAAGAATAAAAACCACTTATGTATTCTATTACTATGGGCTAATGCTATAGCCTTAACTACATAACCGAATTTAATCTTAATAGCATTTTTGCTGAGTTACCAACGTTGTCTATGCTGACGTAGGGTGTGGGATATTAATAAAGATGATATAATTATTTCTAAACTCATAACAATATTATCTTTTCTGAACTAACAAGCATCACAGCACAGCATCATAGCTACTAACCTTTGGTAAAGTGCAGGTGTCACCGCCCGTCTTCTCTGTGCCAAATATCCCGCTGCTTTGGGGTTTCCTTCGATAGGCCTCAAGCAGGAGGACAGGAGTAGCAGGCAAATCAGTGATGCACAGCTTGATAAAAAATTAAGCGTGTGCGAGTCACCAAAAATATTTCAGTTGACATTCGGGTCGGTTAAAATAATGTTGCCGAATCCACTTCTGTAATTTATAGAGTAGCCTATCATAAGAAAAGACAAAGCCATTATTGGATGAATGACTTGCGCAAAGGTAGCCCGAGCTTTCCAGAAGATGGCATCAATCAGTAGCGGTTTTAGGCACGGGCGGACACTGAGGCACTGAGAGGTGGTCTCGCCCGGGGAGTAAAACACTGTAGAACCGCCACTGGCAACAATTAGGCATTGTATGTAGACTAGTGGGAAACTCTTTTTTGCTGTAAATGTTAAGGTAGGCTATTATTAACTTTTGCATGAATGGTGAAGCGGGACAAAATAACTAATGCAATAAGGCTGTTTCCTCACAACTGCTATGCAACATGGTAACGCTTTGTTATAAATGCAAGAGATGTCTGTTTTACGTAAGCCAATAATTCCATGATTTAACTAATCAAAAGCATGCCCTATACCTTTTACAATAAGATTTCAGGAAGGAGATTAAGTAAATAATAACTTGAGGTCCGAGTTGCTCTTGGGTTGGTTGAAAATGTGGGGCCAGTGCAGATGTTTTATAAGATCTCTCTCTCTCTCTCTCTCTCTCTCTCTCTCTCTCTGAGAATGATGGAGTGTGCTGTGGGAAGGGGGGTTCATTCTATGGCGCAGAATGGTCTATGTATGGGAAACACTGATATCTGATGTCTGCCAGTACCTTTTACTTACTGGTGTAGCCCAGAGTTAATGGCCACTTCCTTTTACAGAAGAAACCACTTTCAAATAAACGGGGTCCACCTATTCTGCAGAGACGAGGGAATGCATCAGAAGCACAGGTGAAGGAGAAACAAGAGCAGACACAGAAGAATGAAGGAGAACAGGAGGAGGAGAAAAAAGGAGAAAAGGCTCTCATTAGGTTTGTCATCACATGTATCTAATCTATCTGTAAAGCAAGTTGTCTCTGTCAGTGTGCGAGTGACGCCTCCATTAAATGAATGGCAAAACACTGACACATTGTGACATCATCCACTTTAGTGCACTTAGTCCCTAGACTGTCATGCGTACAGTGAGAGCTGTTGTTTTTTAAATTTCTAACACCATACCTCATTGTGGAGGGCAACCAATAACCCCTCTTATTGGCAATAGTAGCAGTGACACTAGGTGCTTTCACACTGCCGAAAAATCTGCGCTTCTCACCCTAAATTTGCGAGGCGCCTGTATCTTTCACACTGACCACCACAAGGTGGCGTGTCCAAACAAAAAGATGGCAATTGACCCATCTTGGACCCTACACTTTTTGCTGGGGCTGGTTTGATGTGAATATGCTGACATGGCAATGCAGGTTATGAGGCGTGGTATTGTGGCATAGGTTGAAAAGATTATACATAGAAACTGTCACGAATGTGCTGTTTATTTAACATACAATCATGTATCACTCACCTAAAGTGAATTCGTAATTTGTTTTTAAATTAATTGCTGTATGAATTGTTGGTTCAACCTTGATCATGTGCAAGGAATGATCCCACGTTTTTTTTATTTGTTTGGAATGTGATAAAGGCTGAGCCAAAAGTCCAAATGCATAATATTGAATTATAAACCAATTGCGAGTTCACTTCCTCCTCTCTGTAGTCGTAGCATCATTTTAAATCCAGAGTTCGCAGGCAACAACGACAAGACAATGGACACGGTAAGACAAATGCTATGCTAATTTATACATGATTTTATGTTCAATAAACAGCACATTTTCAGAGACGAGTCATTGTGTTGTATGCTTTTTAACCAAAGGTGAAAATCGGTAGAAAGAGTAAAATTTTTGATGATGACGCTAGTGAAAAGAAGCTTTTGGCCCCCAAGGGCTACCACCCTAATACGCTATACGCTAATGTTTACAACCAATTTTTTTTTGTTGTGAAATCTGTTGACCCTCCCACAATGACAACACTGGTTAACGGCCACTTCCAATTAAAATAATTTCCGTGAAATTTTAAAATTGCGAAAGTGAAAGTAAAGGAACTCGTCATAGGCTGTTCATGTGAATCTCACCAAATTTGGTACACGTCATCTACAGACAATGCTGACAAAAAGTTATCAAAGGATTTATCTTGAGATGGACTGTTTCAAAGTTACAAGTCAATCAAAATTCAAAACATAGCTTAAAACTCTTTTAGTCCAGATCTCGGCTTCTAATTGCTCATATTTGGTCAAAGTTGATATGACAACTTTGAACAGCTTTCTTTTCATGTGCACCAAATTTTGTCACAGGGTGCAATGTTTCCCTTTAAAGCTAGGTGTACAAAAACAGTTTTTGTTGAATCAAAAATTTTGCCCAAGACAATGATTTTGTGATAGTATGCCGGTGTTGAAGAGGGGTATCGACCCATCCCATAAACACTCACTTGAAGCATAGCACCACCTAGTGATACAGTTAAATGCAAAAATTGTGATTTTGTATTGCCAGTATCTTGGACCGAGAAGGTGGGAACTACACAAAATATACACAAACACACAGAATGTCATTCTAGGGTTGCACGGTATACCGGTACTGATTTGGTACCACGGTACTGAGGCATTTGAAACGGTACTATACTGCATTTGGATAGGTACCGGTACCTTGCACGTTATAAGAAGGAAGCTAGAGCTTGTAGAGAAAAAAAACGTTGAAGACAGAGAGATAGTGGAGCACGGAGGGGAGAATGGCTGCTGCCACCACGTTGCAACTTGTGGACAAACCACAGGTGCTAAGTGGCATATGGCAGTACTTCGGCTTAAAAACAAATGAGCAAGACAAGGCAATTGACGCTGACGCACCATTGTGTAAACGGTGTTTTAAAACATGCATGGCTAAAGGAGGAAACACCTCCAACTTAGCCACCCAGACCTGCACACTGAGTTCAGGGAACGACAGGTAATTTACTCATGACATGTACCCTTTTCAAATGTAATACTTCAATAGTTTTAAGTGCAACACATGAAAGAGTTCTTATCAAACAGAAAAAAACACGCAGCGACCACCACATTTCATGTTTTACCGGTACCAAAATGTTGGTATCGTGACAACACTATGTCATTCATTCAAAACCCACATCCATGCCCACTTCCAGCATGCCCACTTCCATCATTTCCACACAAACTCTCACCTCACAACACTGACCTACCACAAACTCACCATACCTACGGTTCCTACACTTCAATACACTGTGGCGGTCATACCATGTATCGCTATGCAGTACATCTAGTTTGGTGTATACCTACAAATACCTTAGATAATTTGCTATCATAATGTCTTTGTATTCTTTGTATTCAACTCCTCTTTGTCCCACAATCCTTGTTTTGAAAAGCTGAAGGAAAACTTTGCAGACAGGTGTATTTACCTCCGGTGCCGGGCATTGTACACGCCCAGTAATATGCATAGCGTAATGTTACCATGCCACTATTGCTACACCTCCTGAACCCAGCTTCAGAGAACACAGGGCCAAAACAGGCCTTGCTTTCACACTGCTGTCCCTGGGTGAACCCACGATTTGACCCAGGTTCAATTGCAGAATTGCGATGTGAAAGAGCCTACTGACGGTTTACTCAAAAGTGGATGAAAAATGCATATTAGTTGTGGTGTAGTTCTGTGTACCAACGACATTGCTAAAAACATAATTTGTTGTTTATTCCCTTGCCATGTAAGAAAAAAACAGATTATCCCTTACCCAAGTATATCCAAATCCTCTTGTAAAAGGAACATTCTACTAAGAACATCTTAGTAGAACAGAGATATGTTTTGTTTGTCAAGTTCCAAGATGTGTTGGTTCAAAGGTTTTCAAAGGTTTTTAAAAAAGAAATATTAAAGTGCAAATTTAAAATTTCTAAATTAATATGTGGATTATGTTAAAGACGACAACATCTGCTCCATTTAAAATTTGTTGATGTATGTGACAAGCTCTGTGACACCAGCAGACAAAATAATTGTGTCTTTTACGTTATATTTTGTCTAGTGACACTTGTTGCCTGGACTCTAAATTGGTCTTAACCCTAGGGTGAGTAAGAGCGAGACAGACAGACAGAGAGAGAAATAGAGAATTCTTTAAATTCTGAATTGGGAATCAGACACTTTTTGAATAGGCTCTGCAACACAATAACATTAATTACAGGTTGCTGATCTTGTGTCATAAATTCTTGGAGCTCTCAAGTATTTGGTGGCCAAGCAGCGAAGTTTCTATGTTTTTTTATTATGACCGCCTCTAACGAAGCTAGCGTTAGCGATCATACTGGTTTTGTCAGATTTTTTCTGCTTTTTTTCCCCCACTGATTTTCCATCAACGATTGGCGGAACACTGAAACACTGGGAAATGTGCCACTCCCTTGTAGCATAGCGCCATCTAGTGAAATGGGTAAATGCAAAAATGGACTTACTGGGGAACATACACTTACTTGTAGCATAGTGCCACCTAGGTGTGGTGTTCCAACACACAGGAATAGGGTGGTATACTTTTATTTTGGTACTGGTTAATAATGAGTTCTCATTGGCTGTTAGCCGAGGTACAAAAGGTACTGTGCCACCAGGTGCAACCTCTCTCTCTAGGACACTCTCTAGGACACCTGCCAAATGTACAGTGGTGGTCTACAGAACAAATAAATGCAAGTTACGTGTTTTTCTGGATATCTGCATTGGTGTTCTTCCAGTTGTCTACTTAAACAATTTACTAGTGTGCAGCAATACACCGCACTAGGGAAATGGGTAAATGCGAAAATCTGGGTTTTGAATTGCCAATGTCTTCGACTGAGAAGGCGGGAACTGTATGATCAGCATAATTACCTCTAAATGTACCATAAAAACCATTGTATGGGGCCCGCTGTAATTGCACAAAATGTCATTTTTCCTATTATCTGGAGAGCTCTACAGTTTACCACAAGTATTTTTTTGTATTTTTGGTATGCCATTATTACAGAGTCCTATCAACACAGCCCAGTAACACTCGTTTGTAGTGTAGTGCTTGTAGTGTTTCTGAAATGGGTAAATGTAGAAATTGTGATTATGAATTGCTAATATCCTAAACTTAGAAGGCAGAAACTGCACAAAATTGTCATGTATAATCAGCAAGACAACCTCTGGAAGCATACCTAGTACATTAAGATTTCTGATCAGTTTAAGACCTGACATAACAAATGGATTGACTTTCATTATCACTGATGGTCCTCTTGAAGCACATAGTCCTTGCTTTCTACCTTCAGGACACTATTAAAGGTGTGTGCCAGTGTTTCATTTTTGCGAATGATTAAAATCTAAAGCTATTAGGTGAGTGAATAATGGAGTCCTTTTCTGCAAAGTCAAAGAAGAAATTGATTTAAAAAACTTAAAAAAAAAAAAAAACTTCTCTTTAGACCTGTTGAGATTATGCCAAAACAAGTCTCATTTTAAATGGGTGCTGGCTCTGCCTTCTAAATATCTTTTCCTGTTGTTACCCTCGGTCTTAAATTGTGTGTGTATGTGTACGCAAGCATGCATGTGTGGATATGTCTCGGTTTTGTGTGGGTATAGAGCGAATGACTGTTTATAGTACTGTTTGTGAAGATACAAGTCTGTGTGTGTCTGTGATGTATTCTCAGCTGGAGGGGTACAGTGATTGAGGCAGAGCAGTCCACAGACCCTCCACCGTCAGTACAAGAGAAGGAAGGAGCAGCAGGGCCAGCTAAGCCTGGGGAAGCAGCACCACTAACTGCAGGTGACGCACACTACTCCCCAAAACAAACTCTTCAACACGCACTACTCCTTAACAAACACTCTTCAACAAACTGCCCTCCAACACACTTCACAACACACATTGCTCCCCAACACACACTCTTCAATACACACCACTCCCCAACACACACCACCACCTACTTAATAAAAAAGGTACAACAGTTTTTGAAACATTTTTAAGTCACCAGATTCAGCAAAATGAAGATGAGGTTTTTAGTCACCAGAGACGGCCAAAAGTTGCTAAATTGGAGGGTAGGTGAACTGGGCGACCAAAGTGAATAAATAATTTCACAAATACAGTACCATGAAAATTGAATGAACAAATTAGACTGATGAAATTAGACTGATTCACAGTTTTGCCAATTTAGCGACTTCGTCACTAGATTTAGTGACTTTTGGGAGTCCCTTGCAACAAAAAACTCATCTAGAGACTTTAGCAACTTTTTGGTGAATCTGGTGACTTTGAAAAACTCCTCTTTTAATGACAAAATCATTGTTTTTCAACAAAGCTCTGAGCCGCTGTCAGAACCATTTCTCACGGTGAAGTAGTGCTGCAGATTATCTCTGATCTGCAAAAAGTCGCTAGCACTGCCGTTTACTATTATGGACGTAGCCATGCACACGTTTTCTAGAGAGCCCATTGCCTGCATGACGTCATCTAGCGACTTCAAGCGACTTTTCAGAGAACCAATAGTGACTCTCTGTGATTTTTTTTGGCAACACTGCTGACTCATTTGATGAAAGATTGGCCAAACTGATGCTAGTCAGTTACCACCCTAATATCGAGTTGGACTACAGTATATGCATTTACTTTGATTAGAGCATGTTGGTAGGATAACAACTTGCTGGAGGTATTGAATGCTGAATGTATTCATCAATACATTTCATTTGATAAAGGTGTATTAATTCAAAGAAAAGCAAACTTGTTTCTCATCAGTACAATGAACGCCTATTGAGTAGCAAATTTGACCTTGGCAATGACCTTTAAGGTTACAATCTCAAATTATGACCATGTAATTGTCAGAAATGAATTCCTCTCAAAAAATCTTTGAGAATTGATGTATGACTTGTGTATAAACAGTTAAAAAAAATTAAAAAGACAGATTTTTGCCATAGGCGATGGCGGCCATTTTTGGCGGCCATATTGTGCAAATCGTGGCACTATGGTGGACGAGCACCTCCGTGATTTTTAAATCCTAGGGACCCACAAACTCAATTCCAGTGAGAAACTCCCCCAACTCTAAATTGCGAGCGGGTCTACATGGCTGGTCCTGGACTATAACAGCACCACACAGCAACAAACACTTAACACTAGAGCTGAAGAATATGGAGAAAACTGTATATCTCAATATTGTTTCCAGATATCTTGATCTACGATATGATATGACTTTGGGTTCTAGAACTGCAACATATTATTCTACAAGGAGCAGTGAAATGGGGATTATGACTACTACTCCTTTCTGTGCAAGAAAAGACTTCCTAATAATGAATAAAAATGAAATAATAATATTTAAAATAAAATGAATAAATAAATGCTCATAAGCAAGTGAGTTGAGAAAGTTATGTATTCATAGACCGTATGGCTTGGGGGAAGAAGCTCCTTCTTAGTGTCTCAGTTCTGTTCACTGTTTTGTCCACATTTCATAGGGGGCATTTCATAGTCTTTGAAAGATATTGTGATTGGGGTGATATGATAACCATATCTCAATATAGATACAATAACAATATATCTTTCAGACCTACGCAACACACAAGAACTCCTACAACTCCCCAGCACACAGCCCTGCCCATCACCACACACCAATGCACACTTCTATTCAACACACACTTCTCCTCACAACACCCTTTTACTCAACATTGCTCTTCAACTCCTCAGCATTCAACACACAGGAGCCCACACTACTCCCCAACTCACACTTCTCCCCAACAACACCACACACCAACACACACAAATACACACACACCGGTTTTGACGCTAGTGCGGAGCACCTTCGAATTCAACAATTTGTTTGCCCCTGCACATCAGCAGTGCAGCAAACATTATTGGATTTCGTCTACAAGTGCTATGATAAAAACAGGATTTCATTAAGTGGCTCCAACAAAAATTAGACCCAAATTGTCCTTGACCCGCCATCAGCAGAAGAATTCAGTTGACTGGTTGTAGTGAAAAAATTGCTGAACTGATAGAAAATCTGAACTGATAGAAAGTTGGAAGCAATTGTTGTCAATTCATAAAGAATGGGTTCTAACTGTTTTTACAGTATCAACACAAAAATGTGTGTTTATGAAAAAATACATAAACCACATTTTTGTAGCCCAGTATGTTAAGCAAGTAACTTCCATGAAGGTTTGAAATGATAAAGAAGTGTGAATAAATGCAGCAGGTAGTTTCTTGTTTAAGTGGGATAGTAGCTGCAAATTATTTAATTATTATTTAATTATTATTTAATTATTTTATTTAAAAGATCCCCGTAGTCTCTGTTGCACGCAGACCCCTTGGTTGCGCCCGAAACCTGCTGAACCTCCGGCCACTGGAGCAGTATACACCCACCAATTCCTTCTCCGTTGGCCTGTGGAACTGCCAGTCCGCAGTCAACAAAGCAGACTTTATCCCCGCTTATGCCAACAGTCTATCCCTGGACCTGCTGGCCTTCACCGAAACCGATCACCGATTAAACCCGAAAACACCGCCACTCAGGCAGCACTTTCCGCAGCGCAATCATTCTCTCATACCCCCCGCCCCTCTAAGAGAGGAGGAGGAAGTAATAACTCCAGTCAGATGCTCAGTCATTGTCATCTACCGTCCTCCAGGACCTCTGGGTGACTTTGTCAATGAGCTAGACACTCTACTGTCCTCCATCCTGGAACTTGACTGCCCGCTGCTGTTTCTTGGTGATTTCAACATCCACCTAGACAAAGCATGCGCCACAGACTTCCTATCACTCGTCATGCTGACATGCAACTGGTCTACACCCCCCCAACTCACAAAAGCGGCAAACAACTAGATCTCATCTTAACAAAAAACTGCAAACCTGATGACGTGATGGTCACTCGTTTACATACATCAGACCACTTTTTCATCCACCTCATGGTGTCCCTACCAGAACTATCTTACACCCCTCCACCCATGGTCACCTTCCGCCGCAATCTCCACAACTTGTCTGCCACTCACTTTTCCTCAACCGTTGCTTCTGCCCTTCCCCCTCCCAACAGTTTCTCTGCACTAGACGTCGATACTGCCACAGAATCACACTAACCTACTGTTTAGATACCCTGTGTCCACTCAGAGCTGCGGAACGTAAATGGCACAAGTCCAAAGGCTATCAGCAAACAATTCTGTGACCCCCCCCCCCACACTCACAACCCATTAACTCCACAGGACAACAGCGTGAAACTCTCCTCGTTCACCCCTCTCTCAGAAGACGAGGTATCCAAACTTATTACGAACAATCGCCCCACTACATGCCCGCTGGACCCAGTCCCCTCTAAACTCCTGCGAGCTATCGCCCCTACGGTAGTCCCACCGATCACCTCCGTGATCAATACCTCATTATCCTCCGGCATATTTCCTGCTGCCTTCAAACAGGCCAGAGTTACGCCACTGCTGAAAAAGCCCACGCTTAACCCTGCCCAGGTCGAAAATTACCGACCGGTCTCACTGCTTCCCTTCCTCTCAAAAACCATTGAGAGGGCGGTCTCTAAACAACTCACTAGCTTCCTAGCCCATAACCACCTACTCGACCCAAAACAGTCTGGCTTCAGGAACGGCCATTCCACTGAGACGGCTCTATTATCTGTCATGGAAGCCCTCAAAACAGTCAGATCACGCGGTCGGTGCTCATCCTTCTTGATTTATCGGCTGCCTTCGATACAGCCAATCACAACATTCTGCTATCCACACTCGCCAACATGGGCATTGCAGGCACTGCCCTCTCCTGGCTCAACTCTTACCTCACTGGATGCTCCTTTAACCCTTTTGTGACTGAGCCGAACATTCCATTTTTTCATACTTGACGACCATGTTGCACAAAAAGCTTACTGTGTGGTCATAGTGCATGGTACAGTTAAAATACACCCACCATTGTAATCAGAAGGAAATACACTTTAAAATGGTATAAAACATTACTAATTAAGTGTGAGGATATCATAATAAATAATAAAAATACTTTTAAAATTTATTCGAAAAATCACAAAAATAACACAATTTTAATAGAAATCTTAATTTTTCCCTAATTTCTGTTGTAGATACAGAAAAAAATAGAGTGTATGAAAGAATAACAAAGCTGTCCCCTACACAATAAAAAAAACAGAATCAATTTATCACTTTCTGCTCAAAAGTTATGGTCATCTTATGTGTTGCACATTGCAGCAATTTTTAGAATCTTTACGTAGTAGAATGTCTTCACTACCCGATTTGACATTTGACCTCAAAATGCAGACATATGCATGAGACAGAGCTAACAATGCTACAATATTGGCAAAGGGCGAATCTAAATTCACTCGGTAAGGAGATGAAACGCGGTAAAAAACAAACAAACAAAAAACTCCCCACGATTTATTTTACTGACAAGAAAGACCAAAAACACGCTATACAAAAAGCACAGTCTGTTTGGAGTGTTATCCCTTGAAAATATACTGTTTTATGAAGATGCAGGTAGTCTAAAAAACCTCGAGTTTGAAGTTTGTTTACTCACTGTGCCTCGTCTGTGTCACGAAAGTCTTCAGCCAGTTCTCGGTCCAACTCGTACTCTTCTCCACTAGATAATCCACCTGTTTCACTGTCTTCACCACTATTGTCATCATTTATGTGTTGACAACACATTTCTGCCACCTCAGCGGCCGAAAAACGCACTTGAGGACGCTTACGGTTTGACATGTTGATGCAGCGAACTGCTGAGAATGAGCCGGAAGTAGGAGGTTCGCGGAAGTTGCTAAGGCGGAGCTTTATACAAAGTTGTAATGACATAAAATTCAGCCAATAGGCTATGAAAACGAACTAAACTACTTGACAGTGATTGGCTAGCTGTTGACAACATATCTGAATGTTTTTTTTCATAGGTGACGTTTTATGCGCGATTTAAACAGGCGAAGACGTCATGGTTCGAAATCGAACCAAATTTGAATGGGCCATCTCCAAAGGGTGTGGCCTGGCAAGGTCGTCTGTCATCGACTCACACCCTCTCCACAGGGGTTCCCCAGGGGTCAGTGCTGGGCCCCCTTCTGTTCGCCATCTACACCACCTCGCTGTCTCATGTTATCAGCTCACACGGCTTCTCTTATCACTGCTATGCTGACGACACACAGCTGTACCTGTCGTTCCAACCAGACGACACCACGGTCTCTACACGCATCTCCACCTGTCTCTCGGACCTATCCTCCTGGATGAGAGATCACCATCTCCAGCTTAATCTGTCTAAAACCGAACTCCTGGTCATCCCTGCCCATGAGTCAGTCTGCCACGACCTCACCTTGAATATTGGCGATGTCACTGTTGCCCCGAACAACGTGGCTAGGAACCTAGGTGTCATATTAGACGACACATTTCTTCCATAGAGAGATCATGTCGCTATGCTTTATACAATATTAGAAAAATCAGACTGTACCTGACCCAATATGGCACTCAATTGCTAATACAGGCATCAATCACCTCGCGGCTCGATTACTGTAATTCTCTCCTAGTCGGTCTACCTGCCTGTGCGATCAAACCATTGCAAATGGTCCAGAACGCTGCAGCGCAACTGGTTTTCAACCAACCCAAAAGGACACGTTACCCCACTCTTCAGAGACCTGCACTGGTTGCCAGTAGCTGCCAGAATTAAACATAAGGCTCTGACACTAGCCTACAAAGTAATTTCAGGTTCCGCCCCCGCTTATCTCAACACCTTACTAAAGGCTCACGTCCCGTCCAGCGCTGCGTTCTGCTCACACTAATCGTCTATCGGTACCCTCGCCTCTCACAAAGCGAGGTCACTCTAAACTCTTCTCTGTGGTTGTCCCCAAATGGTGGAATGACCTACCAGTTGTGACAAGAACAGCAACATCCCTCCCTATCTTTAAAAAACTTGTAAAAACCCTTCTCTTCCGAGATTGCTTCCCTCCCTAACAAAACTAACATAACTAACAATCCCTAAACCAACTCTCTCTCTCTCTCTGTCCCTATGCTGAAGTACATATATCTGTTGTGTCCCTACTCTGTGTCCCTTTACACCTCTGTTGCCTATGTCCTCCTTTTTTGTAAGTCGCTTTGGAAAAAAGCGTCTGCCAAATGCAATGTAATGTAATGTAAATGTAATGTAATTCCATTAAATTCCATTCTATTCTATTAATAATTCAATTATTATTCCACTGTTTCATTTCGTAATATTTAGCAAGGTTTACATTGTGTCATGTTAGCATATGTCATATTCTAACCTTGCTTTCGGGGAATGAGCTTGACTAAGACTTTAATAAATTAATGTGTGTGTGTCAATGTGTGTATGCATTCATCAGCTGCATCTGTCAGCTCAGAGGGTCGCTTGGAGGCTGTTCGTGAGGCGTTCAGGCATGCGTGGAAGGGCTATAAGGAGTTTGCCTGGGGCCATGATGAGTTGAAGCCCATCACCAAGTCGTACGGCGAGTGGTTTGGCCTGGGCCTCACTCTAATCGATGCGCTGGACACCATGTGGATCTTAGGCCTCAAAGAAGGCAAGAAGCTGACCCACCACACCTCACCTTGCTTTTAGAATAGCGTTAAAAAAAAGATTCAAGTGTAATTGTCAATTTTATACATTTATAAATTGTAGCTTTTTAAGGGACTATACTACAGATTGAAACTTGGATATCTTTTCGAGTAGTCAGTGTACAACTTGTGTAGCAGTATTAAAATACTGTTCTCTGAAAACAACTTCACATACAGGCATTTTTCTAACAACACCAGACCACAAAAGTGAGTACACTCTGAATGATAACTATGAATACATATCATTCAACCAAGAAAAGCCACCTTTCCAATTATTTTTTTTTGTGTTTGGGCTGCTCAACCGGACCATACCAATTTGTGTGTCATGTATTAGAGCTATTCATTTTAATATTTCGGCTATAATTCTGTCATACTAGTGAATGGATGTCCAACAATGTTTCTCATGGTAAAAAAAGATGTGAGGATTGGAAAAATGGAACTGTTGCTTTACACAATGATGTCCTAAGCTATAAAAGATCAGCAGAGTGTTTTTCCAAAATGAGTTACACTCGGAACAGTCATTGACAGGAGGACCTATCAAAGAAGTTGAGTACACACGCTCAGTGTCAGATCCAGAAGTTGGCTTCCAAAAAATTAATGCTTAACTGGTATCAGATATACAGTGGCAGTGCCCTGTTGAACAGTACCATTATAATTGTGTCTTGCCTGCAATTGAGGCACGTGGTAGTAACATCATGGTTTGGGACTGCTTCAATGCTGCCGGCACTAAAGAACTGCACTTCATTAAAGGAATCATGGATTCCAACATGTGCTATGGCATTCTGAAGCAGAACATGATGCTTCCCCTTCGGATACTGGGACATACAACAGTTTTTTTCTACATGTTAACAATCTCTAACACACATCCAAGATCACCACTGCCTTCCTGAAGAAGTTGAAAATGAAGGTAATGGAATGGCCAAGTATGTCTCCAGGCTTGAACCATATTGAGCACCTGTAGGGTATACTTAAGTAGGAGGTAAAGGAGCACCAGTGTCAAACATCTGGCAGGTCCGTAATGCCAATATAGAGGAATGGGAAAGGATTACAAAAACAATCTGTGCAGCTGTAGTGAATTTCATACATTGTAAGATTAAGGCAGTGCTAGATAACAGTGGTGTTTACACAACATATTAAAGATTTTCAAACAATTTGGGAAATGTTCAATGTGGGCTGTACTTACTTTTGTGGCCTGCCATATATACAAAAATGTACAAGAAACTTAAGTTTATTCATATTTTTAGCATCAACAAAGACCTCATTGCAGTTTGGTTTACTTGCTACACCTGGCATCATGTTCCAACACCTTGAGGACTAGCTACATACTTCCACATAATCCATTTTCGAGTTTCACCTGGAGGTCTCTCCGATGTTTTGCTGTGTCTCTTCCCCAACCTTGCTGCAGGCCATGCAGGTTCTTTCCTCAAGCTGTGTCAGGTCATGGGGCTAAGTGGCATAAGATGTGAGGTCAGGGGAGAGAGGAGCCCATTTCAAGGTGACCCTATTGATGGATCCATCGGTCAGGAAACTTGATGTTCAGGAAATCCCTCACAAACAGTGCAGATGGGCTATGTCTTGTTGAAAAAAGACATTAGTTAAGGGTTAAGGTCACTCTTTGCCTGAAGTTGTGGCACAGCTTGAAGAGAGAATCCACACTGCCTGCTGCAAGTCCGGGGAAGAGATGCTGCAAATCCCATGGCTGAACTTAGCTAAAAGTTGTTGAAATTGGAGGCATTCAGCACCCCTTAATAAACAACACATTATGTCGTGTTTCACGTAAAATTACAGCAATACAGTAGTATGTATATGCCATCCCAACTTGGACACAAAACTCAAAGCTAAAAAATATATTAAAAAACAGCTTCTACTACAGTCCATGCACTAAGCAGCCACATTGAAGCATCAGTTTGGGGCCCTCTTTGTTGCTTTGTATTAGGCAGTTAACATGTCACTTGCCAACCATGCTAGTGCTTAGAGCAGGGTTTCATAAATATTCTATGAATGTGTCCTTCTGTGTATCATTTGTTACTCTTATGTATGAGTAGAGTTTGAGGAGGCCAGGACATGGGTGAAACAGGAGCTGTCGTTCAACAAGAACGTGGATGTGAATCTCTTTGAGAGCACCATTCGCATCCTGGGAGGTCTTCTCAGCGCCTACCATCTGACAGGAGACGAGATGTTCCTGGACAAGGCTGTAAGTTTGTCTCCTACATCTACACACAGCAGGTAGCCAGAGCAGAGCCAGGGACAAAGGTATGCCTGTTCACTGGCTACACCTGTATAAGCTGACCCATGGCTGTTATACCTCTTCAGAAGAAGTGTTTGTGCTGTATTCTCTAAAAAATGTTTGTTTAACCAGTTTAGCGCTTGCCTTATAGGCTTCAGTTGAAACAGTCAGGTTAAGTTCAGGACAAAATCTTGGTTGGTTTGTGGTTTGATGACATGACTCAATACACAGCTGTCCAGCTGGACCTTTAGACCTTTTCAGATGACATTCAATATGTTCTCGGTGTATGTTTGGATGTATTTGCCACAGGGGTAAATGTAGATGTAAGCAGAAACTGCCTGAAATGGCCCTTGATTTACATGACTCCTCTACTCCTCTTCTCTGTAGAAAGACATTGGATCCAGGCTTATGCCAGCTTTTAAAACCCCATCTAAGATCCCCTTCTCAGATGTAAACATCGGTAAAGGCACTGCCCGTCCACCCCGCTGGACCACGGACAGCACTGTTGCAGAGGTAACCAGTATTCAGCTGGAGTTCCGCGAGCTCAGCCGGCTCACCAATGACCCACAGTACCAGGTATGCCCACTAGGAGTGCTGTCACCTCCCCTCTCTGTGACCTTTGTCCATTGTTATGCTACTGGCTTTATTAATATCTTCATCTTTGTAACTTAGTGTAGTGGCTGACAAAAGCCCTATAAACAGCTTAGATAAGAGCCCCAACCAGATTGTCTTTGCTATAAACTTGGAAAATCAATTAACTGTAAAAAATTGGTAAATCCATTACAATGTCGAATGGAGTTGGTGGCGCGGTCAAAGGGTTTCGAGCACAAAGAAGTGGCAGGAAACCCGTTTGGACTTTAAATTAGGTCATTTGATTGTCAATTGTGTGTCTCCTCACACCATACACTCAGGAATATCTCTATGTACTACTGTGATAACTGCAAAGTGCAAGTTGATAATATTGATGCATCATACTATATCAAGCAGTAACTATAAGTCTGATTGAGTTTCTTTTATTCAGAGCATGAGCTTTCTCTAAAAATCACTCCTTTAACCAATAAAAAAAAGAATGGAATCAAATATGTGAGGCTGGGTGCTGAGTGTGTTCTGTTGTCATCCAGGACATTTTTCACGATCAAAATTGACCTCCCCCTTAAATGTCCTTGTGAAAGAATTAAGACCCTGCTTGTCTCCCAACACCCCCCCAGTCACACACCTCACCCCACCTTGCCTTTACTACCCACAGGTGGCAGTGGACGAGGTGATGAGCCAAGTGCACAATCTGGAGGGCAAACACGACGGCCTGGTGCCCATGTTCATCAACACCAACAGCGGCAAGTTCACCCACCGTGGCATCTTCACACTGGGCGCTCGTGCTGACAGCTACTATGAGTACCTACTCAAGCAGTGGCTGCAGGGAGGCAAGACTGAGACGGCGTAAGTGCAGCCTGTCCAGTTGCCTATTGCTGCAGAGAATTGTGGGTTTTTTTTATTCAGATGGTGTAATCAGTTGTAATTAGAGGGTAAAACAGGTTTTGTGCTCTTGTGGGGTTAATGTATGCTGTGGCTTATTGGAACCACAAGGCCTCGCAACTTATAACTTGACAGTCATAGCCAAGATCACTGATTTGTTGCACAAGCGGTTGATACTTAACAAGCTTTCCTAAGTAGATGTCTTTCAAAAAGGGATCGAGACAGCAGCCTACTTCCAGCATGAAAACATTCCTATTACTCTATTTAATGATGGTGATGTCAAGTTTGGTGGCATTCAGGAAAATACAGCTGTGATGCAAAATAAGCATCTGACGTTTACCAACACAGTTCGTATGGATTGGTACTATGGGAAGACAAACAGATGGTAAATGTTCTAGTAAGATGTCACATTTCAAAGCAAGAAAATTGGAAAAAGTAATTAAATTTTATAATATTTCACAAAAAGTCAAGAAATGTGATGTTAAAAAAAATAGCAGTATTGACATCTGTCTTTGGAAACTCAAAAATGTACCGTACAAACTAAGAAATTCAACTTTGCTAAGTATCCTAAACAAATATTTTTTTGCATAACCATGGTTTCTGAGAACTGCTTCGCATCTGTGGTGCATGGAGTCGACCAACTTTTGGCAATGGTCAACAGGTATTGCAGCCCAGGTCAATTGTACCATGTTCCACAATTACTCTGCGTTTCTTGGTTTTGCCTCATGAACAGCATTTTTTATGTCATCTTACAAGTTTTCTATGGGATTAAGGTCCTGGGGTTGTGCTGGCCACTCCATTAGTTGGATGCTAGATTCGTCTGAAACCATGATTTTGCTCACTTGCTGGTCTGTTTGGGGTCATTGTCTTGTTGAAACGTTCACTTCAAAGGCGTTTCCTCTTCGGCATATGGCAACATGACTGATCCATGATCCCTGGTATACACTGTAGTACGAAAAACATCCCCATATCATGATGCTTGCCCTACCATGCTTAACCGTCTTCACTGTGTACTGTGGCTTGAATTCTGTGTTTGCAGGGACGTCTGAGAAACTGTCTGACCCTTAGGCCCAAAAAGAACAATCTTACTTTCATCAGTTCACAAAATATTACGCCATTTCTTTTCAGGCTAGTCAAGGTGTTTGGCAAATTGTAACCGCTTCAGCACATGTCTTTTCTTTAACAATGGTACTTTGCGGG
This sequence comes from Setipinna tenuifilis, assembly GCA_030347295.1. NCBI lineage: Eukaryota > Metazoa > Chordata > Actinopteri > Clupeiformes > Engraulidae > Setipinna > Setipinna tenuifilis. Next base: position 31,613,285 of record CM059273.1, read on the forward strand.
GGCTTCTTGCTGTTAGATTTGCTTCGCATAGACGTCGTCTGAGTGTAACAGTACTCACAGGCAAATTTAGATCTTTTTTGATCCTCCTGGAGCTGATCATTGGCTGAGCCTTTGCCAGTTTGGTTATTCTCTGATCCATTTGAGAAGTCGTTTTTCTTTTTCTTCCTCGTCTTTCTGGTTTTGGCTGCCATTTTAAAGCGTTTGATATCCTTTTAGCTGAACATCCTATAATTTTCTGCACTTCTTTGTAGGTTTTCCACTCTTCATCAGAACAGTGTCTTGAACGACCCATTTTACTCGGTTTTTCAGGATAAATGCACAGCCAGCATATGCAATGTCAGTTGCCTTGCTCCTTAAGCCCTTTTCCCAATTGGCTCACGAGCAGAAGTGACAAAACATTCGTGTGACAGATAATTTTTTATATGGATCATTAACTGTTGCTGAAATAATCGCATATGAAAAAGCATTCGTACAAAACTCGCACATCTAAAGTGACCGTTGTGCAATGCGGACGCGTTAAATCTTGCGATATATCTTGCGACTATTTTACAATGAAAGCAGGTGTTGTAAGATAGGGTCGATAGTGCGATAGGGTGCCACGATTGATCTGGTAATTGAACGTTTGAACGCGCGACGGTCGTGCAATTATGCAATCCATTGTACGAATGCCCGTACGAGTCAGAGGGGAGTTGTGCTCGGACATTCAGCAAGCGAAGCAGACGGCGATGTGGTATTGATGCAGCAGCATGCATTGGCAATGCTGGTCTGAAACAGGTGATTATACAGAGTTTCTATACAGTATGTCACAAAAGTGAGTACACCCCTCACATTTTTGTACATTTTTTATTGTATCTTTCCATGGGAGAAGTTTAATGATTTCACACTTTTCTACAACGTAAAGTAGGCAGTGTACAGCTTATATAACAGTGCAAATTTGCTGTTCCCTCACACAACTATTAATGTCTAAACCACTGGCAACAAAAGTGAGTACACCCCAAGTGACACTCTCCAATTTATGCCCAAAGTGTCAATATTTTGTGTGGCCACCATTATTTTCCAGCACTGCCTTAACTCTCTTGGGCATGGAGTTCACTAGAGTTTCACAGGTTGCCACTGAAATCCTCTTCCACTCCTACATGACGACATCACAGAGCTGACCTAGAGCTTGAGATCTTAAGCTCCTCCACCTTCCGTTTGAGGATGCCCCACAGATGCTGAATTGGGTTCAGGTCTGGGGACATGCTAGGCCAGTCCATCACCTTCACCCTCACCCAAGGCGCGTCCATCTTGGAGGTGTGCTTGGGGTCGTTACCATGTTGAAATACCGCCCTGCGGCCCAGTTTCAAAGGGGGGGCATCATGCTCTGCTTCAGTTTGTCACAGTACATATTGCCATTCATGGTTCCCTTAATGAAGTGTAGGTCCCCAGTGCCAGCAGCACTCATACAGCCCCAAACCATGACACTTCCTCCATCATGCTTGACTGTTAGCAGGACACAGCTGTCTTTGTAATCCTCACCTGGTTGCTGCCACACACACCTGACACCATCGGAAACAAATAATTTTAATTTGTCTCATCAGACCACAGGACATGGTTCCAGTAATCCATGCCCTTAGTCTGCTTGTCTTCAGCAAACTGTTTGCGGGCTGTCTTGTACATCATCTTCAGAAGAGGCTTTCTTCTGGGATGACAGCCATGCAGACCAGTTTGATGCAGTGTGCAGCGTATGGTCTGCACACTGACAGGCGGTCCCCCTACCCCTTCAACCTCTGCAGCAATGCTGGCAGCACTCCTACGCTTATTATGAAGACACAGCCTCCGGATATGATGCTGAGCACATGCACTCAACTTCTTTGGTCGACCATGGCAAGGCTTGTTCTTAGTAGAGCCTGTGCTCTTGAAGCACTGTATGGTCTTGGCCACTGTGCTGCAGTTCAGTTTCAGGGTGTTGCGAATATTCTTATAACCTAGGCCATCTTCATGTAAAGCAACAATTTTCTTTTTTAAATCCTCAGAGAATTCTTTTCCATGAAGTGCCATGTTGAACTTCCAATGACCAGTATGAGAGAGTGTGAGAGTGATAACACCAAATTTAACTTCTACCCATTTACACCTGGGTTATTGAAAATGATTGCACTGGACAGCATGGCAAATGACTTTGACCAGTGGTTTGAGCGGAGAGTGGCATCATTTATTTAATATTTATTTAACTTTCATAAGTTGTTTTCAAAAGTAGCCTTGGTCCCTTTGTAGAGAAAGAGAAGAGTTACCTGCAGTAGATCTGTGTTGTATTTGCCAGTAATGACCTCCAGGTGGTAGAGTTCTACAATGCCTCCAGCCTGATGTAACATGATTCCAGGCTCTGTGAAGGTAAGTATTCAGTTGGGTGTGTTGTGAAGACATCACATTATATTACATTTTGCAAATGCTGTTATCCAGAGTGACTTGCAATGAATTAGTCGCAGGGAATTAGAGACCGTACCCTTGGAGCAATATGGGGTATGGATACAGGACAGTGCTAGTTATTCACTCCCCCACCCACATTTTTCCTACTGGTACAGGATTTGAACATGCCACCCTCCAAACCCAAGACCAACTTGTTAAACATTTGGTCATAGCTGCCACGTGACGGCATCAGGTTTTGCATAAGGAAAGTGTATTTTCATTGTATATTTGATGGACCCCCTCTGTGTGTCTTCATCAGTGCCGACTGAGAGACTTAGTGCCATTTCTCAAGGTGTGGCACCCGTGGTGCAGGCTGCTACTAATGGGATTGCCTCTGTGAGAGAGGTAATTGGAGGTGCGGAGTGTTGATTCATGTGTTACTCTCTTAAATTTGACATTTAACGGTGGCATACGGATTGTCTTGGCACTTAAGCTAAACATATCAGTGTTGAGCATGCGGATTGTGTATCCTTGTGTATCTCAAACAAGTTCAGCAGTAGTAGTGGAAGCGACATATTTGCACAATTGCTTTGATGTATTCGAAGTTTCTGTCATTGATGTCTTAATGTGTTTGACAAAGCATCACAACACCAATGCTTGTAACTGCCTCCACCTGTCAGCTATAAACATGGAAATATTTTATGGAGGCTGAAATGTGCCATGGATAATTTATTAAATAGACCTTATATAAATAATTAAATAATTCAAGAAATAATTCATTAAATGTGTCGTTAATTTAGTAAAAGTTTAATTAAATGATTAAAATTGATGTTAAGTATATAATTAATTGAATCCTGATTTATTTAATGTAATTGTTTATATATATTTATTTAGCTATTTAATTAATTATAGAATTCTATTTAATTATTTCATAGTGCATGTGTTGCAGCATTTCATGAAATAATTTTATCTGTCAACCCCACCCATCAAAGTCAGTGGGCGGAACTAACGCCAATCTGGTGTGATCAATTGCTTTGGTCTTCACTTTGCAGTCTGACGACAATGTTCAGAAAACATGGCGGGTACAGATGATGTTAATCAAATCTGTAGAGCAGTGGCGGATGCTGGTATTCCAAAGAGGGGAAGCTCACTGCCAACTTATTCATAAAGTTTGTCCATTTACTTATACGTTAATTCTACCCTTCGTTTCTTCTCTAGAAAATGGTCTGCCATAGTGCTCTGCTAGCGGGCTAGTGCAGGTGTGCTAGCGGGCTAGTTAAGTAGCACTAGCGCCAACCTACCTAACAGTATGATTCTAACGAAACGAAATTAAAAACGAACAAGAAAATTGTAATAAACCAAACCGGAAATAAGTGTGAGTGCGATTTATATACAGTGTAAGAAATGAACAAGTATTTTTTCAGAGGTTCACCAATCAACACGGGGACTGCTTGAAGTCCACACCAGCAAAACTCCGCCCACCATTCCATTCACCCCCAGAGACGCTCTGCGTCCAGGGGCGGGAGAAAAAAATGGCATTTCTCCAATGACCATCCAGTTTCCATGCATAGAAAATTAGGCGTACGTACTGGCCCATTGAAGTGCATTGACGCTGGACGTCTATGAGGAAATGTGTTGGCCATAGGCCATGAGAACAAAGTGGAATGCTAAGTTAACAACACCAACTCAGTTGATTTGTGATAATGGGCCTATTATTAACAACCTGGTGTTTGAAATGAACATGTTTTAAGGCATTTTGTAAACATTTGACCATTACAATTTTTTTTACATTTTAGGGGAAGCTTCCCTTGCAGTCTTAGAGAAATCTCCTCTGCTGAACAGGTGTTCGAGCAGCAGGAGGTTCCTGTGACTGTGAAGAGGATGTTCCTTGTTCTGGAGCATTTCTTATAGCTTCTTCAATTAAATTAGCTGCTTCCCTGAGGAGCTCTGGGCATTCGTGATGTTATACGTTTCATATGTTTGGTCGGTCGGACTGATACCATGTCCAGCACACTGGCTGTTTGGCAGGCAGCACATGTCACGATATGGCTGTGGGGCTGATACCACAGGCTGATACCAGAGCCGTATTCTATCTACGGCTCTGGCTGATACAAGCGAACAGCGCCACCCAGTGTATACAATTGTAATTGTGTGTCCGATGATCATCATCTCTACTATCGATCGGCTACGTCTTATTTTGCAGGGAAACCAATCAGGTGTTAGGACCCGCCTACTGACTTTGATGAGTGAGGTTGACAGATAAAATTATTTCATGAAGTGCTGCAACACACGGGTTATGAAATAATTAAATAGAAAGCAATACCTAATTAAATAGCGAAATAAATAAATATATGTATACATTTACATACATTACATAAATCAGGATTCAATCATATATATATATTTATTCTCAATTTTAATAATTTAATTACATTTTTAATAAATTAATGACACATTTAATTAATTATTTAAAGGTCTATTCAATTAATTATCCGTGGCACATTTCAGCCTCCATAATATTTTGTATTAAATGAAGCATGTCTTGAAAACAGTCTTCAAACCTGGTGGTACACATTTACAGTAGCCTTGAACATGTCCATAGACCTGTGTTAGAGGACTGCAAATGGCTAGACAAAATAAAAACTCAAAGCATTTAGAAAAAAAAAAAAAAGAAAATACTGCCCTGGGTTAGCAGTTACAGGCAGTCTGCATATATGAAAAAGGTGATGTCACCTGTATCCCTGATACAGTTACACCTACGTTGATATGTGGTTGTATGCCAGCGCAGTCTTTGTATTGATGTTTGAGACAGAAGATGCTCTTTGAAAATATTTGGATGCTGTGTTGTTTTAAATGAGTATTGGTTTGTGTGTGTGTGTGTGTGTGTGTGTGTGTGTATGTGCATGTGTGTTTACTTGTATGCATTTGTGTGTGTATGTTGTACAGTCTGTTGGAAGACTACATCCAGGCGATTGAGGGCGTGAGGAAGAATCTGCTGAAGAAGACTCAGCCCAGCCTGCTGACGTTTGTGGGGGAGCTGTCTCACGGCCGCCTCAACCCAAAAATGGTACCGGTGACCAAGGCAGGAAAAGAAACGACTAGTCTTTTCACTGCCATGTATTCCAAGTCTAATTAAGATTTCATCAGCCACTGTTACTTTGTCTGATGGCATATTAAAAGTAAATGGCTAATTAAATGTCTGGGAGGGTGACTCAGACATGCTCTGGCAGTGGGGCTAGTTGTCTGTGGCTGAGAAAGTCGGGGATAATAGCAGAGGAAGGGTATTTGTGATCGGTGCAGTAGTTTAAAACGTGGACTATCCCTCTCCTCTTTCTAGCACACACACACACGCCCATATGCAAAAGCACATCAACACATACACTTACACATAAACACGGCTGTTACTCCACCAAAGACGTAATGTTTGTTGTGTAACTGCACAATAGATAAACAAAGCTCTGGAAATGTGTAGCGTCTTGGGCCAAAAAAGGTCCATAAAATTCAGTAGCGTCTCCGTGTTTAATGCTGGCTCAACATATTTGGATATTTGGTTCAATGTCCTCTAGCATTGTGAGATGGAACATTTGGCTTTGGTTTGTTGGTTGGTTTGGTTTGGTTGTGCTTTTCTGAGAACCCCTTTGGTGTTCTGTATATTTCTGTTACCCTTTACCCCTTTTCTGTCTATCTCTTACTACTTACTTACTACCCCCCCCCCCCCCCCCCCCCCCACACACACACACACACACACACACACACACATACTTACTTCTCTCAGGACCACTTGGTGTGTTTCCTGCCTGGCACACTGGCGCTGGGCGCCCACAATGGCCTGCCCCCTGACCATATGGAGCTGGCCAGGGAGCTGATGAAGACATGCCATCAGATGTACGCCCAGATGGAGACAGGCCTGAGCCCAGAGATCGCTCACTTCAACCTGCAGGCCCGCAATGGACGCGATGTGGAGGTCAAGGTGCGCTTACAGAAATGGAGGCTTTTCAAATCCTGCACAGAGTTGCTCCTGGGTCTGCTCTGTAACTCTGTTAGATGCACAGTTGTGAAGAACCCTGTCCAATTTACGAGAAACTCACAAAGAACAATTTTAATATATCATATATCATGAATTTAATATGTCAAAAGTGAGTGCACTCAAACTGTACAAACTTGCATACAAACTTATGTACAAAGCGTATATATTCTAAAGTAGTCAGTGTACATCGTGTGTAGCAGTATAGATTTACTGTCCTTTAAAAATAGTTCTACACAGGCATTTTTGTATAACAGGCAACAAAAGTGAGTCCACTCTGAGTGATCACTGTACATATCATTCAACCATGCAAAGCTGCTTCTCCATTTCATCATGGTTATGTTTTGATCCACCTGTGTAGATTTAGAACTGCGATGAAGTGAAGACTTTGAGGAATTACATGAATGAGGCCAGCATTCATTTTAGTCTCTTTTAAATATGTTCATATACAAAGGGCAGTGAGTGACCATTAAATACTAGAAGTCTGTCTACCTCAAGGTGATGTGAGTGAAAAAACTTTTTGGGCATTGGCCCTGATGTTGTTAACACCCTCTGTGCTGCAGCCCGCTGACAGACACAACCTCCTCCGGCCTGAAACAGTGGAGAGCCTGTTCTACATGTACAGGTACACCCACGACTCCAAGTACAGGGACTGGGGCTGGGAGATTCTGCAGAGCTTCAACAAGTACACCAGAGTGAGTACACACCAAATGCCAACATGAGTATAAGTTTCCACACACTGCTTGGGAGGGGGATAAAGTATGCAACTATGCAAAAAACAGAAGTATAGTTGTGCAGGCACATCTCTTTGGTTTTTGTCTCATATTAACTTGGTCGGGCTTTGTCTCTTTCGCTCTGTAACCAATGCCCACGATCTGTTTGTCTCTCAGTGCTATCCTTTGTCTTTTCCCCACTCTCTGTTTCCTAGGTGCCCACGGGTGGCTACACATCCATCTCCAATGTACGAGACCCAGTGAGCCCCGGCCCACGGGACAAGATGGAGAGCTTCTTCTTGGGAGAGACCCTCAAGTACCTCTTCTTGCTCTTCTCGGATGACGAAAAGGTCATCAGCCTGGACAAGTACGTCTTCAACACCGAGGCCCATCCACTGCCCATCTGGCCCTCTGTCTCTTGAGTGGACGTGACGCAACAGGAGCAACCTTCCTTTCCTCGTCTTCTTCCTCCTCACCCTCAGTAGACACAACACAGATTGAGAGAGAGAGAGCATTAATCTCGAACAAGACCTGGTGTGTGGAGGTTGGCAGCTGTTCGGGAGTGAGCCTTGCTGTGAGGTGAGACGGTAATGAAAGAGGTTTGTAATGAAGACATAAACTGTGTCTTCTTCCTTTTACCTTACCTCTTATCCCTGGACTGTCTTCGATTCTCTTAGGTGAAGGTAATGAAAATTCCAGATGTGGAGAGTGTGTAAATGTTAGATCTATATCAAACACTTTAAAATAAAGAACACCTTGTTCTGGAGCAAAGGCAGGCTCTTTTTTTATTTCTCTGCGCTGTGATATGTTGGAGGAATGCAAAACACACAGCGCGCTTTTGTCTCTTCGCTTCTTCCATGTTGGAAGACTGAACAAAGACTGTGGATAATCTGCCAATCTGATAAGGAACATCGTTTGAGGACCTGATATCTGCAGTTCTGGGAAGCAATTGCTAATTTCAAAGGTTGTGTAATTCTCCTGAAAAAGAAAACATCAGACAAGCCAGTGGAAACTGAGAACTTGCGGAGTGGCCAGGGAGGAATGTTCTGTTGGACTTGTCCACTGTGATTAGCTCCCTGGTGCTCCCATCATTTGTAATATTTTGTATACAGTGTATCATAGCCAACACTATCAAAGATTCATCTAAAAGACTTTAAATCTCCATGGGGCCAGAGAAAGGATAAATGTACATTAATGGGAAGATTTTTTTAAAATGTTTGAATAATATTTTACATAAATGTGTAAAGTTTTTCTGGGTTCTACATGCAGCTATTTGGGTAGCTTTTAATGCCATGGTGTCTGTATTTAAAAAAGCCTAGTTTGTGTGGTCATGCCAGTCAAATGCCTATTTATTTTGATAGTTTAAGGTTTTTTTTTGACCATTTTTTATATCAGAATTCTGTGGACAGTGTCTTTACATGCGGAACATCTAGACAGCTTCTAATGCCGTTGTGTGGGTTTTCATTTTTAAAAAAAAAGCCTAGTTTGAGTAAGGTCATGCAAACGGCTAATTATTTTGATAACGTTTCAATATTTTTATTATATCAAAATTCTGTACAGTGAATGTCATTTGCATTTGCCTCTTGCTGTTCTGATTGAGTGTGTTTTAGTTTTTTTTTTTCTTTTTTTTTTCATATGACCTCTGCACTTTGTTTTATCTGTTTCCCTTTAAGTTGTGTACAGAGAGACAATGTAACTGCATTCAGTCAAATATAAATGCACAGTAGGCTCCAAAACACAGTGGATGTATGTCTCCTCACCAGTGACAGATGCAGAGAAAGTTTTCCAGTCTGCACTTGTTGAAAGGCGAGTAAGTGGGTCAATTTCGCAATTTGACTGAATTTGGTTTGTTGAAGTCGAAAAATAGTCTCTTGTCAAAGGCCTGTTTTTTTGCTTCAGCAGTTTTAATTACAGACCAAATGTTACCAATTCAACTGTCATCTACAGGAAGAAGGGGTAAAAATAATAAAAAAACAACCAAATACATAGTGCAAAATGATAGTGTGAACACTGTACACTGTCTGTACACTGAATCTGAGGTGCACCATGTGAACTGGTTCTCTTTCTTTCTGTATACACTTACAAGTCCTCTTGTTTAAGGACCTCTTGCGCAAGAGTCAAACAGCATAGCCATGGGTCAGGGAATGGCATGATGGCAGCTTTTAGCTTACGCAAGCTGCTCATCCCACATGCACAGCAATTGACCTGCCAATGCCACTAATTGTCCTAATGGGTAAACGAAATCCAGATAAGACGTTACTTGATGCAGTAATAAAATGAATACTGTGTGTATTTAATTTAAAAAGACTTCCCACAGCCATGTTGCCCCTTTTGCACTTGAGTATTGATTTATGTCTTTATTTTTTACTTCAGTTCATTACAGGCAGCTGATATCTGCAAAACAGCTCTGGGATATAAATAATTAATTGAGAATTAGTGAAGTTAATGAGAATGATTAGACATACAATCTTTTGTATACCTCCTTTTGGCAGAGACTTTAATTTATATTAACCTCATCTGCTTGCTTCACCCACAGATGTTATCATTTTTTCTTGCACAGCAAGCATAATAATTTGAATTTAAAGTGCTTAAAGGAGAAGTTTTGTGTGCATCAATCTATAGCTCTGTTGTTTAAGGTCACCGAGCGCTGTTAATGGGAAAAAGAAAATTTGATACAACATAGACCCAATAACACCAACACTAATTGAATGGGGCATAGAAACCCATTCAGTTAGTATTAGCTACCACTTCATCATACAGTCAATGCTGCTTTAAAATTACTCATTCCTTTTTCTACTTATAGCACTCTGACCTCGAGCAACAGGGCTATAGATTGATTTAGTAGAGTTCAGCAAAACATGAGTTGCGCTCTTTTCAAAAGTCCTTTTTAGTTCTGGTGCGGTAGTCAAATGAAGCATAGACCTGGCCAGGAGGGACACGCACACAGAGTGACAGACTCCAAAGAGTTTATTTTCAGAGCATTTTTTGAAAAACTTTTAAAGGGAGCCTTACCAAGAAGAGTGCAAAAAGAAAAGAAAAAAAAACAGTGCAAATGTTTCAGTCCCCCTGGACCTTCCTCAGTGCAAACCGGGTGTAACAGTGAAGCCATCTTTTATAGAGTTCAGCAGATGCCACCAATTAGTGGCCAATTAGCCACATACCAATCACAGACTAGAGTCAGTTAACAGGGAAAAACAATTTACAAACATTACACAGCATTACAAAAACATGACACATCCAGCTCTTCATTCATTCCATTAGGATGCTAGAGTTCTCCAGCTCTAGGATGCTGGAGTTTTCAAATAGTAAATATATCTACATTCACATTAAAGTAAGGATTTATCAGTGTCGCCACCTCGTCTGTTTGGAGTAATCAGGTCAATGCCACAAAAGTCAAAGTCAGTAATTGAATGATTGCCATCAGCGAAGTGCCTAGCCACCACAGATTTGGCATCTTCTCTGCGGATGGCACTCTTGTGTTCGTTTATCCTACATCTTAGCTGTCTTTTGGTTTTGCCAACATACTGAATACCACATTTTGTGCACACTAGAAGGTAGACAACATTGGTTGATCTACATGTAATGAATTTTCTAATCCTATATTCCTTTTTTGTAACAAAGCTAGAAAACACATTCACTTTTTTAGTGTTGGAGCAAGCAGCACAATTGCGACATGGGAAAAAACCTGTGGCATTGTGTAAGCGTTCCATATGGCTTGGCCCTCTATAAGAGTCTGCATGAACAAGACCATCATGGATTTTTTTGCCCTGTAAAAGGAGAAGAGTGGCAGTGTATTGAAAATGTCTTTCCCAATGTCATCTGCAGACAGAATATGCCAATGTTTTTTAACCACATCACAAATAGCACGGCCAAGTGGTGAATAGGTGGTATTGAACACACAGGAAACGTTTTTCTGTTTTTTTACATTGGTGTTATAGCAGATCATTTCTATTTCGCTCATTAGCTCGTACAAACGCCTCATCCAGAGATTTTCTGGGGTATCCTCTTTCAATAAACTTTTGGGAGAGCTTGTGGGCCTCCACCTGGAAATCCTCGTCCCTTTTACAGATACGCCGTACTCTAAGGAACTGGCTGTAAGGCAATCCATGTTTGAGGGGGGTGGGATGATGGCTTGAGTAATGTATTAAACTGTTTCTGTCAGTGGGTTTTGTGAAAAGGCTAGTGTAAATGTCCACTCCATTGATAGATTGATTTACACTGAACTTCTTAAAGTTGTGCAGTTTTACTGAATTTATTACACTTACACGTTGGCCTTTGTCTCAAACACACTGCAGTTTTGGGCTGGTTATTTTGTCACTTTTGTTTTCAAAGTCTAGACCCAGGTAAATAAAATGTACAAAAAAAGAATGAAAAAAGAGTAAACTAAGAAGGAAAATGTTTAATAAAAAGTAAAAAAATGTATTCAGCATCTGTCTTTTTTCTATGTGGAATTGCTGTGTTTCGAAAAGCCTAATTATTTCCTTCCCTTTATCCTCTTGTAAATACAAACCCCATCCTCAGAGAGCTAAGCTATCATTTTGGGAAATATTTTGGTAGTTACAGTATGCCAGATGGGTTTAGTGGGAGACTGGCATGTGTCACAAAGCATGTTTGTAAATTGTCTAGGTTTATGTCTAACAGTTTTGTGGAGACAAAACATTCAGCGGCCAATGATGCAATTAGTCACAGGCAAAACGGTACCAGTCAGTTTTATGGTTTACATTATTAGCTGGTCTCTCTGCCACTCTAGTACAAGAGCTGGACAATGATCATTGGGTGCCAAGCAGCAAAAAATGTCAAAAGTGAAACTAAATTTTCACAGGTCACAAATATTCCATAAACTTCCAGAAACCTGGGAAATATAATCTTCAGACCAAGCGTCATCCAGGAACCTATGTGGCAATTTGATCAGTGAAAGCGTTTGCATGTCACAGCCAATCAAATTGGCCAGCAAAGGCACCAATTTAGGTCATATCTTGGATGTATTGTAACCATGCTTCTTGACAACATCCCAAGAGGTCAAGACAAATTTCTTGCAGTCTGGCCACTAGGGGGTGCTGTAAAAAACAAAAATGTGTTTTGAGATTAGACTTTGTTTTGGGTTCTGGTAGTGATGGGCAAATGAGACGGAGCTCCGGAGCACGTCTCGATCTTTCTGAAAGAAATTGCTCCGAAGCACTGCCTCGGACTTCGTCTCGCAGCAGCCGCTGCAAGTGTTGAAGTGTCGGTCCCTTCCCCGACTGCTTCGCTCTGTGTGTCAGTCGCGTCAATGTATCGAAGCGTTTCATTGGCTCAGCGAATGTTCCGCTCTGCGATTGGTTCAGAGCTTCAGAGTGTCAGCACGCTTCCGTGGTTTGAGTGCTAAACTGCTACAGTATAAAAGATGCACCAATATTTCTTAAAATGATGGGTAGTGAGGAGTATTGTGTGACGTTAGTGGAGATTTTGGCGACTTTTGATTTTCGAGAGTTTGGGAGTTTTGGATTCCCAAATCATGGGCTGTGTGCCAGTTTGCAATAATTAAATGTGTCCACTAGAGGTCAGTGTTTCTCTAAGGCCTCAGACACTTCGAACCATTTGACACGATTTTCTGAGTGAGGCATCAATGCTTCACAAGGCTCCATTTGCCCATCACTAGGTTCTGGTCATAGCTTGGCATGTCCCAGTGATGGCCTTTTAATGCTTTTCATGTCAGCAAATCAAATTCAGTAGGAAGGCCACCAGACAGGAAGTAAACTTATATCTTGGCAACACATCACTGCCAAATTTGGTTATATGATACAAGACTACATTCTAAATAATCACAATTAATTTGGTGTCATGTGGCAACGCGGGGGGGGGGGGGGCAAGTAGTAGCCTAAGTAAGCAAAATTGTGTTTAGGCTTATATCTATAACTCTGTTTTGGTTTGAAACTAAATAATCATGTGTTGTAAATCCTTGGATTAAGACAAGTTCAACAATCCCCATGACATCTGTTTCTGCCTCTAAATTCTCCTGCTATTTTAGAAAAAGTTGAAAGTGAGACTACATTTTTACAAGTCACATATTTTGTCCAGTATTCCTAAAACTTTCATAATCTGCAGACCAAGCCTGACAAAGTAATCACCCTGGTAATTTTATCAGTGAAAGAGTTGTAACCATATTTGACACTTCAGACCCAGTAAGGATAAGGCATAACAAAAATGGAAACCTTTGATCATTAGGTGGTGCTCTTGAAGGAAAAAAATGTATTTTTGCTTATAACTCATGATGTGCTTATATTAAATGCATACATCTTTAGTGTGTTAATGGGGGGAAATCTCTCGAGACAAAAACATGCAAAATTATCACAGCAACCTGATTATAATAGCAGGCATATTAAATATTTTGAAAATGAAACTAAATTTTCACCAGCCACATATTTTGGTCAATTATTTCAAAACCTGACACAAATGACCTCTAGACCAAGACCAATAAACTGCATATATCGGTTGTGTGGTCACTGAAAGTGTTTGCACATCACAGCCAACTCATGGCAAAGGTACCAAACAGGAAGGAAGGTCATATCACAAGAAACACTTCATATGTGCCAACCAAATTTAATAGATGCACTTGCTAGAGGGAACTGTTATAGGAAAAATTGTACAGGTCATGTTACAGTCAGATGCTTGGCTCCCTCATCACTGCTTGCAGCTATATTTTGGGGAATGATGTTAGATAAGTATGTACAGGATAAGGGGAAACGCATTACTCCCAATTCATCCATTTAGTGCCTCTGTCTATACATAAAACATAAATAGTAGAATCTGTTTGTCTTGCCTTAGTGACCAGGATCCCCTCTGTTGTGCCCCAAACCAGGTGCAGTGAGCTGTCTGGGGAACGCTTGAGTTCAAATGAGTTCACTTCACTACTGGTACTGACTGTTCTGCCATGGCTCTAAACTCTGTTACTGCTGTCTGTAATTGATTGCTTCTTTGTTGCTCTGCATGTGTCTCTACTTGCTGGCTGAATTGTTTCGCCGCATCATGGGTCTTAAACCACACTTAGTTGTCTGATGAATTGGCTGTGACCAGCTTTAACATGGCAACGGCGCGGTCGATACCAGTCGCCGTCGCGACTGCTCCCTATAGATTGTGTATTATATATATTTGTGCCTTTATTTTCTGCATATTCGTCTCTACAACATCTGCCAGGATTACGTATGACTTTGAGGCACTCCTGAAAATAGAAACAAGCAGTCTTTACGTCCAACCTGGAATTATATTCGATACTTCAAATTGGCCGAGGGAGATACTCAGGGATTCGAACGCAAACAGTGGATACGGACCAAGATGCCGCAGGAAGAAACATCGAGGAAAACGGGCCGGAGTTCGAAACAGACTTAGGAAAAGAGCACATCGACCACCTTTGCCAAGTATACTCCTTGCAAATGTACAGTCTTTGGAAAACAAACTAGATGACATCAGGGCCCGTATCCGCTACCAGAGAGATATACGTGACTGTAACATCATCTGTTTCACGGAAACCTGGCTTTCTCCAGCAGTGCCAGACCATGCTATTACACCATCTGACTCGCGCTCTGTGTTTCGCTCGGACAGGACAGAAGGATCTGGCAAATCGAAAGGAGGAGGCGTCTGCTTCATGACCAATAACAACTGGTGTGCGCCTGGGAATGTGTCCATTCTGTCCCGCTCCTGTTCGCCTGAGTTGGAACACCTAGCTATTCTGTGCCGCCCGTTTTATCTGCCACGGGAGTTTTCTGCTGTCATCTAAGTTGCTGTCTATATTCCACCTCAAGCAAACACTGCCACCGCTTTGTCATCACTCCACGATATAATTTCCAAACACCGCACAGCCCACCCAGACGCTGCACTGACAGTGGTCGGTGATTTCAACAAAGCAAATCTGAAGCATGTACTGCCAAACTTTTTTCAGCACATCTCTTGTCCAACGAGAGGGAGAAAAACTTTAGACCACTGCTACTCGCCATTCAGAGATGGATACAACGCGTCCTCTCTTCCAGCCTTCGGAAAATCTGACCATGCAGCTATTCTGCTACCGAAGTATATACAAAGACTTCGCCGAGAGCCTCCTGCTTCGAGAGAGGTCAAACGATGGTCTGATCATTCAGAAGCACTGCTCCAAGATGCGCTGTCTGAGGTGGATTGGGACATGTTTCGGGAGAGCTCTGTTGACATAGACGAATTTACAGACGTGGTGACGTGTTTCATCTCGGAACTGGCCTCTAACATCATCCCCACGGTAACTGTGAAAATCTATCCAAATCAGAAGCCATGGGTTGACAGAAGTATTCGCGAAGCTCTGAATGCACGAACAACTGCTTATAATCAAGGTCTTCTATCTGGTGATATGGCGCCGTATAAATCATCGCGCTATGAGCTCAGAAAAGCAGTCAAACGGGCCAAAAAACGATACAGAGAGAAAGTGGAGTCGAATCTCAGTAACAACGACAGCAGAAGTGTATGGCAAGGTCTGAAGATGATCACAGATTATAAAAAGCCGCCTTTAACCATGGCCGGGGACGCAAATCTAGTCAACGATCTCAACGCATTCTATGCGCGCTTTGAGGTCAGTAACGAGAGCACAAACACGAACTATCTGCAGCATTAATCACTACAACTGGTGTTGAAGTTAATACACAGACCACCAGTCTTTGTCCTCTACTGCAAGTGTCTGAGCATGACGTTAGGAGGGTATTTAAGAGAGTGAACAGCAGAAAAGCAGCTGGGCCAGACGATATTCCAGGAAGACTGTTAAAATCATGCGCTGATGAGCTTGCACCTGTTTTCACAACTATATTTAACCTCTCCTTAGCAAGTTCCACTGTTCCCAGTTGTTTTAAGAGATCAACCATCATACCTGTACCAAAGAAAGCCAACCCAAGCTGTATGAATGACTATCGTCCTATTGCTTTAACATCTGTTGTAATGAAGTGCTTTGAGAAGCTTGTTAAAAATATAATCTGCTCATCAGTCCCTGGCTCATTAGACCCCCTTCAGTTCGCCTATCGTGAAAATAGGAGCACCGATGATGCCATCTCATATGTCCTTCACTCCACACTCTCTCACCTGGATAAAGGGAAGGGTAACTATGCAAGGTTACTATTTATTGACTATAGCTCAGCATTTAACACCATTGTGCCCTCTAAGTTAGTTGACTCGCCAAGCTGCAAGATATTGGTCTTAGTCCTTCCCTTTGTGCATGGATTTTCAACCTATTATCCAATAGACCTCAAGCAGTAAAGATTGGTAGCTTTTCCTCAAGTTTGATCACCCTCAGCACTGGCGCGCCCCAAGGATGTGTTCTCAGTCCTTTGCTCTACTCCCTTTATACCTATGACTGCTCAGCCATTCACAGTTCCAACTGTATAGTGAAATTTGCTGATGATACAGTGGTGGTAGGTCTCATCTCCAACAACGATGAAACAGCCTACCTAAACGAAGTTGAGATGCTGTCATCATGGTGTGTGGAGAACAGCCTAGAGCTCAATGTCACCAAAACCAAAGAACTGGTGGTTGACTACCGAAGGGGGAAACAGCCAGACTACGCTAAATTAGAAATATATGGTGCCCCTGTGGAAAGGGTGAGCTGCTTCAACTATCTAGGAATTAATATCTCTGAGGATCTATCCTGGTCACCACAAGTCTCATCGATAGTGAAAAAGGCAAGACAGCGTCTGTACCACCTGAGGAGATTAAGGAAGTTCAAAATTCCATCTGAGATGCAGAGGTCATTTTACACTGCCACTATTGAATCTATAATTTCTGGAAACATCTCAACATGGTTTGGCAACTGCACGTCTCAGGATAAGCTCGCCCTGCATAGAGTTATACATTCTGCTGAAAAAATCACCAGGACTAGCCTACCAGGACTGCATGACATATATCAAGAAGATCTAAGACTAGGGCAAAAAGAATAATGAAAGACATTCACCATCCCAGTTTCACTATGTTTGAAAAGCTGCCCTCTGGGAAACGTCTACGTTCAATAAAGTGCAGGACAGAAAGACTACGCAGGAGTTTCTTCCCTCAAGCCATACGCTTTTTAAATACTTAGGACACCTCTTTTATTTTTCTATTATTTATTATTTTTACACAAAGGGAGTAGTCACAGCACCCATTTCACTGTGTGTTGTGCCAGCACAAGAACACATGTGACAAATAAAATCCTGTTATCCTGTTAACAGTTTCTTTTTTAGATTCTGATGCACAATTACTCTGAGTTCCCAGTCAGTCAGCCATATTTTTTAAAAAATGGCTTTGAGAAGTAACTGCATTTGTAGCAGATGTTTCAGTGTTCTACAGGAGTGCAGTGGTTTCTGTGACAAATCCCTGTAGACTGTAATACATGATGACCATCCATGAACTCCCGTTTGTGTATGTGCATGTTTGTGTATACAACTGAGCCTGCCCCATTGTGCTGCACACAGACAAATCTTGAGTTTACAGTATGTATTGTCAAAGGCCAGGTATCGTCTGAACCAAAGTGAGTTGTTCATAAATTTGTCAGTGTAAAACATGTTTTGACATTTGTCTCTGCGTGGTTTGATACAATGTTTGTATCTCATAATATTTATACTTATTTGATTGCAAACCTAAAGCTGTATAATCTCTATATGCTCATGAAGAGGGTTTGGCAGCCAGCCTTGCAACGCTCAAAGCAAGGAGAGGCCTGTGTATGTGGAGGATGATCCAGTAGTTGCTTGGCTAATTTTACACACTTGTTTAGTTGTTTTTTTTTTTTTTTTTTTTTTTTAATTTTATTTTACTAGAGGGGGTTACTAGAATGTATGTGTGTGAGTGTGTTGGGGGGGGGGGGTGTTTGAGTGTATATGTGTGTGTATGTGTGTTTGCATGGATATGCTTCAGTAGTTAGCATGCGTATAAGGGGTATGTTCTGAAATGTCCGGGGCATGGGGATCTGGATGAGCCCCCTCTAGGAGGATGCGGGGAGGGGGGGAGGGGGGGGGGAGAAACAAGGGAAAAACAAGGGAAGGAGGGAAAGACGGGAATTGACTTCCTCTGACCGCTCCAACCTTCAGCGCATCAAAGGGACAGGCCGAACTCCAGCGGGGGGAGAGGACAGGGAAGGACCGCTGCAGAGCCACCCAGACCACCCCCACCCCCGGCCCCAGCCCCCACCCTCCCGACCAGAACAGGGGCCCAAGCCCCAACCAATCCATGAGCCTCACTGGCCCTATGATGTGTTTTATGTGGTGTCTAAATGCATTAAAAAGAGGAGGGGGGGGGTAGAGCAAAGGGGGAGACTCCCCCCTGCCGCCCCCCCCCCCACCCTTCCTATGAGTTGGGATTGCATATTATTCTAAAATGTATTGCATTAAAAGAAGTGGGGTGCAAGCTAATTTGGGCCCTTTTACAGGCCCCTGTACCGAGCACCCCACCTCGGCCCTGACATAGTGGGGGTGTTTGTGTTCTTGTGTGAAAATGTGTGAACTTTTCTGAGTCGGCTGATGTAGAGCATTAAAAAGTGAGGCCCACAGATCAGAGGAAGCCCGGTCCAATCCAGGGGATGGTGTGGGCCGTAGCAGACGCAGCGGGGGAGAGGCCCCACCGTGGCCCCACCATGGCCAGGACCCCCCACACAAGTCAGCCCGCCCCCCGGCTCCTGGAGGCCAGAGCAGTGCAGAGGAGACTGATTATACTTGGGGGAGTGGGTCTAGATGGGAAGAAAAAAAAAAAAAAGAAAAAAAAGGGCGAAAAGGGTGGAGGGGGGCTCACCATGTCTCAGGCAGAGAGGGACATTCATGACTGTAAGAATTTGGAAAGTGATGACCAGGTTAAGTTATGATACGGGATATTTGAGGTTTCTAATGAAATGTGGTCTAGTAATAGGTTTTTCCAGGCGGATATGTGAATTTTGTTCTTTGATTTCCAGTTCATGAGGATAGTTTTCTTGGCGACAGCTAGCGCAACCAATAAGATTTTGCTATTAAAGTGATTCAGGTTGGATAGTGTGGATAATGTGGTATCTCCAAGCAGACAGAGTGACGGGGAGGTTGGGATGCAGCAGCCAAAGAAAGTGGAAAGTAGACCTGTTACCTTCTCCCAGAATTGTTTTATGGGGGTACAGTGCCAGAGTGCGTGAATATAGGTGTCCGGGCAGTTTTGGGTGCAGTGGGGGCAGATGTCTGTTGAGAAGCCCATGCAAAACAATTTGTGTCCCGTGAGGTGAGTTCTGTGGATAATTTTGTATTGGATTAATTGTAAGTTTGTATTTTTGGTCATGAGAAAGGTGTTTTTGCAGACTTGAGCCCAGAAACTGGCATCTGTGGAAATAGAGAGGTCTAAATCCCATTTGGCAGATGGTAGGTTCATACTGGTGTCAGTTTGTATCAGTAGCCCCGTTTACATGGACACAAAATTTCACTTTTAATCTCTTTATTTACAGAAACCGATTAAAAACGTCCCATATATACAGTCAAATAATCGGATTCAAATGAAACCGTTTAAATTTTCAAACCGATTAAAATAGGTGGTTTACACCTTTCTTCAAACGCGAATCTCTTTATTTGAGGCTCATATAAACAGTTCGGTAGAATTCTAATAATCTGATTAAATTCAATCGGATTCAAAAAAGGTGTCCATATAAACAGGGCTACTAGCTTATAGATTTTGGATAGTAGCTTTTTTGAAGATGATATATTAATAAGATTTAGGACGGGTGTAGCGAGTTCTAAATTGGGTGTTGGGGTATTCATAGTGGATATGATTGTTGATTTAATCTGTAGATATTGCAGGAAGTGCTTGTTGGTGGTGCCAAATTTCTGGACCAAGTCTGTAGAAAATTTGCTGTTTGTAAATAAGTGCTGTAGGTGTGTAATGCCTTTATCTTTCCAGGTGCAGAAATTGAGTGTTTGTTTGTTGCAAGTGAGATCTGGGTTGTTCCAAATTGGGGTGAGCTTAGAGGGTGAGTGCTTGGTGTTAGTGATGTTGTGGAATTTCCACCAGGCTGTCAGACTCGAACAGATGGTAGGGGCTTTGAAACAGGGGTGTTTTTTGATTGTTGGAGTAAGAAATGGTAGATCTCAAATCAGGAGGTCATTGCAAATTGTCTGTTCTAAGTCTAACCAGATAACATCAGATTGATTATGGTGGATCCATTTGTATACATATTGGAGATGGTTTGCCAGGCTATACAGAGTGAAATTTGGTGCGTCTAATCCTCCTAGGGACTTGGGTTTTTGAAGGGTTGCTAGTTTGATTCTGGGTGTCTTGTTTTTCCAGTAGAATTTTGTAATTGCTGAATCTAGGGATTTGAACCAGGATGTGGATGGTTGTATTGGGATCATTGAAAGGAGATAATTAACTTTAGGTAGGATTGTCATTTTGATAGCAGATATACGGCCCATGATGGAGAGTGGTAGATTTGTCCAGCGTTGCAGATCATCCTGAATTGTTTTTAGTAGGGGGGAGAAGTTTAGATTAAATAGGTCAGACAGCCTGGGGGAAATTCTTACTCCTAAGTAGGTGATGTGATCGGTGCATAGTGAGATAGGGAGGGTGATGGCTGCTGCATTCCCACTTTGAGGTTGTAGCGGAAGAGCTGATGATTTATTCCAGTTGATTGAGTATTCTGAAATGTTGGCAAATGAGTTTATTGTTTTGATTGTTTCTTGTAATGAGCTCACTGGATTTTGAAGAAAAAGTAAAATATCGTCTGCAAAGAGACTTATTTTATGATGAATATTTTTAGTCTGGATTCCTGTGATTTGTGAGTTTTGGCGTATGGCTGCAGCTAGAGGTTCAATAAAAATAGTGAATAATAAGGGAGAGAGTGGGCACCCCTGTCTAGTCCCCCTGTGCAAAGTGAAGTTTTGAGAAGCTAACCCATTTGTGGTGACGGTGGCTGATGGTGAATTGTATAGCAGTCTGACCCATTTGATGAATGAGTCCCCAAAGCCAAACCGCTCTAATGTGGAAAACAGGAACTTCCAGTTGACTCTGTCAAAAGCTTTCTCTGCATCTAATGTAATAATGACTGAATTGTTTTTCTGACTTATTGAGTGGTGCATTACGTTGAATAACCTGCGTGTATTGCTTGAAGATTGCCTGCCTTTCACGAATCCTGTTTGATCTGGATGGATTATGGAGGGAATGACTTTTTCTAATCTGATTGCAAGGGCTTTGGCGAAAATTTTAATGTCAACATTGATAAGCGAAATTGGCCTGTAACTTGACGGTAGCGTTGGGTCTTTGTTGGGTTTGAGTAGAAGTGAGATCGAAGCGCTATTACAGGATGGTGGAAGCCTGGAGTTGTGTTTTGATTCTTGAATCATCCGGTAGAATAGTGGAGCTAGAGTTGACCAGAAATGTTTATAGAACTCAGAAGGGAAGCCATCAGGACCGGGTGCCTTGTTGTTTGACATAGTTTTTAATGCAGTATGTAATTCGTCAACAGATATTGGGGTTTCTAATGCGATTTTTTGGTCATTGTCAATTATTGGTAATTGGATGTGGTCCAGAAAATGATTAATGTCTTTGCTATCTGGGTTTTTTTCTGATGAATAGAGTTTGTTGTAGAATTGGTAGAAAGTCTGATTGATTTCAGTTGGTGAGTGAGTTAGCTTCCCTGCTGAGTCCTGTAGTGCTGTGATTGTGAATTTTTCTTTATTTCTTTGAATTTGGGTTGCCAGGTATTTGCCAGATTTGTTGTTGTGGTGAAAATGTTCCTGTCTTAGTCGGTGTATTAAAAACTGGGTCCGTTTGTTGATTATTTCATTGAGTTCTGATTTGTGTTTATCTAATTTGATTTGAATGTCAACTGATGCGTTTGTCATGTTTATTTTTTCTAGATGTTTGATTTCTTCTTCCAATTGAGTTTCCTTTTGCTTTTCTATTTTTTTTTTGTGAACAGAAAATGAAATGATGGCACCCCTAAGCACTGCCTTTCCTGTTTCCCACAGAAGAGAAGGTGATGACTCTGGGGAGTCATTCATCTCTAGAAAGAGTGACCACTCTCTCCTGATAAGTGTGTCAAAGTGTGGATCTTGGAGGAGTGATGTGTTAAAGCGCCATCTGGGGATTGGTCTGTGTGGTTGATTCATAGACCAAGTAATTGTTACAGGGGCATGGTCACTGATGATGATTGGGTGGATTGTTGATTGAGAGATATTGGGGATAAGGGAGTTACTAGTAAGAAAAAAGTCCAGACGGGAGTAGGAGCGGTGAACGGATGAGAAGAATGAGTATTCTCTGTTGTGTGGGTGTTGCGTGCGCCAGCTGTCAGCAAGACCAAAATCACTCATGAACTGCTTGATGGTTGAGGTGGATTGCCAAATTTGTTTGTTTTTTGAATTGTTAGAGCGGTCAATTGTTGGGTGTAAGACGGTGTTGAAATCTCCTGCAATTATTACTGGGCAGTTGGTCATGTTTGCGATTGAAGAAAAAAAGGATTGAAAAAAAGCTGGATTATCTGAATTTGGGCCATACACGTTTCCGATTGTGATTGGGTTATTGTTAATTGAGATGTTTATAATAATAAATCGTCCCTCTGGATCGGAAATGGTAGCATTGTGAACAAATGTGATTTTTTTATGAATTAGTATGCAGACACCTCGTTGTTTTGAGTTGTAGTTGGCTGAGAATGATTGATTATATTGAGCAGATTTTGTTTTGTTATGGTCCGAATCTGAGAGATGGGTTTCTTGAAGGAGGCAAATGTCTGCTGATAATTTATTGAGTTGGTCAAATACTTTGGCCCTCTTTGTCTGAGATCCCATGCCGCGGACATTCCAAGTTAGGAATGTTAGCTTAGACATGCTAATGTGGTTACTGTCTGGATGTTGTGAATGTGAGAGATGTATTGGTGAAATGACATGAGTGAGTGTATGTACTTGGGGGTGCTAAGTGAATGTGAATGTGTGGGCAGGAATGTAAGACCGGGCAGGTAGAGGGGGGTAACACAGGACAGAGTGGACATAATGACAAGAACAAACAGAAACATAATTATCGATGACATGAAAAGACAACTTTGAACAAAGGATACAGTTATATAGACAGATATACAGATATATAATGCGCTTGTGTGGGCTGGTGGGGAGCTGGTTATTAAAGAGGTCTGTGAATATAATAGAATAATACTGTAAATTGTGGCATGGGTGCGTATATCTAGAAGAGCCAAGGAGTTGTGTCTGGATTCCTGAATAACTGTCCATTTAAATAAAGTTTGTCGACTGTCAGAGTTGCACGGATGTTTTTTTTCCTGTTTTCTTTGAGTATTGGGTATAGAATCTTTCTTCTTTCATTGATCTCGCGGGGATATTGGTCGTTCATTCCGTAGTGGGTGCCTTTGAGTTCTTTTCCTTTATTCTTTACCATGTCTTTCTGCTTGTAATGTTCGAACTTTGCAATGATGGGTCTGGGTTTGTCCTTTTGCTGCTTGCCAAGACGGTGAACTCGGTGGAATGTGATCGTATTGACGGTGTCCTCGGGCAGTTTGAGTTGTGTAAGCATAAAGTCCTTTATGAGTAGCTCTGGATTGTCGGGTGTGTTATTGGGGTCGTTGGGTTCCGGAATGCCTGAAAAAATGAGGTTGTCGCGCATTGATCGTGCTTGAATGTCCAGTATGGTTTCTTTCATTGCTTTATTTTCGGCTGTGACTTGTTGCATTTTTTGGGTGAGTGATGTTACTGAAGTCCGGAGCCCTTGGTTTGAAATCTGAAGTGTTGCGATTTGACTGTGTGCTAGCTCGAGACTGTTACGGATGTCATTCAACTCTTCGTGAATGGTGATTAGCATGTCCAGTTTTTTATTGATGTCCGTTAGTACACTGACCTCGACTTCCTGGGTTGTTAAATCGGCTGTGTCTGTTGCAGAGTCTCTTTTCCTTCTCTTGGAGTCGGGCTGGGTTGCGTTTGGAGTTGAGTGAGTCTGGTCCGGGTTCATGGTTGTCTGGAGGTGTAGGTAGTAGTCGTCAATGAGTAGTCGTCAACGCCAATTCCGTTAATTCGTCCAGGGTGTAGACGAATTGTAAAGTGGATTATGGATGAGAAAAATTCGCTGGGTGTTATATTGATTTAGTCCGGAAAAAGGGGTTATTTTAGTAGGGTCTTTGGTGTTCTATCCTCCGTTTGTCAACAACTGCGCGCCGCCATGTACAATCTCACCTCTGAATTCTCGCGATACTCCTTGTTTAGTTGTTTTGGATGTATTTAGAGCTGAGCATTCAGAAGCCCAGCACCCACTGATGCCACCAAAGAGGGGAACAAGAAGGGCTCCCATCTCTGGGCAACCATCTCTGCCAGTCACAGTTGAGTGTGACCTGGACACCACACTGCCACCTTTGAGATTTTGACCTTTGAAAGCCCCGAGCGTACAGGTGGACACCACTTTAAAGTACACTCCCCTCGGCCTGTTCAAGAGGTTTTTTTTACCAGCTGTGGTAGGAGAATTGTGTATCAACACCAACAGATATGCCGCAGAGAACACAACTGGTAAAAGTTACACTTTGTACACAACTTACAAAATAACATAGCTGGTAAAAGTTGACCCCGACTCGTTTCCAGTCACTGATATGAAAAGTCTACCTCAGCAATCCGGAGGGGGACCAAAAGAATGATTTGCAGAAGGGCATACTCCACTATGACCGGCTGTTCTGCGGACAGCCACTCCTTGATCACATGCGAGCTGCCTGTAAATTCTCATATCATCTGAGGAGGGAACCACCAAGGCCAAAACTAGGTTCATCCAATACATGAAGAACAAGCCCAAGAAATGGGGAATAAAGCTGTTTGTGCTGGCTCCAGTAATGATTTTAGTGTATACATTGGAAAAAGCTGTGACAGATCCCAACAAAGCTTGTCCTATGATGCAGTCATAGATCTGGTCCAGCCAGCATTTTTGGGCACTGGGTACCACATTTCTGTCAACAACTTTTACACCAGTCCGAAATTGTTTGGTGACCTGGCTGGAACATGTGGTACCTTCCAGTTATGGTGTCTTGACAAAAAAAATCCACATGTGGGACGGTGCATTAGCTCAGACAGGGCTGCCTGCCTGCCTATGCTGGTGACACAATGAGGAGAAAAGCGAAGAGCAGGGATGGGAAAATACAGTATGGTGGAGATCCCTTGCCATGTTCCAGTGCTGGAGTGGTTATAATTGTGGTGGTGGTGTTCATGCTGATCAACTCATCCAGTATGTGAAAAATGATGGTGTTGCGGTGGCCAAACCCGATGATTTTTCCCCACAGCATTCACACCAGCAACACTTTCCCGACACACAAATGCACACAGGCTAGGTAGTAACGGCTATAACCTAGCCTACACAGCAGCTATGCTTACAGCGCATGTTCACTTTAGAGGCACTGGGGTTGGGAAACAAAGACACACAACAACACATGTTCATTTCGTTAAAGCATTTCTTTACTAACCAGCATAGCGAACAGTGAGGTACCCACTGATTCAGCTTCATTATCCATCCACCAACAATACGGCTTCGGTTTGTTTGGCTTCACGTGCCAAACAAACATTTACATTGCATAGCAGTGGTCTTCCGGTCTGTCCGCAAACAGGTCCAATGGAGAAACTGGAGGCACATCGGAGCCTGGTACTTATCCACTGGTAGGAACAGTGGAAAGTGTAACAATGGGAATTGTTGTCCACACGGACCGTTTTGTGTGTTGCACCAGTGACTGAGCTGTAGACAAGTCACGCTGTTTGTAACTCCGGTTATGAGTTCAATAAATCGATAGCCCAGGTGGGCTGAAACAGTATATTCTGGAGTCCTTTGAATGATTATAAGGCAGAATATAACATGGTGGCAGCGGTCACGGATTTGACCAATGTTTCGAATCGGAAAGTTTAGTTTCTAACTTTACTCGTGACGACGCGGGGAGAAGGCTACACCTGCGAGTCTGCTAATCATCCTCGTGGATTGGATTAGCATACAGACGCCCAAGCATGGAAGGACTGAAACCTCCACAACGGCTTTGCATGGACTCGGGCAATCTTTCAAAAACCTGGAAGGTATGGAAAGAGGAGTTTTTGCTATATGTGGACATTGCGGTGGGAGAAGAAGATGAAACCACCAAAGTGAAACTGTTCAGTTATCTCGTGGGCGAAAACGGGAGAGAGTTGCTTGATACATTGATGGGTAAGACACCTAAAGCTGCTTGGAAACTAGAGGACATTGTGCAGAAGTTTGATGAGCACTGCACGCCTAGCGTGAATGAAACTGTCGAACGTTTTCGTTTCTTTTCGAGAAACCAAGGCTCGGGTGAAGGCATAGACAGTTATGTGACTGAATTAAAAGTTTTGGCGAAAACATGCAATTTTGGAACGTTACGTGACACGTTGATTCGGGACCGAATCGTGTGTGGGAGCAACAATGCTGCAATGAGGGAGCGGCTGCTCCGAGAGAAAAAACTGACACTGGACTTGTGCATCGGCTTGTGCCGCGCAGCAGAATTGTCACGGGCAAATGTAAAAGCAATTGCCGGACCCAGTGTGGAAGAAGTGCATGCAGTGAAAGAGTCAGTGCGGAACAGAGGACATGAGAGCTTCGTTGACTGTAAGTTCTGTGGAAAATCACACGAGAAAAACAAACACAAATGCCCAGCGTTTGGAAAGAAATGCAAAAAATGTGGCAAGGAGAACCATTTTGCAGTGAAATGTAAAGCTAGACAGCAAGCAGGAGAAAAGAAAACTAAACGAGTGCATGTAGCTGTAACTGAAAATGATGATTTTGAAGAGATACTCAGTGTAACTGCAAAGCATATGGACAGTGTGAATGTAGTGGATAAGCAAGACAGCACGCAGCTGTTTGCAAGCATGCTCCTTGGGAACAAGACAGTGAAATTCCAGATAGACAGTGGAGCAACATGCAACATTATCCCAATTGACCTGATTGATGCCAATGTAATGGGTTGAGTGTGGTGCAGCTATATACTGTAGGAGTGGAATTGGGTGGCTGTGCCTTTAAGACGCGTTGCTGACGACACGTCATCAAACGCGAGATAACCAATCAGTGGGGAGGATTGACTTGCTCAAAAGGTCTGGCGCTTACAATGGCTGGGTAAGCGCTATTGATTTTGAGCTTAGCTAGTTGGATGCAATCCGCTTCGTTTGTCCTCTGTCTTTGTGCTCTTGTGGGTAGCAACTTGACTGCAACTGCCTGTGTGGAAGGTAAGTATGTAACAACGTCGATGTGGACATGCTGTGTTTACATGGTGCCGGTAGTAATGCTAACTCTGTGGCAGGGATCTACTGTGTGCAGTGGTGCCCCAGGATTATCCGGTATATGCTGGCTTTGTGTGTGTACGGACTCTGCAGCTCGAGGGAGCGTGTTAAAACTAGGCCCTATCTGACGGTAGGTAACCGCTGGTTTACCAGCCAGCTTTGTATCGTCACCCTAGAATGTTTAATATAACATTATCCACCTCAACAGGTTGTGCTGACCACTGTATCGGTACCCCTGTGCGTGTGCCTCTCGTCATCTCTCGTGGTATGTAGCCGTTCAGTATTCCATCTGCATGTTTTAATCATGTACTGTTACTGAGTGAGTGTTTTTGTATGCTCGTAGGTTACAGGGTGATTGCCTTTGTATCAGCCAACACGCTGCTGTTTTGTCTCTCTGCTTCTTTGCTCGCTTCGCTACAACTACCGCTCCTTTGTCCAATCACTGTTTGTGGCCGGCATTCGTCGTCGGGGACAGTGACTCGACATCGGTGCTCTCAGGTGTGCTTGTGTGTGTGCGGGTGTTTGTGTATGCTTTCTTTTGTTTGTTTATTTGTTTGTTTGTTATTTTGTTTGTCCTTGCTGCAGCCTAATTGCTGTGTGCCTGCTTATTGTAGTGTCTTGTGTCTTACCTGTTGCCCCCAGTGGCTAGCTCGGGCTATTGCCTGGCCTTGTGAGCCTGCCTGCTTGGAATTGTTGGTTTTGTGTTGCTTTACTGTTTGTGTTATTTTTGGGGTTTATGTGCTGTGCTCTTTTATTTCATTTGGCTTATATTTGGTTCTATGTTCTTTACTTACTTACTCAGGCAGTGTGAGACGCCTAGCTCTAAGGGGCCTAGCTTTGTATGCTGGTCCAACTGGTGGCTGTGTGTATGGTCTGTGTCTGTGTCCGTGTTCTTTCTGTTTCAGGAGCTGGGGGATCATCTGTGGGGAGGCTTGTCACCTGGTGGCGGGTGCCCTTTTTGGTGTGTGTCACTGTGTGTTAAAGTATAGTGTTCACCTGTGTGGTTGCGGTGCTATCTTAGTCCACGTGTGGCCTTCTGGGCTGCCTATGCCAGATAGTCTGCCTCCCTATGGTAAGTCCCCTTCCTCCTGTGATTTTCGTTTGTTGAGAAATTCTGTTTGCCTTAACTGGGCGATTTATAATTGTCCCCGAACACACACTTTTAATACAATTTTTTATACCACTGCCATTGCAACGTGTGCATTTGATCTTTAATAAATAAAGCTGTTCTTATTGTATGGAATTCTGTCTCCGCTTGTTATGTGCAACGAACCTGGGTGCCTTTAATTCACACCAATTTTGATTTAATTCTTAGTCCTTGGGGGCATAACCCCTCAAGGTGGCGTAGTCGAGTTGTTCTATTCCCCCCTCGCCCACTACACCAAAACAAAGCTCGAAGACACAAAGACTGTGCTAGTAATGTACAATAAAAGCAAACTGAAGCCACTGGGAAAGTGAAACTGAAACTGAGAAATCCTAGAAACCACAAACTGTACAGGTTAGAATTCCTAGTGGTAGGTGAAGGTGCCAGCGGACCACTGTTGGGGAAAAGAGCAAGTGAAGGCATGCAGCTGATCAAAGTGCCGTATGAAAACATCATGGCAATCGACAGCATCGTCACTACATCGCCAGATACGAGGGGCCAGTGGACGATGGACCAGATAAAAGCAGAGTATGCTGATGTGTTCAGCGGAGATGGCTGCCTTGAAGGACAGTATAGCCTGGAAATAGACAGCTTAGTGAAACCGGTGCAGTTGCCAAGGCGCCGGGTCCCAGTTGCCATGATGAAGCCACTAAAAGCTGAACTGCTCGACTTACAGAAAAGGGGAATCATTGCACCTGGCGCAACACAGATTGGATTAATGCTATGGTAGTAGTGCAGAAGCAGACTGGGAGGTTGCGAGTATGTATCGATCCAAGGCCCTTGAACAAGGCACTGAAACGCAGCCACTTCCCCTTGCAAACCATTGAGGACATTCTTCCAGACCTGTCCAAAGCCAAGGTGTTTTCAGTATGCAATGTCAAAAGCGGCTTCTGGCATGTCAAGCTAGACGAGGAGTCGAGCTTTCTGACTACCTTTGCGACACCGTTTGGACGTTACAGATGGCTGAGACTCCCAATGGGAATCAGTCCTGCGCCAGAGGTCTTCCAGCGAAAGCTGACGCAGGCTCTGGATGACCTGCCAGGTCTGTATATCATAGCAGACGACGTCCTCATCACTGGACAAGGTGAGACACAAGAAATCGCACAGAGAGACCATGATGAGAAATTGAGACTGTTTCTGAACAGATGTAGACAAAAGAACATAAAACTGAACGCAGAGAAGTTCAAACTGAAACAAAAGGAAGCTACATACATCGGACATCTCCTGACGGCAAATGGGCTGAAAGTCGACCCGGAAAAGGTGCGAGCCATTGAACAAATGCCAAGCCCAACTGATGTGAAGGCCGTTCAGAGACTATTAGGCATGGTGAACTACTTAGCAAAGTTCTGCCCTCACCTCTCTGACCACTGTCAACCACTGAGAGAACTGACACACAAGGACCAAAGGCTGGTCAAAGGACAAGGCAATGACGGCTAGGGAAATTAGGCCATATTTCTCCTTCCAAGATGAATTAAGCCATCAAGATGGAATAGTGTTCAGAGGCGAACGAGTCGTCATTCCTGATGCTTTAAGGAGAGACATTACCTGCCGTTTACACTCCTCTCATCTCGGCATAGACGGATGTGTACGGAGGGCCAGAGAGTGCGTATACTGGCCGGGGATTAACGACCAAATCAAAACGTATGTAAACAAGTGTGACATCTGCAGGTCAGTGGATTACATGCAACAAAAAGAAACACTGATCTCACACGAAATGCCGAACCGTCCATGGATGGTTGGGCATGGATCTGTTTACTTTTGACAACAAAGACTATCTAATCACAGTAGACTATCACTCCAACTTCTGGGAAATTGACTACTTGTCAGACACAAAATCTACCACAGTGATAAAGAAATTGAAAGCCCACTTTGCCAGACAAGGCATTCCTGATGTTGTCATTTCAGACAACGGACCACAATACTCCTCGCAGGAATTCAAAAGATTCAGTGAACGATGGGAATTCCTACACAAGACCTCGTCGCCGGGGCACCCCCAAAGCAACGGCAAAGCTGAATCGGCGGTCAAAACAGCCAAGAGACTGTTGTTGAAAGCGAAAATGGCTGGACAAGATCCATACCTGGCGCTCTTGGATCACCGCAACACGCCATCACAAGGCCTAGACAGCAGTCCAACACAAAGACTTCTCAGCCGCCGCACCAGGACACTGTTGCCCACTAAAGCAAGCCTTCTGCAGCCAAAAGTGCAACAAGTGGAGCAGAGTCTGAAAAGAAAACAAGAACGTCAGTGTGCATACTACAACAGATCAGCCAGAGATCTAGACAAGCTGAAACCAGGTGACTGTGTGCGAATACAACCGTTCGAACCTCACACACAGTGGAGACTAGGCACAGTTCAGAAGATTGTGGATGCGAGATCCTACAACATCAAATTGCAGTCAGGTGGTGTTCTCAGGAGGAATCGCAAACACCTCCGGCGTGCAGATGCACAGGCTTTTAGGGAGCCTATGGACATGGACCTAGACACTTATGTGCCAGCACCAGGTGTTCCTGACATGCACACCCCAACGTCTGACCAAGACATTCCGGGTCAGAATGACCTACCAACAACCACTAGATCAGGTCGCACAGTTGTGAAACCACAAAGATTCAAAGACTTTGTGAGTCACTAGTGGTGAAATGGCCTTTGGGGGGAAGAAGAAAAAAAAAAGAGGGGAAAAGAGAGAAAAGAATGAAAAAAAAAGTTTCAAACACATTTGTTGATATTGTAATGTTTCGTTGGTAATGAGCTACAAACATGTCTGTTTTTGTAATATGTTAAACTGGTAATGAGTTCATATTAGAGCAATATTCTGTAAAATTGATCTTGAATTTAAAATGAGAATATTACAATGGAGGCCCATCGTAAGTTTATTGGTAACTGAAAGTATTTTAAGTTTATTGGGCCTAGAATGTGGTTAATATCTGAACAGGCATTGAATTATATTTTGGGAAGAAGATTTTCGGTAAAAGTTATGAGTTATGAGTTTACTTTGCATTTCCAGTAACGGTTATGAGTTATATCTAGTGGACAAGATTCTTAGTAGCACTTGACCTGGTACCTAGATAAAGTTTTGAATGTGTATATTGTTAGCAGGTTAAGACTGAAAGCTGAGAAGCAAGAAGAAAGAACAACAAGGAAAAAAAAAAAAGAGAGAAAGGATGTAACAATGGGAATTGTTGTCCACACCGACCGTTTTGTGTGTTGCACCAGTGACTGAACTGTAGACAAGTCACGCTGTTTGTAACTCCGGTTATGAGTTCAAGAAATCGATAGCCCAGTTGGGCTGAAACAGTATATTCTGGAGTCCTTTGAATGATTATAAGGCAGAATATAACAGAAAGGACTATGTGTAACAGAATGGGTTATGTTGTGGGTGGTTGTAATGACTGGGCCGGGACAATGGGGGAGCTGTGGCGCCGTGGCACTGAGCAACAGGAAGTGCCCAGGCTGTAAATCATGGCTTCCATATAAAAACAGGAAGTTGGGGGTGCCAAGCCTCTTTTGGTCTCCTATGTGCAGGGGGTAAGGTTGGTGGCGTGCAGCTTTATTGTCTTTTGGAGTGACCGTGTTTGTGAGTTAGTGACGGTGTGTTTGGACTGTTTAAACCTACCTGCTTTAACTTACCTGATCTACAGTGGCTTGGATGTTCAACCTGTCCACTGGGTCCCTTGAAGTTGAGTGCATGTCAGTACAGTTTCAGTGTGTGACTGGGGTATGTGTGGTTGCATGAGTGTGTTCAATTAATTTGGTTTTGTTTGTCTCAGGCAGGGTGGCCAACCTGTGCTGTGACACTGTGCGCCACCAGCTGCTTCAGCCAGCGGCCCAGTGTATAGTGTGGTTTGGATTCAAGGTTTTATCCTTTTTATATTGTGTGGAATTTAATAAATGAATTTGTAACTTTAATTAGATTTAAGATTTAGATTTATTTGTGCATTCAGGTGTTAACCTTTGACATTGTGGGCCACTGGCTCTTCCTTAGTAAAGAAAATGACAACGAAGGAGTCTGTTGTTCTTCGGGACCCTGAAACGAACCTTCCAATCAGTGACAATATAGCTATAAATACAGAATTTGCTTCCTTTTACAAACAACTATATAGTTCTGAACTGGCTTGCAAAAGCATTGAGCAAGAACTGTATTTGAACGACATTGATCTTAAGAAGCTACCAGAAAAACAAAAAGAGGAACTGTCTAGAGAAATATCCGAAACTGAAATTAAAGAGACAATAGATAGTTTCGCTAAAGGTAAAGCCCCGGGTATGGATGGGTTACCAATTGAGTTTTATGTTACGTTTTGGCCCCAAATAAGCCCACTTTTTGTTGAAGTTTTAAAACACGCAACCTCAGAAAATATACTACCCTCATCAATGTATCAAACTATTATAAACGTTATCCCAAAACCAGGTAGAGAATGTAATAAGCCATCTGATTTCAGACCAATAAGTTTAATAAATAGCGACGATAAAATCATCAGCTACAAAGCTTTTAAATAACAGAATGGCCAAAGTTCTCCCACTACTCATACACCATAACCAAACAGGTTTTATACAAAATCGGAACTTAAAAACTAATGTTAGAACATGTATATCTTTAATACAGTATGCAAAACAACAAAATATAGATTTAACACTAATGGCGGTAGACGCGGAAAAAGCATTTGACCGTCTGGAATTGAGCTATTTATATAAGGTATTGGAGGCATTTAACATACCAAGAGGAATAATAAACCTCATAAAAACCATCTATAAGTTACCAACTGCATATGTGTACTCCAATGGTATCCTATCAGAAGCTATTAAGATAACAAGAGGAACAAGGCAAGGTTGCCCTTTATCGCCAACGTTATTTGCTTTGGCTATTGAAACATTGGCACAGAAGATTCGTAGATCTGAGGAAATAAGGGGTATACATGTAGGTAGGGAATGTTACAAGTTAAGTCTGTTTGCTGTTTGACCTCATGCTTTATCTAACTGATATTGATAATCCATTCCAGAACTAATGGTGGCTATAGAAAGTTTCTCTAGAATATCAGGATATAAAATCAATATTGATAAAACAGAAATTATGCCAATAACAGAACGCTGGCAACATAATGATGAATTAACACAATTTAAATGTCAGAGGGAAAAGATTAAGTATCTAGGATGCTACATAAGCCCAGATAAAAAGACACTATACAAAAATAACTACTCAGCCTTACTTGCTGAACTTAAAGCAGACCAGTGGCAGGACCTCCCTATAAATATTATTGGCAGAATCAATCTAATAAAAATGATATGGCTGCCTAAGTTTTTGTTTGTTTTTCAGACAATCCCTGTCATCCCACCAAAAACATTCTTTAAAACCATTGACAAACTGTTAAGTTCATTTGTCTGGTCAAATAAGACTCCTAGACTGAGTAGAATACTTCTTCAGAATAAAAGATGCGAAGGAGGCCATGTTTACGAGACGGAAAAGTGGGTTTGTTATCAACAGCACACTGAGAGCATGGAAGAAAATAAAGACTATATTACAAACAGAGATTGGTGTGCCAGGGACAGTAAACCTATGGAAGAATCCAGCAAATGCCATCCAAAATAAAGAAATAAATTGGAGTAATTGGAAGGATAAAGGAATAATGACTATATCTGATATTTGTGAAGAGAGTAAAATATTGTCTTTTGATCAGCTTAGAAGAAAATTTAACTTAACAAGTAATGATTTCTTGAAATATTTACAAATAAGAAGTTGGTTACAAGATACATTCGTGTCACTGGGTAGTATAGAACTACCAGTAGTCAAATGGATTTTAAAAACCGGTGCAAAAAAGAAACTGATAGGAACCCTATATAATGGTCTGATTGATAAGCTTGCTGGCAAGTACTCATTACACAAAGTATATCAGAACTGGAATAATGATCTTCAGACCACAGATTCAAAAGTAAAATGGAAGGAGTGTTTACAAGTAACAAATACTATCACAACCAATGAAAATCTGCGACTCATTCAATATAAACTCATGACAAGAATATATTACACTAGATCTAAAGTGAATAAATTTGATTCTTTCTCCTCTGCCCTTTGTATTAAATGTCTCACCCAGGAAGATACATTGATACATGCTTTTTGGGAATGTCCAGCAGTTAAGCAGGCGTGGATGGAGATAGAAAACTTTATTAAAATGGTATGCAGAACAACAATTAACTTCACGCCTCAGCTATGTATTTTCCATAACACTGACCAAGTAAGATACCCATTAGGTTGGAAGATCTGTTTCTGTTCTTTAATTTACAAAAAACTAATTCTAAAACATTGGAAGAATACAGCTGCACCTTCATTCTATGAATGGAAAAGTTTGATGAAACATTACTTAAGTATTGAAGAAACCATATATGAAGACAACAACAAAAAGCAACAGTTTAAAAAAGTTTGGAAGGACTTGTACGAAGCATTATAGTAATCATAGGCAAGTAGTAAGGCATGGTCTGGGGGTAAAGACATGGAGCGTTTGAAGGGTGTGTGTGTGTGTGTGTGTGTGTGTGTGTGGATGTGAGAGGGGAAGGATTGGGTGTGATTATGTAGGTATGGGATGGGGGTATGGTTGGGTACACTACACGGGGGGATCGGGGGGTGGGAGGGGAGGGGGGCAGGTGCATAGATGTGTAACGGGCTGCAAATCGGGTATGTATATATGTATGTGTATGTATGGGGGGGAGTATATGTATGTAAGTGTATATGTGTACGTATGGGTATGTGTGTGTATATATATGTGTACATCAGAGGCGATTGCTCTAAGACAACAAGGGAGGCTCAGTCTCCCCAAACACTCACGGAGAAAATAGTTTACAACTACTATATTGTAGGCTACTATACTGTATTGATATTTACGTGTTAAACTTAGAAATGTTCAACTTCAAAATCGTTATTTATATTTACGTGTTCAACTTAGAAATGGTCAACTTCAAAATCGTTTAGCAAGCTGAAAAATCGTCACTTCCAGGGAGGCTCAGCCTCACTGGGAGTCAATGGAGAGGTGGGCTGAACCGTTTCCGAGGGGAGGCTGAGGCTCTTTGTGGTGATTGGAGGAACTGTTATTGCGGCCGGATTGACAGCTTTAAAAAAAAAAAAAAAAAAAAAGACAGGTAGCGGTGGATTTAATGCTCAGTCCCATGCGGATTTGTGATTAGGGAAGTTGTGAGAAATCTCAATTCTTGTTGCCTCTTGTTTATTTGTATAGCATTTTCTAAATAAAGTGTAAATATAGTGTTATTACGTTTGCTACCTGTTCTCATTTCAGTTCGAATTAAAAGTTTGTTTATTTAAGACTGTAGAGGGGGGAACTAGCCAGCTAGCAAGAAAGCTGTGCATTCTGGCGGATAGCATTGTTGATTTGATTTTGGCAAAGCCATTTGTTAGTCTTCTTTACCAGGAAAAAATCTAAATTGAAGAACAGAGCAGACCAACGCCCAACATTGATTTAGTGAAAAAGGTAGGGGAAAATGCTCGTTTTTTCAGCTCTCCTCGTAGCCTACGACAAGGTTAATTCAATTGGCTAAGTGCAGCCGTAACGCAATGGGCCAAAGCCAACTAGCAACCTTGCTCTGCTTGCCATCTAGAGTCTCTAGAAAAGACTTCCAGCTTGTATGACAGGTTAACACAAATTTCGAGAAAAGAAGAGGGCAGAATTGTCTTGTAAACAGCTATTGTGGTGGTTCTGCGTAAAGCAACAAAGGTCTTATTATTTACAGTTTATAATACAAAAAAAACATAAATACGTAAAAACACAAACAAACATTGCAAACAGAAATAGACTAAATAATTTTGCAGTAAGATGTCAAAGTATATTGGCCAGTGCCAGGCCAAAAGAACCAATAAGAGCCAGTTTGTGGGCTTGCTGGGCCAGTCCTGGCCCAATAGAACCAGTAAGTCATTTCACAATAAGTGGGGCGGGAACCCAGGTGACACTCAGATGGCAGTCATATCAGATGCACAGCGTGTGGGCCAGATTTAAGTCAAAACAACCAATAAGAGTCATTGTACAGTGTGTGGGGGCATTCTGGCCCAGGGACCCAGCCAAGAGTGGGCCGACTCAAAGGCAAGGTTGTGGGCCACACTTGATCCTACTGACCAACTCGCCAGATCCTATAAAAATGACTTATCTGCCATGATTAGCCTCCCCTGTTTGAAAGACTACCAGCCGCCACTGGTGTACATATATAAGTATGTATATATACTGTAGGTGTGTATGGGTATATGTATATGTATGCACATGCATGTAGGTATGCATACATAAATACAAAAGCCATGATGTGTTAAAAAAAGAAAAAATGGCAGTTGAGGACTGTTATGTTACATGTCAGGATGAAATAAAATAAAAAATTATAAAAAAAAAAAATATCCTGAACCCAGATGTGCTGATGCGGGACCAGTTAATCTCTGGGCTTTTTGATGATTGGCTGAAGAGGGACCTGAGGCTAAAGGTAATAATGAATAACGCTCTCAAATTTTCAGATGTGAAGACTGAGGCGGTACTGCGTGATGGACTAGAGGAAGATGGCCAAGCGTATTGTAGGACAGTTAAGAATGCCCCTCAAAAACAACCTTGGGAGAATGATCTTAAGAAACTTAAAATGGAACTCAAAACAGAACTGTCTAAAGAAGTTGAAAACCAGGTGAATAATCTTTCCCAGACTCTCCTACAGGGTATCAGAGAGGAGTTTCAGAAAGCGAGGCAGCAGGGCAGTCCTCAGAGCAATGGCCCACCGCAGGGTACTGACAGGTCACGAAGCTACTCCCCAGGTCCGAGACATCGACGGGAAAGGCAACAGCCTAGGCCCCGCGAGTATGATGACCAAGGACGGCCCATATGCTTTAACTGTAGAACCCCAGGCCACATTGCCCGTCAATGCCACAAACAGAATACAGGGCCCGCTTTAAACGAGTGACCCCTGCAGTTGCGGATCAAACGGCAGGCCCAACAAGGAATGATTCATTAACCACACTCCCAGTGCCAGAGAAGTCATGTCCCACCACTCCCCAAGTAATGACTGCAGAAAGCCCTACACCTCTTGATTCTGTTGTATCCCTTCCATCCACAGATCAGTCCCCTTTGACACTGTCCACAGTAAAACCTGACTCAACCCCTACAAGTCCTGTATCAGTGCAGGTAGCTAACACCACAGAAGCAAATGCTCCTAACACAAGTCTGCCCCCTTGTGGTCTCGTTGGAGAATGCCCCATGATCCAGGTGTCGATGGATGAAGTGAGTGTCTCCTGCTTGAAGGATACTGGCTCCCAGGTATCCATGATGCGCCAGGACTGGTTTGAAGAGCACTTTGGGATAAATGGCCAGCGAACCCAACATCCTGGCTAAAGCTGAGAGCAGCCAATGGCAAAGGGATCCCTCATCTGGGGTATGTAATGCTTCATGTGGACATTGCTGGTGTAAACTTAGATAATGTAGGGGTAATCATTGTCAAAGATTCATGCCTGACTGTCCCTGCACTAGTGGGGATGAATATTATTAAAGAAGTGTGGCAAGTCTTGTTTCAGAACAGCACCCCCTGCAAAGTTAAGAAGCAACCACCCATGAACACCTTGGGAAAAGTCATGTGGCAGAAAGCCATGCACATCTGCCAAAAAGAGCATCGCTTCACCTCACCGGAGGGGTTTGTGGGCTATGCCTGTCTGGCAATTCGACGCCCTGTGACTGTACCAGGTAATCGTGAAGTGCTGTTGAACTGCAGAGCTAGGAATGGCCCTGGTGGTCGAAGCTACGAAGCACTCATGGAGCCGCTACCTGCACGGGATGGACTGCTGGTGGCTCGTGCCCTTGTGACTGTAAAGAGCGGCCAAATTCAGGTGTGTGTCCGAAACATCAGTAATGCACCGTTGACTGTGTACCCATACCAGAGAGTGGGAGAATTGCTGACGCTGAATGCTTGCGAAGTGTTTGATGACTCTCCCGACATACAGTTTGTCCACAGTGAAGGCAGTGGGGTGCCAGTCAATACTGTGGAAACAGGTAGTGTGAACGCCAGCCCACCACCTGAATTTGATCTAGAAGGCATTCCATTGTCACCTGAACAAAAGGAAAAACTAACCACACTGTTGACTAAACACCAATCTGTCTTTTCACAGCATGAGGAGGACTATGGCTGCACAGAAACCATCCTACATGAGATCCCAACAGGTGATGCAGTTCCAATCACACAGAGGTATCGACAGATTCCCCCAAACCTGTACGGTGAGGTCAAAGCTTTGTTGAAACGAATGCTTGATGCCGACATAATCAAACCCAGCTCCAGCCCATGGTCCTCCCCTATAGTCCTTGTACGAAAGAAGGATGGTTCCATTCGCTTTTGTGTAGATTATAGGCAGCTGAACCAAGTGACCAGAAAGGACTCGTATCCCTTACCACGGGTAGAAGAGGCATTGGCAAGCTTGAAGAAGGCCCGCTGGTACTCAACCTTAGATCTGGCATCTGGTTACTGGCAAGTCAGAATGCACCAAAAGGATATGGACAAAACCGCGTTCACAACACCTATGGGGCTATTTGAGTTCCAACGCATGCCATTTGGACTATGCAATGCACCGGCAAGCTTTCAGCGCTTAATGGAGAGTTGCTTGGGAGATCAAAACTATCAATCACTACTGATTTATTTGGATGATTTGATTATCTTTGCGGCAGACTTGATATCCACCTTGACCGCCTTGATTTTGTCTTTTCTCGCCTCTCCCAGCAGGGTCTGAAGTTGAAACCTGAGAAATGCAAGCTCTTCCGAAGCAGTGTCCAATACCTGGGTCATGTGGTATCCGATGCAGGCATAGCTCCAGCCCCTGACAAGGTAGTAGCTGTTCAGCAGTGGAAGGTACCAAAGTCTCCAACCGAGCTGCGAGCGTTCCTTGGTCTGGCTGGGTACTACCGAAGGTTTGTGAAGGGGTTCTCACAAATTGCAGGGCCACTGCATAAGCTACTGGGGGGGCACCCCATCAAGAAACCTAAAACCAAAGCCTCATGCCCTCCATGGAATTGGTCCAGTGAATGTGAGGCAGCATTTGAATCCCTGAAACAAGGCCTTGTGCAGGCACCAATCCTGGCATTTGCTGACTTCACACTTCCCTTTCTGCTCTATACAGATGCAAGCCATCAAGGCTTAGGGGCTGTGCTCTCACAAAAACAGGACGGACAGGAGAAGGTCATTGCTTATGCCAGTAGGGGTCTGCAGGGTGCAGAACGCAATGACTCCAATTATAGTTCTTTTAAACTGGAGCTACTGGCCCTTAAATGGGCCATTACTGAAAAGTTTCACGAGTATCTGCTTGGCTCAGACTTTACTGTATACACTGACAACAATCCCCTTGCCCATCTGGCCACAGCACGATTAGGGGCAGTGGAGCAACGGTGGGTGGCTCGGCTGGCTAGCTATAGATTCCAGGTCAAACACCGCTCTGGTAAGTCGAATGTAAATGCTGATGCTCTGTCCCGTTACCCAGTAGGTGCTGCAGTGGTGCCAGAAGAAGATGATGGCGTGGAAGTCCCGGGGTTCCAAGAGGTGACTGTGGAAGTGGTGCAGGCGTGCCTCTTCGGGTCCATCTCAGCAGCCTCTACAGGACCAGCACCAGACCAGCCACAGCCTTCCAGTGGCCCCAGAATAGGACAGGACTGGACAATGGAGAGGTGGGCAGATGTGCAACAGCAAGATCCTGTAATCTCTAGGGTGCTGCAGGTTTTCCATACCAAGAGACCCTTGCGAAGAGCTGAACGAGAATGCGAGGCCCCCAACGTCCTGAGGCTGTTGAAGGAGATGGCCCGCCTTCAGCTTCGAGAAGGAGTGCTGTATCGGTGCATCCGAGACTCAAACACCAACCTGCAGCGTTACCAGCTCCTCCTCCCACAAAGTCTTCAGAAGGAGGCATTCACCTGTTGTCACGACAAGATAGGACATTTTGCCACTGAAAAGACTCTTAAAACCCTGCAGATGAACTACTATTGGCCACACATGGCAGTTGATGTCCAGAAGTGGTGCTCTGAATGCAAACCGTGCACCCTTAGGAAAAAGCCTGGTACGTCTGCTGTTGGTTTGACCCCTGTCGCTGCCTCTTATCCTCTTGAACTGGTCACAATGGACTTTCTGTCACTTGAAGCAGCAGTGGGGGGCTTCCAAAACATCATGGTGCTGACTGACCACTTCACCAAGTTTGCCTGGGCAGCAGCCACTCGAGACCAAACGGCTGCCACTACAGTGAGTCATGTTGCAACAGGTCATACAGTACTTTGGCTGTCCATCCCGGTTCCACTCAGACCAGGGTCCAAATTTTGAGGCAGCAGTGGTTAAGCAGCTCTGTGATCTATATGGCTGTAAGAAGTCATACCACTCCCTACCACCCTGAGGGTAACGGCCTTACAAAACGCTTCAACCGGACTCTACTGGGAATGCTTGGAACTCTGGTGGATGAGAAGAAACAAAGGTGGGCTGACTACTTACCTGAAATGCTACATGCCTACAATAACACTGTTCATAGCTCCACAGGATATACACCATCCTACCTCATGTTCGGCCGGCATGCCAGGACCCCCGTGGATGTGATGCTGGGGCACCCTGTGGATCAACCGAATACTGTGGAGGACTGGGTGAGAAGACACCATGAGCGCTTACACTACGCCTACAAAAGAGCGGGTGAGTTGACTGGTGGGGCAGGGCAGCATCAAAAGAAGCAACATGACAGTCAAGGTCTTCTAGGACCTTTAATGGTGGGAGAACGGGTGTTGGTTCGTAATGTTGGTCCCAAGGGGCAAGGCAAACTGGCTAATTTCTGGAATAGTATGCCTTATGTAGTGGTTAAGCAACCAAACATTGACATACCTGTTTATGTTGTAAAACCTGAAAAAGGGGTTGGGAAAGAAAGGGTTTTGCATAGGAAGTTGCTTCGGCCTTGTCCTCTGACCTTGCAGGCTCCTGTGGAAGCAGCAGCAGCAGCAGATGGACCCGCACCTGGACCATCAGCGACCGCAGCAGGTGGGCCTGGGCCTCCAACTCCGTGGCTGCTCCCACCGACCTGGTGGCTACCACCTCTGACATCCTACACACCCTCGGCACGACCGTCCACGGAAGATGAGGTTGCCCTTGATGAAGGACCGCGACGGTCACACCGTACCACTAAAGGTGTCCCACCAGAACGATACGGGGACGCTTGAGGCCAGCCGAGGACGGGCTGCAGAAAAGTGGAGGGGGGTGTAACAGAATGGGTTATGTTGTGGGTGGTTGTAACGACCGTGGCCCAGGCTGTAAATCATGGCTTCCATATAAAAACAGGAAGTTGGGGGTGCCAGGCCTCTTTTGGTCTCCTATGTGCAGGGGGTAAGGTTGGTGGCGTGCAGCTTTATTGTCTTTTGGAGTGACCGTGTTTGTGAGTTAGTGACTGTGTGTTTGGACTGTTTAAACCTACCTGCTTTAACTTACCTGATCTACAGTGGCTTGGATGCTCAACCTGTCCACTGGGTCCCTTGAAGTTGAGTGCATGTCAGTACAGTTTCAGTGTGTGACTGGGGTATGTGTGGTTTCATGAGTGTGTTCAATTAATTTGGTTTTGTTTGTCTCAGGCAGGGTGGCCAACCTGTGCTGTGACACTGTGCGCCACCAGCTGCTTCAGCCAGCGGCCCAGCGTATAGTGTGGTTTGGATTCGAGGTGTTATCCTTTTTATATTGTGTGGAATTTAATAAATGAATTTGTAACTTTAATTCGATTTATTTACAGTAAGATTTAGATTTATTTGTGCATTCAGGTTTTAACCTTTGACATTGTGGGGTACTGGCTGTAGCGAGGGGTTTAGCTGTTCACCTCAGGCCTTTTGTGTGTACATGTAGTAGTAGTCTACCAATGCTTTTGTAGTGGGTTTTACTCCTTCACCTGAATTTGTGTGTATTTTAGTGGAATTTCTAGTGTTTTACACGATTGCTGTGTTACTTGTGTGTAGCCCTTTCCTGTAGGTGAGCAGCTACCCCTCCAACCTCCCTTTTGTCTACATTTTGTCTAAAAGTTGTAATAATAAACCCTCAATTTATTGTTGAACCATCTCAGTGCTCTTCTTCTTTGGTGTGAACAACTTACTGGTGTTTTACCTGTGTTGCATATGTTGGCGCAGGGGGTAATATCTGCCTTACTATCCGGTTGTGACTGTATATTTCACAGATATTTTTGCCAGTGTGTCATATTAACCATGTAATACTGTGTGATACTGGGTATTTTTGGAGTATTACAGTACTTTCTATGGTAACCATGGTGTGTGGTGTTGAGGTTTTCATGTGTCTATGGGTTGTTTCCCCCGATGTCTCTGTAAGCTCTACCAATCATGTGATTATTGTATGCGCTTTAAAAGAGGAGCAAAGCTCAGTGTTCGTAGAGTCTTGTTTGGTGGAAGGATTTCTATCTCAGCTTGCTGTGAGGCTGCTACAAGTGAGTTTTGTTAAAACTTGTTTCGCCCGGGGGTTACAAACAGTATTTACAATTTCACATCTAAGTATTTCACAACTGAATAAAAGATACCAGTCTGTTTTCAAAAAGGTGCACAGACACCGATATTTTGAATGTCAGGCGAATTTCGAATTTTAAGCTAACTTTACCGCGGTCCCTTAATGGTAATCGACTGTTACAACGGACTTGTCCAGAGACGAAAAATTAGCTAAATTTGTGAATTCCCAAATCACTCTTAATATCGCACTGCACATCAATCCATGACTTATCCTATGCTACTGATTGACGTTTATAAACACTCATGCTTATTCACACCAAATGAACTTACCTATATCCATAAAATGTTACTC
The DNA here is from genome assembly GCA_030347295.1 of Setipinna tenuifilis. Classification (NCBI taxonomy): domain Eukaryota; kingdom Metazoa; phylum Chordata; class Actinopteri; order Clupeiformes; family Engraulidae; genus Setipinna; species Setipinna tenuifilis. The sequence continues at coordinate 31,656,552 of CM059273.1, forward strand.
GAGCTGCGACCCCTGCGTTTGGATCTCACACATGCTGACACAGAGATATAAAAGATGACTGTTGACTTGATCACCTCCAGATGTTGGGCCAATCAAAAGTAGATGTAGATGGGCCAAGGATAAAAAAAAAGCCGACCTCTAGCCAATGTTTGTGAGCCGTAAATGGAGACATTTGTAGCTGATCATGGCTAAGTTGTTCACAAACACATGTAAAGATATGCTCATAGCAAGCTCACTTAATGTTTTCTTCATGATGCTATCACAGGAGGAATCTTCTGATGCAGTTTTTAATTTTTTGTAGTGCTGGGTAAGTGCTGGGTACCCCCTGTGGGGACTCGGGGTAGAATAGGTCCCCGCTTCTGAAATGGCTTTGATTTACCCCTCCAAAACAAATACCTGGCCTAAATTTATAGTCTTGGAATCTGTGACGCCAGACATGCCCCTCACTAAGTTGTCCCCTTTTGCAATTCAAAAAGGAATTTCAGGAATAGCGGGGACTGTGAAGGATGTTAAAAAAATGATATCTGGTCAAATTTTGATTGAATGCTCTAAAAAGTCCCATGCTGACAATCTACTACACTGCAACAGTTTAGGGGGAGTCCCAGTGCGGGCCTTCCCTCATCCCCATCTGAACAGTTATAAAGGCGTAATCCGCACTAGGGATCTCCATGGTATGAAAGAAGCTGATATAGTTGCATAATTAAAAGATCAAGGAGTGACTCATGTGAAAAGGATAACCCTTAAAAGAGATGATAAAATAATTAAAATGGGTACTTATATCCTGACATTCAACCTGCATGACCTTCCTGAAAGACTCCTACTTGGATATTTACAAGTGGATAAAGTGGATAAATACATCCCTAACCCTCTGAGATGCTTTAACTGTCAGAAATGTGGCCATGGCTCTTCAAGCTGTAAAAAATAAACCAGTCTGCTGTACATGTGGTGAAGATGGGCATGAACTGATTTGTACAAGACCACCCAAGTGCTGCAATTGCCAAAGGAACCATCCAGCCTCATCGAAGGTCTGCCCTGTCTGGATTAAAGAAAAAGAAATTCAAAGAATTAGGGTCACAAAGAAAATAAGTTATCCGCAAGCAAGAAAAGAGGTGGAAGGGTTCTCTGCATACAAGTTCCAGCAGTCCTTTGCCTGTATTGTAAACCCCCCCATGAAGACAATTGACTGTCAAACAGACTTCACCTGGATGAATAAGGACAAACCACAGTTGATTATTGAAAATAAATCCTTATCAACCCCCAGTAAAAACAAAACAAGCTCCCAGTCTTCTGCCAGCCAAACTTCGGTCATGTTGGAACCATCCCAACCATCAAAAGAGAAAAGGAAATCAACTACTAATTCTTTCCAACCTAAATTGAATCAAGTCAAGAATGGAAATTCTATAGATGTGGAAATGAAGGAACCCTCAACCCATCACAGCCGAAGCTCCTCCCCCAAAAGTAGGGGCAAAGGCCCTGTTCCAATCTTCCCCACATGACCATAACAAGCCATATTATTCAATGGAACTATCGTGGTTTTAAAGCCAATTTTTCTGAGCTGCAGCAATTAGCTGCTCTTTTTAATCCTCTTGCCTTCTGCCTTCAAGAGACACATCTATCTCAGACCCACACTATGACTCTAAAGAATTACTCAATGTTTAATGCTTATGGTCCAAATGTTCAGCGTCTCTCTGGTGGGGCAGCTATATCAGTGCGAAATGACATAATCCATAGTCATCTTGTAGTCACTACCCATCTACAAGTAGTTGCAGTACGACTAACACTCCATAAGGTAGTTACCCTGTGTTCAATCTATATTCCACCTGATGTCACAGTAACTCTGCAGGACCTGGACAATTTAATGACACAACTACCTCCCCCATATATATGTTTTTAGGAGATTTTAATGCTCATAATCATGCATGGGGAGGGAACTACTCAAATGCTAAAGGCAAGATTATGGAGGACTTCATCACCAAAACTGACTTATGCCTGTGGAACGATGGCTCTTTTACCTATCTACATCCAGGCCATGGCACATACTCAGCAATTGATCTATCCATATGTGATCCTGACCTTCTTCTTGACCTTTCCTGACGACCACTGCATGACTTATGTGGGAGTGATAATTTCCCCCTGATCGTGTCATCTACTGACGCAGATGCACAGTTAAGACCTCCAAGGTGGCAACTTCAAAAGCAAACTGGAGTCTCTTTCATCACCGTTGTGATATCCTACTGGGTCACATACCCCAAGATATTGACAATCCAGTTGATCACTTCACTAAAACGTTGATCTCTATTACAGAGGAAGCTGTCCCAAAAACCTCAGGAAAGCCCCACCGCAGGTCAAACCCATGGTTTAATGATTACTGTAAAAAGGCCATTGATGCCCGGAAAAATGCAGAGAGGGTGTTCAACAAGCACCCAACAACAGCAAACCTCACCAGATTGAAAATTTCACGAGCCCAAGCACGTAGCACGATGAAAATTTCACGAGCCCAAGCACGTAGCACGTAGCACGATGCAAAATCACAAAGCTGGAGAGAGTATGTTTCAAGCCTTACAAGGGATGCATCCTCAAAAAAGGTCTGGAGTTTTATTAGAAAGATGAAAACTAAAGGGCGAACTGCAAGAGTTCAACATCTAAAATGTCAAACAGGTCTTTTGACATCCAAGCAAGACATAGCTGATAAACTTGCAGAGACATTTGAAAAGAATTCCTCTGTGAAAAAACTGCAATCCTGAATTTCAAGCCATGCGCAGAAAGGAGGAGGCAAAAGCCCTACATTTCTCATCAGACAACACCGAACCATACAATCATCCATTCTCTATGGATGAACTCCTAGGTGCCACAAGACACTGTCATGACACTGCAGTGGGTCCTGATATGATTCATTATCAATTCTTAAAACACTTACCGTCCACTGTGCTATCCCATCTCCTCGCAATATTTAATGTGATTTGGGAATCAGAAACAGTACCTGAATCCTGGAAGAAAGCATTTGTGATTCCCGTTCCAAAACCCGGCAAAGATCATACTGATCCCACAAACTACCATCCTATTGCGTTAACCAGCTGCCTATGCAAAACTATGGAAAGAATGGTGAATAAAAGACTTGTGTGGATGCTTGAATCAGAACGGCATTTGAGTGCATTTCAATGTGGCTTCAGGCAAGGAAAGAGGACCACGGACCATCTTATTAGATTGGAGGCCTATATACGGGATGGATTTGTCAGAAAGGAACATGTAATAGCAGTGTTTTTGACCTTGAAAAGGCATACAATGCTACTTGGAAATATGGTATTTTAACACTAGAAGTCCCAGAGAGGGGCCATTTGGCCTTTTTACCTAGAAAACCCACAAGAGGGCCAATTGGCCCCATATCCCCCCTGTGGACACTCATTTTGTTATGGAAATGTGGCTGTTAGTGGCACACGGCCAGAGCCACTTGAACCTGTGTGGGGGAGGGGACACACCTTACAGCTCAGGAGGTTCTTTTGAGAGCAAGCTTTAGTTCTGAGATAGATAAATACCTCAGTGAACATAGCCATAAAGACTTAAACTGGACTATGAGCTGTATGCAGTGGAATGGATCAACAGGAAGAAAGGGATCAACACACTGACATTTATTGTTAAAAAACAAAACAAAACTTTTTCCCCCAGTTTTGGTGTGGAGGGTTGTTGCAGAAGTAATTGCTATTTTTGTGTGCTAAAAAGAAAAAAGAAAAAGAAACCCAAGCATATTTACAAAGAATGAAAAACCATGCATTGAGTGAAATACATTTGAGCAGTCACTCACAATCCTGGCACTGCCATTGCTCCTTTCGGCATTTCCCACATGTATATCGGTAGCAGTCAACACAGCGCACAGTTGCATGATTGTCCTTACATTTAATTTTAGCCTGACACTTGGCTCTTTTTCCTAGTTGTGGTGTGGAGGGTTGTCGCCGAAATAATTGTTCATTTTCGGCCTTTTTCATACCCACGTGGGAGTGAGCCAACTCTCTTGCAAGCTCCAGCAGGAAATCCACCCGTCTCTCCTGCCTCCTGGTGCATAATTGATAGAGCACAGGTGCATTCAGTGCTGCCATATCTACCATGTTATAGAACACTGCTACTGTGTTTTTATTCCTCATTCTCACATTCACACAGAAGTAGCCAACATGACTTCACCACTGTAAGGTGTGACCCCCTCACCCCACACACTGCCACTAACAGCCTCATTACCATAACAAAATGAGTGATTAGTGTATTCGGGAAAAGCGGTCGGTCCAAATGGCCACTATATGGGTCTTCTAGGTAGACAGAAAAATGCTGGGACTTCTAGTGTTAAGGGACTTGCACTACATGGGGTTCAGAGGTCGTCTGCCCACTTTTATCTCCAATTTTTTATCTAATAGATTTTTTCCAGTTCAATTAGGTACAACTGCTTCAACACCACACTTGCAAGAACAAGGAGTTCCTCAGGGAAGCATCCTCTCAGTCACCCTATTCAGTATTAAAATCAATAGTATTGTGAAGGAAATCAACCCAAATCTTTTCTGTAGCCTGTATGTTGATGACCTCTGTATTTACTATAGAGGAAAATATATGAGTATAATCGAAAGGCAACTCCAGCTGTGCATAAATAAGATCAGCACTTGGTCCATTGAAAATGGCTTCAAATTCTCTAAGACCAAGACTGTTTGCACTCATTTTTGCATCATGACCCATTGCTGTATATGGAAGGTGCCGCAATCCAAGTTGTGAAAGAGGTTAAGTTCCTTGGTCTGATACTTGACAATAAATTATCCTTTATTCCACATATGAAGGCTCTTAAGAAGAGATGTTTTAAAACTTTGGACATTTTAAAAGTACTGGCAAAGACAAAGTGGGGGGCAGAGTGGACTGTACTGCTACACCTGTATAGAGCACTTGTGAGATCCCGTTTGGATTATGGCAGTATTGTCTATGGATCAGCAAGAAAATCTTACATTATGATGCTGGATACTGTTCATCATCAAGGTTTAAGATTGGCCCTAGGGGCCTTTAGAACCTCCCCAGTGCAGAGTCTCTATGTGGAAGCAAGAGAACCATCCCTTAAATTGCGACGCTTGAAACTTGCACTTTAATATGCAGTCAAAATCAAAGGGAACAGAGATAACCCGGCATACCCCACTGTCTTTCAGCCACAGTATTTGGACTTTTATGAGGCCAGACCGCGGTCTATCAGACCTTTTGGATTAAGAATTAAACCTCAAACCTTGAGGATTTGAATGTTGATCTAAATGGACTAACATCCTCTCCCCTTTGTTCTATTCCCCCTTGGACCTTGAGAAAACCTGTAATTGTGCAGGACCTGAGTCACAGAAAGAAATCTAATACACACCCAAACGAGTACCAGAGTTGCTTCCTTGATGTAAGACAGTGCTTCCCTTTGCACACTCCGATCTATACTGATGGCTCAAAAACCGATACTTGTGTGTCCTCAGCAATGGTAGTTGCCTCTAATCAGTGTGGAATACGTATCCCAAATCTGTGCTCAATTTTGACAGCCGAAGCCCAAGCCTTGCTCTTAAGTCTTGATTACATTGAAGAGTCCAAACTACAAAAAGCCTTAATTTGCACAGACTCTAGATCGTGCCTTCAGGCATTGGAGTTTTTAAAGACTGACCACCCTCTTATTGTGAACATACTTAAAAAAAGTGGAATACCTAACTAAAATCAACATGGACATTATTTTTTGTTGGGTCCCTGGCCATGTGGGCTGGACTGGTAATGAAAAGGCAGATAATGCTGCTAAAAGAGCCCTGAATAGAGATATTTGTGAATGCCAAATCCCTCTCTGATATCAGACCTGTACTTTGTTCCTACATAAGTGACAAATGGCAAGCTTAATGGACTAACTGTGTGGGCAGCAAGCTGAAAGAAATATGCACTAATGTGAATTCAGTCATTTTCATGCAGACATGACCAAGTTGTCTACACAAGGTGTAGAATTGGACAAGACTGACTCATGGTTTTCTGTTAACTGGAGGTGAACCTCCCCTTTGTGATCTTTGTGGTGATCTTGTATCAATTAAGCACATTTTATCTCGCCTTGATCTTAGAATAAAAAGGCAGAAGTGTTTTAGAGAAGGCACCATGCTAGATATTTTTAACAAGGTCCCACCTTTAAAGGTTTTAAACCTTTTGAAGTGCATTGATGTGTACAAACGTATTTAATTAATTTATTTATTTATTTCATTGTGGGTTTTAGTCACATGTGATATTTATTACCTGTATTGGCCATGAAATAGCCATAGATGCTTAACTGGCAATAAACATAAGCAAACAAACATAAGTGCTGGGTATGTGCTTTTAAGTGCTGGGTCGTTCTTCCACACTGCTTCAACGGTTCTAAAACTTCATACCACCCATCTAGTGTCTACATTCTGACCTATTTTGCATAGTTGGACATCTAGGCCCTCAGCAGACTCTCAGCTCCATGAGGTTTTTGTTAGATGCGCTACACAGTGCATGTAACTTGTCTATCAATACTTTAAAGTTATTCATACCGCCTATCTCTTTCACTACATCTACGACCGCAAGCTGAAGCCTGTGGACTGAGCAGTGCCACAGAGTAATGTTGGGGAGCCGACTCGCCACTCTGCTTTTATGCCCTAACATAACAGAAGCACCATCACAAGTTACTCCAATGTTTTGTGGGTTTTGAGAGAAAATCCAGGTGCTCCAGAGCAGATAATAGTCTGTGGACAATACCTTGAGCAGTTAGATCATCTAGCTCAGTTCAGTAAAAATGTTTGCAGTCCTGTCCATATCAGGCAACTGAGCCCAAAGGTATATTATCAAGCAGCTCCTTTTGCTTAAACTGGTTGACTCATTCAGCATTTGAGTTTGGGTGAGCGCTCTACTATTTTTTCAAACAGTTTCCTTTTCATTTCGTTCAAAATTTCTTTTCATTTCTTTCATTTCTGAATGTTTACACACACAACATTGGGGTGTAAAATCCTCCCCATATTGAGTCCATTTAACTCTTGGCAATCAATCTCATGTTCAAAGCATATGCAGCTCGGTGGCGTTTAGCCGCCTTGTACACCATGCGAAATATGCGAACTGTAGTGGTCATCTGTACAGACTATTAATTATAGACTGTCCTAAAGTGTCTGTTTTAGCCTTCTCAAGAATGCTTGCTGTTGCTAGGTGAGCCTTGGTATGGGCATGTTCAAATACTTTGCGAGTTGTTGTTTTTTAATATCTGGAGCAGATGATGTCACTGTAGTTGAAACCTAGCCTGGCTATCCCGACTTGTCAATGCTCTGCAAACATTGGTCTGGCCAAACTGTGTTGTAAATCCATTTCAACCAGAAAGATCATAAGAATGAATTACAGTATGTGACAAAAGTGAGTACACCCCTAACATTTTTGTACTTTTTCTATTATATCTTTCCATGGGAGAAGTCTAAAGATATAATACTTTTGTACAACGTTAAGTAGGCATTGTACAGCTTATATAACAGTGCAAATTCACTGTTCCCTCAAAATAACTCAACACACAACCATTAATGTCTAAACCACTGGCAACAAAAGTGAGTACACCCCTACGTGAAAATGTCCAAATTTTGCCCAATTAGCCATATTTCCTTCCTGGTGTCATGCGATCCATTAGTGTTACAAGATCTCAGGTGTAAGTGGGTAGAAGTTGTGTTAAATTTGGTGTTATCACTCTCACACTCTCTCATACTGGTCACTGGAAGTTCAACATGGCACCTCATGGAAAAGAACTCTCTGAGGATTTAAAAAAGAAAATTGTTGTTTTACATGAAGATGGCCTAGGTTATAAAAAGTTTGCCAACACCCTGAAACTGAGCTGCAGCACAGTGGCCAAGACCATACAGCACTTCAAGAGGATAGGCTCTACTAAGAACAAGCCTCGCCATGGTTGACCAAAGAAGTGGAGTGCATGTGCTCAGCATTATATCCGGAGGCTGTGTCTTCAAAATAAGCGTAGGAGTGCTGCCAGCATTGCTGCAGAGGTTGAAGGGGTAGGGGGAGGGTAGGGGCTAGGGGCTAGGGGCTGTCAGTGCGCAGACCATACGCTGCACACTGCATCAAACTGGTCTGCATGGCTGTCGTCCCAGAAGGAAGCCTCTTCTGAAGATGATGCGCAGGACAGCCTGCAAACAGTTTGCTGAAGACAAACAGACTAAGAGCATGGATTACTGGAACCATGTCCTGTGGTCTGATGAGACCAAAATAAACTTATTTCGCTCAGATGGTGTCAGGTGTGTGTGGCAGTAACCAGGTGAGGATTACAAAGACAACTGTGTCCTGCTAACAGTCAAGCATGGTGGAGAAAGTGTCATGGTTTGGGGCTGTATGAGTGCTGCCGGCACTTTGGACCTACACTTCATTAAGGGAACCACGAATGCCAATATGTACTGTGACATACTGAAGCAGAGCATGATGCCCCCCCTTTGAAACTGGACCGCAGTCTAGTGGCGCCTCTGACCTAAACCCAATTCAGCATCTGTGGGGCATCCTCAAATGGAAGTGGAGGAGCTCAAGGTCAGCTCCGTGATGTCGTCATGTAGGAGTGGAAGAGGATTCCAGTAACAACTTCTGACGCTCTAGTGAACTCCATGCCCAAGAGAGTTAAGGCAGTGCTGGAAAATAATGGTGGCCACACAAAATATTGACACTTTGGGAACAATTTGGACATTTTCCAAATCATAATCGCATGACACCATGATCGCATGACACCAGGATCGCATGACACCAGGAAGGAAATATGGCTAATTGGGCAAAATTTGGACATTTTCACGTAGGGGTGTACTCACTTTTGTTGCCAGTGGTTTACACATTAATGGTTGTGTGTTGACTTATTTTGAGGGAACAGCAAATGTGCACTGTTATATAAGCTGTACACGGCCTACTTTACGTTGTAGAAAAGTATTATATCTTTAGACTTCTCCCATGGAAAGATATAATAAAAAAGTACAAAAAAGTTAGGGGTGTACTCACTTTTGTGACATAATGTATGTTACTGCCATTTTATTAGATAACAATGCATGGCACAACAAACTTTGGCATAGGTCCTGTCCTTGGTCCTGTTAGCACAAGTTAACCGTACATATTCTGATAGTAGTAGGAGGTAGGGAATATGGTCAGAAGGACAGGAACCAACTGGTGATTAGAATTCACAATGAACTTTGCATGAAGGAAAAACTCCCTTTAGCATTTTAATAATGAAAAAACCTTGGGCAGATTCGCGTCTCAACGAGGAGGCCTAACTGACTAGGTTAAACAAAATCTGAATGAGCATGAGAGTTCACGAGTCCATGAAATAGCAGAAAATCTGGGATCTGGAGATGGACAGAGAAGTGTCTGCTCATAGACAGGAGCAACAGACTGTGTGGGAATACATCCAAACTGAATGGGTGGAGTACAGTGAAGACATCATGAAGAGATGAAGAGAGTCAACGGGATCCGGGCTGAAGAAGCGAAGGAGAGCATCATGCGGCGTCGACGCGGGACCCACTGGACCAGCACAGGAACCTTGGATGGTTGCTTGGGGGGGGGGGCGAAGGGAGCGAAAGCGGAAACACCTGTGAGCAGCAAAGCATGTAGGTAAGGTGACGTAATAAAAGGCAGGTGTTAGCATCTGATTGGTCGATAGATAATTGATGACGAGCATTACGTCTTCCTGCAGAACTTCTTGCTATGCTTACATTTCTCAGAGGGCGGGCTTAACCCGCCTCTTTCAAATGCCTCTGACGGAGCTTCAACCAATCACACCCCTCTGTCCTCTGACGTATGTAAAATGACAACAGGGATTCTTCACCATTGTGAGATAGGGGCAATTTGGACATTTTTACTTATTACTCCACAAATAATGCCCACAATGCTTAGTAAAAAAAATACAGTATAAGACCATCATAAGGTCTGCCAAACCCCAGAATATAATCCAGATCCTGGGAAGTGAAGTAACTAATCAAGCTAGAGACATGCAACTGACACCAACTTGTAGCTGAGGCATTGTAGATTCAGTAGAGTGTTAACAGATTTGTTTATATTGCCTCTGAATGTGTTGTATATAGAGTTCATAATGTTGCCTCATAATGTATTGTATATAGTGTTCATAATCTTGCCTAATAATTTGTGTTGTATATAATATTACATTACATTACATTGCATTTGGCAGACGCTTTTATCCAAAGCGACTTACAATCAAGGGGGACATAAGCAATAGAGGAGGACACAGAGTAGAGACACAATAGACATATGTACTTCTGCATAGGGATAGAGAGAGAGAGAGTTTAGATTAGTGTTTGTTAGTTATATTAGTTTTGTTAGGGAGGGAAGCAATCTTGGAAGAGAAGGGTTTTTACAAGCTTTTTAAAGATAGGGAGGGATGTTGCTGTTCTAGTTGCAACTGGTAGGTCGTTCCACCATTTGGGGACAACCACAGAGAAGAGCTTAGAGTGACCTCTCTTTGTGAGAAGTGAGGGTACCGATAGACGATTTGTGTGAGCGGAGCGTAGCGCCCTGGACGGGACGTGAGCCTGTAATAAGACATTGAGGTAGGCGGGGGCGGAACCTGAAATTACTTTGTAGGCTAGTGTCAGAGCCTTGTGTTTAATTCTGGCAGCTACTGGCAGCCAGTGAAGATCTCTAAAGAGTGGGGTAACATGTGTTCTTTTGGGTTGGTTGAAGACCAGTCGCCCTGCCGCGTTCTGGACCATTTGCAATGGTTTGATCACACAGGCAGGTAGACCGACTAGGAGAGAGTTACAGTAATCGAGCCGTGAGGTGATTGATGCCTGTATTAGCAATTGAGCAGCATATTGGGTCAGGTACGGTCTGATTTTTCTAATGTTGTATAATGCATAGCGACATGATCTCGCTATGGAAGAAATGTGATCGGAGACAGATAGACGGTCGTCTAATGTGACACCTAGGTTTCTAGCCACGTTGTTCGGGGCAACAGTGACATCGCCAATATTCAGGGTGATGTCGTGGCAGATTGACTCATGGACAGGGATGACCAGGAGTTCGGTTTTAGACAGATTAAGCTGGAGATGATGATCTCTCATCCAGGAGGATAGGTCAGCGAGACAGGCGGAGATGCGTGTGGAGACCGTGGTATCGTCTGGTTGGAACGACAGGTATAGCTGTGTGTCGTCGGCATAGCAGTGGTAGGAGAAGCCATGTGAGCGGATAATATGAGACAGCGAGGTGGTGTAGATAGCAAACAGAAGGGGGCCCAGAACTGACCCCTGGGGAACCCCTGTGGAGAGGGTGTGAGTCGATGACAGGTGTCCTTGCCAGGCCACATTAAAGGAGCGCCCGGTGAGGTAAGATTTGAGCCAGGAGAGGGCAGTGTCTGCAATGCCCATGTTGGCGAGTGTGGATAGCAGAATGTCGTGATTAACTGTATCAAAGGCAGCCGATAGGTCCAGGAGGATGAGCACTGATGACTGACCGCGTGATCTGGCTGTTTTGAGGGCTTCCGTGACAGATAATAGAGCCGTCTCAGTGGAGTGACCGCTCCTGAAACCAGATTGTTTTGGGTCGAGTAGGTGGTTATGGGTGAGGAAGCTAGTGAGTTGTTTAGCTACCGCCCTCTCAATGGTTTTTGAGAGGAAGGGAAGCAGTGAGACCGGTCGGTAATTTTCGACCTGGGCAGGGTTGAGCGTGGACTTCTTCAGCAGTGGCGTAACTCTGGCCTGTTTGAAGGCGGCAGGAAATACGCCGGAGGATAATGAGGTATTAATCACCGATGTGATCGGTGGGACTACCGTGGGGGCAATAGCTTGCAGTAGTTTAGAGGGGACTGGGTCCAGTGGGCATGTAGTGGGGCGATTGTTCGTAATAAGTTTAGATACCTCATCTTCTGAGAGAGGGGAGAACGAGGAGAGTATCGCGCTGTTGTCCTGTGGGGGTAATGGGTTGTGAGTAGGGGGGTCACAGAATTGTTTGCTGATAGCCTTAACCTTGTTTGTGAAGAAGGAGGCAAAGCTGTCAGCAGTGAGGTTGGTGGCAGGTGGGGGTGGGGGAGGGTTGAGCAGCGACTTGAAGGTGGAGAAGAGTTTGCGTGAGTCAGTGGTGCTGCTGATTTTGTTATTATAATAGTCATTTTTTGCTGTCGTGACCGAGGTGGAGAAAGACGCTAGGAGTGATTGGAAGGTCTCTAGGTCAGCGGGGTTGTTGGATTTGTGCCATTTGCGTTCTGCAGCTCTGAGTGCAGCGCGTGATGAGCGGATGACATCAGTTAGCCATGGGCGGGGCTGGGTGGAGCGTGCGGGTTTGGTGGAGAGAGGACATAGAGTATCTAAACAGGAGGCTAGTGTGGAGCTGAGAGATTCAGTAGCAGCATCGACATCTAGTGGAGAGAAACTGTCGGGAGGGGGAAGGGCAGAAGCGACGATTGAGGAAAAGTGAGTGGGAGACAAGTTGCGGAGATTGCGACGGAAGGTAATCATAGGTGGAGGGGTGGGAGGTAGCTCTGGTAGGGACACCATGAGGTGGATGAAAAAGTGGTCTGATGTATGTAGAGGAGTGACCATCACGTCATCAGGTTTGCAGCTTTTCGTTAGGATGAGATCTAGTTGTTTGCCGCTTTTGTGAGTTGGGGGGGTGTGGACCAATTGCATGTCAAACGAGTTGACAAGTGATAGGAAGTCTGTGGCGCATGCTTTATCTAGGTGGATATTGAAGTCACCAATAATAAGGTGCGTTCGAGTTACAAACCCGTTTGTCAGCGTTTGTCTGCGTCTGTCTATATACATCAATGAGAACTGCTCGTCACAGCATGGGCGGGGTTTAAAAGGCTTCGGTCAAGTCGGACACAAATCTTCAACGAGACTGAGCTTGCACCTTCCCGATCTTCGTAGTAGATGACGGAGAGGTCATGTGTTATGTGTGGGTGACAAGAAGGGGGCAGGCGGTTGTAGTAGGGTGCATTGACAGCCATGCCATTGTTAAACAGTCAGCCTCCACCAGGCCCTTGGTGTCGACCAACCAGCAGCCAGCCTGGCTTCCTCATCCAACTCCCACCTGTTAAACAGTGGAAGACAGAGTGCAGAGTAGACGAGAGAACCACCACATAGTTAACATGAACACACCAGCCATCACTGGCAAACCGCCCGTGATAAGGCATCAGCCACAATGTTATCCTTTCCCTTAATATGCTGAATTTCTAAGCAATATGACTGCAAAAACAAAAACCATCTCATCAGTCTACGATTTGGACAGGACAATGAATTAAGGAAAACCAGTGGATTATGGTCTGTATAGACCACCAAAGGAGCAGCAGAGTCTACATACACTTCGAAGTGCTGTAGTGGCCATACTAGTGCCAGCGCCTCCTTCTCAATTACAGAGTAGTTCAACTGATAGCTGTTAAATTTCCTTGAGAAGTAACTCAGAGGACGCTGCACCCCATCATCATCAGATTGAACCAGCACTACACCTGCTCCACGGTCACTGGCGTTTACCTGCAGTTCAAAGGGGCAATCCACATGTGGAGCTGCAAGAACAGGGGCAGCACAGAGCAGACTCTTAATGTGACCAGGTGATATTGACTGGGGAAGCTGTAGTTCCCCCCCCCCCCCCCCACTAGATTGAGCCCGACTACGCCACCCTGAGGAAGTACTATGAATTACCACCCAGGGACCACACCAGAGCCCCAACACGGACCCCCACACAAGTTCTTCTGCAAAGAAAATCAGCAGACGTGGATTCTGTTACGAAACTATATTTATTGAATTCAACCCACACAGACACAAACAAAGACTACACCAACAAAATTAACAAACACCAAACCAAAAACTGCACCAACAAAATTAAAGAATACCAAACCAAACAAATAAACACCAAAAGGCCTATGAGCAGTTGCAACAGGCAGTATAAAACCAGATGCAACGAATGTAACTGCTGGTGCAATATAGGCCTCAGCACATGGCTAACACAAAAAGAAAAAACAAAAGAACACATCAACACATCAAACGAAGAAACAATGAAGCAATATTAAAGAAAAGAAAAAAAGCACAATATAACATCAGTCGCGCTCTCACCACGACATACATACAGCAGCATTCATCCAAATTACAGACACATACACCTCGCTAAACGTAGCCAGCAAACACCACGCACGCACACACACACACACACACACACACACACACACACACACACACACACAATTAGCGACGGACTAGTGGGACGACGAGTCACCCAGTCGCAGCTTTGCCCACAGGGCCGCACAGCGACGGGAGCGTTCAGCGGGGACAAAGCAGCAACACCCACAGAGATAACTTGGGGGGTCCTCGGCTACACAAGCGTGCGTTCTGAGGTAGTTGAAAGGAGTGCAATACAGCCCGGCGAGCCGGAGGAACTCATAACACAGGCTGACTAGGAAGAGAGCCAAACTCTGCAGAGAGGAGCACGGTAGAGACGAGACGAGGAACCAAACAAACCAGGCAAACAGCAACCAAGTGCGCTCGGAAGACGGGCACAGAACAGGACGGCGCTAAAGACACAACACCACCACCACAAAAGTTTACAGCAAAAGAAATAGAATGCCAAGCTACCAAAATAAGAGGGTACCTACCACCAAGATCTGCCCAAACCGCGAGGGATGGAGGAGAAAAGACCCGACAGCCACCAGCTATGCCTCTTAGCTCGTGAATGCCCGCGTCCAAGTCAAACTTACCAGCCGTGTAATCAGCTGAGTAATCAGCTGGCTAGGATCAGTGACGTAATCACGCCAATAACGTGGGTAAGGCAAGGAATGCCAATACCCACTTTGCTACATTAACATTGTCAAATGCCTGTTGGCAAGAGGTTGACCAGATGTATTTAGCTTTTGCCTTTAATAGGTCTGTCAGGGGTGCAACCACTGCAGAAAAACTCCTACAGAAACTGCGGTAGTACCCTACCAGACCCAGAAAACGCATCAGATCTTTCTTGGTCGCCGGGACAGAGTATTGCTCTATTGCAGCAACCTTCTCCTGTACCGGTCGAACCTGGCTTGTACCCAGATATGTGACAGCCGCCTTGGCAAACTCATGCTTTGCCAAGTTGATTGTGAGATTGGCATCACGCAAGCGGTCAAAAAGTTGAATCTGGGTGACATGGTTTTCCCAGGTGTTACTATGGACCACCACATCATCCAGATACACTGAACAGCCCTCTAAACCTCCGACAACAGCGTTCATCAAATGCTGAAACGTTGCCGGAGCGTTTCGAAGTCCAAAACTCATGACTGAGTAAGAAAATAAACCAAAAGGAGTGATAAATGAAGATATCTCTCTCGCACGGGGAATCAAGGGGACCTGCCAATAGCCTTTCAGCAAGT
Source organism: Setipinna tenuifilis (assembly GCA_030347295.1). Classification (NCBI taxonomy): domain Eukaryota; kingdom Metazoa; phylum Chordata; class Actinopteri; order Clupeiformes; family Engraulidae; genus Setipinna; species Setipinna tenuifilis. The sequence continues at coordinate 31,671,892 of CM059273.1, forward strand.
CAAACTTACTGACGGAGACAGCAGACCCAACACGGTCTACACAGTCCTCGATCCGCGGCAACGGATAGGCATCTGGCTTCGTCATGCTGTTAACTTTCCGATAGTCTGTACAGAACCTCGGACTTTTGTTAGATTTTTCCACAATTAAACAGGGAGAAGCCCAACCGGTGATGACTGCTGAGCAATGCCATTAGCAAGCATATACTTTACCTCAGACTCCATTACCTGACGCTTTTGCTCTGACACTCTATAGAAGCGTTGCTGGATAGGCTTTGCCTCACCAACATCAAGTGTAATGCGAGAAGGGACATCATTAAACAAACATGGATACTCCTAATTAGAGCACACAGCTGAGCTGAACGTTTAGGAGACAAGTACCCAAAGGCAGAATCAAGACAAGACAGGGTCTTGGACTTCTTAAGTTGACCCTGTAGTCTACATTCATCCGGAGCCATCACCCCATCATCCTCTAATCCCACCACCTCACCAGCAAAATACTCTCTCACCGTATTCACTGTGAGTGCAGAACTAGCACTAGGCTGCACACCCTCCCCTGCCACAGAAGAATGTGCCTCCTGAGAGAAATAGGGTTTGAGCAGATTCACATGGCCCACTTGATTCTTACGCCTACGTACTGGAGTCTCCACCAAATCATTTAAATCAGACAACTTGTGAAGAACAGTGAACGATCTAAGAAACTTCGCCTGAAATGGGGAATTCACAACAGGAAGCAGGGCAAGAACCTGATCACCAGGGCTAACGTACGTACCTCACCAGGGCTAACTCACGTACCTCCGCTTTCCTGTCATACAGACGTTTCATCTTGATCTGAGATGAGGTCAACAGCTTCCGAGCTTTTTCCCCAGCCAAGAATAAACGGTGCCTGAAACCATTCACATAATCAATAATGTTCTGAGGAGGCTCAGGGAATGTCACAGAATCAGCAAGTAAGGCCAATGGCCCACGCACAGTGTGGCCAAAGACTAAATCGTTCAGACTGAAACCCGTACTCTCCTGCACAACCTCCCTCGCGGCCAACAAGAGCCAGGGTAACCCCTCCTACCAGTCCTCCCCCAGTTGAACACAATAGCTATGCAACAGAGCCTTTAAAGTCTGGTGGAAACGCTCTAAAGTGCCTTGACTCTCCACATGATATGCAGAAGACTGACACTGTTGAACACAAAGTTGTTGCAACACCTGAGAGAACATCTTCAAGGAGAAGTCTGACCCATGGTCGTTCTGTATCACTTTCGAGATACCAAACATGGATATGAACTGTGTTAGGGCTTTAACCACCGACTTGGTCTTAATTACCCGCAGAGGATAAGCAGCAGGGTATCTGGTGGCCTGACACATTACTGTAAGCAAATACTTACAACCTGACTTAGAAGTGGGTACTTGTCCAACACAATCAATGATCAGATGTTCAAATGGTTGAGCTATTGCTGGAATAGGTGATAGGGGAGCTAGACTAATAGTCTGATTAGGTTTCCCTGTCACCTGGCAGGTATGGCAAGTCTTAATGTAGGCAGACACATCACGTGTCAGGTGGGGCCAAAATAAATACCTCATCATACTCTCATAGGTTTTTCGGACACCCATATGCCCAGACTGATCGTGGGATGTATGCAGAACCCCCTCCCGAAACTTGCGAGGGACCACGATCTGACACACAGCATCACCAAGAAAATCTTGTCCATGCGGCACCCATTTTCTCAACAGAAGCCCATCCTGCATTAAATACCCCCTGGCAGCACTATCCACATCACCCTTAGACAGAACTTGGTCAAAACACTCACTGAGTGTTGGATCATCTCTTTGTTCAGATGCCAATTCACTGCGGGAGCAAAACAATGAGCTAGAAACAGGCACATGAGACACACTCAATTCATCAACAGGGTCATCAGCCTAAGTCAGACTTAGCTCCAGCCATGGCACGGGTAACTGCACATGCTGAAAAAACTTCAGAAAAAGACTGAGCGTCTTCATCAGGCCTATTGGAAAGGGGAGTAGCAGCTACCACCAAAGACGGCAAATGGTTAAACACCTGGCTGCCAGCTAACTGGTTCCCCAACAGAATATGAACACCCTGAACCGGCAAAGCAGGGCGAACACCCATCGTGACTTCCCCTTTAACAAAGCCACAGACCAGCATCAGCCTGTGCATAGGCACAGGTAACACATTCAACCCCATACCACATATCAGTATTTTAACCCCAGTATCTGAACACTGAGAAAATGGTAAGACAGAACCCGCCACAAAAGAGTCGAATGAACCTGATCTCGAAGAATCTTTACCGGGACTCGTGGACCACCTACCACCAATGATACAAAGTCTTCCAAAACAAAAGCGGAAAAATCTGGACCTTCCGGGCAAACACTCACCAACTCCTGGGAAGAAACACAAGAACAGGCACAGAGAGAAGCACAAAGACATGAGTGAGAGGAGTCTGATTTCACAACATTATTTGGAGCTACTGACAAGCAACTAACAATTAGTGACTCACCCGCAGCATCGGCTGTGCTCCCGAGACAACCGCTCTAACCACTGATAACACCACACTATAAACCACCCAGGACGGACTCCAAAGGGAATCCGCCCCTTAGCCTAACAGGGAGAAAACACTGCAATAAACAGATAGGCCATATGCAGCAAGCAGCAAGTTAAGCCAGCACCATCAAAATAATGGAAAGGCTCACCTCGATGAAACGTTCACAGGTTACAAACAATCAAACCGTACCACAGCTCTTATTAACAGACCACGGAATAAACTATCCTGCAACAGGTAGTATTATACTACAACTTCTCAAACAGGCTACCGATACACAAACACTTCGTACTGACAAGTAGCATTACTCAAACATATCTCGCAATAGAGCTCATTAGATCAAAACAGGCTACCAGGACAAAAGAAATCCCTTCAAACGGCAGCCTTAACCAATTCACAACAGAAACCAGCTACACGCAACACTTACCCATGATGTCATTTTCCAAACAAACGTAGCCAGCAGCATGTTCCAAACACATGCTCCTACTACTAAACAGATTCTCCGCACTATGCTGATGTCATGCCACGTAGCGATTAATTCAGAAATCCAGGCTACCCAAACAAACATTGACGCTAGTGGCTAGGCCGGATTCATAAGATATCGAGCCCCCATTTGTCACAGTCTACCTTTGTACTGGACAAGATTTGGAGACATGGACACATGGGAGTTGCTGTATAACAAATATAATTTATTTACAAAAATACTATGTTACAAAAAGTCTGAAGATCTATAAACAAAAGACAAAACTAAAGAAAAACGGAGCTGCGCCCTGGCCAGTGTCAGACCTCTTTCTACAAACTGAAATGGATCATGACATCCAACAATGTGCTGGGAAAGTTGGCTGCATTTGCTGCATTTGTTGGCGTCCCGATTTAACCTGGTTTTTGTTAGGCTCTAGCTCAGTTGGTTGAAATTGTTGATATAAAATGACTGGTGGCTGCTGTCTTTGGTAGACTGGTGCTGCGCTGATTTAAGTGGTGTTTATCGTAGACAAATGAGTTAAATTAGTCAATGTGGGGTGTCTGGTCGCTTCTTTGTGTGTTAGTTATGTTGGTGTGTCCAGATTTTGACTTGTTTGTGGTTTAGTCTTTCGTTGGGCTTTTTTTTTAAGAATAGAATATGTTTACGGGGATGGTTGCAACAGTTGTTCCAACTGTCCCCGTAATATCACCCATGATAAAAACTGATATGCTAGTTTATGACGTTTACTGTTATCAATGCTAACCATGTTATCTAAGTGTCAACACATCAAAGATTTTAACCACCCCCATTTTAGCCGAAGGACACATTTAGTAAGGACAATATCACAAAAACAGTGTCTAGGAAAAAAAATTACTTCTATACCTTCAAAGCGAATTTTTCTCAAATGTGACGGGCAAAACTGATTTGATTGGCTTTATTTTTTCTTGTATTGTAGATCACTCAACTGTGAACGTTCAGTGTAAGTGTCATCACTTTAGCTTGTTTCTGATTGAAGAAAAATGAGGTGTTGCAACCATACCCTGTTGCAACTGTCCCCGGTCTCCCCTACCTCAGTACTTCACCGGACCTTCCTAGCTTTGTTAGAATTGTTAGCATTGGTAGCACAGTTAGCATTAACAGCATACCTGCTAACAAACATTAGCTAAGTCAGTAAAGTAGAACTGTTACCATAGTTACCATCATTAGCATAATTAGCATTGTTAGCATACCTGCTAAATATCTTCAGCTAAGTTAGCTAATTAGCACTCTTAGCACAGCTAATTATGACCACCATCAGCAAAGCTAGTGTTAGCGGTTATATTCGTTTTGTCTGATTTTTTTCCACTTTTTTTCACCAATTTTCCATTATACATTGGTGTCTGTGAAAGAGAGGAATTTTTTGTTGAATCACTCAATGACCTTTTCACACAACAAAAACAATGTTTTTTTGATATGTCAGTGTTACGGAGGATTATCCACCCAACCCGTACACACTCACTTGTAGCAGCCCCACCTAGTAAAATGAGTAAATGCAAAAACGAGTTTTGAATTGGCAATATCTTGGACCGACAAGGCAGGAACTGTCTGGGTCACTTTTTGGCAAATTTGGGAAAAGTCCATGAAGTCTAAGGATGAAGATGAGGATAAGGATGATCTAAGGCCCACTACCCCCAACAGCAGGGAGGGCAACCCTTGCGTACCTAAACACCCCACCCCTGCTGGCCCACACACACTTGCACGACGCTGCCACTGACCACACCCACACACATTGAACTCATTGAACCACAGATCAGAGCGACCCAGTTCTGCAAACTTGCATAGTGAGGTTATAGCACATAGAGGGACGCAAATCGAATTGAAAAGTGCCGTTCACCCTGTTACAAGTTAACAAAGCATTGAAACATTTTTGGAAACACTATGTTAAGGTTAAAAAAACTACTATTGACGCTTTAAGCTATCTAGCCTACACAGTGCATATGTCTGCTATTGCACACATAAAAGTGGTGCATTTATTACCACAAACATGTCTCTTAAATGTCTCAAACTTTACTGCTCAAACATGGTCACATTGCTGTTAAAAAGTAGAAAATACTGACAGAAATCCTCAGGGTGGCCATTTCAGTTGAAATTTGTAGTTTTACCTACATCTGAAAGTTATACCATCCTTATTTTAAAAAGAAATTTTCGTAAAGTGGAGACACTGACCATTTACTTTTTTCTGCCACTGTTCATATAAGAGGTCACCCTGCCCATCACAGAAACATGAGGACATTCAAATGACTTGAAACACATACAGTAATGATGTTACAATTTAAATCCATTTTAGTTAGTCAGTAGAATTAAAAGAGATGAGGCATGCAATGCTTATCTGGCCCATTTTACCTGATGGCCCAATTTACCTGAATTCGCCCTACAAATGGTGTCATACACGATCACCACAATAAACTGTAAAAGCACAGCTAGTACTGTAGGGGGTGCTATAAGTGCACAAAATGTCATTTTGCCTACTATCTGGGGAGCGCTACAGTTTAATACCATTTTTTTGGTCTTGACTATTGAACTGAACTCATTGAAAACACTGGTTGAAGCCCACTGTCAAACATTTTCTGTCAAATTTTAAAACCCAGAGATCACACGACCCTTCAACAGCAATGCCAGCATAGTTTCTAGCTCTGCTCATCTAGTCAAGCCACGCACCCTTATCTTCAGACTTTTATGGTGGCAAGACAGATCAGCTATCCTCACAAGTGTACACAAAGTTTATGCAGTGAAGTTCGCCAATGATGCCACTCTCCTCTTTTTTCACAACTTCAGCCCGGCTACAACAGCGAAGAGCTTCAGTCCTGTCATGAAGAAGGCTACAGCAGTGGGCCTGGAACCATTTCTCATCCACCCCGCCTTGATGAAGATAGACAACGGTGGAAGGAAGATGACCTTCGACTCCCGTCAAGCTGCGGAGAACTTCGTCAGCTCCCTGACACATTGATTGAATCCTACATCAGCAGCAGGTGATGAGGAGGATACTGCTCGTCTCCCTGGCCATAGCAAGGATGAGCGTCAGGGTATTCACAGAGGAGAAGACAATTTATTGGACATGAATATATGGCGCCTAACTAGCAGCTCTGTTCTATAAGGCCATTCCTTGGTGTAACGCTTGTTTTCATTTAGGTTAATAATAATTCCACTTATTTAGGGTAATGCTGAATACACGTAACATGGGCTATATGCTTTCTCTATGGCAACGTTGCCATGCTCCGTCATAGGCCTTATCAGTGTTTCAAGGTATAGCATTAACCTGGGCATTAACTGTATTTCACCCGTTCGGTGAAGAATATTTATTCACCCATTTTTGTTGCCTGTATGGGTACATCTGTTTCCATAGCCGTGTGTTGGAGTGGATTGGTCAAGGATCATTCGAAATTTGTGTTTTTGCAGGCCTATAGAAAGACTTCTGTGCAGTCTGTGCCTGTTTTTGTGTATAGTTGTCCTCCCACGCCTTCCCCCATCCCCTCCTTTAAAGACATATTTTTACGCTAGCCTACGCTAGATTTACGTATATCAGCATGTGAAAAATGTTATAATATTTGGCAGGAACATGCTAGCTTTATTCTTTGTCACTAACCCACGCTATTGAGTAGTTATCTTGATATACATTCTGGTCTTTATTGTTTGCAACACAAATACCACCTCTTATCATTTTGTCACTTAATGGTAATGGACTGAACTCGGCTATCAAACGAACATGTGTTCTTGAGTACCTGCATTGTAAAAAGGCAGACATTGCCCTAATCCAGGAAACACACCTTAGACAATGTGACATAGGGGAAAGTGAGGTGATTTGTGCCAGGGGGAAGTAGTGCCACCCCTTGTTTCTAGAAAATTATAGAAAAAAATAGCCATCTGACCACAGTTTTTTGAAGAGCCATCCATTTTACTCACCCTCCAAAGAATTGAGACACATTGCATTGGAAGTAAGCAAAAAACAGTTTTTTCCTTTCAAAGTAAAAATTCTATGATCAAGGTTTTTTGATTATTGTGTCTGAACAATTACAGTTTGAAAACATTTCACACTTGTTTTAGTGCTTTAGTAGGCTACACAATGAGTCTATACATTTAGCATAATATTAGCCCTAAACAGTTGGATCATGGACATTTTTCAAAATTGTGGGGATGTGGTAATTTGTGCCAAAGGGCCTTGGTAAAGTTGTGCCAGTGACACGACTCATTCCCACTTATGGTCATTTTTTAACATTATATTTTATTGTAATTAAATATTGTATTCTTTGTAATACTAAAACTATGTGATATTCTTAATTTTGGACGAAAACCCCCTCCATGCACTTGTCATGCCACACTCCCGAGGCAACCTCTCTTGGAAGAGAAGATGACTTATGGCAATAGTTTAATAGAGTGACTATATCTTAATAAACTTTAAATGAGTAATGTTGCATTGAATTTGTCTTGCTTTTATATAGCATTGCAGTTTATGAGATTAAAATGTTTTGTTTTACTTCAATAATCACTGGCACAGTTTACCCCAACGTATTTTCCCTATCCTCCCTCCCCGCATCGGGGGAAAGTTGTGCCACAAGATCACTTTTTTCCTGAAAACTATATTTATGAAACAGTTTCTTTCAGATCCAAAATTTTTGTTCCCAGGGATGCACCTCATCCTGAACTATGTGTACATGCTTATATTAGATGCATTACTGTCATGACCTCACATTAAAGTCATTTTGAGTAAAAACTGGCACAACTCACCCCACTTTTCCCTATCTGGTTTAAAACAAACACTACAAATTAATTGCATAATCATGTGCAATAAATAAAACAAATGGAGTGCGCATCTTGATGAAAAGGAAATTCAACTCCAACATTAAACACAACGCAAATGATAATATTGGCAGACTGGCATTTGTTTCTGTCAACATACTCCATCAAAAATGACATTATGTCTATTTACTGCCCAAATGAGCCAGACAGAGACTGAGACTTTACTCATGTTGGCAGTACAGTGCTAGAACAAAATGACTGTTCTTTAGTGTTGGGAAGTGATTTCAATGCTGTCATTAACCCTGTTCTTAATAAATCTAATTCAGATGCAGTGAGCAATCTAATGCGCTCTTCTGAACTCACTCATTAAAGATCTTAACCCTATTGACCTCTGGCATATGCAAAATACTGATAGTAGGGATAACACATTTTTCTCCAATAGAAATAAAACATTTTCCAGGATAGATTATATCTTTGTTAGCCCATTTTTAGTTTCAGGAAATACCTCCATCTCTATTGAACCAATCCTGTTATCTGATCATTCAGCATTATTATGTAACATTGACCTGCCCAACAGTAAGACTAGGGCCCCCCGGGTGGTGGTTGAAACATCCTTGTTTAACAAACCCTTCTTTCCTGATATTGCTCAATCTCCAACTGAAATTTTTTTTAGACATTAAGACAAATGAAGATACCAATCCACAAGTCTTATGGGAGGCCACAAATTTTTTTATTTGTGGTTTTTGTATCTCTTTCTCCTCTAATTTGGCAACATCAGAAGCCCGTCAGATCTCTAGAAAACAAAATTGCAGAACAGAATTAACAAAAGCATAACATGTTAGACGACCAGTCTTCATAGCTGGCGTCATAACAAAAATATGAGTTTAATGCAATAGCCATATTAAAATCAGAGTTCATTCTACATAGAACTAGACAGAGGTACCATTTTGAATCAGAGCAGCCCGGCTCAATCAGACTGTAAAACAAAGGCACACAGCCCAGTGATAAAAACTGCTGATGGTGAAATTACAACCAATTCCCAAGCCATCAATAACACTTTTTCCTCATTTTTTGAAAATCTGTATAAATCTGAAATTGATTTCAATGGTTCAATTTGTGAAAACTTCCAAGGTCTCACATTCAGACCAGGTTAATAATAATAATAGGCCTAATAACAATAACAATAATAATAATAATAATAATATAAACAACAATAATAAATTGAGAAGAACAATAATGGTTGCAGAGCAAGCAGACTTAATTACACTTTAATGTGTTTTAGCATAACACTATGTCTTGACATGGGCATAGCATGAGGGGGCATACGGGGAGTGTTGGGTGTTAGTGGATAAAGTTATGGTGTGTGTGTGTGTGTGTGGAGGGGTTAATGATGGGCTGTGTGTGAGCAGTGAGCAGTTATTAATGAACACCGTTATAAAATAACATTTCTGTTATAAAGTAACAGGCTGCTTACGGCTAGGGAGCAGATATTTCAAACAGTTTCCATCGACTTTATTCATAGTATGGTCTATGCACATTAAGAGTTATCCACCTCTCTAAAGCAACTCGAATGTAGGCTATATTTGCATTAGGAGACTGGTGTGCATGCAGGTGTTTCCAACAAAGGATGTTGTTCGCATAACTTAAATTCGAATTACAACTTGGATGGAAACCCGGGTTGTGTTGCATTATGTAAATGCTTGAAAAAATAACCAAAGCTGCTCAATGAATGAGCCTGATTAAACACAAAAGCGAGTAGCCTATACGTAGTCATAGGTGAACATGTTATTGGTTACTAAGCAACTAGACATGTCGGTGCGTCATTTCCTGCGCAGCCAGGATCGGGACTTGGAAGAGCAGTTCAGTTCGTAGTATTGGAAAGCCGACGAGAAGAACGCTACACAAGAACTCGTTTATTCACTGTTCGTCTCTTTGGGGAATACAGTTAACAGAAGAAGAACGCAGAGAAAAAAGTGATGGGGAAGAATTTGCATTCGAAATAATGATCATTTTTAAAACTTGTACGTAGGCTACTTCCCCCCTCGATTGTTATAGCTTTATGCTCCAAAGAAACTGCACCCCTTGTAGACTGCACTACAGCATCATCACACAGGAGAAGACAACTTGAGATTGCCTACCGACTTTGCCTTGTTTTTTTGGCAAAAGAAAAAACAAAAGGCTATGGAGATCTCGTTTTACTTTTAATATTCGATTTAGAATAGAATAACCTGCTGTTTCACAATCGTCGACGACGTTTTCGCCAAAGATATTGGAGAAGCAGGTCGGAGGCTACTTGATTCCCGTATGCACGAACACACGACACCTTGGTGACTGCTGGTTTGGATGTCTAAAAATACCTTGTCTGAATTCTGTTTGGTACCGTAAGCATAGCCTACTTCAAGTTGATGTTGTTTTCGTTCGCATTTATAGCTTAGGATGTGAATAATTCTGTCAAAACTAGATGTGGACTCATATTTGTTTTTCATATTTTCACAAAACCTATTTTAAGGCAGACTGTTTTAGTAAATATGCAATGTGAGGACTACTGGTAGGAGTTCTTATTCAGTAAGTCGCTCCGTTGATGCTGATCGGATGGCAGCCTCTTCATAGGTCAATGCTTGTGTCGCACCTCGGTCCGGTAGTGTTATAGGATGAGCACGGATCTGGATCGCATGTCTTTGAGTTCTTCGGCGAACTCGGTGGCGTCCAGTGCCCGCTCGTTGTCTGTCAACGTCAAAAAACTGCACAACGCGCTCAACCTGCTGCTGAACGACTTCGAAAGGGAACAGTTTATCCACTGTCTTAATGTGTACCACTCTAAACGCAACGTCTACGACCTGGTCCAAACACTCAAAGTCATCCTCAACGCCCCAAGCAAACGTCAACTGCTACCCATGTTACGGCTGGTCATTCCTCGCTCAGACCAGCTTTTGTTTGACCAGTACACGTCAGAAGGTCTATACTTAAAGTCGGATTTAGTAGCGAACAATGGCAGCTCCGAGTCAGCTCTGGAAGTTCCCAACGCGAGTCCCACTCTCGCCACTGTCTATCCATCTCAAACGGTTTTACGAGGGTCTCCAGACACAGCCAGCACCAGCAGTGACAGTGGTACTACTCTGGTGCCACTGCTCGGGAGTCGATTCCTTCATGAACCTCCAGGAGAGCTCCGACAGGTGACCCTCAAACGACACAAGAGCAACGAAGGTTTAGGTTTCAGCATCCGTGGCGGTTCCGAGCATGGTGTTGGAATCTATGTATCGCTGGTGGAACCTGGTTCCCTCGCAGAGAAAGAGGGCTTGAGGGTTGGCGATCAGATCATGAAAGTTAACGACAATGTATTCGAAAATGTGACGCACGCTGAGGCTGTGAAGGTAAGTGTGCGTGTGTGTGTTTGTGTGTGTGTGACCATGAGTTGTTTGTCTCTAAGCCATGTTGTCTTTTTAAGAGATTGCATTGCGGCTTAATTGGGATATGACTCTTTCGTCTTCCATGACATGTCAAGGTGAATTCTAAAAAACGCGGTGGCTTCTAAGAACTGGAAGAATTGAACAGTGCATTTAAATTTCCAGAGATTCGTCATGCGATGACAGTGAATAGAGTGTGAAACCTGCACTTTCTTTTCGAAAAGGAATAACGAAATGCCACCCCTCTCAGTCATGTTGTTCGTTTGCTGGTCTATGACTGCGCGTTTCCCATACTTGACGTCTATAATGTTTTTTTTTTTTATTTGATTTGTTTTATTATCGTGAAAGCATAAACCTAAACCTTGGTGCGTAAGTGTGCCCCAGCAGAACTGAGTCACCTGGTTTAACTATACAGAAGCATGCAGCAGAAAGTTTGTTTTTTTCTTCACCACGCAAACTGATTTTTACGAATTTAGCACATTTGACAGGAATATATGAGAGTCAAGATATCAGCCAGGATATTAGACATTTGTCAACCTAATATTTTCCAAGGGGAAATACTGTGGGTCCGATTGGTATGATGTTATGCTGTCCATGGTGCTGAAATCGAAAGAAGGCGTGTTAAACTAGGCGACTCAGAATAGCCAAGTACATTTTCATTACAAACAACACGCAAAGCAGAGTACACTTCCAACCCGTAAACAGCCCTCAAATACAACACTTTGCATATAGTTCTATGGGCAGGGCCAAGATGTTTGATGATGTCCACGTGTTCACATACAAACAGCTTCTGTCAAGTACTGAGTGCCTGTAGAGCCATTGCAGCTCTTAGCCTTTTCTCATCTACACACCAACATACTGAGGTGTAGTGTGGTTTCTCATCCTATAGATGTGTAGGGGAAAGTGCCAGCTGCTTTATCATATCAATTGCCAGATCTCTCTCGCTCTCTTTCTCTTCCTCTTTCCCTCTATCCCCCACTCCCCATATGCACAGACCTGAATCTGCTTGTGTTTGAAAGACCTTTTTTGGCTGGACAGCCCACTTTGTTGAAGCTCACTCACATGGTGTTGATAAAAGCTGATAGAGGCACATCTGGGCACTAGTGCTGACCACAGATATGAATAAAGAGCTGGCAAGGGAAAGAAAAATCAAGTTTGGCAAATAAATTAAGACTTGAAAGCCTAGGAAAGAAAAAGGAAAAGTGAGCTGTCTGCACAAACCAGGGGAGCTGCTAGAAATGTTTGTGCTTATGAAGGATTACAGCTTGGGCCCTCCTTCTATTACATATAATAATAGTGTCATCAAAGGAGCCCCTGACATTGCTCAGTCCATTGAAGATTGCAGAAAGATGCAGGCTGATACAGATGCTGTTTATGTGCTCTGTAGGGACAATAGTGTGGCGGCCTTTAGAGTTTTGGCAGACAACACCTCTCTGCCAATCTCTGCCAGAATAAATACATAAATGTACATTCATGTTGTTGGAGCAGAGGCAGCTGCTCAGAAAGCTGGCATTATCTTACCACAGCCATTGCATCTCCCCAGGTTGTGGCCTACCTGCCTGGCACTGGAGGAAGTAGGAGCAGAGGGAAAAGGTGGAGATGGGTTGGAGCTGCCTGAGCTGTCATGGTCAGGGCATAATGAGGCTGTGTGTTGCCCTTTGGCAGATCAAGATGAGTTGGCCAATCTTTGGGGCACAGCGTGCCTGCCTGCTTCTGAGCAAAAGAGATAAATGACTGTGGGCTCATGGTTTTGCTCTTTCTGTCTCTGCCTTTTGCACTCTCATTCACTTTGTATCTCTCTCTTACTCTTATTTCATCCTTTGTACCAACCCCTCACTATAGCTTTTTGTCTCAGGAGGTGGCCATGATTTCAGCATGAATTAACCATTCTTCTCCCTCTGTTTCTTTTTTACCTGACCTACCTCATTTTCTACTGCTTACCACCTTAACCAAAGACAAAGGACATGATTATAACTTATGCATAATGAGGACCTGCACTTTGCAAGTCTATTTTTTAAGGGGAAGTACAGTGAGTGAAGTATTGCAAGGAATTTGATAGTTAAGATCGTGGTTGTCCTGGATTTTTCCAGCGTTATAGTTGAGAAATATATCACTCCAGAATGATTCATATTAGGCCTTTGCATCATGTTTCTAAGCTGTGCAGTTAGTATAAACTGAACACAGTTGATGAATTATCTATTGCAATATATATATAATTGGGTAATTTCATTACCCAGTTTTAAGCCCAAGTTAGTGTTCTGTTGGTGTAATTCAGGTGTAAGAGATGTGTTGTTAAGGTGGCCACTTTAACTATAAAGGCATGGGGGAAACACCGTCTTGTAAAACTAGGCTAATTCACCAGTTAGTAGAATTGTTTACTGATCATGATGCACAGATCTTCTCTCTTAGCAAACAAGGAGTTTTTGGTAATGTGTAACATGTTGTTGCGGATGATGACTTCTAGAAAGTTCCTGACTGATAGAGACCCAAACAGATGAGTGTTTTGGGGTGTTGAGTGCTGGGGCCTTCCTCAATAATTCATCAACATGCTTTAATTAAGCCCCATGAAGCTCAGCAGAGGGGTTGATTCCATTGCTTTTGTTGCCACTATGCTAGGAGCTGATTAATTATCAAATGTTTGCTCACGTCAGGGGAGGCAGAAGAACGAAAAAGGGAAATTAAGAAATCCAGATTTAGACAACCCAAGTGATGGCTTTAAACACAGGGACAAGGGAAGGCGACACAAGGCTATATTGTCTATAGTGGGGAGGTCCCTCTCTCTCTCTCTTGTTCTGGCTCTCTCTGTCCCCTCTCTTTCTTTCTCTCTCAGTCTGTCCCTGTTTTTGTCTCTCTGTACCTCTCTCTCTCTTGCTCTCTCTAACTCATATTTTGTGGGGGACCGGGGACCGACACACCTCACTCAGTCAAAGTCTTTCTTGTGGTTGGCCATTCTGCCAAACCTACTCTATTGTGGCAGCCTAATAAGTTTACAATGGACTGAAAAGCTGTCAGTGGAGCCCCTGATAGATCACCTGAACTCAGTGTATGTGGTGTATCCAAGCCTTGCCCTGCCTGGTCTTCAGAAATGTGCTATATTGAACCCCACTCCCACCCATCTCTTTAGTTTAGAGTAATGGACAGCTCCACCCAATCCATTTAAATGGCCTTATTGAATGAATACATGCCTATAGCACTACACAAGAGAAACGTATGAGCTGCACGATATTCAAGCAGCCATATCACCTATTCAGTAGTTCTAAAAGATTATAGGCTATCCTTTGTTTATTAGGGCTGAGCACCATTGTGAAACCCTATTGCTTTTGAAAGATTGTTCTTCTTGTTTTTTATCTTCTTCTTCTTCTTCTTTTTTCTTCTGTCACACCCAGCCTATTTTGAAACACTTTTTTAAATCTCATGCATCAAGACTCACAAAAATTTGTACACACACTGGAACTAATGACTGCTACCCGTGGACAGAGGCCTAGATGTGGGTGTGACCCAGAGACTCCAGAGCGCCTCCTTATGTCTTATGTTTGGCAGCTAAGCTCACCAAATTTGGTAGGTGTGTTGGGGTCACTAAAGCAACCAACTTTTGTATATACAGGGTGGACCAAAAATATGTGACACATTTTAAATGCACATTTTGGGATCTAAAATGATAGAGAGTAACAAATATATTCATTGGAAAGCTGACATTCAAGAGTGGCTATGCGGTAACAGTGAGGTTTCTACACATGAAGTAGATTAGAGGTTGTATCTCTGCAGCAAGGTAGTCAAGGCGAGTGTAAACACAGGACACAAGCATACCCGTTTGGCACCACTTAATAATAGAAACTATGGAAAGGATCAGTGGACACAAAAGCTCGATCAGACGAGCTGATCCGAACCATCCTGTAGTGTGTCACCTTATAGTGGCTCCTCCCTGTGTTTTCAGGGCATTGAACAAGTAAAGTTGGCCAGAGGTGGTGAGCAGGGGTGTAGTGGTAAAAAAAGAGGTGGGTAAACTATAAATTTTGGGATCGGGGGACGACGACGTTGTAAGGGCCAATTCATAGTCGACGCAAGCATGACGCAAGGATGCTACGATGCGTATTGTATGAAACAACTTTTCTGACACATAGGAGTGTGTGTGTATGACAGAGTGTTTGTGAATGTGTGTACTTGTGTGTGTGTGAATGCATGTATGTATGTTCTCCTCTCTCTGTTTCTTCTGTTTCTCCCTCAGTTTCCTTCATCAAAGTTTTGCTTAAAGGCCTATCTGATTCTCCATCCATGTGCCTTCTCTCTTTTCCTCCCTTTTCTCCTCTTGTAGTTGACCCTGTTTCATCCTCTCTTTGCCCTATTTTCTTCCTCTCACTCTCTCCTCCTTCTGTCTCTCCTCCTGCTGCTCCTCCTACGTCATTTGTCTGCCAGAAAGGTAGGCTAATTTGTCGGCACAAGTTAACAACCTAACGTTAGTTAGTGGCATGGTTCACAAACCAAAACGATGGGGAGTTTATCCTAAAAAGATGAAGTTTAGGATTCTTTTTGGACTCATTGTGTCGAGATATTTTGCTGGTATCAGCTGGAAGGGTGATGCTCTGACGCTTCAGAAATCGCCTAATATCCATTTCTTCATAACTTCACACACGTAATCAGTGACTTATGTAATCTTGCAGTCTGCTGGCTCCCACAAGAGTGCGAATTACTATGCGTAGGCTACGCAGTGATAAAACCCACAAGAACTTGTGCAGGATCTACTAGGTGTAGGTAATTGAAAAATAACGGAAAAGCTTTATTAATATCTGTATAAAACAAGAGACATGCCTGCGTAAACTGTATGTAGAGGTGGATAAACTATGCTTGGAGGTGCGTAAACTATATTTAGAGGTTCATATTTCCAACGTTATTTCCTAAAATCTGGAGGTGGGTAAACGGCGTTTACGTGCGTTTACGCACCACTACATCCCTGGATAGGAGATTGTGCCAAAGGGAACCCTGGAATCACTGTATCCAAAAGTATGTATTACAATGTGTTATACAGATAAATTGGAAAAACTGTGTTTTATAATGACTGTACATCTGATGTCTATGCATGTCTCTACTCCTGCTTGGATGGATTTAACATTTCATTTTTTCGACTAAACATTTTTTCTTTGTTTTAAACAAACACAACAAACAGCACCCAGTGTCCTCGTGTTTACACAGCACACAACAAAATTTGCTCTGCATTTTACACATCACATACATGAGCAGGAGGCAGCCATGACAACGGCGCCCGGGGAGCAGTGTGTGGGAACAGTACCATGCTTAGGGTACCTCAGTGGCACTACTGGCAGTTGCTAGATTTGTACCTGCAATCCTGTGGTCGCAAGTCTGATACGTTAACACCAGGCCACCACTGCCTTTTGTGCTGTATTATTTTTTGGTTCCTTCTATTGTGTTTGGACAGTGGCGGTCTACATTGTTAATTTAACTTCACCCCATTGTAAGCCACATGAATTGACACCTGTACCTAAAAAAACTACAAATACTGTATGTCTGCAGAACCACATCTTCCAGTTGTTCTTGAGTAATCCCAGAGAGATGTCCGCATTGTCTGATTACACTGATTGAGCTCTAGGCCGATTACACTGATAGAACTCCAGGTATAAGATGAACTGCTTTGGATGTAGTGTGCAATGCCCTGAAGGTCTCTTGACCGAAAGCTTGAAAATAATTAAATACAAACTTTTTTGTTTGGATCGATGCGTGCAGAGATTTGTTTATACATAAAGTAGAAAAATGACACCTGAACATACTCACTGGCCCAGAATCCTTACCGGCCCAATCAGCGAACAGAGGTAGTGTTCGTGAGCGATGACGTTAATTGGGCACGCTACATTTCACTTGTAGTCCATCTGTGGACGTAGCTCGGCAAGGATTGAGTTCTCCTTTGGGAAATAGCCAAAAGCAAACACAGTGTGTTCACTTCACCTGTTGCATCTGCTGCTACTTGCTATTATAAATAGATGAGTGGCTGGAAATATGCTGCCTGTTGTGTGTGTGTGCGCGCACATGTGTGTTAACATTCTGTATGGAATTGACACTGGTCTTTTGATTCAGGGACAATGTTTGTCTCCGTCACCAGGGAGAGACCTTTCCAGAAATGCGATCTGGCTTGGGGAGTGTGACCTGATCTGGACACGCCTACTCTCGCTGTTTGCCATATCTATCCATACCATCTGTCTCACAAACACACAGACACACACTCATTCAGTGAACTCTCTGGAATAAGATAGGTAACGACATTGGGTGATACCCCCTCCCTCCAAAAGGACATACTATAGACCATCCGCATCTTTAAGTTGTGTTGTATTCATGATTGAGCAATGGCTTATCCAGCAGGCCCTTCCGCTGCAACCTGTTGATTGGGTTGGCCACAGTTAGCACCCTGATAGCGGATTGAGGAGAGTATAAATTATTAACCAGGTGCAACTGGCACGCTTCCGCCTGTGACAATGTTATTGTGTCACAGAGAGTAAAACAGAGAGACAGATAAAAAGAAAACTATTTTGACAAAGAGGGGAAAATGAAAAAGAAAGGTGCTATGCTTTTTTCTTGCCTCTTTTTTGGGAATGTTTTTTTTCTCTGTACATCACTTTGGTTGTTTTATACTCTTTGTCTAATTTGTTTTCTTCTCTGTCTTTTCACTTTCCCTTTTTCTTGCTCTGATTTCTTTACTTAATCAGAGTGGATGTTACCTGCATGCATGTGTTGAATGCAAAGCCTGTTTCATCGCAAGGCCAAGCCACAACTGCTGATTCAGTGCCAAGTCTCAGGGACACCTCAAACATTCAGAAACAAACACACACACACACACACAGACTTCTCCTCTTGTCTTCTTTTTTCTCTTTTTCCTCTGTCCATCTATCTTTTGCTTGCCACTCCTGCCCTTGTGCATATTTTGAAGGTTTGTATTGATCCCCATGTTGTGTTACCGCTTGCCACAGGCAATCTTCTAGTCACGTGTGTGTGTGCTGGTGTGTGTGTGTGTGAGAGATTGAGCCACTCACCATGTGCAGTCCACCCTGTACGTGAGGGCTATCGATTGAAATCCCTCATTGTGTAAGTGGTCACCCCAAGCCTCTAACGTACATTTACACAGTACCCAGTATATTGTTACATATACTGTATACTTTTACAACAATCTCATAAATATGAACAATCCCCCATGCTGACTCGCACTTTAGCCAGTTGTGGATGGCTCAGGTGCAGCTCTGTGTTGCATTAAGACTTTCCTCTTCTGGAATATATAATCCAGTGCACAGCTTGATATTTGGGCTTATCTCAAATCAGTGCCAAGGTGTTTACAGTTAATGAAAACGAACGAAAAAATAAAAATAAAAATAAAAACGATAATTAAAAGAAAAAAATGATAACTAACTGAAACTGTATTGTGTGTTTACAAAACTAACTAAAACTAACTGAAACTAGAAAAACACTCAGAGAGCGCAGACTTCCGCCAAGGCAGCTTAAGTCTCCACCTTATTGTCATTCTGACCTTAAGACATTAAAAGACATTAATCATGTTAAAACATTTTATTACTGGTGTAATAGTTAACTAGTGGGTTCGTTCACTCATGCTCACACGAACTTGGTTGGCTCTTTGGTGCAGGAAAGCAGTTTATCTAATTTCCACTGCCAACATGAACTACTGGGCTGCTCACCACTACCACTCTAACTCTCCTCTGTTTTTCACTGAACCCTCTAACCAAAAACTCAACAACTCCTTGACCCGCAACAGGAGCCTCATTTCCGTACCAACCTATATCCCCTCCTTTCAAAATAAAAGTCTCTGTAGATTCCATGCTACACTGGTAACTTCACTGAATAAAATTCCTGGATCCAGATGGTTATCCGGATCACCGCCAAAATCAAACCAGTTCTAAGTTAGGCCACTTCTGACCTATCCTGAAAATGTCATCAAAATCCATCCATAACTTTTCGAGTTATGTTGTTCACAAACAAACAGACAAACAGACAAACCAACGCCGTCGAAAACATAACCTCCTTGGCGGAGGTCATTAACACTACAAACCTGTATGAAACATGCCTGTTAACTTTGCATTTGGTGCCTTTCTATCTATTCTATCTCTTCATCTAACAGTTATAACCTCCAAAAAGACAAGAGACAAGTTCAAAACTATTGGAACAGTGTTAGCAATGAATGTTACCTTAAGTGAGCTGAAGCTAGAATGGCTAGGAATAATAGTTAGTGATACTTCAGTAAACATGGACATTTGTGAAACAATATTTGCTGAACAAAACTAATTAATAAGCAAAAATACTCACCAAGTTAACCTGTAGTGATGACATCTTGGACTCTGACTTCTTCAAACATCTCTGGCTATTCCCTCCAAATGTGAGACTCATTCTGGCTTGCATTAGAGAGGCTACTGTGCATGCCCAAACCTGGATTAAAGAGGTGCGTACGGGCTACAATCCCGTCTGTTTGCATTTGTCTGCATTTGTCTACATACGTCAGCAAGAACTCCGCCTCGCAGCATGGGCGGGCTTCGGTCAAGTCGGACACAAGTCTTGAGTTTACACCACCTGATCTTCGTAGTAGATGACGGAGAGGTCATGTGTTGTGTGTGGGGGACAAGGAGGGGGCGGGCGGTTGTAGTAGGGTGCATTGAGACTTCAAGTCAAGTCGAGTCGTTTTTTAATAGCACATTTAAACAAAACAACAGAGATGTCCCAAAGTGCTGCACAACACAAGGATGAAAAATAACACCACAAAACCAAAACCCAAAGATCATTAATAGTAGGGCTGACGGCAAACAATCGATTAGTCGTTGGTCGACCAAAAAAATATTAGCCGACTAAAATTCTATTGGTCGATTGGTCGGAGGGAAAAAAACGCGTCTTTTCGAAGGGCTGAAGGGCTTTTAATTTGACGAGTATGATAGAGGAAGTCGTCGTGCCAGTAATTTACTGTTGGCATTTTCTTGACGGCATACACCATGGGCCCTATTTTGCCGCAGCGCATTGTGCATTCGCGACATGCGCATGCTGTCATTGCTATTCTGTGCCAGCGCAATGTTCATTTTTTCAAGCAAAAAATCACGTTGTCTAGATAGCAGATGACATTGCGCCGTGACGGGCGGTCAGCGAAAAGAAGAGGTGTGGTCTGGCGCAAAGCGCACCAGATCCTATTATGAGGACGTATAAACCATTTGCGCTTTTGATTAATAAAAAGGTGCTTTTTCGTCACTGGCGCATTGTTGAAAAGCTATTTTAGAGGCGCACAACGCGTTGAACCCCGAAGTACCTGCTGCTGCGCCAGAGAGGCGAGCTGAACTGGCAGAAAAGTTGCAACATGTAGCCTATAGCCTGTATAGCTATGTATTTGTATGTTTTAGTAAGCAAACATGCACAAATAATGAGAATATAGCAATGTTGTGCAGTTTATAGCAATGTTCTGCAGTTTATTTACAATTTCTTTTGTCGTTTTAAATAAACAGCGGTTGCAATGTTCTGCAGTTTATTTACGATTTATTTTGTCGTTTTAAATAAACAGCGTGGCAAGTTGTAAGAAATAATATGGACAAATCATCAAAAAGAAAACTAGTGGACTAATGGTTTGATGGACCTATACCTTCCGTTTATTTTTGATGTTTCCTTTGAGTTTAAGGCTTTGTTTCCCGTCTTCTAACGTTGTTGTACCGCTTTCGGCTCACAGCGCGTTGAACCCCGATGTACCTGCTGCTGCCGCAGAGAGGCGAGCTGAACTGGCAGAAAAGTTGCAACATGTATAGCCTGTACAGCCATGAATTTTTATGTTTTAGTAAGCAAACAGGCACAAATAATAAGAGGATAGCAATGTTTTGCAGTTTATAGCAATGTTCTGCAGTTTCTTTTGTCTTTTAAATAAACAGCGATTGCAATGCTCTGCAGTTTATTTAATAAACAGCGTGGCAAGTTGTAAGAAATGAAATGGACTAATCATCAAAAAGAAAACTAGTGGACTAATGGTTTAATGGACCTCCACCTTTTATTTTTGATGTTTCCTTTGAGTTTAAAGCTTTTGTTTCACGTCTTCTAACGTTGCCGCTTTGGGCACTGTTCGAAAGTTCTCTTCTTGCCAAAGGAGGACACAATTATTGAAGATATTTCCTCCCATACTTCTATGACCCGCGGAGGTTTGGGGGGATTTAACGTGTTTTAAATAAATATTCATCAGAATATTTTCATCAGTCTTTCTGATTAATTTGTTTCGACACATCCTGAATACCAGAATCTGAAATAATTTGCCCGTGTAACAGACGGCAGACTGTGCTGTGCGCTCTCCGACTGGGAGAACTATTCAACTGATTTTTATGTAGGTTAGTTAAGTTATGTAAATCAACCAGGAAACATTTTGTAGGCCTACATCACATATTTCAGGCAATCAGACAACATAACATAGGTTACCCTCGCCGTTAGTGGTAAATGCGCAGAGAGACGGCCGCCTCGCAGTTGTGTAGCCCATCACGTTATTTCGTTTTTTTTTTTTTTTTTTGGAGGGGACGGGGCGATTAATCGATTAGTCGGAGTGAATGCACGACCACTGGTCGACCAAGAAAATCCTTGGTCGAGGACAGCCCTAATTAATAGGTATAGCAATAAAATAAAAATGAGATTAACAAATACATAAATAAATAAAAGATTGAGCTTGACAGCATCAGATACACGCCCCCGAACGAGCTAAAAAGAGAGAGAAAAGATATGTCTTCAAACTGTGTCCAGATGTCAATGAACTTTAAAACAATCAGGGCAAAGTTGCGTCACCACGGAGGCGTTAGTTAGACGATTTTAGCCGAGTGAAAGCAACTGCAAGCGCTTGCACGATTTGTCTACATGCGCCTACATGCGTTTAACTCACGTGGGTTTTTAGGTCACATGACCGTGTCATGTTTTTGTGACATCGCCACGCCTTTCTGGCAGGTCTGACACAAAGTCTAACCATCATGCATTATTTTCATCCCACAATTCATCGCTGACTGAAAACGCATGTAGCCGCATGTAAACGTTTACACCAGTCCGAACGAGCCTATGTTTTTCCAGTGATCTAAAAAGTGAACTAAAAAGTCGATTTATATTTTAGAACAAAAAGTACCAGTTACTCAAAAAAGTTAGTTGGCTCAAAACTAAGTTCATTTCACTTACTATAAGTAAATTCAGTTTGGGAATTAACAGTACAGGACATAATAGAATAATAAACCTAAAGTGCTAAGTGCTGTCCCAAGCAAAGCTTAAAAAGGTTCTCTTCCTAGGTGTAAGTATTTTGTACTCAGAACTAGAAGCAACCACATGACAGCTTTTTCTTTAATGTGCACAGTAATGTGTGTCACCTAAAGCACAATTCTAGTAAGTGCTGACTGGCTGTTTCACAGTAGCAGGCTTATTAATGCCGCTGTGCTCTTGTTTGCGTCTCAGTCTAGTGCTGTGTTCAAGAGCAGCTGTTGACACACTGTATCTATGGGGGTGGCTGTAGTGCACTGTGCTGACATCCCTGTAGGATCAGTAGCAGCAGCACACATTTTAGGGGACCAATCCATGGGTATCTTCACTATCTGCCTGGATTTTTTAAAATTGGATCATTTTATGCTTGGTACCTTTTACACATAGACCTGCATGTACTCACACACACACAGACCCATATGCTGCACACACTTATGCTCTACACAGTCCCTGTGCCAAAGCTGATGGCCTGTACTGTAGAAGATACACGACAAGCCAATGTGGGAGGGTCCAGCCAACGCAAAGCTGTGACCAAGGACAGACCACAGTCACTGACCTTGGAGCAAGAGAAGAGGGAAAGGTGAGGAACTATGAAGGGAGAGAGAGAAAGAGTTGTGATGAGAGAGAGAGAGAATAATGATGATATGGGAGAGAGAAGAATAGTAAGGGACAGAAGTGGAGGAAAAGAGATTAACTGAGGACATTACAGTCCAAATGAAGAACAGCTGCTCCCATGAAGATGCCGATTCAGTTATTTAAGACTACTCTTACAAGGACACATTTTGTGTAAGCACATGTGTGTGTGGGTGTGAGTGTGTGTCTCTATATGTGTATGTTTATGTTACAGTTTTTCACAATTGCTAAAACTCAATTTCTGAAACATTACCTCATTTTCTCAAAACTGTAAGCACAAACTCCAATTGCCCACATGCATTTCCCTAAACTCCTGACTCTTGTTGCAAAAGCAAACAACTGCCTCAAAACTGTTTTACGTGTGCTCAAAACTAAACTCTATCCTCAAAACAAAAACAACACACTCAAAATGAAAGCACAATGAAGCAGTTACTAAACACTACACCAAAAAATTGAAAGCACAACATTCAGATACACACAACAGCAGAATTTATTTTTTACAGCACTAACAAAAAAACAAAAAAACAAAACTCAAGATATATACTGTACTGTACATAGACAAAAATGGTAGCATCACTGTACATTACTTTTTAAATTAAAAATCAAAAATACATTATACAGTGATGCAGTATACTGTGAAAACGACATGTGCTGTTTCCAATGCTGCAAAAAATTACTGATCTTCATCTTGTCTTTGGGCTGGGTCAGGCCACAGCACCTCATCCACATCACAAGCAATATTGTCCCTAGCCAGGCAACATGGAAAGAAGCCCCTGGCATGTCGTATCCACCCCTGACACTGTTCTTGGCCTATGTCACCACAGGCCAATTCAATGGCCTCTAAGAAATTGTATAGATCGTCATCAACCCATGGACGAGAACGTGATCTATAATGGTGACTCTAATTTGGTTAGCAGAAAAAAACACTCTTCCTCTTGTTCTTCCTCTACCTCCTCTTCCTCGCTATGTCCCTCACTTTCTTGTCTCTGATTGGCAGCCATTTTCAAGCTGCAACCTTCTTGTGGCTCTCAATTGGCTTACATTGGTGGGGTCAGGTAATTTGAAATGAAGTAATAAAGTTTTGACTCATTGTGCTTAGCTACTGCCATGTGTGCTTTATTGATGATCAAATGGGGAGAAGAATGTTCAACATTTTGAATCACGTGTCCTACACTGCAAAGTGTGTTTTGACAATGAGAATGTGTTTAGAGTTTTGCAAAGAGGAGTCAGTGAGTTTTGCAAATTGTGTTTTACTATGTAAAATGGTTTAAGGTATTGACAAAAGAGTGAGCAGTTGTGAGAAATAGCTTAAGCAATTGGGCCAGCCAATCGGTTTTTGTGCTTTAGCAATTCAGAAAAACTGTAATGTTTGTGTCGTTGGGCCAAATCTGATCCAGTTCCATATGAGCATTCGGTGTCATCTGTTGATCATGTGTGTATTTAATGAGCCAATATGACTGTGTGCATGTCTTTACAATTTCCTTGGCAGTTGAACACAATAATGAAATGGCGTAATGACGCAATGGCCCGTTTATGCGGGCTCTTGCGTGACACAACAATGCAATGTCACAACAATGCAATACCCCGTTTAAGGCAGTCTAGAACTTACACAGACATTGATAAGGCGGCCTTTTAAATGTGTGACCGTTTAATACGGAATGCAGTTTTGCAGTTAGTTTGGTTCGGATAGGGAGAGAGACAGCGCGCATGGGTGGCCATCACACACGCTCACTTGTATTGTTTGCTCCCGTTGTTTTATACCCTGTATGTTCTTTAAGAAACAAATAAAATAAATAAATAAACAAACAAAACATTACAGGCCATGTCCCCCCCCTCAAAAAAGTAAGCCTGGTTCTTTTATCTTGCTTAGCTTCTCCACAAAATTCCACTGATTAAAGGGGATCTTTCTGAACACCAAATAGGAGTTTTTTCCCCCAAGTGGGGCTGGATTTGATATCATAATCTACCATATCAGCATTCACATCAGCCTGAGAATGAGGAGATGACTGCAGCTGTTTCTGGAACACACAGTCAGGGTCATCCAAGGGCACCTTGTTTCATTATTCATTAACACCCCAGCCTGTGTTGGATTAGAGAGTTATGGTGTGATAAAGGCAGGCACACACACAGGCTGACAATGGATAATTGATTCTGTTTTTTGACCTTTTTGACATTTTTACTACGCTGTGTACAAATGATCCATCATCTTATCTTTGAAGTTTCCATTGTCAGTTAGATAGAGTGAACACATAAGATAAAGAAGTTGAACCAAACAGCTAATAAAAAGCTCCCAAAAGAAAGTGAAGTATTTGGGCAAAATCTGATGTAGACTCAGCAGTTCTTATTTGGAAACTTTGAAATACTCATTTTTTTCTTGAAACCAAGCTCTACTCTATTCATGTGTATTAAATTTTCCTGTAAATAATTAAAAATATCCCAAATCCTTGTATAGTTTGGTTCAATGTCCTGTTGTTATCTGTAGTGCATTTTTAAATGGAAATATATTGCCTGATCCAAATAACGGACAGCATATTTGCAATCTGTTTTGCTTGACACCCATTGTGCTTCTAGCTTTTCTTCTTCTTTAAAATTTGGCACATTGATTTAAGATGGCCCAAAGATAAAGTTTCATGTCAATGGAGCCAGGCCTGGACCGGTGATTGGGCATACCAGGCATTTTCCCGGTGGGCTGATGGTCCTAGGGGCAGATGCTTTGCTTTTATTTTATTTTATTTTTTTTTACTTAGAGATCGGCCCACAATTTAGAGGGGGCGGCCCATTGGTCCATCTTCAATATAGACAGCGGACTAAACCAATCAGGATATAGTAGCTTACAAGAGTGCCCCCATCCCATTCTCTGCACTGATGCCTGCCAGTTTTATAATGTTGAGCGTGGAAACATGGAGAAGCGGAAGAATGGGGGTGTGGAGAAGTTGCAGGCTAAAACATTAAAAAATCTTGCTAAGGATGCTGCAAAATGTACTAAAATAACAGACATATTCTCTGGAGGGGCTGCTGTAGCCTCCACATCCTCTGCAGCTCAGGCTGAATGTGAACAGGGACGGGAGCAGCCAGAGGCTGTTAACAGGGAAGCCGAGGGACAGAGTGACCAGGGAATTGTAGCATAGCAGGTAAGCAGGTAGTAATGTTAGAGTAAATACTGGGCACTGTGCCATAAGACTCACTGTACGTATACGGTACACTTCGTTGTGTAGTTGTGTCGCACCCTCCCTCCCTCCCTCCCCCACAAACAGTATGTCACAGAAGTGAGTACACCCCTTACATTTTTTTCCTTTTTTTATTATATCTTTCCATGGGAGAAGTCTAAAGATATAATAATTTTCTACAATGTAAAGTAGGCAGTGTACAGCTTATATAACAGTGCAAATTTGCTGTTCCCTCAAAATAACTCAACACACAACCATTAATGTCTAAACCACTGGCAACAAAAGTGAGTACACCCCTAAGTGAAAATGTCCAAATTGTGCCCAAAGTGTCAATATTTTGTGTGGCCACCATTATTTTCCAGCACTGCCTTAACTCTCTTGGGCATGGAGTTCACTAGAGCGTCAGAAGTTGTCACTGGAATCATCTTCCACTCCTACATGATGACATCACGAAGCTGACCTTGAGCTTGAGACCTTGGGCTCCTCCACCTTCCATTTGAGGATGCCCCACAGATGCTGAATTGGGTTTAGGTCTGGGGACATGTTAGGCCAGTCCATCACCTTCATCCTCACCCAAGGTGTGGTCATCTTGGAGGTGTGCTTGGGGTCGTTACCATGTTGAAATACCGCCCTGCGGCCCACAGTGCCGGCAGCACTTATACAGCCCCAAACCATGACACTTCCTCCACCATGCTTGACTGTTAGCAGGACAGAGTTGTCTTTGTAATCCTCACCTGGTTGCCGCCACACACACCTGAAACCATCTGAACCAAATAAGTTTATTTTGGTCTCATCAGACCATAAGACATGGTTCCAGTAATCCATGCCCTTAGTCTGTTTGTCTTCAGCAAACTGTTTGCAGGCTGTCTTGTGCATCATCTTCAGAAGAGGCTTCCTTCAGGGACGACAGCCATGCAGACCAGTTTACACTAGGAAAAATAATACGTGACGAATTGGCCAAAATAGCTGGTGAGTGGTGTGAGTAATAGCATTGTCGCTAATGCTATTTGTTTAGCTCTGGGCTACTTGTCTTCATATGAATAAAATAAATACACCTTATTGGTCTGTACGTTCTGTGTTAATTTTGAGTAAATAGGCACCTGTTACCTTTTTAGGCCCAACATTTTGTCTCACTAAATGCAAAAGGCACAATTTATTTCTGTGACGGTCGTCATTGCAGCATCCTAGCTAAATTAAATGAATTAGCTGTCATTTACCCAGACTCATAACACTCAGTCGTGAAATGAGCTCCACATATCACTGAGTTCGCCGTAACGTTCACTTGGACAAAACAAATCCAAGTCCGAAAACGTTTGGTCTTCCTGCTTGGAAAGTGATGGACTCTGTGTCCAGACTGAGAGGTATGCGTACACCCACCACAAACACAATAGTTAACCATCACTGATAACTACTCACAACAACTATACTAATCAATCACAATAACTTGCTATGAAGAGCAGTAATAGTCTAGGGAAGTCCCTCGTTCTACGTCATAGAACCTGACAACCGTGGGAAAGCGATGGTTCAATTTCGTTACAAAACGGTACCTTTTAATCTATTTTTCTGATGATGGGGATGGTGGATCGTGGCCATTTTTTCACAGACCGTTTTAAATTTATTTATAACCAATTCTAAATGTTAATTTTAATCATAGAAACAACTTCCAAGTGACCCTTTAAGCAACTTCATTATAAGAGTCTTATGAAGAGTACTATATACTATATCTTAGCATATAGTATATAAACAAACACTTAAGATTTTAATGATGTTACTATTAATTAGTGCCAGAGAGACATATTGTTAACCATCAATATAATATTAAGTAATAGATTGTTTGCTGTTTGTTATAACAGTAACATGTTTTATGCAAACAAGTAATATTTAATTAATGGTGAAAAAAACTATTAACTTGTGCAAAATAGACACATTGGTATTAATTAACAACTATTACCAAAGGGTTAGATAATGCCTAGTTTGCTTTTTATTGTGGCACATCATTATAAAGTGTTAGTGGGTTAATAGAGCAAAAGGTCTCAAAACGAAAGAATGTAAAATTATCATGGCAATCTGATTGTATTGGCAGGCATATTGAATATTTTCAAAATGAAACTAAATTAGCTCATTTGGGAAAGATGATCTCCATATGTGTCAGTGAAAGTATTTGCACATGACATCCAATTCATGGCAAAAAAGTGAGGTCATATCACAGGAAATAGTTGACATATGGCAACTGTACAAGTCACTGTACAATTACATGTCAACTGTACAGTTGACATATAACCTGTACAATTTGTACAATAAAAGCACCCTCCATCAAGTGGGGCGTTATTATAGGAAAATGCAGATGCTTGGCCCCCTCATCACTGCTTGCAGCTATATTTGCTATTAGAAGTATAGTTAAAATGCTCTAATGCCTACTCTGGGTATGTGATTTGTTTTTATACAAATTATCTGTCACATAGAGTGCAATGTAGCACATAGTACACAGGCATGCACACATACAGTATTCACACACCACTTAGGTGAACACTGAGGAGAATCACCCTGTCAGCTTTTGCTGGTGGAAGGACATAAAACCATAAACCAGCTCAACTCCAACCTTTATCCATCCTCTATTGGCCTGTTTGACAGTCCCAAAGTAGTTTCACATTTTTAGTGTTTTAGAGTGCTATCTCAAGAGCTGCATGCCAGGCAGTTAATGCAGGTCTTAACCTTGGACCTCTCCCCATTAACCTGCCCATGCTGGCCTGCTGTGCTTTATGATGCTTTATGAGGGTCTCCTGTGTGCAGCCCTGATGGACAAGGCTGTCCTGTGTCACTCATGTCCATGTGGGCTCAGCCACTCAGATGCTGAGCTCTCATTGGCCTGTGCTTGACCTCATTAAAGGAGCTACAGGTCAAAGGCAAAGACGCCTCAGAGGATGTCTTTGCTGCATTTGGTGAATGTAGCTAAAAATAAACCTAAAACACAGATGCAGTTTTAAGTATGACAGTTGCTGGTTGTTCTCAATTTTAGAATGTTCATGAAAACTCAGGGAAAAGAACACATCCTCTTGTCACTTGGTCATCATTCTGTCTGTCTGTCTAGTGTGTTGGAACATCACTGCTCTAAAGTGTGATGTTTTTATTGTTTTTTTTTTTACCTCCGCCAAGGAGGTTATGTTTTCGACGGCGTTGGTTTGTTTGTCTGTTTGTTTGTAAACAACATAACTCGAAAAGTTATGGATGGATTTTGATGAAATTTTCAGGATAGGTCAGAAGTGGGCTAACTTAGAACTGATTTGTTTTTGGTGGTGATCCGGATAACCATCTGGATCCAGGATTTTTTTATTCAGTGAAGTAGCATGGAATCTACAGATACTTTTATTTTGAAAGGAGGGAATATAGGTTGGTATGGGTCAAGGAGTTGTTGAGTTTTTGGTTAGAGGGTTCAGTGAAAGACAGATGAGAGTTAAAGTGGTGGTGGTGAGCAGCCCAGTAGTTCATGTTGGCAGTGGAAATTAGATAAAGTACTTTCCTGCACCAAAGAGCCAACCAAGTTCGTGTGAGCATGAGTGAACGAACCCACTAGTTAACCATTACACCAGTAATAAAATGTTTTAACATGATTAATGTCTTTTAATGTCTTAAGGTGAGAATGACAATAAGGTGGAGACTTAAGCTGCCTTAGCGGAGGTCAGCACTCTCTGAGTGCTTTTCTTGTTTTGTTTAGTTTTTTTGTTTTTTGAGCATTACAGCTTCATTATCAGGAGAAACACAGAGGAAATGAAACTGTAAGGTATGCATGTTGGAGCAGGGGCAGTGTTCATAGTGAGGGTTCACTTGGGGGTTGTCTGACATCAGATTGTGAGTTGATATCATGAGACCATGTGTTCCTTCAGTTGTCTCTTGCTTTTAGAAGTGCAACAACACTTTATATCATTTTAAAGTATGATTGCACTCCCACCTTTGGGCAGAATTCTCCATTTAAGCCCATGAAATTAGTCAAGTTTAGGATGGGTATATGTTTGGGTGACTTTATGTGAGGATGTGTGTGTGCGTGTGTGTGTGTGTGTGTCAAGAACAGCTGCTTGAGTGGAGCACCCTATCTGAACAACATAATTTCTCCTATCATACACCCCTCCCTCCACCCACCCACAAAACACAGATACACACCCATACACGCACACATGTACACACTGTAACTCCATGGCCCCCTTTTACACATACGTTTGGTTATGATTTCATGTGCTGTTCTATGTCATAGATTGTCCTCTACTCCCAGCAGCCTGTTAAATATGAATCCCCTCTTCTGAGGGCATGAATAACCTTATGACTGTGCTAGGCCCTTATCTCACATCCTGTCTTTGCCTCACAATCTCATGTTTATTTTCTCAGACCACCATTCACCTATTGCTTTATCCTTGTCCATCCCACAAAGACTCTGGTTCACACACAAAATAATTTTCAGTTATATGTGTATGGTGCATGTTGCATGTTATGTATTCCCCTTGCAGCCATTCTCCCAAAAGGAATATTTCAGCAAAAAAATTGTGTCACCCACACAAAGTGTGTGACATGCTGTACTGTAGTTAGCCCAGTCTGCCCAATAAAGGCCTGGTATTTACTGCCATATTCCTTGTGGCTGTGTTCCAGGCTAATAACATTACTGTAGATATCCATCACATGCATCGGCTATTCATAATAGTGTGTTTTAGATTGTGAAGAATGCTGAAGACTAGGATCTTTTTTCCATGTACTTGGATTTCTAGACCATGTTCAAATGCTGCAGTAAAAGAAATCTCTCTGTCTCTGTCTTTCTCTCCCTCTCTGTTATTTCCTTTTTCATGTCTTTTGTTCTGTCCATTGGGGTCTGGTCATTTTAGCTCCTAAAAGCCTAGAAGTGCCAGTCAAAGGATAGAAGTATGAAGGCATTAAGAGGTCATGTGACTGCTCTCTCAAGCTCCGCTCCGTGGAATTCTGTGGAAGCCCACATGTTACAGTGGCAACAAAACACAGATACTTTTAGCAAACACCATCTTTGTAATGCACCATTTTCACTGCCTTGTAAGGTATGCATAATGTTATAGCTAGATCTACTGCATAGCGGTACACGGTATGACCGTCGCAATGTATTAACATGTAGGAACTGTTGGTATGATGAGTGTGTGGCAGAGCAGTGTTGTGAAGTGAGAATTTGTGTGGAAATGATTTCATGGAAGTGGGCATGGATGTGGGTTTTGAATGAATGACATTCTGTGCATTTGTGTAGTGTGTAGGAGTAATTTGTGAAAAGGATAGATGTTGTCATAGTACAGTATGTCTGTAGCCTACATGTGTTATTAGTTCCCACCTTCTTGGCACACAATATTGCAATTGAAAATCTTTTTTTTTTTAATTTACCCATATCACAAAGTGGCGCTATGCCTGAAATGAGTGTTTATGGGCTGGGTTGACACACTCTGCAACACTGGCATACTAAGAAAAATGCATTGTCTTGGGCAAGCTGACGAGTTATTTAACAAAGCTTGTTTTGGACATCTAGTTTTGACAAGAAATATCGCACCCCGTGACAAAATGTCACAATTTGGTGCACATTAAAACAAAGCTGTTTAGAGTTGGCACAGTTTACCAAATTTGAGCCATTAGAAGCCAAGATATGGACTTCTGAAGAATTTTAAGCTTCAAATTAATTTTAAGCTTCACCTTCAGCTGGTTCATCTCAAGATAAATCCTTTTGTAACTTTTTGTCAGCATTGTCTGTGACATGTACCAAATTTGGTTAGATTCACATGAACGACTATGACAAGTTCGTTTACTTTCACTATCGCAATTGTAAAATTTCACGAAGTATTTTTTCATTGGAAGTGGGTGTTGACCAGTGTTCTCAATGGGGGAGGGTCAATAGATTTTACGACAAAAAAATTGGTTGTAAACCTTACCGTTCTCTAGATAATAGAATTTAAAAGTCTTTGTGCTGATCGTGCATGACATATTTTGTGGGGTCAATACGCCTCTTTAACATCAGCATACTAGCATTGTCTTGGGAAAAGTTGCTGACCAGTTGTTTACTTGGGGGCCAAAAACTTATAGTCACACTTCTAGGGCTACATGCCTACAAAGATTCATGTCCCCCAGAGTTCCAGTGTCCCAGCAATCGTTGATGAAAATCTGTGAAAAAAAGGGGAAAAAAGTCTAAGGTACACATAATGTTTCTAGCCAAATAATAACCAGCCTGTAATGCATCCAGTGACTTGACATAAATAAATATTGTGTTAGGGGTAGCTCTAATGTTGGGGATGTATGCATATTTGACCTAATACATGCATAAAAAGGTAAAGAAGCAGATCTGCAGTTAGATCTGTAGTATTTAAGCTGTGATTTGCAGAATCTCACTTTGAATTTCAACTTTGGGGAAAAATAAGTTATATAGTCTGATTTATGGATGGAAAAACACATTGCACGAAGCAGCCCATATAAAACAATAGGCAATGATGAGTGTGGTTTAAGCTAACTTTAGCCTAGTAACTACCAGCCTAAACATGTCTTTTTCATTGCTACACATAGGCTAATATTGCTGGAAACTTACAAAAAATATCAACTGACCAAAAACTTTAAGGATTTTGTTCAGTTTTATTCACAAACCAACACAGGTGCAAGCCTGCAATTTGTTTATTAAGCGAAACTTATTTAGTCTGATCCTATCGTCCTACCATCACCTATAACGTGTTATACAGCTGAAAACAATAAATATACACACTGACCCGAAACTTTCCGGATTAATCCAGTTTAATTCCAAAATCAAGATGTAAACCTGAAATTCAGTCATGTTTCTCTCCTCTGACCCGCACGGTTTTTCGAACTGTCTACTGTGGCATTTGACACCTCTGCTGAGGGGGATAAAGTCTGGTGCATTGGTAATGTCACTTTCTCACACGGCGAGTATAATGGAGCCTTCAGGCTGGATAGCAAAAAAAGGAAGAAAGGAGGCCGGTGGGGCAGTGACTGGGAGGTGGGGTTGGGGAATTGGGTGTCGGTCAGAGCTGTGAGCAACGCCGGTCCTCATGGCAACCATGTGTGACTGGCAGGACTCCCTCGAGGGATAACAAGAGCAGCTGTGTGATGGAGAGTCAGGGTGGCAGCTGCACTTGCCACACAATCATACGCCATCACACACACACACAAGCACACACACCACATAGACATAGTTACACACTCACCTTCATGCCTATAAACTACCCACAAACATGCATTTCTGGACAAATGCATGCACAGATCCCCAGGTCTGACACACTGTAGATCATTAGATCACACTGGCTCTCACACACCCATTGTAAATGAGCCCCATGGAGCAAAGAGAGATACAGACAGACACAGAGAGAAGGAGAGCGAGAGAGAGAGAGGATCCTGAGGAGGAAGGCAGGTAGGTAGTAGAGCAGATGAGAAGTAAAGAGACAGACATCTAGGGAAAGATGATCCTAAGGAGGAAGGCAGGTAGGTAGCGGAGTGGATGAGAAGTTTACCTGTCAGGCTGCAGGGGTGCCGGACGTCTGACATTGATGGATATGGCACTCGAGCTCCAAATCATCCTCCTGTTGCAAGTGCCCTGCAACTGTCACTACTTCTCTTCCTCTCTCTCTCTGCTCTCTGCCTCTTTCTAGCCATCTTTCTTCCTGTTTACTCCTATCTTGATTGTCTTTTATGGTTCTGTGTGATTTCCTCCTGCTCCTTTTCTATCTCCCCCTATATTTCCCTTTCAATCACTTGCTCTTGCTCTTCCTCTCTCCTCCACCTACTTCAAGCTCTTGAGTAAGCTAAGGAGCGAGTGATAGATAGCTCTTGGAGAATAATATAAGGAGAGGGGAATAAATGTTTGGGCCCTATTTTGCCGCGGCGCATTGTGTATTCGCGACATGAGCATGCTGTCATTGCTATTCTGTTCCAGCGCAACATTTTTTCAGGCAAAAAATCACGTTGTCTACATAGCAGATGACATTGCGCCGTGACGGGCGGCTCAGCAAAAAGAAGAGGTGTGGTCTGGCACAAAGCGCACCAGATGCTATTATGAGAACACATAAACCATTTGCACTTTTGATCAATAAAAAGGTCCTTTTTCGTCACTGGTGCATTGTTGAAAAGCTATTTTAGAGGCGCACAACGCTTTGAACCCCGATGTACCTGCTGCTGCGCCAGAGAGGCGAGCTGAACTGGCAGGAAAGTTGCAACATGTATAGCCTTTAGTAAGCAAACAGGCACAAATAATGAGAATATAGCAATGGTGTGCAGTTTATAGCAATGTTCTGCAGTTTATTTACAATTTCTTTTGTCGTTTTAAATAAACAGCGATTGCAATGTTTTGCAGCAGGCGCGGCTGCTTCATGTGGGCAGGTGGGGCAGAGCCCTCCCAAAGATTCCTCCACTAAGAAGACTAGATCCATTGATTAATAGTAAATAAAATGTTGTTTTATGCAGTGCGAACGAGAATCTTGTTATGTTTTGTTAAACATTGTTAAGAATTTGTAAGAGAAAAGTTTGCCGATTTTCTTGCTCGTCTCGACCACCGCCACACTGTAGCTGCTGTTACGTTGAATTCTATTGCTTGGAGGGCAGAGAAACCCTCTGCCCCTGAGAAATCCCAGTTCCCTATTGCCATTCTATGTAAATTTGTGCGCAGACGCAGAGAACACTGCAGAAAAAGCCATAGGAAAAAGCGCGGGTTTGTAGACGCCCACGGGGCAGAATTTATTCTGCCCTACCCGGAAAAGATCCTTCACTGTACGTCAGCCTTCTACTGTCTATGTATATTACTCCGCACGTCACCCAGTCAGTAGTAAACCATGGCGACCGAACATGCTTGCAATAGCGTGGAGTTTCTCTTGGAGAACTCTTTCGAGCGACTCGATATAGGAACTAAATTGCCAATATGAAGTCTTGGACCCTATAAGCCAGACATACATATCGTTTAGTAAACGAAGGACAAGGGTAGGTCATTTAATCAGACATTTTCATGTTCGTGGTATGATAGAAAGCCTTGGCTCTATGGTTGTCCAGAACGAAATAAAATTTTCTGCTTTTCATGCCTGTTCTTTCGTTCTTCTGTCATGGGTGGAACAAGGGGATATTTGGAGCAGTGTAGGTGTGTGACATGAAGCATTTTTTCAAAAAAGGCATAAAACACGAGTCTAGCAAGTCACATCTGAGTTGTGCTATAAAACTAGCCATGCTTAGAGAATGCTAACATCGCAGCACAGCTCCATTAGGGCTACAGTGTGTGTGTGTTCGAAACCACAATATATATGTATTTATTACAGGCTCAAGACCCACAAGGGAAGACATTACAGACATCAATCATACAATACAATTCACAAAAGTATAAACATATTAAAAATAAAAATAAAATAAAATAAAAATAAAAAATACAAAAGAAAGAAGAAGCTAATGAAGTAACTCATCCCAGTACTCCCAGATAATAGACAAGTACCTAACTGAGCTACGGCTTGGATCTACTAATTGTGCAATTTGTAGCTTATTAGCAGCTTATTTGTAGAACAGTCCAGCCTGCCCATAAATTTAAAAGTGAGATTTCTCAGCAGTGCCATAAATGTAGTCAGACCTAGTTTACAGAACAACCCGCTCGCTCTAGTACTCCTTGGTTTCTTCAGGAGGATCCTGAGACAGTCATTGTAAGCTACTTTCAGCTTGAGCAAGCTCTCCTTCTTGTATCTAGTCCAAAGTGGAGCTGTGTAAAGAGGGGAGCAATAAGTTCTAAATAAATTGACTTTGACATCTGTAGTGCAGTGATGGAATTTTCTGACCAATATATTTGCTTGGACATATAGCACTCTCCTCTGTCTGCTCATGTCAGCATCATCCTCCAGTGTATCAGTTAGGATGTGGCCTAAGTATTTCGTGGCATTAGCTACTCCCAGCTCCACTCCAGATAAATAGAAGGGGGGGAACTTGATTTTTAAATCCTCCTTAGTCTTACATATCATAACTACACTCTTCTTTGCATTATATTTAATGTCAAATTCTATTCCATAGTCAGTGCAGATATTTAGGAGCTGTTGAAACCCACTGCTACTTGGAGATAGAATAGTAAGGTCATCAGCATATAAAAAATGATTAATCAACATGTCTCCCACCATACATCCTGTTTTACATGCCCCCAACTGCTGAGAAAGGTCATCCATATAAGCATTGAATAGGGCTGGAGATAGAATCCCCCCCTGCCGTACCCCATTGCTGACATTAAAGGGTGTAGAGAGGATGTTGCCCCATTTAACCTGCACACTTTGACTTGAATACCAATAGCCTAAAATCCGTACCAAACAACTGGGGACTCCCCTATGCTTAAGTTTATTAAACAGTTTAAAATGATTGACACGATCAAAAGCTTTCGAAGCATCAATAAAACCTAAAATCATAGTAGAGCCCTGTCTCCTACAGTTGTGCACAAAATTATTCAACCCCCAATGCTGTAAAGGGTTTTAGGGAATTCAGTGTACATTTGTAATTGTGTTCATAATGAAATCTTACAAGGACTTGTTAAAGAACCAAATGCAACTAAAATGACATCAGTTGTTTTTGTCATAAAGTATTAAATGGCTTTTTTGTGATTTCTTCATTGACACAATTATTCAACCTCTTTAAGACTACCACTCTTGAGAGGCTCTTGAGAGCCATGCCTCATTCAAGTATTTTCAATTAGGTATTGGAAACACCTGTGGATGTTAACGAGCAGAAATTAAGCATAATAAGCACCAATTGGGCAGATTTAAAAGGACTGTGATACTCTGCTCCTTTCTAGACATTTACTGGTGTGTTTACAACATGGTGAAGTCAAGAGAATGGTCCCAGAAGACAAGAGAAGAGGTTATTCGCTTTCACAAGAATGGCAATGGATATAAGAAGATCTCAAAGATGTTAAATATCTCAAGAGACACTATCGGAAGCATCATACGAAAATTCAAAGTGAAGGGCACAGTGGAAACACTACCTGGTCGTGGTAGGAAGAAGATCCTGACAGCAACTGCTGTGCACTACCTGAAGCGCAAGGTGGAGAAAAATCCCTGAGTGACTGCTGAGGAACTGAGAAAAGATCTGTCAGATGTGGGCACTGAGGTTTCAGCACAGACAATAGGGCGCACACTGCATAATGAAGACCTCCATGCCAGAACACCCAGGTGTACCCCCTTGCTGACACCAAAGAATAAGAAACGTCGACTGGAGTATGCAAAAAGTCATGTGGAAAAGCCACAAAAGTTCTGGGACCACGTTCTGTGGTCTGATGAATCTAAATTAGAGTTGTTTGGGCCCATGGACCAGCGCTTATTTGGAGGAGGAAAAACCAGGCCTATGAAGAAAAGAACACCTTGCCTACTGTGAAGCATGGCAGGGGATCAATAATGCTTGGTGGCTGTTTTGCTTCTAATGGTACAGGGAAGCTTCAATGTATACAGGGCACCATGAATTCCCTTCAGTACCAAGAGATCTTGGAAGCAAATGTAATGGAGTCCGTCACAAACCTGCGGCTTGGGCGACGTTGGACATTTCAACAGGACAATGATCCAAAGCACACATCCAAGTCCACTACAGTATGGTGAAGATGAAGGGCTGGAACATTCTAGAGTGGCCATCGCAGTCACCAGACTTGAATCCGATTGAGAACCTCTGGTGGGACCTGAAGAAGGCAGTTGCAGTGCGCAAGCCTAAGAACCTGACTGAACTGGAGGCTTTTGCCCGTGACGAATGGGCCAAGATACCTGTAGGTCGCCGCAAGACACTTGTGTCAAGCTATGCTTCATGCTTGGAAGCTGTAAAAACTAGAAAAGGATGTTGTACAAAGTACTAAAAATGAATTTCACTTGGGGGTTGAATAAAACTTACAATGATGTGAGCACAGAAAAGACATTTGTGGTTATTTCAGTATAAATGCTGTGTTATATTTGTAAAATTTTCAAGTGCTTCTTTGATTTAATGGTAAATAAGATGACTAAAATGATCAAAATTGATGTCAAACTGGTCAAAGACTTAATTTCAGTGGGGGTTGAATAATTTCGTACTTGTATACTGTATATGTCTCTACAACCTCTTTCAGTGCATAGATACATTGGTCGGTGCTATGCTTAGGCTTAAAACCAAATTGATTGTCAGTGGGAGTTATATATGTACTTATCTTGTCAAGGATTAAGCTTTCCAACACTTTTGAAATAATGCTGGCAAGGGCTATAGGTCTATAGTTATCAATGCAACCAACTTTACCAGCCTTGTCTTTGATAACTGGCACAAGAATTACTGACATCATGGAGTCAGGCAGTATACCATGACACACCAGACCAGAGAAACAAATAGACAGCATCACTGCCAACCTGGGCCCAGCTAGCTTTAAGTGCTCGGCTGTGATGTTGTCCATGCCACAGGCCTTTCTGTCTGTGAGTTGCCCTATGGCCTTAACAACTTCATTTGTATGAAAATAAACAGTTTTATCTTCTATCACACCAACATCAAAAGGCTCACTTTTTATACAGTTGAACAGAGAAGCATAATGCTGCCTCCAGAGGTCAACAATGTCCTCTGGTGCAGTTACCCCTTCTATGTTGCATGGAAGATTAGTTTTAGCTCTATTTAGATTTTTCACCTCATTCCAAAAACTGTGTATATTTTTATTGAGCAAGTGATCAGCCATAGAGGATGCACTTAGGGCCTGCTCTTGCTTAGTGATATACCGTAACGCATATTGTCTGAGTGAATAGAGACCCACTAGCCTCAATTAAGGATTTTACAATATCATTA
The DNA here is from genome assembly GCA_030347295.1 of Setipinna tenuifilis. Taxonomy (NCBI): domain Eukaryota; kingdom Metazoa; phylum Chordata; class Actinopteri; order Clupeiformes; family Engraulidae; genus Setipinna; species Setipinna tenuifilis. The sequence goes on from CM059273.1 coordinate 31,710,902, forward strand.
TACATATTGCATAAACCATTCCTATGAGAAGTGTCCACACAATTTACATCAGTGCACCAAATGGCATTCATAGGTAGCACCACTTTACCCAGGGCAGTATCAGAATTAAAGCTGTATTTGATGACATTATACTCAGAGAGTTTTCCCCAATTGATTTTGGCTTCACTGATGTTTTCGTTTTTGACTACTTTGGGTACATTTTCCACATTAAGCATCATAGCAATAGGAATATGGTCAGAGGTAGCAAGCCCATAACAGATCTGGATGTTTTGTAAAGAGGCATGTGCATCGACAGTGCATAAAATATGGTCAAGCCATGATGTTGTATTCCAGGCTTCACTAACATATGTATAACTATCTACAGGCAAAAGGGCTTTACTTGAGATGACAAGGTTGTTATCATTGGAAAACCTCAGCATATGGTTATAAAACAGAGACTTACTATCTGACATATCTGCATTAAAATCACCCAAAACATAAATGCATGTTGAGCTGTTATCTTCGATGAAAGATTGGATACAAGCAAGCCTACTTAAATACTCATCAACATGTTCATATGATTCATATGGTGTGTAAATATTAAGAATTGTAAAGATCTTTCCATTGCAATTAAATTCTAGTCCAATAGCCCAGTCGATAAATAATAAAGAAGAAGAAGCTGATAACAACAGGCACATTCTTTCAAAACTAATTGATTGCAGTCCACTTGTCTCACGTTAGTTTCCCTTTAGGAATTACAAGTTACTCTACTCTACTGCTACGGTTCTTTGCCCATGTAGCGACAATACATGTCACATCATGAACGAATGTGATACAGTAGGCTACATTATTAAGAAAAGGCAGGGTTTTAGTTATGTTACTTCAAGATTTCCTTTAGCTTTATTAATATAAATTATAAGACATTTTTTTTACCAAAAGCATGCCTGTACTTGCAAACAAGTAACCACGATTCACTTACAAACCAAGTTTTACTTAATCACACATATATTTCAGGCAAATAGCGTCTTCACGCATGATATACGATGTTTTTGATTATGTACTTTCCACCAGTAAACCAATTTTGCCCCCTGTTCGCGTTTCTGAGGTTTTCCCTTTCTGTGCGTTGGCATGGGTGAAGTGCGTGTAGGTGTGCTCATTTTCCCCATCAAGGTTGCTTTTTAAAGATAGTGGCATACGCGCTCTTTAGTGCATGTTATGAATTAATTGTAATAAACTCGGTCATCATCAGCCTATCTGCCCTACCTTTTTTTCTACCCACGAGCCGCTACTGTTCTACAGTTTATTTACGTTTTCTTTTGTCGTTTTAAATAAACAGCGATGGACAAATCATCAAAAAGAAAACTAGTGGACTAATGGTTTGATGGACCTATACCTTCCGTTTATTTTTGATGTTTCCTTTGAGTTTAAGGCTTTTGTTTCCCCGTCGTCTAACGTTGTTGTACCGCTTTCGGCGCACAGCGCGTTGAACCCCGATGTACCTGCTGCTGCGCCAGCGAAATTTTAGGTCAGACATGATGCGTAGCAGAGGCTTTACTCTATACACGGACACACACATAATGCTATCAGTCATGTCAGTCATGATGGAAACGCAACTGAACGTGTTTGCTTGCTTGTACCAGTACTAAAGCATTATGAGAAACACTGAACACAAACAAGTGCACGTTCCGTGGTGCTCGACAGGGGCGTCGCTATGTACAACATTCGGGGCTATAGCCCAGAAGAGTCATTGTTTTTGGGGGTTCGGGGGGTTTCTCCCCTGAGAGTTTTTGAAAATTGGGCTGATGAACATGCAATTTTAACATAGTTTAGGAATAAAAGGAAAGGCCAACTCCATGACTCAAGGGCCATGCACAACAATAAACATTAGTGAACAAATCTAGTGAACAACACTGCCACACGCCCACACACACAGGGTACACAATACTTAAAATGTCAGCTACATACATGGCGAACAACAAAGTAAATTCATGGACGCCTACAGAATTAAGTTGTAAATTAACAGCAATTAAAAAGACTACAACCCCCCTGCCATATTCAACAGATTACTAGCTAAATAGGTTTACGCGTGCGGTCAAAAGTTTGTTAAGGTGGCGCTAGCTGTCAGACAGTGACTAGCCTGTCATGCTATGTATTTGACGCTAGTAGAAGTCACAATAAGTAGACGATAAATCCTAGGTCAAATGACTTTAGATGCAATGGAAATAATATTACTTGTGACTGTACTGGTAACTAGTGCCACAGCAGGCATGTGATAAAGGAAACCCTCTGTCCTACCTTAAGTTGGTGCAGCTATGATCCACTTGTGTTCTTGCTAACCCATGCTGACATCTTACTTAGTTTAATTTCACGATTGCAAGTGCACTTTTTAAACATCAACAGTTCTTTTATTGTAGGCCAGGCATGTTGGTATATTCTGTATGCGAGCAAGCAACCCTCACTATTTGACCAACCAGAACTCGGGATTCACCCAGTTGTGCATGTCTAGTAGGCCTAAGTAGCTGACTGGTAGCCTGCGATGTAATTCTTGATTGATGCATCATTTTTTCGTGAGAGTGGGGGAGGGGTAGCCAAGTGCATTAAATCGCGTTCAGTTCTCTTACACAGACGTCTCTCTGTCTCTCAAATTCAATTTCAATTAAAATGTGCTTTATTCTCACGACGTCATATGCTGCATTGCCAAAGCATCCATAGCCGTAACAATAATAATAATTAAAAAAAACCTCTCTCCCCAAGATGCCTTGTGCGTACAGCCGCCACTTCCCAAAAGATCCGGGGCTATAGCCCCAAATGCCCAGGTCTAACGACGCCCCTGTTTGCCTGGGTAGCTGGGGGCACTCAGTTAGATCGGTAGATTCTTCACTAACTGACTTGAAGAAGCTGTCAAATTCCTTGTCTGATCGTTGCCTTTGGATAAAAGCCCGTGTCACAGTGACAGCATTATGTTCGTACTTAGTTTGATTTTGTTGACTATTTTAAGGTGAAAAAAAAACTTGCATGCCTTTTTTTTTTACAATTGTTCTCAAAAAGTTACCCGGGCCACGGCCCGCCTGCCCCCCCCCCGCTTCCGCGGTCTATGCTCCCATACCTCTATGACCCGCGGAGGTGGGGGGATGAGGTGGGGGATTCTTTCCATGCCCGAATATTAACCACTCACGCGCTTTTACTTCACGCACGAGCAGATCGGTGTCCTCCGCCGAAAAGCTCCTCCCGTCCGGGTAAATCCGCCATGGTAATAGCAACAGGCCATGGACAATGCGCCCGCTGGCTCTTTAAGGGAATGAGAGTATAAATTCTCATTGGTTAATTGTATGTTATGCCCAAAACACACCCATGAATAATGAAGTAACTTAACCCAACCCTTTTGAACGATGCGCCTGGCGCAATGTTCGCTTTTTCCGCCGTGAAAATACCAAATTGTGTTGGGAACGCCCCCAAAGCAACTTACGCGACAGACTTTAGACAATGCGCGTATGATCGGGAAAATAGAGCCCTGTGTGTGAGAGAGAAGGTGGGGTGATGTGAGAGATAAAGGGAGGGTTGAGGGTTGAGAGAGGCTGTCCTGCAACTTCGGCAGGAGAGAGGATGAATCAGGTGGGGTGGGGGGTGGTGGGTTGTCTCTGAGGTGACAGCACTGACGAGGGAGAGAGAGAGATGAATGATGGAAGGAGAGATGGATGAATGGATAGATGGGGGAGGGAACTAGAGTTTGTTCTGACTCACAAGAGGCAGCTGGTGACAGCATTGAGAAGCATCTTTATGTGTGTTTGTTAATCTTCACACCTTGTATGTGTAAATGACAAAACAACCTGAAAAGGTATTGGCAAACAGGACTGTGAGTTTAAATGTTGGAAACAAAAAGTCACGTGTAACAAATTCCCATAGATGGGACATGGTTGACTGCTCTCTGGACATTCCCCAATGCACCTGTTGGCCTAAATATTCTGACTGCCTGTACATGTCAGAGATTTTTGGATAAAAAAATAGATAGCACGAAACATAAACATAAGACATAACTAGATGTACCACATAGCGGTACATGGTATGACCACCGCAGTGTATTGACATGTGGAGACTGTAGGTATGATGAGTGTGTGGTAGAGCAGTGCTGTAACATGAAAATTTGTGTGGAAATGATTTCTTGGAAGTGGGCATGGATATGGGGTTTGAATGAATGGCATTCTGTGAGTGTGTGTAGGAGTGATTTGTGAAAAGGATAGATGTTGTCATAGTATGTATGTACGGTGGCCGACAAGGGCCAAACACACTGCAAATGCCCAATACGTCTCAGTTAGAGAAAATAGCTTCAAGTGCAGAAGCGATGCAAATTCACAAACACAAACACAAGTTTAAACGAAATACAAACAAAGGACTTGGTGCAAATGAAAAAAACGTGCTGCAAGCAACAAAAGCAAATTCATCATCATCAAATGCGCTGCAAATAGAAAAACGAAGCAAAGCACGAAACGACGAAAACAAAGAAAACACCTGCAAATGAAAAACGCTGCATAAAAAGTCACCACAACGGAAGTGCTCCAAACCTGCAGGGGGTGCTCTAAGTGTAACAGCTTAAAGGGTCACTTGCAAGTTAAGCACTACTATCGACCATTGTTAATGTCAATGATGAAATATCAAAATCGTAAAATTATACAGACATTCAACATCACGATAAAAAGTTTTTTCACTGAAAGTGTTAACAACCAACGGCAACGCCCAAAACGGGGCATGGTCTGGTGTGACGTATGACGAGGGAGTTATAGCAAAGAGCTTACATTGCTCTATGCTCTTTGGTTATAGGTAAATGCTCTGTGGTCCCGTCAGCGATATTTTTTTCCTAGTAAAGCAACGCCACAGAATGAGTTTTTAATCCTATTATGAAATCGTGCCTTTAATCTGTGGCGTCGCTTTAGAACTAGGAAAAATAATACGTGGCGAATTGGCCAAAATAGCTGGTGAGTAGTAGCATGGTCGCTAATGCTATTTGTTTACCTCTGGCTACTTGTCTTCATATGAATAAAATAAATACACTTTATTGGTCTGTACGTTCTGTGTCAATTTTGAGTAAATAGGCACCTGTTACCTTTTTAGGCCCAACATTTTGTCTCACTAAATGCAAAAGGCACAATTTATTTCTGTGACTGTCGTCATTGCAGCAGCGCTAGCTAAATTAACGCCTTTCCAGACGGCAAAATCTCATCACGTTTAATCTATAAAACATGCTTAATGTGGGCAGTTATAATCTTTCATACACGATGTGATAAACCAACCATCAACATCAAAGTAATAGTGGCTACTAAAATTATTTTTGACAGACTGACGACGTGACAGCATTAACAGATAGTTTCGTTGTTCCTTTAAGCTGTTACACTTAGAGCACCCCCTGCAGGTTTGGAGCACTTCCGTTGTGGTGACTTTTTATGCAGCGTTTTTCATTTGCAGGTGTTTTCTTTGTTTTCGTCGTTTCGTGCTTTGCTTCGTTTCTCTATTTGCAGCGCATTTGATGATGATGAATTTGTTTTTGTTACTTGCAGCACGTTTTTCTCATTTGCACCAGGTCCTTTGTTTGTATCTCGTTTAAAGTTGTGTTTGTGTTTGTGAATTTGCATCGCTTCTGCACTTGTAGCTATTTTCTCTAACTGAGAGGTATTGGGCATTTGCAGCGTGTTTGGCCCTTGTCGGCCACCGTATGTATGTAGCCTACATGTGTTTCATTTTGTACAGTTACAGTGCCCCCTATGGGCCAAATTTGATGGCATGTGCTGTGCTGTGCTTTTAAAGGTCGTGCTCATCATGCATGACATATTTTGTACAGTTCCTACCTTCTTGGTGCAAGATATTGGCAATTGAAAATCCAAATGTTTGCATTTATATATATAACTAGGTGGCACTATGCCTCTGCAACGCTGGCATTGTCTTAGGCAAACTTTTTGACAAGTTATTTAACAAAACCTGTTTTTGGACATGTAGTTGTGACAAGAAATATCGCACCCTGCAACAAAATGGCACGCAACACATTACACACATACACACAAAAATACTTTTTTTGTCAGCATTGTCTGTAGATGACATGTACCAAATTTGGTGATATCCACATAAACGGCCTATGACGAGTTTGTTTAATTTCACTTTCGCAAATTTTACGGAAATTGTTTTCATTGGAAGTGAGTGTTCACCAGTGTCGTCAATGCATGAGGGTAAAAAAAATTGGTTGTAAACACTAGCATTCTCTAGGTAATAGGCAAAATGGGGTCCAAAAGCTTCTAGTCGCTCAAAAAGTTCTAGGGATTTATCTTGAGATGGACTGTTTTAAAGTTACATGTCAATCAAAATTCAAAAGTAAGCTTAAAATTCTTTAAATGTCCATATCTCGGCTTCTAATTGCTCATATTTGGTCAAAGTTGACATGACAACTCTAAACAGCTTTTTTCTCATGTGCACTACATTTTGTGAAAGCTAGGTGTCCAAAAACAGTAACCCTAACCTTAACCCTAACCCTCTCATCAAATATTTTGCCCAAGACAATTTTGTGTTAGTATGCTGATGTTAAAGAGGCTCATCCCATGAACACTCACTTGTAATTCATTCAAATTCAATACACTGCGGCAGTCATACCATGTACTGCTATGCAGTACATCTAGTTCCAACATGATATTAGACAACTACACAGGGTACTGCCACAGTGTTCACATTTTAGGAAAAAATGTGGTTGTGTTGTGAAAGGAGAGGGGTATAAAAAAGTGGTACTCATGAAATACAAGAATTTCAGCATGTCCATTCATATTTGAAGAGCAATATCTCAGAGATCAAAGAAAATATCAAGCATTTCACAAAAAATGTGAAATAATTGAGGACCATGGTGACGGGCCAGGTTCAACTAACATGGAATTGCCCATACTGAAACTGCTTTATGTGACCTGTTGAGCAGCTGAAGAATGTAGTCTCTGTGGAGGGGTGGGGGACACACACAAGTCAACACTCACATACATTTAGGTTAGTACCTTTGCACACATACATTTACAGACCTGAGACATCACCCAGATGTGCCACGCACTGGGTAAGAATATTACAGAAGCAATTGAAATTTGCATTTCATCTTCTCATTTCATCTGTGGCCTAGTGGTGAGAGAGTTGGCCTGGGGGTTTGGGGGACTCACAGGTTTTAATCCCATTCCAGTAATACAGCACAGCCAGACTCTCTGTACAAAATGAAGAGTAGAATGAGTTGCTGGTTTATGAGGCTAGGCTGAAGGGCCCTTGAGCAAGGTATCTAACCCCACGTTGCTCCAGGGACTGTAACTGAAAGCTAGTACCTAAATAACGTTATACTCTTCTAGTTCACAAATACACCAAGGACATGAGCTAGGCGCCAGCTGAAGGACTAGAAGTAGAGATAGCAGATGCTTTAGAAATGGCATCCCTCAAAATCTGTCATCTTCCCTGTCATTACCCCTCCAGTGTAAGCTTTGAGGAAATGCTGGAGGACCTTTTCTTAATTAAACAGCATTAGGCACTACGCTGAAGCACAGCATGTTTGTGTCATCTCTCTCTCTCTCTCTCTCTCTCTCTCTCTCTCAATCCATCCACAACCCCTTTTCTGTGCTTATTATGTAACTGAATAGAAAGGAAAAGCGCTGTTTTTACCCCTCATAAACTTTTCCGTCCGTCTTGTTCTGCCTTAGACAGTAGGCCCGTTCGAATAACAAATCGGTCTGTCTACATTTGTCTAACTTCGGCTACATACGTCAGCAAGAACTCCGCCTCGCAGCATGGGCGGGTGTTTAAAAGGCGCTGGTCAAGTCGGACACGAGTCTTTCGTTTACACCACCTGATCTTCGTAGTAGATGGCGGCGAGGTCATGTGTTGTGTGTGAGGGACAAGGAGGGGGCGGGCGGTTGTAGTAGGGTGCATTGAGACTTCAAGTCAAGTCGAGTCGTTTTTTTAATAGCACATTTAAACAAAACAACAGAGATGTCCCAAAGTGCTGCACAACACAAGGATGAAAAATAATACGGCAAAACCTTAACCCAAAGATCATTAATAGGTATAGCCTACTGACACAAAGCAATACAATAAAAACAAGATTAACAAATACATAAATAAATAAAAGATTGAGCTTGACAGCATCAGATACACGCCCCAGAACAAGCTAAAAAGAGAGAGAAAAGATATGTCTTCAAACTGGACTAAAATAACGTACATATAAGATGAGAAGTTCCGTGATAGAGCGCTACACAACATCCGTGTCCAGACGTCAATGAACTTTAAACCAACCAGAGCAAAGTTGCGTCACCACGGAGGCATTAGTTAGACGATTGTAGCTGCGGAAAAGCAACTGCAAGCGCTTGCACGATTTGTCTACATGCGGCTACAAGCGGCTACATCACATGGGTTTTTAGGTAATCTGACCTTGTGACGTTTTTGTGACAGCGCCACGCCTTTCTGGCAGCTCTGACACAGTCTAACCATAATGCAACATTTTCAGCCCACAATGCATCGCTGACTACATGCGGCTACATCCGTCTGTAGACATTTACCCTCATCCGAACACGGCTACTGGTAATGTCTCTGTTGTTTGTTCCCGCCCCTGCAGCCTAGAGGTGCCATTCAGACTGACGCCTGCATGGCATTACCAGGTCATGTGACCTCCTGTGCACAAAGGAGAACTATACTATCCTCCAGCTAATCAGATTAGTCATTTATGTCAGAACAGTGCAGTCTGTCTGCCTTCATACTATATGGCCTATATTTGACCAATACCATTACAAAGTGTTCTTCTACAATTTGCACTCCCTCTCTTTTTAAAAAAAGAGTTCTTGTTTTTTTTGTGGATATGAACATTTCTGACGACTTTTCTGTTTGGAAAAATGATTTGGCCTATGTAGTTGCCTTGCTGTAGGCTACTGTTGGTATTGATGGAAGTCAGTAGGGGTTTTATTAGTAAGCTGCAGATATTAAAGCTGGGTGTAAAAGCTGAGTTTGTGATGATTGTAATCACCTGGGCACGTGTTACTTACTCTAACCTTGGGTTTGTCTATGGTATAAAATCATTGCCAAAACTAGGGTGGGTTTGTCGAATGCAAAATTGCTAACTTTTTAGTCACTACCATTCACTGTAAACCCGGATAAGTTAGTAGTACTCAAAATGTTTGATGTAACTGATTACATAAGAAAATGTAAGTACATGTGATATCTTTTTTAAGTCAACTGAACTTTAACTTTCAGTCAGGCAAAACTCATTTATTGTGTTATCATTTTCAAAGAAATAATACATATACTTGTAACTTTTAACCTCATTTTCCTAAATTATTTTCAGTTTAATGCTTAGAAAAAATGAGTTCAATGCACTTAATAATAGTTATTTAATTTAACTTAATCAATAGGTGTAAACAATACTTACTAGCTTACATTTGCTAAGGTAGGTCAGCTTGATTTTCTCAAGTTGTTAGTACCCTACACACTTAGTTTTTCAAGTAAACTATTTATAAGAAACATATTTATCTGGATCTGTTTATAACTTGGCTTTAAACTGAAAGTTACTGTACAATAACAATAAAACTCTATACAACATTTCCACTGAAAAGACTGAGACAGTACAAAATTAAGATATATCATCATTCACTTCATTCATTTCAGGCCAAATGAAGTAGATCTGTAAAATGATCCATTTAAAAAAACAAAACATGTTAAGATGGAACAATGGCCAAAGACAAAGGCAAAGCAAGCTATGCAGCAATGACTGCTGGCTGGACTGCCAATAACAAATTAAATCAAATCCAAATCAGTATATTAGACGTTTTAGTAGTGCCGCTTCAGAAGTTCTGTTATTAGGCCTAGCACCGATTAAACCTAAAGAGTTTACAAACTTAAACATGTTGGTGGATGATGGAACTGCAAATCAATACACTCATGGTATTCTGGTGTAGTTGTTTCATAAGGTTCTCAATCATTATCAGAATAACTTCAATTTAATACAATACTTTAAACAGTACAAAAAAACTATTCCGGCATTTGTAAACACGTGTTTGCTGTAACTAAGGACACAGTTGTAAGTTGCATGTGAGCTGATTTGAAGAAAGAACTTCTATAGTAGCACAAGTTGTTAGTTCAACAACAAATCGTTCTTCAAAGCAAGTAAACGGTTTCAGAGGTTTACCATCATCTAGACACATAAAAAATGTCTGAATGCATTTGAATGTAGGCTATGTGTGAGTTCCTTGGGATATTCCAAACTGAAAGCCTACGTCAGGCCAAACATCAACATAAATGCCTCAGAAATGCATAGATGGTAGAAATCTCTCTGTCTTATCCCAAATTCTCCTCCATTTTCTGATTGTGTTCTAACCGGTTCTTACCATAGACAGTAGAAGTGTCCGGTGTACAACAATACCAACGTCAAGGTATGGCGTGCTTTCTATGTAAAGTTATGTCAAAGGGACGCTAAAATGAACGGACGCCTCTGGAATGCTAAAGGCTACTGGGCACTTTCCGGGTTTTCTTCTTCTTCTGTTTAATGGCAGATTATCACATTTTGTGCCACCTACTGTACAGGAGTGTGTGAAGGGACTGGACAGATTCTTATGTCAGACTACAACAAAAACAAACAGGAGGAAAAAAAAATCTAATTCTTTCCATTAAACCTGTATCATTAAGATAGCTTATTAGGGCTTTCATTCTATTTCGCTGCATTCCTTCTTCTTTAAGTATGTTGTGGATGTCTGAACCTGCTTCTAGTTCCAACCATTTCTGTCTTTGAGTACTGTATTTACTACATTGAAATAAAACATGCTCAACATCTTCCTTAACTCTACATTCCTGACAGAGACCATCACTTTTACCTAATATGCAGTGTTGGGAAGGTTACTTTAGAAATGTAATTCATTACAGTTACAAGTTACCCTGCTTAAAATGTAATAGTAGTGTAACTTTTTGAATTACTTTATCTGAGTAACGTAACATATTACTTTTTGATTACTTTTTGATTACTTTTCAAATGTTTTGATGATTTTGTCCCCATAAACATTTTAACAGAAAGCCCCGCATCCAACTGTGGAGGGAAATGGCAACAGGGATGTTTTGTAGGCTACAGTAGCCTATAAGAAAAATACACAAAACAGTTTTTTTTTTTAAATATAGGCTGTTTTAGCAAGGTTTTGCTGACAATATTAAGATGTAATTCAAATTGTAATTTTTAAAAAATTACACATTTTTCTCCAGTAACTGTAATGTATTACTGTTACATTTATTTTGTAATTCAATTACGTAACGGAATTACATGTATCACGTTACTCCCCAACACTGCTAATATGTGTAATGTTGCATTAAGTTCAGAGTTCAAGGAAGTAGATGTGTGCACATCCCACCCAATGGGCCAGGTGCAGGACAATAAACAGTGGATACCAAAAGAAGAAATAAAGTCCGCAGCAGATTGCCTGATGAAGACCTGAGGGTCGAAACGTTGCTCTCCAGTAAAGAACACCACTATTGACACGAAGTGCTGCGGACTTTATTTCTTCTTTTAATGTTGCATTAAGACCTGTGTGTCCCAGTCTTAATCTTGTAAAAACTACCTCCTCATGTCTGTTAAATACCATTGAAGTTATTCTTTTTCCCCATACACGACTCTGTACATGAAAGTACTGTCTACCTTTGGGTTCTGTTTCCCACTCTTTTTGCCATCTTTTCATGATTTCTGCTTTGATTAAGGCTTTAGCCTCACCTTTTCCAAGTGGAATATGAATGTCTATGTGTTCTTTACCAATGGTGTCTTTGGCTATGTGGTCTGCTATTTCATTTCCTTTAACTCCTATATGGGCTGGTACCCAACAAAACTCAACAGTAAGTCCCATATTTCTTATGTGAGCTAAAAGATGTTTAGTTTCGATAACCAAGTCTTCCCTTGTGGAGTTACCTGATAAAAAAAACTTTGTAGAACTGACATTGAATCTGTACATATAACTGACTTTAGTGGCTTGATTTCTTCAATCCATCTTAATGCAGAAAGAATTCCAGCCATTTCGATTGAGTAAACAGATAGGAAATTATTCAGTCTATAGCCATATCCTTTTTTAAATTATGGAATATAAATTCCAATGCTACATTTACCACTTAGTGCATCTTTATACAAGGATACAAGGATACAAGGACTTTATTGTCATGTGCCTCATAAATTTCCATTTATGAGCAATGAAAAGTTGTTTTGCTCAGAAAGAAAAAAAAAAGAAAATTTAGTAGCTGAAGGGGATGGGAAAAAAGGAGTAAAAAAAGGCTCTATGAGGGCAGTTCAGGGTGATTAAGCAGCCTTATGGCTTGTGGATAGAAGCTGTCTCTCAGTCTTCTGGTATGAGACCGTATACTCCTGTATCTCCTGCCAGAAGGTAATAGGGTGAAAAGTGCATGACTGGGGTGATAGGGATCAAAAATAATCCGTTTTGCCTTTCTTATACAGCGTTGGTTGTAGAGACAGTGTATGCTGGGCAATTCAGTCTGTATAACTCGCTGAGCAGACCTGACTACACGCTGTAGGGCTCTCCTGTCCTGGGCGTTGCTGTTTCCATACCAGGCTGTGATGTTACCAGTCAAAATACTCTCAATGGTAAAAGTTGGTCATTATTTCACTGTCCATGCCGTATTTATGCAGCTGCCTCAGAAAAAAGAGCCGCTGTCTTGCCGTCTTCGTGGTGATCTTGATGTGATTTATGTAGATTGGCTGATGTTCTTGTTGTTGTGTCCTCCTGAAGTCAACAATCAGCTCCTTCGTCTTGGTCACGTTGAGAAGCAAATTGTTGCACTCACACCAAGATGACAATGCAGCTACCTCAGTTCTTTAGGCAGACTCATCTCCATTTGTGATGCAGCCCACGACCGTGGTGTCATCGGCAAACTTAATGATGGAGTTAGAACAGTCGATGGCTATGCAGTCATGTGTAAATAGGGAGTAGAGTAGAGGGCTGAGCACACATCCTTGCAGGGCGCCGGTGCTGAGGCAAAGGGTGGAGGAAGTGATCTGGCCCAGCCGTACAACTTGTGGTCTGTCAGTGAGGAAGTTTAGAATCCAGCGACAGAGGGAAGGGTTGAGGTTAAGGTCTTGCAGCTTCATCACTAACCTGGATGGAATAATGGTGTTGAAGGCAGAGCTATAGTCAATGAAGAGCATCCTTACATAGGTGTTTTTGTGTTCTAGATGCGTAAGAGCAGTATTCAGGGTGTTATATTTTTGGTGGATTTTGACTTTACACCCGAAGTCCCTAATCACCTTTAGGTTGCGTTGTGTTTTTTTTTTGGTTAAGATAGAAGTCTGGACTCGTTGTTGCTTTGGATCAGGATCGATGATTTATTATAAATAGATGGAATATAGAGAAAATGAAATAAACTGATTGTAACAAAACAAAGTTTAGAAGACTAAGAGTCTATCTATCCTCTGGTTCTTACAACACTCTTCCACCTTCACCGCAAAGTTCAGGCAGGCTAAGCTTTCTGTAAGATGTTGTCTCTATGCTGGTTCGATCCGTCTTCTCCTCGGGACAAGACAACGTGAGGTAGATATACTCAGAACACCACTTGTCTAAAACAGTGGAAAATAACTAGAACAGTTTCTATGTCTAGAAGGGCATACTTTGTATGAGCATAGTTCATGGACACTCGTAGTGCTCAGTTTAGGATAGAATCAACATTCTAATAACCCAAATACGTGCATCTACTAGGCCCTGCACCTGCGCTCGTTCATGAGAGTTACTGGCCTGGCGCCAGCTCAGTTTAGTCTAGCAGTCTAAACACAGACCCTTACTGCACAGAGAGAAAATCAGAGTACAGTTTGAAGCTATTAAATCAGAGTACAGTTTAAAGCTATTCATTTGACAGAATACAGAAAATCATGTAAAATTCTACAATCCTCCCTTTTGATCACAAAAACGATAGTTAAAGATCACAACAAAATCAAATGAATAGACATATGGCAAATGATTGAATATATGAAAACTGAAATGAGGAAACCAATAAACCAAGAATGTATTGAAACAATAGACCTTAAATTAAAAAAAGGTTATCTGAATAGGTATCAACAGCTGATGGCATGAGGTCACACACCCAACACTCTTTCTCCCCCTTAGCTTTGGCGTACCCATGAGCATTTTTCAACACATTGTCTTTGTGCACTTCATGGTGACTATCCTAGACACAGATAACCCCATTAAACACACACAAGACAAACAGTAAAGCAGTTGTCATGGTAGTTGTCATCTTGGCGCAGTAGGAGGGTGTGGGTTGTTGAACTTCTTCCAGAAAACAGCAATAGGATATTAGTCCAAGTTGTACAGTTCAGTAAAAGAAGGTCTTCCCGTATAAGGTCCTGCATCCAGACATACAGACTTACAGGAAAGAACAAGGCAGTATCAGGTGGGCAAGGTAGTCTCAGTGACATAAAAGAGTAAACATCATCTGATTAGCTTACTACACACAGGATTGATTTAGCTTATGATTTATTTTATACTTTTTTTATTTTCTTAACTCCAAAGACGACTCAAAGATAAACCTGACTCAACCCTCTATCTCTTCCCCAAACTTACTCCCGTAAAAACAAAAAATCCCAAGAAAAGCAAAGTCTTCCGTGAAACTTCCTCCCTAGATTGACCTGAATCTGGACAGAACTGAATCGACGGAATTCTTTTAACGTATATTGGCATAGATTGGATTTTTGAGCTCAAGGGGCGTCTACTAATTTACAATGACTAGCATGGATCCATTTTGATTTTCTTTTTACTTTAACAGCAGCGTCTGTGACAAGTAGGATTTCGTACGGTCCTTCCCATTTGGCTTCGAGAGTCAAACGTTGGGGCTTGTGTATCATCACCCATTGTCCAGGCACAAGAGAATGTCCTCCTTCAGGTGGTTCACTCCATGCTTCTCGCACTCTCTTTTCTGCGGTAGAGACGGCCTCTGAGAGTTGGACGCAATAGTTCAACAGAGCGTCAGATACCAAATGTACGTCAGCTTTTCTGAAATCAATCATTCCAGGCAAAGACATTGGTCGTCCAGTGATGACTTCACACGGGCTTAGGCCAGTTTCGTTGTTGCTTGTAGGTCTCATACTACACAAGACGGCTGGTAAAGCATCAGGCCATGCAATTCCTTCTTGATGTTTCTTCGCCAGTCTTTCTTTCAAGGTTCGATTGGCCCTTTCAACTTGCCCTGAGGACTGAGGATGGCATTGGCAGTGCAGCTGCCATTGAATCTTCAGCATTCTGCACACCTCTGAACACACAGCTCCAGTGAAGTGGGTTCCTTGATCCGAACAAATCTGATCAGGTACTCCGAAGCGTGGAATGAAGTCTTTCACTAACACTTTGGCAGTGTGTAGAGCAGTTCCTCGTTTCGCTGGCACAGCTTCAATCCATCTTGAGAATTTGTCGACAATGACCAGAACATCTCTATATCCTTTGCAAGGAGGTAGTGTGATGTAGTCTACCTGTAGATGTTTAAACGGACCAGGTGGAGCAGGAGTCTTTAGCATGGGCAAAGGCTGCTGTCGTTGTTGTTCTTCATACAGGTTACACATCTCTTTACCACATGTTTGGCTACTGAAGTGAATTTTGGATTCCACCACACCTGTGAGAACCGGTACTTCATTTTCTCCACTCCAACATGTCCTAGAGAATGTATCTGAACTGCCAGGTGATGCAGCAGGACTTCAGGTGCTTCTACTTTATCTCCATGTCTCCACACCTCGTCATTTGGAGTTTCACAGCTTCTTCCATCCAGATCTAATTTTCTCCTGGCGTTGCATTCTTTTGCATTGTTTTGATGTCTGACAATCTCTCTGAAGCTTTTTCGTCATCCTTTTTGACTTGTCGTATGCCATTCTCATCGTCTTTTTCCGAAAAATTTTCATCACCTTGTGATCCGTCTGTTTCTATACACTCCCCTCCTCTTTGCGCCGCCATTGCATTGCATTGTCACGACTTCCTCTTCAGGCGCACTGGGTGGAGTAACCATGCCTCTTCAGGGTGGTTTTCCAGGGAAAGGGCCTTTCGCAGCTGTTTCTTCCATTCTTCCACACCAGGGTGCAGCAACTGCTCTGGAGCCTCATCTTCCTCCAGTTCAGCAGATGGCGCTGATGGCTGTTCACCGAATTGGGCCACTCTTGGGCCAGGTGGGACCTCCTCTCCTTTCCAGCCAGAGTACAGTTTAAAGCTATTAAATCAGAGTACAGTTTAAAGCTATTCATTTGACAGAATACAGAAAATCATGTAAAATTCTACAAGGGCAAGGGTAATGGCGTCATCAGTAGATCTATTTGACTTGTATGCAAACTGAAGTGGATCAAGTACAGCAGGTAGAGATGTTGTGATGTGTGTCTTGATTAGCCTCTCAAAGCACTTCATGGCAACAGATGTGAGAGCAACTGGGCGGTAGTCATTCAGGCAATTCACAGAGGATTTCTTTGGGACTGGGATGATGGTGGTCCTCTTGAAACGTGAAATGTGGGGACTATAGACTGTTGCAAAGAGAGGTTAAAAATATCAGCAAAGACATCAGCCAACTCTGATGCACAGGCTTTGAGCACGCGGCCAGGGATGTTGTCAGGACCTGGAGCCTTGTGTGCATTCACTCTCTTAAAAGATTTGTGCACATCTGACACAGATAGTTGGATGGGGCAAGATTCTCCCTGTAGCAAGACCTCAGACCTAATGTTGGACTCAAAGCGAGCATAGAAAATGTTCAGCTCCTCAGCGAGATTGGCCGGGCCCTGCTCTGTGCAGATGTTCCTTTTCTTGCTGTCTGTGATTAATCTGAGTCCATTCCACATACTCTTACTATCTGCGTCCCTGTAGTACTTCTCCACCTTTGCTCTGTATTGTCTTTTAGCTGATTTTATAGATTTCCGAAGATCATATCGAGCTTTTTTGTATTCAACATTATCACCAGAACTGAAGGCTGCTGATCGTGCTCTTAATGCTGTGCAAACCTCTTCAGGCTTTTGGTTGGGGAAAGTCTTAATGTGCACTCTAGGAACAACATCATCTATGCACTTGCATATGTAGTCAGTTACACTCTCTTTGTATTCGGTGATGTTATCAGGAACATATTCCAGTCTGTTGTACTGAAGCAGTCACGTAAGGCATTGTCAGACTCATCCGTCCAGCGCTGTATAGAGCAGGTGGCTCACATTTTAGCTTCTGCCTATAGGCAGGGAGTAGAAACACCGAGGCGTGATCAGATTTGCCAAAAGCTGGGCGAGGGCGGGCTCTGTAGGAGTGTCTGTAAGGCGTGTAGACGTGATCCAGGATGTTGTTGCCACGAGTTGGAAAGTCGACATGCTGTTGGTATTTCGGCAATACTTTCTTCAGATTTGCTCTGTTAAAATCACCAGCTACTACAAAGGCCGCTTCCGGGTACAAACTTTCATGTTTATCGATGACTTCATACAGCTCATTTAGAGCAAGAGTGCAATCAGCAAGTGGTGGAATATACACAGCTGTCAGGAAAACTCCGGCAAACTCACGGGGTAGGTAGTAAGGTCTGCATCGAATCATTAAGTGTTCTAGGTGGGGTGAACAGCCCGCTGATATTACTTGCGTATCATTACACCATCTCTTGTTCACAAACAAACACACGCCCCCTCCTTTAGTCTTGCCTGATTCGGATGTTCGGTCTTGTACGAAGACAGAGAGTCCATCTGGTAGAATTGCTGAGTCCTCCAGTGTGGGTTCCAACCACGTTTCCGTAAATGCGAAGACATGGCAATCTCTCGATTCACGCTGGAATTGCAGCCTTGCTCTAAATTCATCCAATTTGTTCTCCAAAGATTGGACATTAGCCAGTAGCATCGTTGGGAGTGTCGGCCGATGTTGTCTTCGCCGGACTTTTACCAGAATATCGGCTCTTTTCCCCCTTTTCCTCCGACGCCGTTCCCGTATCCATGGTAAACAAACTGGTAAACAACCTTGCGCGCATCTGAACTTTTCATTATTTGGAGGAGGAGTGTTGCCATATTCCATATTTAGACGTATATCTAGGAGGGTCTGTCTGTCTGTTATACGTTATAACCGATGAGGTAGGATGTAGGAAAATAGAAAAAGATAGGAGTGTCATTAAAAAGAAAGAACTACTGAGAGGAGAGTGAGCAAAGGCAGCCATTGTCTCCGGCGCCATAGCAACCACAACAATCTTTTGATCCAGGGCCGCCCCTAAGGTTTTGGAGGCCCTAAGCATAACTGTTCAGGGAGGCCCCCCCACCACCTCACCATACACACGCGCACATGCCACACACACACACACAAAATTGTACTGAAACCGTTATTTATTAAAATTCACATTTTAAAACTGAACATTTACAATATTATAATAAATAAGGCCAATAACAGTAAAAGTAAAGAAGAGCAGCACCATTAATAATGTATAAATAATAAATACGTGTTAGAACATTCTTAAGAGCAACAATGATGGGAAAACGATATGAAATGCAATTTATAAAAGTATGTTATATAAAATTAGGGAAACATAGAAGCATGCTGTAAAACTACACGTTAAGCACAGTTTGTGCTGGTTTGCAGGTTTACTTGCCACTTTGACCCATTTTAGTGTGTGTGTTTGGCTAGTAAAGATCTACTTGCCATTTTGGCTGTCTGGTGAGGGAAAAGTTAATTTAATGCCTTGGCTGTCTCATCAGGCAGAATATATTTGGACTGAAGTAGTGAACTGACGCACAAGGACAGAGCAAAAAGGACTTTGTTGACTAATTAGGCACTCAAAAACTACAAACTACACTGTCAACTATTTCCAAGCATGCCACATGCATTGTACAATATTCGTTTTTATAATTTAGAGTTTACAACTACATCAAATCAGCAAAGCCAACACGCAACCTAGCCTGGAAATGCATTGCCTAATAGGAGGCATCAGCTACTAAAGTAGTGTACACTGACGGATAATAAGGACTTTTGGTGACTTATAAGACAGTCAAAATCTACAAACTATACTGTCAGCTTTCAGCTATTTGCAAATGTGCCACCTGCACTGTAAAATCTAATTAGTTTCTATAAGTTAGTGTTAACCTCAATTCAGCAAAGCCAACGCAACCTAGCCTGAAGTAAGCATTGGTTATTAAACTAGCATTAATGCTGAACAATTCAAATCTTTAACAAACAGTTACTAGCGAGGGATGAACGGGAATCATCCTTTTGTTTATTTTTCTTCCTTTTTCCAGCTCCAGACTCAAACTGCCGTTTCATTCTTGGATTTTTGGCTACTTAAACTTGGGGTCCGATGTAGCAAATTTGGGCGCTAGCAGTAGCCAGCTGCAGCGAACACTGACAGAAAGATGCAAACTGGGCTGTACCATTTCAGGGAGGAGGAGGGGGGTGGGTGGCTTTGTATTAGGCACAAACGAGAGCGTGAAACTCCGCTCCGCGCACGCTTTACTTCTCCCTCTTGGACGTGTCTATAGACATATATGGTGCTGAAAGCACTTTGCCAAACCCCGATCGATGACTGTCTGAGGCCCTACGCACACTGCGTACTCTGCGTATGTGAAGGGGCGGCCCTGTTTTGATCCATCTGTATAAATTTGGAGATATCCATAGAATGAAGAAGTCAAGAATTGTTTGCAAAATAAAGCAAAGCACTGTTGATTTGGATAGTCTTTTTTTCTAACAGTTGTATATTAACCTCAGGGGTAGGCAGAATCCATGGAGAGACACCACTCAAAGCTAAAGCAGGGCTGTATGTTAGTTCCTTTAAACCATATTGGTTTGCAGTATTATCAATGCTCCACCCAAACCCATTATGCTTCTTGTAGTATTCCCAGCAGTTTTTAAGAACTGATATGGCTAGATTGTTAACACTGCCCTGCAGTCTGACCCAGTATGTTAGAGAAAGTTTGTTAAACCTTAAATTAAGTGGGGTTTCCTCTGACTCCACCAGAAGAGCACAGGAAGGAGTTGTTTTAATAGCACCCAACCCAGATAGCAAAGGGACATCGAATTGCCGTCGACTGTTGGTCAAAAGGGTCAGATTCTGTAAACCGACGTTGAATTGGAGTCATGAACAGTCAATTTCTCGACCGTCGGAGAAGGTCGAATATAAGCCGTCGAATCAACGTGGGTAAAGGTTGATCTAACGACTGGTCTGGACGTCGAACAGTCAGCCAAGCAGACCGCATCGCAGCCGCTTCCACGTCTGATAAGTGTACTCACTATCCTCGCTAGTCCATGTTCACATCACTTGAATAAATGTATATATTATTTTTAGTGTTAGTGTAATAGTGATTTATTGTTTTGCGTAGTTGTAGGTGCCCATTTCGACACTTTAAAGGTAAGACAACATTGACTGTCATGAATTAGAATAATGTTAAGTTAGCAACTGTTATTGCCCCTTCGCAGGCCAGTTTAATTGCTTCGCTAACCGCAAAGACAGTAGGCCTAACGCTTCAAATACAAAGTATGATTATTTGTTGAGCTATACAATATATAGGCTAATATAATAATATAAGATAACCATAAACCATTAATTATCAGTAAGTATCCAACTGTCTAACTAACGGCATTTGGAACCAATAAGCTGTTATCTAAGACGTTATCTCACGCGCATCCAAGTGACTCCTATGTTAAAAAAAACTATAAGGTTAGCCCATTGCTAAACTAGTCCACACGATAAGAAATCTTAAGCCATTTTTAAAAAAGGGCCACTTCCAATTCAAAAATGGTGGTCGACGATGATTCGACGGCATATGGTCAGAGAACATGCCGATGATTCCACGTCGAATCAACGTCCTTTTGCTATCTGGGAAAGCTATTCTCAGGGCCTTTAGCTGTATTCTTTCCGGTTTCAGAAGAGATGTTTTACAAGCTGAGCTATATGTAATGCAACCATAGTCAATAGCTGATCTTATCAAAGCTTTATAAATGTTCAGCAGAGATTGTTTGTCTGCTCCCCAGGAAAGACCGGATATCATCCTCATCAAATTAAGTACCTTTTTGCATTTGGTTTCAACATGTTCAATATGCAGTTTCCAAGTCAGTTTACTATATAGCCAAATTCCCAGGTATTTGAATGCATTCCCCCTTTCAATGGTATGATTGTAGAGCATAACCTTTTTTTCTGGAACTTTCCTTCTTGTAAAAAATGTGACTTGAGATTTTTGAACAGAGAACTTGAAACCCCAATCTATCCCCCATTGTTCTAGGATGTGTATGTCCTTCTGAATTGATTCAGTGATGTGTGATATATTACGTCCCCTTTTTCATATGACAGCATCATCTGCATAAAGTAAACCTTCATTTCACCCAATTTGTCAAAGATATCATTTATCATAATGTTAAACAATATTGGACTAATGACACTCCCTTGGCGTATTCCATTTTCAACAGTAAATTCCTCTGACACAGCTTCACCCACTCTGACCCTTAAGGTACGTTGACAAAGAAAGTCCAATATGTAGTTGTACATCTTTCCATTGATTCCCAATTTTCCTAATTGTATTAACAATCCTTCCCTCCACATGGTATCATAAGCTTTTTCAATATCTAGAAAGACTGTAACCATACTTTCTTTCATAACTAAAGTTTTTTCAATTTCATTAGTAAGCGTGATTAACGAATCAGTTGTTGATTTCTGTTTCCTGAATCCAGTTTGATAGCTATGAAGTGAACCATTATATTCTAAAAAGTAATTTAGTCTTGACTCTTGACACAATCATTTTCTCCATCAACTTCCCTAGATGTGAAGTAAGAGCTATTGGTCTATAGTTCCCTTGGTTGCATGGGTCCTTTCCAGGCTTATTACAGTTTTTTATGTTTGCTTACACGCTAAAATCTAAAGTTTTCCACAATTAATGAAACCCAATACTCAAATGCCAAAACGGCTCAGGTAGGCACCACTCTAAGCACATTTTCAGCTTCACACTTTTTGCAAAACACTACACACAGCAATTTGCAAAACATTACACACATTTACATGCATTACACACATGATGCTTTTGTAATGTCACCTTTTTTCCATTTCAAAACACTAGCTACCAAATGACCACACACTTGCAACCAACTGGTTAAACACAATTGTCATGTGCCAAAACACTAAGGGATAAAATGCAAAACACAGTACTCATACTTAAACACTGTAAAATAGAAAACAGGGGCGTAACTTTGACTTGAATATGAATGCAAGGCAGTGTTGTAGCAAGAGGAAAAGAAAGAGGGACAGTAAAGATTAGAGTGAGATGACATGTAACAAGAGGAAGAGGTAAATACTATCACTGCAACGTACAATGGGAGGAGAGCAGACAGAAAAGACAAGGACTAAATTGATCACATTGGAATGACATTGGTTGACTACCTTGAAAACGCTATGTTGAGACTTGCCACCAAATTAGACATGATACTTAGAGTAACTTTTTGTCTCCAACAACACTGTGTTTTACTATGTTTGCTGTGAATATGGTTCTTTGAAAAAATGGTTTTCAATATGCAGCCATGCAACAAGCAAACACTTCAGCATATTGACTGATTTTGGATTACATAAAAGTAAAAAAATATCTATTGAAATATATTTAGTGAACAGCAATTGTCATGTGTTAACTGTGTGTAGTGGTCTCGGTATGTATTTTGAACTTTACCACAGTTTTAGTGAAGGGGATGAAAAAAAAAAGTTACCCCACCAGGGTTTGAACCCAGGTCTCCAGGGTACCAAACACACACTTTGACCACAACACCAAAGAGCCAGACTCAGTGGTATGGTACTCAGAGCACACCCAAAACCCTAATGATGGTCACTCCATCACAACAGTATTGTGTGCACATAATTTGCCACAACACATAAAATACAGAATAATTTGAAAGTCTAACATTACATAAATGTAACAGTTGTCTTTTTTATGTGTTACAGAGAGTCATGTAGATTGATGGTGAAAAAAAACCATTGATGAGGTTCAACCTCTCTAGAGTCCGGGGAAGGGGTAGAAATGTGATTGGGCAAAGGGCTATTGTCAATGTCCCTGGGCAACACGGGGGTAACATTACCCTTTGCGCTGCTATAACAGTACATGGAGTCCTCCACTGCCATGCTAACCTGGGTCCATACAACACTGAACTTATCCTTGCATTTTTGGACAGAGTACACAACATTCTAACTGCAGTGAACACGAATGAACGCATGCGTTGCATTGTTGTGTGGGACAATGTGTCCTTTCATAGATCTCCTTTGGTATGAAATTGGTTTCTACAGCATCCACCGTTTACAGTCCTTTTTCTTCCACCATAATCTCCTTTTCTAAATACAATAGAAGAGTGGAAGGTTTACGATCTCGATGAAAGGATGCCTATTTTTTTCTTCAACATGGTTAAAAATACTGTTGTGTATTGTTTTGTTCAGTATATACTTTGTTGTCAAACTGCAACTATTGGCTGAGTTGAGTCTAGTTACAGGATAAAAAATAAACATTTTCATTGGTCTGCAGAATTGCTGTCATGTAGAATTGAATTTGTGAATTGGTGTCATTAGGTGAATTTACTATATTTTACTTTGTCTGTGTAATTTACAAGAAAGAGCAAATGTTACAAGTATTTTGCATTAATTACCACTGTGTCTAACTTATTCCAATACAAACATATGATGTGACTCATGTGTGTGCAATTTGGTGCCACAATTGCATTTTTATAAATATGTGTACACTTTTGAAGAATAGCATTTTGCAATAGAGCTGGGGTGTTCTGTTAATTGGGTGTATGGTTGCATTAACTGTGTGTAGTGTTTTGTCAACATGGGCCCAGTTTTTAAAATTGAGTTTAAGCAACTGTAAAAACTGTAAATGGGAGGATTGTTGATCTTTTCCATACATTTGGAAGTTAACCCTCATTCCACACTTTATTGAAGAGATTAAGAATCAGTTGAAGAGTTTCATCAGGTAATTGCCTAAACATGACATAACATAAGTAGTCACTACCTGGAGCAGAGTATGCAGTGTTATTTAAAGCCATTTTTGATTCTGACATATTCAATTCAGCATCCATGCTAGACATGTTTGGTTCCTTCATGACTAGAATATTTTTATTAACTTCCAAGACTTCTTTTTTCCTTTTCTTAAAACATTCTTCTAAATGGTTGCCTTTATGGATATCTGCAAAGGTTTTACCTAAAAGGTTAGCTTTATCAGAATCATCTACATATTGCTTACCACCTTCCATTAGTACAGGGATGTGTGATGGTTTATATCTACCTGTCATCTTTTTAATCATCATCCATACTTGGTTTAGTGTGGTTTCCCTACCTATTGTTGAACAAAACTGCCTCCAGGATTCTCTTTTTGCTTCTTTAATAACTTTCCTAGCTATGGCTCTTTTCTTTTGATAGTTCAGAAGATTATCAGATGTTAATGTTTTACATAGAATCTTAAAAGCTTTATATCGTTCCTTAATTGACTCAGTATATGTATTGTCCCACCATGGCATATTTCTTTTATTCCTTTTACCTTCACTAATTGGAATACTTTGGCTTGCTGCAAAGTATATCAGGGAACTAATGCTATTATTCATATAATTCACATTTTGCTCAGCCTCTGGTGTTATTGAGACCATATCCTCAGAGATTTCTTTAAACTCATCCAAATTAGCTTTGTTAAAAACCCATTTGTGATGTATATAGGCTGACATCCACTTTACACCATATTGGAAAATGATCACTTCCAATATTAGTTGATCGATCTACATCCCAGCTACATCTGTAAGCAAATCTACTGTCAACGAAAGTTAAATCAATGCAAGATGTCTCATTCTTATAAATATTGATCCTAGTACCAGAACCATTATTTAAACAAACTAACATTCTGTCATTGATAATTTCTTCAACTGCTAAGCCATCCATGTCTGTATTTTTACTACCCCATAAACTGTTGTGGGCATTAAAGTCACCACACCATATTTCTGGATGCTTTTTCTCTGAGATGTTGTTAGAATATCAGTTGTTAAACTTTTACATGGGTTATAATAGTTAACAACACTATATGTTTCCTTAAGCCCATTAAATATTTCTGTAACAGTACACTCATGTTCTTTATCTGTATCAATACACCTGTAAGGAATTCCATCTTTTATGAATGTCAAACATCCACCACCTCTCTCATTACTTCTATGAAATGTAATGCCTTTATAGCCTTTAATGATAAAATCTAGGTGCGGTTTCAAACATGTCTCCTGAATACATATTATATCAGGTTTATCTGTCAAGTTTTGAATGTAACTTTTGAATTCTTGTCCATTAGCTATTAAACTCCTTGTATTCCATTGTAGAATGACAAGAACCATGAATCGTTTAATTACCTTGAGTCTGTCCATATTTAAGATTTATTTCATGTATTACATCAGCTTTACTCATAGACCCAAAAAAATCATTGGCAATGTCAACAATTGATTTAATCCTGTTGTAGTGCTGTTGTAGTGTTGTAGTGAGTGTTGTAGTGCTGTGTTCATTACTGTGCAAATAAACGCAATGAATTTATTTTTATCCACAAGCAGTGTTTCTTTCGTGATTTTTGTTTTGCATTCGAATCTACATGTAACTGGAGCTGGAATAGGCCTAGGTCTGCTAGCTTGTTGGAGACTCCCTTCTAATTGAGCTCTGTTGTTAAGTCTCAGACTGTTATCAAACTGGCTCCAAGTGGATTGCTCTGGTGTAGTAGGAACACTGGTAATTCTCTTATCCTTCTTAACTACCTTAGTGGCATCTGCATACGAAGTCTTGTATGTAACTCTGTATTTCTGTATTTCTTTGGCTTCCTTTTGCTTCTCACAACCATCATATGCAGCACTGTGTGGCCCTCCACAATTGCAGCACTTTAGTACAGTTTCCTCACACTGACCATATTCGTGTTCACCACCACATTTTGCACACCTTATTTTACCTCTACACTGCCCAGCCACATGACCAAACCTTTGGCATTTAAAACACCGCAATGGAGGTGGAATGTATTCAGAACCATGTAAGACATGAATCCCATCTGAACTCTTATCGGTAAATCTTTGTTGAAGCTTAACAAAATTGATGTACTTTCAGTTTTTTCTTTCCCTTTGGTCAGGCGTTTAGCATCAGTTATTTCATACCTCGACAGATTCTCCTTTATCTCTTCCATTGTGACTGATGTTGGGATTCCTGCTATGACACCTCTAGCTTTAGATGTTGCCCCTGGAATATGTGAGGTTATTTTAAGTTTGTTAAGGGATTCCTTCATCAATATGTTACTTCGCTGCTCTTCAGACTTAGCAAAAATCAAAAGCCTCCCATTTCCCATGAATCTGGCATGATTTATCTTTCCTATTTATTTCTCTATTGCCTTAGTGATGTGGATTGGATGTAAATCTGGGCCCCCTTTCTGTTCAAACACTATCATAACTTTCCATATTTCTTCGCTTGACTGTTTAGACATCTTCCTAACGTTATCAACCTTGGTTCTTTTGATAACAGAATTACCAGACTCGTCTCCATTGCTATCTCTATCTGATAGTTTCCTGACTCGACTGACTTCTTCCCACAACATATCCTCATCCACATTATTACCTCTTAAACAACCATCTGACTGTTCTGCCATGACCACTTCACATTTACTGTACAGTTAAATGTAAATCGCTTTTACCGTGATGTTGTAGATTTAAATCGCGCGCCACGTCTCTCCGCAACGCATCAGGTTCCAACCCCGTAGTTTTCCCCTTTCCGGGTTTTTTTTCGCACCATGGGTGTTTCAACTTCCGTGTCTGTTCCTGCCTCCTTGGTTCTCACGTCCTGCTACAACGTCCATGACGTCCGACGTCACGTCTGAATGACACTAAAAATATATTAGTTATCAAGCAATGTGTACTCAAAAAAAATAAATTCCAGTGCAATTAAAATGTCTGAATTTGTCAGAAAACTAATACATTTAATGTTTGGTCAACTAAACACCAGGTTTTAAGTTTTAAATACACAATGTTAATGAGTTGGTGGAACTGTTCGGGTTTACAGTGTTGTGGGTGCTAATGAATTACCTTCACGTTTCTTGATGCCTACTATGGTAGTACTGTATTTCGGTAGTGAGAAACTTCGGAAGTGCCTACTTCGGCAGTGGGAACTGTGGTAGAAAAGAATCCTTCCTCTAATGCTATAACTATGTGTGCAGCTATAAGAAACAAAGCTGTTGTTCATCATTCACCTTCTCTGCCTTGTGCTGGAAGGTCTATGGCGATCATCCCCATCAATGCATGGCCCTTCTACAGGCAACGGAGCATCCCATACAGGGATACTGTAGCGAAGGAGAGAAAAGTCACCCCAACTGGCTTTGAACCCAGGTCTCCAGGGTACCAAACATGCACTTTGACCGCAATGCCAAAGAGCCAGGCTTATTGGTATGACAGTCAGAGCACACATACAACCCTAGTGATGGCACTCCACATTGACCAAGCATCATGTCAGGCCTTGGTACTGCACTCCAGGAGATATTTTCTGTCAGTGCCTTTGACTAGAAGACATTGCATTCAAAGTTGCCAACATTTTGTGGCCAGACCCAGAGTGATTACAAGATTTTTTTTGCAGTGAAATTATTGTATGTTTTCTTGTGTTTCCACTTGGAAAAAACACTTTGTGTTTGTATTAATGTGTGTAAATGAACATCCATGCTTGAACTTTGAATTGCTGTGTGTTGGGCTGGATCCCTGTGTATGACCTCAAACTAACACCTTGTGCACAGAGAAACCAAAAGCCAGATGTGTTTTTCATTGATACCATCAGTGTGTAGTTGCTGCATTGTGTGCTAATTAATTTAATGGTTTGTGTTAACTGTTTGGTACAAAAACACCCGTTTTACAGTACAAAGGTTTGCAGAGTTAAGCGAGATGTGTTAGCTTTTGCAAGGTATCTACAATGTTTTGCTAATTTGGTGAAAGTTTTTTTATTTGTGTGTAGAGTTTTGCAAAAACAGCCAATAAATGCAAAAACATGTGTTTAAGCGATCAGAAAAAACTGTAATAGTTTTAGAAATTGTGCTACAAGAATCACTGTTAGTGTTTAAGCATTCAGAAAAAAACTGTAAGACCTGACATGGCATTGTGGTTTAAAGTGCATGTTTGGTACCCTGGAGACCTAGGTTCAAAGCCAGGTGGGGTGACTTCTTTCCTCTTCACTACAATGTCCCTGCATGCCTCATCTATTTCCTGTTGAAGGGCCATGTGTTGATGGGGATGATGGTCTTAGACCTTCTAGTGCAAGGCAGAGAAGGAGAACAACACCATTTTGACTTCTAGCTGCACACGTAGTTATGTTACCACCATGTTGTCCTCTGACCTATGGCATCCGCCTCTAGCTCCATCACTCTCTGGAAAAGACAAAACAAATGCAGCACAGCAGGCCCATACACAGCACTAGAGTATGCACTTCCAGATTTAGTACCAATGATGCTTTAGCCTTTTACCTTATGATGCTTGCTACACTGTAGTGGCTCAGGTTAGGCTGAACCCATTGGCCAGCTTCCCTCAGGGTCATTCCATTGTCCACTAAAGTAGCTCTGGTGTTATCATGGCTCAGGTTACTCCACATCAAAAGCTTACCTGTAGCTTACTGTATTGCTAGTGCTGATTCCAAAGTGATATATTTATCTAAAAGAGTTTTCACATGTGACAGTGTGGCCAGAAAGTTGTGAATAAAATAGTGTAAATAATAGCCATGATTGTGTATAGTTTTGGTAGTAGTGTGTTGATCAATTGCAAGTTGAGTGTAAAGCAGTGCATTGTGTTTACAGTTCCGCAAAAAGAGTGCTGTGCAGTGGATTGTGTTAACACTTTTGCAAAGTGTATGTTGCAAAATTGTAAACTGAGTGCAAAACAGAATTCGTGCTATTAGCTTTGCGAACGCAGTGAGTGGTTTTGCTGTAGCAATTAATAGTTGTAGAAATTGTGCTACAAGAATCACTGTTAGTGTTTAAGCATTCAGAACAAAACTGTTAGCATTCAGAAAAAAAATGTAACTGTGCTCAAAACTAACTAATGGCCTCAGATCATTTACAAATCAGTCAATATAAAAATCCCGCTGAGCAGTGACTAAATAATACATCAAACAATGGAAGACACACTGTTCAGGGCAGGGTATATTTCTCCAGGAGGAATGTTTACAGTATTCATTGCACATGACCTATGGCATCTGCCTCTAGCTCCATCACTGTCTGGAAAAGACAAAACAAATGCAGCACAGCTAACCCATGCACAGCACTAGAGTATGCACTTCCAGATTCAGTACCAATTATACTATAGCCTTATACCTTATGATGCTTGCTATACTGTAGCGGCTCAGGTTAAGCTAAACCTGTTTGCCCAGTTTCCTTCAGGGTCATTCCATGGTCCACTAAAGTAGCTCTGATGTCATCAGTAATTCTGCTTCTTACTTCTTACTCTTCCTCCTCCCCCTTCCTCTTCCTTTCCTCCTCCTCTTCCACTAACCACCTTGTCGTCCTCTTCCTCTTGCTTCTTCACCTCCTTGTCCTCATGCTCCTCCTCCTGCTTCCTCGTGCTCCTCTAACTCTCACTCTTCTTTATCCCAACGTTGTACTCCACATCGAAAGCTTACCTGTGGCTTATTGTACTTCTAGTGCTCAGGCTGATTGCAAAGTGAACTATGTCTTTAAAACTGCAGTGGATTGTGTTTACACTTTCGCAAAGTGTCTGTTACAAAATTACAAACTGAGTGCAAAGCAGAGTTTGTGCTATTAGTTGTAAACTCAGTATGGGTAAGGCTATTAATAGTTTTAAAATTGTGCTACAAGAATCACTGTTAGTGTTTAAGCATTCAACATACAACAATGATATACTGTGGTCTTGTAATGTGGCCAGTCTCCCAAACAATAGTCATAAAGAATTTGTGGTTCTAAGATCTTAAAGTGTGACATGATCAATTGTAAACGGCAATCATGACAGACAAACAAAAGTGTAATCTGACCTTGCAATGGTGTGAGATAAGGGATAGGAAAGAGGCAAGCATGAGATGAGGGGTCCCAAGCAAGAGCAAGACAAACAGTTATCTAGTACTGTAATTTTTGATAAAATTTGAACTACTATCCTAGTAGTGGAATGGCATAAATCTAATTAAATACAGTCCATGGATTTGACCACACTTACAGTCCATTGTTGGCTTTAGACTGTAATTTACCTATCAATGTTATATACAATGCTGCTGTGTTCATAGTACCTTTTCTCAGTTTCTGGTGTTCATACAGTAGTTACATCTTTTGTTAGCCTAGAAATCTAGATGTACTGTACCCCAGCAGATATTTAAATTTCTACCCTGGGTACAGTCTAGCCACGACCCATTGAAGCTTAGTAGCTTTTCTCCCAGAACTGGGCTGATCAATCACATCAGTCTATCCTTGTAGAGAGTCGTTAAACAGGCTTAACATGATGATGACATGGCTGCCATGGTGCATTGGTGTACTGCAGTAGTGCTCTGATTGGTCATAGTGCCATCCTTTTGTGTGCATAGGCAGTTTGAAAGAAAACCGTTGATGAACCCCTTGGATTGCACTTGGCTTATTGTAGCCAGATCACACAATTTGATATGGGCTGATTTGTCAGGCAAATACATTCACTATATTATCAACTACAGACATGTCTTTTACAGCACATGTCCTGAACACCGTGACTGCAGTGTTTTCCATGTTTTAATGCAATGTCTAATGACTGATTTATGATTGTATGTGTTTGTGTATATGTACGTTTGCAATTGTAACTACTTGAGTTACAAGTTACAACTTGACTGAGAGGTGGGTAAACTCTGTTTACTTGCACTCACCCTCCATTACACCCCTGGTTATTACTGTGAAACTGTAAACAATGTTTCACTACTACTACTACTACTACTACTACTACTACTACTACTAGACACATGCACACACACACAGTTTATTTCCTCTATCATTAGTAGGTCATGGTGGGTTTTTAATATGGGGAAGGGGCCCATAAACTTATCAGTGGCTAATGCCTGAACAAACAGATGTTATTTATCGCAGTGCTGGGGATCAACATGGCTATCTGGGGATGCACTCTTGCCCTCTTGACAGCTGACTCTAAAAATGAATGCTTTTACCAATAGATGCCATGGAAAACTTTTTGTAAAAATACTACCACTATTTGACAGACCCTGTGGCCCTGCAAAGACATGGTATGGGTGTCTAATCTTAGCAGTTGTCACTGCACATCTGTGCTATGTGAAGTGGATAAAGATGAGGGGGTAAGTCCACAAAGTTTTTTTAAGAGGGAGACTGTGCCGAAATCTGGGGATGTTAAGTGACTCCCCTTTGAACCAACTGTGCATTCTGTAATTATTCATTCTGTAATCAATTTCATCTGACTCTGAGTCTCACCACAGTGCTGGGTAAACAGCTGTGAAGAGCAAACTGTGCATTTATGGAAAAAGGAACTAGTTTGTGTGTGTGTGTGTGTGTGTGTGTGTGTGTGTGTGTGTGTGTGTGTGTGTGTGTGTGTGTGTGTGCGTCTGTGTGTGTGTGTGTGTGGAGGGGGCTGTACACAAATCAAAGTAGAGCAGGAAAAAAGCGAGACTTGGGCTCAAGCCACCGCTCTGCAGCCTGCTGCATTCAATCTAATTTCATTTCATTTGTGTAGTGTATCTGAACAACAGACCAAAGCACAAGACCCTCCGCAACACACAATCCCAAAGCAAGCCTATAAGCAGAGATGAAGCCAGGCTTCTTTTGTGTGACCCGCTGGAACCTTTCTACGACTTTCTTTATGACCATACCAATAGAGATGGGGCTGTTTAACAAGTAATTGAGGTGAATGTAATTTTCTTTTGAATTCATATGGAATTCAGAGACTGTGATAAATTAAGCTCCCCAGTCTGCATGTCTGGGAAGGCATGTAGAGGATTGAAATTATCTTCGCAAACTTTTGAGTTCATTCTTTGACCCTTTAGTGAAGTCTTTGATTAAATCAACCTTTTCAGACACAAACACACACAAATACACACACACACACACACACACACACACACACACACACACACACACACACACACACACACCAAGGATGGAAATTAACCATCCACCACCCACCAAATGCTGGTAAATATGAGTTTTGGCGGGTGAATTTTGCCATTTTACCTGCCACTGTGGTGGGTGTGCAAATGCATTCAGCCAAGTTTGATGTAGTCCTTGAATGCACTTACTCACGCATGCTGTAGAGTAGCCAGTTCCTAGACAGCACAGGTGCGTAAAAGTTCACCATTTATTGATAAGCAACACTCACGGAGTGTCTTTGGCATCAACACAGGTGTGTGTGGATATTTCAAAATGTTATCTAGGCAACTTTCTGTTTACCATTTTGAGGTAGGCCAACAAAAGCTCAGTCATGATGATTATAGCCTATCCAAACATCCTATGATTATAGACTATCCAAACAAGAATGCATCAGTATATTGGCTTCTCACGTTGATGATAATGCCATATGCGTACAAGTTGATTCCAAAAACCAACCTGTGATTTTAACCTATTAATAACGCCAACAACGCCGATTTCAGAAGAGGAAATTATTAACAGATTGATTCTATCTATAGTAGACCATGCAAAGCATCTGAACAAGGGGGGTATAATGGCAAGAGAGTACATACGCATGAAAACTGTCATAGGCCTATACATGACTGATTTTAGGTCTGACAAGACTACACAAGGATGTAGTATCTATACACAGACACGCACTTAGCGAAATACAAGATTAACCCATCGTTTTGACACTTTGATCCATCGTTTTGACCATGATAGGCCAACCAGTAGCCTACACAACAAAATCAATTACACATCAACAACTTTGTGAATACTGAGAGATTAATGGTAATTTTTTGCATACCACAGGTGATTCTGGAGACTCAGTCAGCACGGTGGTTGGAGAATCAGGACAAGGTTTTATTTTACATTGGTACCAATGGAGAGAAAGAAGTTTCAAGGTGAATCTCTAACTTAATCAGAGATGTACAACCAATAAATACTCTTAGGTCAACAGGGGTGTAACCCCTTAGACCCATCCTAAATTAATATGCATTAGACAACTGTACATGCCAAAAGGCTTTGTTATAGCTTGGTTATGTAAGGGATAATGTATTGTCCACGGGCGACTATAGGAAAATATTTTCTGACAGGGGTGAACAGCTCCACCCCTGAAGGGAAATATTTTCCTATAGTCGCCCATGGACAATACATTATCCCGCTTATTCTATGGCTTATTACAGCTTATTACTGCTTTTTTGAGAAAAGACAGACAATTGCTTACCAGAATAATTAAGAATGTATTCATATACACATTGGCTTCTGTCGAGAAAAAGTAGTGCAGTTGGAACGTTATTGTTGTTCGTTCCTAAGCAACACCCCACTGCGCCCTGGATATTTTGTCTCGAAAAACCTTCATTGCTCATGGAGTGCTCTTTTTGGTGTTGATTTCATGCCTGTTTTCTTCTATTTCCTCCTCCTACAAATCCTCCGTGCAGTCTGTCTCTGTAAATTGCACTTCCCACCAGCGCTCAGAAGTGCCATAGTCGCTGTATATATTAAAATTAATTGGAAACTCCTCCATTTTTTTCACCAGATGTCGCCAAAAACCCCGTAGACGTAGGCCCTACTTCTCTAACAGACTGGATAAAATAGCTGTTACAACTGCCAAGTTACCCTAGCGAATATTTACTTTCAAAGTGGTCGAACTACTTGCGGAGTGATATGGTACCGTGAATCTGAAGTGACAAAACTTGTTGCCATTGGCAGCGGGCGTTAATGGCGCAGTGGGCGGTAATCGAAAAAAATCTGCCCGCAGAATGCTGGGAAAGTCCATTCAAAGTGAAAGGGAGCTGTCGCAACATTCTAGAGGGCCGTAGAATAAAGTAGGGCTCATTGGCAGTGGGTTCCAATCAACGTCTCTGTGCCAATTCAGGGAGTGTGGCAGTTCCTGAGATGGCCAAATGAATGGGACAAACAATCAAGCTCACAATACACTGCTTACACCTCACCTCTTAAGGCAGACACACATATTGGCCAGTACTTAGGTGTCTTACAAAGCTCTGATTTGGATAGTGAGAGTTACAAAAATACAAAATAACTTAGGAATATAAAATAATAATAAGAAATGTATAATTAAAATGTAACATTAAAATGTTATGTACAAAATCCTTATTATTATTCAGATCCCTTCAAGATAAACATTGAAAACACATAAAGACAGCACTGGGCGGTGCGATACTTGGAAGTCTCCATCCATAAATTGTGATAGTATGCTGGCTAAGTTATAGAAGAAAGCGTACATACTGTTTCTAAAACTTTCTGAAGGCCAGCCTGCGAATCTCATTTCGGTGCACAACTCTTTCGTGATGGCAGTTTCTTTATGCCCAAGTGAATCTGGCAGCATATCAAGTCAACAAGCCTTGATATTGTGTAATAGGTGATCAGTATCAGCAGCAAGTAAGGATTTCTGATGTAGCTGCCAAGCTATCTCGATAAGTTTTTACCTTTGAC
Organism: Setipinna tenuifilis; assembly: GCA_030347295.1. Classification (NCBI taxonomy): domain Eukaryota; kingdom Metazoa; phylum Chordata; class Actinopteri; order Clupeiformes; family Engraulidae; genus Setipinna; species Setipinna tenuifilis. Next base: position 31,745,403 of record CM059273.1, read on the forward strand.
CTTAATGTAGCCTACATAGAAATTACTTTTAAATACATTTCAATTCGGATATGAATTCCATTGTGTGATATTTTAAAATTGCTCAGATGATAAAATTAGTAATGATAAAAACGTCTTATTGCTGCTCAGTAGAGGGTGTTCGGTACCCGAGTATGGGGGCAGGCTTTATCATAAAGCAACTTGGATGGTGTGACAATTTCTATTTTCTTTGGGTGAGTCCAGAGGTCCAGAGCAGTTGAATGTAGTTGAAATTGGCTAATGAAGTACATTCTATAGTTGCAGGTAGATATCGCTATATACAGTGCCCAGCATAAAAGAGTATACCCCCTTTGAAAAGTAACATTTTATACAATATGTCATTGAAAACAAACGATATTTCCAAAATGTGCACAGGCTAAGTTTAATACAACATCTGGTGGTGAACCTTTGACTTCGCAAAAATGAGTACACCCATGGCAATGGCACCACATGGAAAAGAAATGACACCAGATCTGCGAAAGAAAATCATTTCTTTACACCAGAAAGGTAAAGGCTACAATAATAATAATAACCTTTACTTGTATAGAACAGTTCATACATACAAGATGCAGCTCAAAGTCTTGTAGTATTGTATTTGTAGTTTGGCGGGCAGGCTTCAGTGAGGGTGGCAGCCTCGTCCTCTTTTAACCATGTTTCTACCAGGAACATAAAATGGAGCTTTTTGTCTGAGATTAAATCGTTTATAATAAAGCTCTTATTGGTGAGAGATCTTACATTGAGAGTGCAGCTTTAATGGTTGTATTGGGATTGACAAAAACATAAGCAAAGTCTTACTCATTAGTAAGAACACAGTCCAGGTCGACCACGAAAGTTAACACCACGACAGGAGCATCTTGTAATGAAAAGGGTTGAAGAAACCCGGGAAGTAGAAAGTGCAACTGGAGTGACTGTTTCTCGTGACACAATACGCTGTACAGTACAGAGGAATGGCATGCATGGGTGTCGTCCTCGAAAGAAGCCTCTCCTAAAGCCCAGTCACAAGAAAGCCCATCTGGAGTTTGCCAGGGCCCATGCCGACAAAGATGAACGCTACTGGGACTCTATACTGTCAATCAATCTTTTTGGAACCAATGGCTTCAAAACTGTCTGGCGTTGCAAGGGTAAGGAATAGGCTGGTGTTGGGGAGCTACATTTCATTGATGACATCATGAATTCAGAAATTACATTACATTACATTTCATTTGGCAGACGCTTTTATCCAAAGCGACTTACAACAAGGATGACATAAGCAATAGAGGAGGACACAGAGTAGAGACACAACAGACATATGTACTTCTGAATAGAGATAGAGAGAGAGGGAGAGTTTAGATTAGTGTTTGTTAGTTATATTAGTTTTGTTAGGAAGGGAAGCAATCTCGGAAGAGAAGGGTTTTTACAAGCTTTTTAAAGATAGGAGGGATGTTGCTGTTCTTGTCGCAACTGGTAGGTCATTCCACCATTTGGGGACAACCACGGAGAAGAGTTTAGAGTGACCTCTCTTTGTGAGAAGCGAGGGTACCGATAGACGATTCGTGTGAGCGGAGCGCAGCGCCCTGGACGGGACGTGAGCCTGTAATAAGACATTGAGGTAGGCAGGGGCGGAACCTGAAATTACTTTGTAGGCTAGTGTCAAAGCCTTGTGTTTAATTCTGGCAGCTACTGGCAACCAGTGAAGATCTCTGAAGAGTGGGGTAACATGTGTCCTTTTGGGTTGGTTGAAGACCAGTCGCGCTGCCGCATTCTGGACCATTTGCAATGGTTTGATCACACAGGCAGGTAGACCGACTAGGAGAGAGTTACAGTAATCGAGCCGCGAGGTGATTGACGCCTGTATAAGCAATTGAGCAGCATATTGGGTCAGGTATGGTCTGATTTTTCTAATATTGTATAATGCATAGCGACATGATCTCACTACGGAAGAAATGTGATCGGAGACAGATAGACGGTCGTCTAATATGACACCTAGGTTCCTAGCCACGTTGTTCGGGGCAACAGTGACATCGCCAATATTCAAGGTGATGTCGTGGCAGATTGACTCATGGGCAGGGATGACCAGGAGTTCGGTTTTAGACAGATTAAGCTGGAGATGATGATCTCTCATACAGGAGGATAGGTCAGAGAGACAGGCGGAGATGCGTGTGGAGACCGTGGTGTCGTCTGGTTGGAACGACAGGTGCAGCTGTGTGTCGTCGGCATAGCAGTGGTAGGAGAAGCCATGTGAGCGGATAACATGAGACAGCAAGGTGGTGTAGATAGCAAACAGAAGGGGGCCCAGAACTGACCCCTGGGGAAACCCTGTGGAGACACATTAAAGGAGCGCCCAGTGAGGTAAGATTTGAGCCAGGAGAGGGCAGTGCCTGTAATGCCCATGTTGGCAAGTGTGGATAGCAGAATGTCGTGATTAACTGTATCAAAGGCAGCCGATAGGTCCAGGAGGATGAGCACTGATGACTGACCGCGTGATCTGGCTGTTTTGAGGGCTTTCGTGACAGATAATAGAGCCGTCTCAGTGGAGTGACCGCTCCTGAAGCCAGATTGTTTTGGGTCGAGTAGGTGGTTATGGGTGAGGAAGCTAGTGAGTTGTTTAGCTACCACCCTCTCAATGGTTTTTGAGAGGAAGGGAAGCAGTGAGACCGGTCGGTAATTTTCCACCTGGGCAGGGTTGAGCATGGACTTCTTCAGCAGTGGCGTAACTCTGGCCTGTTTGAAGGCAGCAGGAAATACGCTGGAGGATAATGAGGTATTGATCACCGATGTGATCGGTGGGACTACCGTGGCGGCAATAGCTTGCAGCAGTTTAGAGGGGACTGGGTCCAGCGGGCATGTAGTGGGGCGATTGTTCGTAATAAGTTTAGATACCTCATCTTCTGAGAGAGGGGAGAATGAGGAGAGTATCGCGCTGTTGCCCTGTGGGGGTAATGGGTTGTGAGTGGGTGGGTCGCAGAATTGTTTGCTGATAGCCTTAACCATGTCTGTGAAGGAGGCGAAGCTGTCAGCAGTGAGGTTGGTGGCAGGTGGGGGTGGGGAAGGGTTGAGTAGCGACTTGAAGGTGGAGAAGAGTTTGCGTGAATCAGTGGTGCTGCTAATTTTGTTATTATAATAGTCCTTTTTTGCTGTCGTAACTGAGGTGGAGAAAGACGCTAGGAGCGATTGGAAAGTCTCTAGGTCAGCGGGGTTGTTGGATTTGTGCCATTTCCGTTCTGCAGCTCTGAGTGCAGCGCGTGATGAGCGGATGACATCAGTTAGCAATGGGCGGGGCTGGGTGGAGCGTGCGGGTTTGGTGGAGAGAGGACACAGAGTATCTAAACAGGAGGCTAGTGTGGAGCTGAGAGATTCAGTAGCAGCATCGACATCTAGTGGAGAGAAACTGTCGGGAGGGGGAAGGGCAGAAGCGACGATTGAGGAAAAGTGAGTGGGAGACAAGTGGCAGAGATTGCGACGGAAGGTAACCATGGGTGGAGGGGTGGGAGGTAGTTCTGGTAGGGACACCATGAGGTGGATGAGAAAGTGGTCTGATGTATGTAGAGGAGTGACCATCATGTCATCAGGTTTGCAGTTTTTTGTTAGGATGAGATCTAGTTGTTTGCCGCTTTTGTGAGTTGGGGGGGTGTGGACCAGTTGCATGTCAAACGAGTTGACGAGTGATAGGAAGTCTGTGGCGCATGCTTTGTCTAGGTGGATGTTGAAGTCACCAAGAACCAGCAGCGGGCAGTCAAGTTCCGGGATGGAAGACAGTAGAGTGTCAAGTTCATTGATAAAGTCACCCAGAGGTCCTGGTGGACGGTAGATGACAATGACTGAGCATGTGATTGGAGTTGTTACCTTGATTGCATGATATTCAAATGAATCGTGGTTACTGGTGAGGAGCAGAGGGGCATAATTCCATGTGTTGTTAACCAGAACCCCAGTTCCTCCTCCTCTCTTAGAGAGGCGAGGGGTGTGAGAGAATGAATGTGCAGCGGAAAGGGCTGCCTGAGTGGCTGTGTTTTCAGGCTTAATCCAGGTTTCGGTGAGGGCCAGCAGGTCCAGGGATAGACTGTTGGCATAGGCAGGGATAAAGTCTGCTTTGTTGACTGCGGACTGGCAGTTCCACAGACCAACGCTGAAGGCATTGGTGGGTCTATGTTGCTCCAGTGGCCGGAGGTTCAGCAGGTTTCGGGTGCGGCGGTTGCGGTGGAAGGGTTGGTGAGCAACTGAAACACTGCATCTTCTGGAGGCACATGATATGGGAGTAGGTCAGATGGGGAAGGTTTAGCCTTGTCGGGCCTCGCACAGGTAGACTTACTTGTCTTTACCCGAGTAGGTCTTCACACGAGGAGGGCTGCACACGAGGAGGGCTGTCGCTTACGCTGACGCTTCAGCGCAGGTGGCTTATTAATATAGGTAACTGTGAAATGTACTGCTCTATACTGAAAACTAAGATGCTTCCATCACTTCTTGCCCTTGGTCGTCGTGCCCTTTTCCAACACGACAATGCTCCTAAGCACACATCTAAAGCCACTGCTGGCTTTCTGAAAAGGAACATGGTGAGAGTGATTCTGTGGCCAAGTATGTCACCTGATCTGAACCCAATTGAACATCTTTGGGGAATTCTAAAGAGACAGGTTGAGCATCACTCTCCATCCAACATACAATCTCTGAAATCTGATTGTTGAAGAATGGAAAAATATTGATGTTGCCAACTTGTGCATTCCATGCCCAGGAAACTAGAAGCTAAAAATAATGGAGGCCATACAAAGTACTAAATGTACTACATTTAGTAGTTTTTGTTTAGGGGTGTACTCATTTCTGCACCACCCGAATTTCAGTAAAACTGAAAAATGTCATATAAGTTTTATTATTACCTTTTTGTCATAAGTTAACATGTTACAAAAAACTTCATCTGTGAATATTTTGGTAATATTTTGTTTTGTTTTTATTTAATTGTATAAAATGTCACTTTCCAAAGAGGATGTACTCATTTATGTTGGGCACTGTGTTTCTAAGGGTTACCCACCTAATAGTGCAGTTTTCACTTTCTTTGTATCTCCAGTGCTCAATTAACCCTAACCCTAACCCTAACCCAAGTTAAAACAGGATTACCGTAGTTACAGGAAGATATTGATTTCAAGGCATCATTTTGAGTTACCTTGGCTTTATTTCCTGTTTCACAACCTTGCCAGTAACCCTTGGACAGCGTATGTATATACCTGCCACAGTGGCAGGTAGACAAAAGAGTTAATATCCATCCCTGATACACACACACAGTAAACCATGAATGCAATAGTAAAGAAAATGTCAGTATATTGGAATATTATATATATATATATATATATATATATATATATATATATATATATACATATATATATACATATATATATATATATATATAGCATACAGTATAATAGAAATGGCATGAGCACTGCGTCAGTAAGGGTCTGGAATGAACCCCCTGCTGTAATTTATTGTGCCAGATAGGCTGGGTAGATAGATAGATAGGTTATTTATTGTCCTTTCGGAAATTTGTTCTGTGCCATTTACCTTTACAGTACGTCTGAATACAAAAACATAACAACATGAAAAGACACACAAGACACAAAAAGGACACAATATACACCCATAATACACCCCACTCCCTCCCAGAACAAGAAACAGAATGACATAGGACAGATCCCCCCCACAGGATACAGCTATTCTGTTATCCCGCTACTGTTATGCCAGAACTGAAACCCTGGACAGAAGATTAATGGATGTTTCTATGGTGTACGATGCAAACCTGCATTTCACAACTACTTAAGACGCTTTGTCAGCATAGGTGATGATAAAGCTTTTCATTTACAAAACGATAGACTGATGGGTTTGCAAATGAAGAGGTGTGTGTGTGTGTGTGTGTGTGTGTGTGTGTGAAACTGACAAACTGATCCTGCGCTTGATGAGGTTTGAGTGGTGTGGGGTTTGTGTGTGTGTGTGTGTATTTGCACACATGTCCTTTAATTTCTATATGAAAGGAAAGCCAGTGGATTGGAATGCAAATGTGACAGACCACAAGCATATGTGTTGTGAGATATGGATTACAATCATATGTTATGTGAGAGCCAGTGATTTTGTTTCTGTGTGTATATGTTCTGTATATGCGTGACCTTTCTCAGTTCAGAGAGGGCCAATCATAGGTTCTGTTTATACAAACATTAGGTGTGTTCGACTTGATGTAAACGTTTACATGCACTTACATGCGTTTGCAGTCAGTGAAGCATTGTGGGATGAAAATGTTGCATGATGGTTAGACTTTGTGTCAGACTTGCCAGAAAGGCGTGGCAATGTCACCAAAACGTGACAAGGTCATATGACCTAAAAATCCATGTGAGTAAAACGCATGTAAACGCATGTAGACAAATTGTGCAAGCGCTTGTAGATGCTTCCACGCGTCTACAACCGTCTAACTAACGCCTCTGTTTTGACGCAACTTTGCCCTGGTTGGTTTAAAGTTCATTGACGTCTGGACGCGTGTGTCTGTCACTGAACTTCTCATCTTACGTATATGTACGTTATTTTAGTCCAGTTTGAAGACACATCTTTTCTCTCTCTTTTTAGCTTGTTCTGGGGCGTGTATCTGATGCTCTCAAGCTCAATCTTTTATTTATTTATGTATTTGTTAATCTCGTTTTTATTTTATTGCTTTGTGTCAGTAGGCTATACCTATTGATGGTCTTTGGGTTATGGTTTTGCCGTGCTATTTTTCATCCTTGTGTTGTGCAGTACTTTGGGACATCTCTGTTGTTTTGTTTAAATGTGCTATTAAAAAAAAGACTCGACTTGACTTGAAGTCTCAATGCACCCTACTACAACCGCCCGCCCCCTCCTTGTCCCCCACACACAACACATGACCTCTCCGTCATCTACTACGAAGATCAGGTGGTGCAAACTCAGTCTTGTTGAAGACTTGTGTCCGACTTGAGTGACGGCTTTTAAACACCCGCCCATGCTGTGAGGCGGAGTTTTTGCTGACGTATGTAGACAGACACAAACGCTGACAAGCCAGATTGTAAGTCAAACGTGCCTATTATTGTGAGCCATTGCTTCTCTCTATTACAGATTTAAATGGAATGAGCTGAGGAGAAAAAAAGTGCAGTGACGCTTGAGAATTGATTATCACTACATCCAACTTAATACTGGCTTCTAATGAGCAGATGACTTGTTTTCTCCTTGCTCAGTGCAACAGCAACCCTCGTGGTTCATCTCCTCGTTCATGTTTTGTGGCGACCACCCAGAACCTCAGTGTCATGCTAGTGTAACCTGCGCTGAGTATACTACATGGTTTAGCCCTGCACTGGCCAGAATTTGCATCATCTCCAACTGGCAGGAGGACACACTACCAAACAAACATACTGAAAGCTGTATGATTTAGCCAGGTCGTGCATTAACTTTATGATATATAAATGCTGTGAAAACGATTGTCCTTCTTATACCATGGTTACCGCACTTGCCTTATTTTAATTGGAGATTAAAATATCCACAATTATGTCACTAAAACAAACTAGTTTTTAGAACTACTTCTCTCCACTACAACATGTGTCTTTTCATAACTTAGTGAACAAACTGCCATTACTTATTCCAAACCTATGGTTGCTATGGCCAAGACCCAGTTGTTAGTTTAATGCCTTTGGTTGTCAAGCTAGCCATTCCAATGTTGTTTTGAGCCTAGTTTAGCAAATTTGCTTTGGTTGAGAGTCCAAATGCAGTGTGACAATCAATCTCAGATTCATACAACATGTTGCTTTTCTGTGTACTTTCATTCATTCATCATTTGCTAAAGCTGTCACATTTATGTAAGCACAGCAAGAAGTTCTGCCAGGAAGACATAATGCTCGTCATCATTTAACTATCGTCCAATCAGATGTTAATACCCATCTTTTATTATGTCACCTCTCCTACCTGCTTTGCTGCTCACAGGTGTATTTAGCGTTCGCCCTCCTCCCTCCCCAGCAACCAACCATGGTCCTAGTCCAATGTGTCCCGCTGTTGATGTCACATTGTGTTCCACTCTGTTCTTTCAGTGGCCGGCCCAGATTCCATTGTATTTTCATGTTTCTCCCGGATTTCTTTTCCTTGCCCCAGTGCTCCAGGTGGGATCAGGATATGATGTTAAATCCCCTAATTTCTTCAGATTGCCTTTGTGACTTTTCATGCCATGTTCTGTTTACTTTTATCATCCGTAATGTACGCCTTTATGTCCAGCTCATTGTCAATTATGACCACCACCAGTTGGTTCCTGTCAAGTTTTGTGTGCCACGTTAATTGTCATCAAATAAAATGTTACTATCTCTAATTCATTGTCAGGGTCTTTCTGGTTGAATTACAGTTTATTTAAAATTGAACACAAACTTGGCAAATTAATACACAAAAAAAATACAGTAGGAAAACAAGGACTATTTCATAAGTGTGCGTACATGGAACATTAATTGACATTACATAGTCTGTAGACAGTCAAAAGAACCATCTGTATGACCAGCCTAAAAGTGTAGCCCTTTTTTAATTTGTTTCCATAACTTGTTTCCATTTGTTTCCTTCTGGGGTTAAACTTGTGTATTGTGTAGCGCCTGCCTCATTCATCCAGAGTTTAGACAATAATGCTTGTACTTTCAGCAAAATCTGATACAGCACTAAAATATATGGTGTTTAATATGGAATAAGAGGAAGAAACATGAAAAATATATAAACTGGGTGATGATTATAGGAGATTTCATGAATGAAATGGTGTTCTCTGCTGGCCACCCCGACGAAGCCATTTGTTTAGAAGATTTATTCACATGTCCTAAGGAGCAGTCGACCTTGTGTGGCACCAATTAACTGCTTCACAGGCTCATTATAATTCTGGCGCTCATGTATAAAGATGGATGGCTCTTTAATTCATGTTGCACACTAGATGTGTCCTGTAATTATGGTTTTGTGTGTGTGTGTGTGTGTGTGTGTGTGTGAGTGATAGCGAGTGACAGAGTGTATCTCAGTGTGTAACGCTACTGGGCATGCTTTTTTACAACATTTTCAACTGTAAGCAGTAGTGTGTGCATTAGCCTCAGGCAAAATATGACCTCTTATACACCTCTTGCTGTCTTGTGCTTCTATTTGTATGTTGTTTTTGTATGTGTATCGTAGACAAAAATTTACCTTTGTATTAGTGTATGTGTGTGTGTGTGTGTGTGTGAGAGAGAGAGAGAGAGAGAGTGAGAGAGAGAGAAAAGATGGGGTTATGGAGTATAGTCCAACACTAGCAAACATGAAGTCTGTCAAAATTCGTTAGAGTGTTGTGGACAAATTGTGCAGGACATAAAGGGAAATGCTCCAACTGACTTCTGGAGACAATATGTGGACTGAGTCAGTGATGTACTGAGTCAGTGACTTCTGATTCTGTAGTGCAAGTTCTAATGCAATGAGCAGTGGGTGAGCCGGCAGTATTGTATACACATCCTACTTCAGCAGGACACTTGCAGCGGTGATAAACATCTCTGAAACAGCTTAAACAGCTCTACACAAGTCTGGAATATATGGATCCTGGTCACTGTTGGTCGGCTTTTTGAGTTTTGAATTGTGTTTGTGAGTATGTTAGTGCCTGTAATCAGGCCTCATCTTCCAATGCTATGACACTGCCCAGTGAGTGGACATGGATTTATCAATCCCCAATCACGCTCCTCTCCGACCCTGACCCCTGCCACCGGAGGTATATTTCATTGGGCTGGAATAAGTGTAAGTATCACATTTGCACAATTGAGTCTTGTGTTTAGTTGCATTGCTGAAAAAATCCACTGCATGTAGCACCCTCCAGCTTGTTGAAGTGGAAGTAGAATATTGTGATGCATCCTAACTGTGCTTAATAGTAGTCTTATGTCTTGCTGCTCTGGTTTCCATATGAAGAGACAGCTTGTGGATTGGAAGGCAAATGTAAGAGACCATCGGTGCCTATATAAGTGTGTGTGTGTGTGTGTGGGTGTTTATAGTTGTATGTTAGCTCACAGTGGATTAGTTGTAGTGAATTAGTAATGGGGGGGGGGCGGGGTAGTACCCATCACTTTGCTGTCACGTCTGATTGGGAAAGATGAGATTCCTTCATGTCCGCACTGCCCTGTCTTAAGGGAAAAAGCAAGACCCTCAGACAGGAAACAGAGATGGATGTGGAGGCTTTTTGGCGAAACAAAGACTTGTTGATAAGCAATCAATTCACATCAAGAACTATAACTACAACCAGGCCAACTGACAGTCTTGGCTGGGACCAGGGCAAAATAATCTGAAATGCCCCCCCCCCCCCCCCCCCCATCCCCCCATCTCTCATTTTCCCTGCTCTTTCTCTGTGATGGAGCTACCAAACTCAACTGTTTCTTCTGTGCTTGTTTTTACCTTGATCTACATTGAGTTTAATAGTACTAGCTTCACTGTCACCACCTTTGTTTTAATACAGGATTGTCCAAAAATATGGGACACATTTTAACACATCTTGGAATTTAAAAAAATGATAGAGTAACAATATATTCGTTGGAAAACTGACATTTAGGAGTTTTAGACTAGTTTCTCTGGACAGTACTCTGGAAGTAGGGCTATGCGATATGGAAAAAAATGACTATTGCGATACATTTTCTCTATTTCACGATATACGATATATATCTCGATATTTTGAAATCTCCTTTAAAGGACACCATTAAATCACACTTTTACCCTTTACTGTTTTCACTACAATCCCTGCAGATTATATACCATTCTTGGTTAACATCAAAGGTGTATGCGTCAAAACATTTTATATTTTTATAGTGATTAACCACAATTGAGTTGAAATAAGATTATTTTTTAATTCAAAGCACAAACTGCAAAAACAATCTTCAAAATTACAACAAAGGGGTAATAAGAAACAAAGCTTCCTAAAACTCAGATCAGTAAAGTGCTAACCCAAGTGGAATTGGAAGTGGCTTTGGAAAACGAGGCAGCTAAGGTCATCTCCCCGGCTGTTAAAGGGGTCTTAGCAGGTGTGCATGATGTTTGTATGCATGTGTGTAGTCTGTTTACTCTCTGTTCCGCTACACTTCTGTTGGCTTATTATGTGCTCCTTTTCTAAGTCACTTTGGGTAAAAGCGTCTGCTTAGTGTAATGTAACGTAATGTTCGGAGTTTAATAAACTCTTCATACTGTACCGGGTGGGTTTTGAGCGAGGGGGTGAAACATTTTTGTCGTGCTGCTGCCTTTCATTGGGACAGTTTTTTTCTGTACACTTTGCATATTGGTGTGGCTTGCTCTATGCCCTCCTCTTGATAGCCATAAAACCTCCAGATCACTGATCCCTTATTAGTTCGTTTAGGAACACGCTGTTCGTCCACTTCCATGTTAATTGACTTAGGATGTACTCTACGATAGCCGAGTCGGTGTTCGTGCTGCCTGCACACCGAAAGAAATTAGAAAACGAAGTTCCCTCCCTTCCGTACCTATGTCACGCGGGATTGGGTGGTGAGTGTTTGATGAGAGTGTGCTTTTTTTTTTTAACCTCTCACTCACATTACTGCCTGACGCAGTGGTTCTCAACCTCTGGGGGGGGCGCAGACACTCTGCCGGGGGGCGCGCGAGCACAGGATGGGAGGACGAGAGGTGGACAAAAAATCACTGACTCACTTGCTATTAGTACAAAGGAGATGTAGCAGATTCCTACCCATGTCTAACTGCAAGTGGTTGGACACACTTACAAATCAACCACACAGGTTTAAATTCAAATCTACCAATCAAAACAGAGCTTAGTATTTCTAACCCGTGACACGACGCCCGTGCTACTATATAAACGTATGCACAGTCATTCACTAGTTCCATTGCAAAGTGCGCTTGTGCCATCTCTTGTTACCCATCTTGATAGCATTCAGTTTACTTTAAAAACTCCAAACAGTCTTTTTAAAGACTATCCCCATCTAGCCCTAGCCAGTTATTTTTTAACTGCTCGGCGTGCACTTACTATCCCTCTGCTTTCTTGCCTTCTTCACCATTGCACCACAATAGCCTATACCGACTCTCTCTTTTTCTCTCTCTCTCTCTCTCTCTCTCTCACACACACACACACACACACACACACACACTCTCACTCTCACTGACATCAGCAAGTCATAAAATAAAATCTGCATGACCTGAAAAACAGTAATGTTTACAAGCAGTTCTTTTTTATCGTGAAATCTATTGACCCTCCCGCATTGAAAACACTGGTCGACGCCTACTTCCAACAAAAACAATTTCCGTGAATTTTAACATCACGAAAACAGAACCAAACAAACTCGTCATAGGCCATTCATGTGAATCTCACCAAATTTGGTACATGTCATCTACACATGAAGTTATCAAAGAATTTATCTTGAGATAAACCGTTTAAAAGTTATGTCAATGAAAATTTGAAACATAGCTTAAAATTCTTCAAAAGTCCATATTTTGGCTTGTAATTGCTCTAATGTAGTGAAAATTGACATGCCAACTCTAAACTGCTTTCTTATCATGCTAATCAATTTTTATATATATTTTGTCAAAGCGGACAATGTTTTTTTGTCAAAGCTAGGTGTCCAAAAACATTTTTAAAAAAAAAACTTGTCAACAATTTTTCCCAAGACAACGATTTTGTTTTAGTATGCTGATGTTACAGAGGCGTATCGACCCAGCCCATAAACATTAACTTGAAGCATAGCACCACCTAGTGATATGGGTAAATGCAAAAATTGGGATTTTGTATTGCCAATATCTTGGACCGAGAAGGTGGGAACTGCACAAAATATGTCACGCATGATCAGCACAAAGACCTCTGAAAGCACAGCACATGCCATAAAATGTGGCCTGGCCACTGTAATTGTATAAAACGCCATTTTGCCTATTATCTACACAATGCTAATGTTTACAACCATTTTTTTTTTGTCGTGAATCTGTTGACCCTCCCACATTGACAACACTGGTTAATGGCCAATTATAATGAAAATAATTTCCTGGAAATTTTAAAATTGCGAAAGTGAAAGTAAATGAACTCGTCATAGGCCGTTCATGTGAATCTCACCAAATTTGGTACATGTGTAGCGCCCCTATGCCTGTATTATGAGCATGACCTATGGGGCGCCCTGAGTTCTCATGAATTTGTGATAAAACAGCAGTATTATTTATCTAAATGGTTTTGAGTTGTGTCCTTTTTACCTGGTTTTAAACAAATGTGGATGTTACAATGATATGCTGGATACTGAAGTATAATGAAGTATAACTTTTTTACTGGAATAATGAATTTAAATGAAATTGCATAAAAATAAATTAAATCAAAACCCTTTTGTTATTCGTTTTAAACCCAATACACTGTAAATATCTCGAACACGAAATGTGAAAGCACATTAATACCTTCAAAAAACCCAATTCACATAACCTTGGTACATAAACATATCAATAGACAGTCTTTCAAATACAGAAGTAAAACATTGCACACAATCAACAGATAAATGTCCTATGCCGGCTTAATAGGCTAACTGAAAAAGAGTACCGTGATGCAGGCCTGGTTCGCTGCTTGGGTACGGTGTGACCAAAAACTTAACGGTCGCTTCGCTCCGAAGAGCTAAAAGAAAATGGCAGGCTAGCCTGTACCTTGTTGCGGTGGTGACGTGGGTTAGCAGTCACGTAGTAGCAGCATGGGCATGTGCACGTTGCTCCTCGTGCTCACGTGGACAGCAGGGCAGTAGGATCTCCGGGATCTCCGTCGAGCTCCGTCGCCTCGTTCGACTTGGCCAGACGAACCACCACTCTCCAGTGCCGAAGAAACGTTTTGCACAGCACAATCACACGGCTACACGTTATCAGTCTGTTAGCTTTTGTTAGCTCCCTCGCGTTAGGCTAGTTAGCCACGGTGCTACAACGCTCGGTATATACTAAAACTAACAGTGCTCTGAGACTTGAGTTTAACTAAGAGTGTCCTATGACTCGAGTTTAACTAAGAGTGTCCTAATGTGCTCTAGTCGACCACTATAGCAACTATCTTTCCCAAAGCCTGGGAAAGAATAAGTTAAACTATTGCACACACAAACTTGGATACAGTAGAAAAGGACTAGCCATCCGTCTTCTTCACTCGCCGTCTTCTCTCTGACTCCGCTTCCCACCCCAGCAACAGGTTCACAGGTCATACCTCACAGCAAATTCACAAAAAATAAATGTCCAAATATTCAAAATCCAAATAAAAATACAGACTCTCATAAAATAAATGAAATTAGGCATAGTACATTACACATGCATTTTTTATACAGTTTAGAACATTTTTAACATTAGGGAAATTCGAACAGAAATATAGCACAGGGCTACACATGTCATCTACAGACAATGCTGACAAAAAGGATCAAAGGATTTATCTTGAGATGGACTGTTTCAAAGTTACATGTCAATCAAAATTCAAAACTTAGCTTAAAATTCTTCAAAAGTCCATATTTCGGCTTCTAATTGCTCATATTTGGTCAAAGTTGATGATCACATCTGCTTATGAGGCCTAATGTCCCACAGGTTAGGCAACTGAAGGGCATCAGGTGATTTTGCATCCCCCCCCTCTCATGGCCCATGACCAGGCTATGTGGCATTGTTTATCTTTTGGCTATGCCAAGGCAGGAGCTTTCAAATTTGTTGGGGCTGGATCCATGCCTGCCAGGCAGGACCTGTTTAAATAGCAGCCAGCTAATAGCTATGCAATACGTAAGTGAACGTCCTTCCTGACTACTCCTGGGAGGAGGCTAAATCACCCAGCTTTCAGTTTGTTTGTTTGGTGGTGTGTCCTTCTCTCAGTCGGAGATGATGCAAGTGCTGGCCACTGCAGGGCTAAACCATGTAGTATACTCAGCGCAGGTCACACTAGCATGACACTGAGGTTCTAGGTGGTCGCCACAAAACATGAATGAGGAGATAAACCATGAAGGTTGCTGTTGCTGAAGGGCAAGGGGCTAGCGAGCTGCTCATTAGAAGCCAGTATTAAGCTGGATTTAGTGATAATCAATTCCCAAGCATCACTGTGTTTTTTTCTCCTCAGCACATTCCATTTAATCCATAATATAGAGGAGCAATGGCTCCCTACAGCAGATAATTGTGGGCTTACTCATTTACCAATACATTTGAGTGCAGCAACTGCTGCTGCCGCTGGCTGCGGACATCTCAGTCTGATCCTGGGCAGTACTCATACACAGCAGAGTGATGGATATTGGAATAATTGCTAGTTTTACAAATCTCTGAAAATTTCTGGAAGCTATTCACTTCATGTAGCTTGCAAACATAATTTGTGAAAAGGTTATCACAGCAAACTGAGGGCACACGTGGGGTATCTTTGCTCAACAGGGGTTTAAGTGGAGGTGGGACCTGCTTTATAGAAAAGATAAAGGGCCTCTATTTGTGTAGTCAGTAGGCATGCTGCTGTTGTGTCACAACAAATGGGATTGTTGCATTGATGACTTAAATATTGCTTTTAATACATGACGGTCACCAGCCAGGTGCCCTGAGACTGATCTGTTCTGGCAACGAGAGTTGTCTGGCATAGCTCATTGACTGCACCTCAGTCTTTGCCCCTTAGACTTGACACCCTTCCACCTGCACAATCTCTGCTCACAAATCCATTTTTGCAGTCAATTCAATTAAACAAGCTTTGGTGAGAAAAAGACATATGTAAACGAAGTAAAATCAAACTTTTTGAGCTCTCTTCATCCATCTTTATTTCAGTCCTTGTCCTTTTTTCTGTGTGTATATGTATCTTTTTCTCCCTCTCTTTTCTATCTGGTCTTTAGTCTATTGACATTTCTTTAGCATTTCTTTGCTTGTGTTGCTTGTTATATTAGCCACAGATCAAACACAAAGCAGGAGTCAGAGACAGGCGAGAAGGAAATGAGAGGAAAGGGTGTGTGTGTGTATGTGTGTGTGTGTGTGTGTGTGTGTGTGTGTGTTGTGGAGAGTGGGTGCGCACATCCAAGTAGTTTGTCGGCAGGTGCAAGACAAACGTGTCAGACAATGTAAAGATGTGGGTCTGCACACTCTTCTGAAAATCCACATAGGCGTTGAATTCATTGCAGTAGGTTGTTGGAACGAATGATAAACCCAAGTTGAGGGCTGAGAGGCACGCTGGTGATAGGGCCTTGTTGGAGAGGTTGATCACGTTTACCGGTGTCTGGTTCTGGCTATGTATCTCGTTGGGTATTCGTGTTCTCTTGCCTCTCCTGCATTTTTTCTTCTTCTCCCCTTGTTTGCAGGTGGTCTTTTCTCCTTGGCACCTGTGCGTGCGCATTCGTCCAAAAAAGAGGAGGTAGATGCGGTGGAGTTGTAGGCCTCAGAGTCACTTTCGGCTGTTGTGGAGAGGCCTCCTACATGGTGGTGACTGGCAGCTCTCCGCTTTCCGCCCCTCTTGGTGTGGTCAAAAGTCCACATATACACCTTGTCCTTTTCGTAGTCGTCTGCATCTCTTTTAAATTTTTTCTTTTTCAATTCTTTTAGTTCATTTTCAAGCTTTTCTTTGTAGAGCTCACATTCAGAGAAGAGCTCTTTTAGAGCCTCTTTGTCAAGAAAATCCTTTCCCAGTTTTTCACGTGTTTCTTTGATTTGTCCCCGAACCTCGGTCATCTCTTGGATAATTAAGACCATTAGGTCAAACGAGCATTTGTTCATAATTTCGCACCATTTTTGACAGAATGACGAGTTGTTCAGTCCTACTGTAGGTGCTTTTTGTATACGGAGACCTCTGGGTATTCTTTTGTGCCGCAGATAATCGCTCAGCGTCACCGCGTGAAGGAAGAGGCGCGTTTCGCGGCTTTGTAGATCTCTCAGGGTTTTCTTTGAGTCTTCTGAGGCAGCGGAAGGACTGGTCGTATCTCCAAAAAGGGATTCTTTGAAGATGATCTTGTCGCGATGATCTTGTAGGCATCTTGGTTGAATTCAAAGGTATTGCCAGTTGCCATTGGGGTGTCGTGAAAAAGTTTGTCAATGGAGTCTTGAAGCCGGAGTGCTGCGCCAGAAAAGCGTGAACGTTGTGGAGAGTGGGTGCGCACATCCAAGTAGTTTGTCGGCAGGTGCAAGACAAACGTGTCAGACAATGTAAAGATGTGGGTCTGCACACTCTGTGTGTGTGTGTGCCATGTTCTCTGATAGATCTCATGATTGCCCAACATGACGAGAATGGCTGTGCCTAATAGAAAAGCTTTTCGTTATTCACACCTACTGTGCCTGCTTCATGTGAAACAGACAGCCAAAGGCTGCTGCGCACTACTCTGCACCCAGCATGGAAATTATACACTCTACTGCATTGCACAAAAGTGCACCAGTACTACTACACATCTTTCCACGTAACTCCATTTGTAACATCAAATCAAATGAAGTCAGCTGAATACAGACATTATATAGTTTGCTGGTACAATAGCCTAAACGTAAAAGAATTTAATATGTAATCATAATTAAAAGCAGTGTGTGTCAGAAAGAATGTATGATGATTGTCATGTTAATTGTTGTCAACGTGTTTTCTAAATTTGGACCCTTTTTGTAAAGCTAGCTTCATAGCAAGATCTTCATGACTTATATGCATATATATTTATGGATCACTTAATCTTTCTTCTTCTCAGCTTCCCCCTCACTGTGATCTTGCCTCCCAGCTCCTAGTTAATGATAAACTGATTAAGAGGCAGAGTCTCTTGGAAGTTATTTTTTTTCCTACGTACGTAGAGGCCCTATATGCATAAGAATTGTGCACAAGATGATAAAAGCATGACTTTTAGGCTTTGCTCCTGACGGCATTAGCTACATAATTTATTACCCTATTTTATGGTTTGTCTCTGTTAAAACAACAGCTCAATTATAGCTTCTCAGTATGACTGTTGAATTTACGGTTTGTAACTGTTGCTTTTAAGGGGAAATCCCATCTATTTCACATAATATATTACCTCATTATAGGGTGAAGTCCAGTTAAAATATGTAATAAGATTTACAATGAATTACCATCACCTGTGGATGCCAGAAAGCCATTAAAATGCAGGCAAACATATTACCAATATTGAACACAGTAGCCAGACTTTTTTAATAGTTAAGTGTGAAAAACAAAAAAGCAAAGAGACAGTTCTCTTTCAAGTGTAACATAAAATATATATATATATTAAAAAAAAACAGTTACCGTGGGTGTCAGAATATCACTACAATCCAGGTTTAAAAAAAGACTGTACAAGTATATACAAACACAATAAGCAGCTATAAGTTAAAGAGAGGGGCCTGGAGGGAAGCAGTACAGAACTTGTGTTTTGAAGGTGCTCTTTGGCCAAGACGTAGACACATAAGAACAAAACAAGCAGGATGCCAAGGCACTCTTCTAGAATAAAACCGCTTTAATAATACGGCTAGTTCATATTTGAACTTAACATATTAAAAACACTGCCAACATGTTTCGGCCACCCACAGGGCCTTCCTCAGGGCAAGAAGTGAACAAAGCAGCATTGCATGCAAGATAGTTTAACAATTCAATCAGCTGATTGACTCCAGGTAGAGTGGGCGGAGTCCACTCCTGCAGAGCTGCAAGACAATTAAACATAACCACAAACAACAAAGTCATCTGCTGCAATCCTAAATATCATAAAAAGATAATATGCATCAACACACGAGACATAATCAATACACAGCTAATGAAAAAAATCAAAGAAAATAAATCATATCAATATTTTCATTGACCAGGAAATAAGCAGCTAATCAGCTATTCAACTCCAAAACCGGATCAAACTCTGTTTAGTATTTAACAATAAACAAGGACAAAATAAGTTCTCAGTTGCAAACCAAGAGCAATGATGGCACGGAACAGTCCACCGTGTCCTAATTCACAAACAGTATGCCAAACTGCCAGGGAAAAAAAGTGCTGCCAAACTGCCAGGAAAAAAAAGAATGCTGCATATCCGCAGGGTTGCATTTCCCATCAACATCCTTGAACAAAACAAAGGCAGTATAGGGACAAAAGACAGTATACGAGAGAGTTTGTGAATTCCTCTCCTTCGTAAACCTAGTTCAATAAACTGAAATAAAATAATCACCTCACTGATACTTTGCTGTTTCTGAAACGTTCAGCTGTGTGAAGCCAGCGACACTAGCGAAATTTTCAATATGGCTGCCACTCGGGATTTTTTTCAAAATAAAAGTCTAGTCTAATGCTTTATTTTAATATTTATTTGGAAGAATATCAATAAAGAAATACACATTTCTTCCAAGAAATTCTCTCTAAAAGGTAAAAAGTGACGTTAGCTACAAATAAAAATAAAAATAAATTAAGGAATATGAACATAAGTTACCACAGAAATACACACATGACCTTAAAACAACAAGTTGTGCATATGTGATATGGGGGTAAAATTAAATGTAGGTCCCAGTCCATAGTGATCCTTAATGGAATATGTTACCCCGCTGATACACTACCGCGGCAAATTTGCCGTTCCGGACGGATTCAATTCATTTTCAATGGAGTCCGTCAAGACGTTATTGCCGTCCGCGCAAAGCCTATCGGGATTCCGGTGCGTGGGCTCGGACAGCTGCGGCACGGCAAGAAGTTGGGCTCTGCTCAACTTTATGCAAATTAGTCCGGCCAACACGCCTGCGTTATCCAATAAAAATAGATCACAGGGGAGGTCTGTCGTGACGAAATCAGTTCTGCGGGGTTTCGCATTTTAAACATGTCCTCGTCTTCCTACCTTCGTCTACTGTCTATGCTTCTTACAGAGCCACAAACATGAAAAATGAGACGTGGAGGAAAGTGGCCGAAATTGTCGGTGTCCTTGGTGGGTTTAATCTGTGTGAACTGTGCAAATGTACAAACTACGTGAACAGTTTGGAAACGATACAAGCACTTGTAATGACTAGTTAGGCACGTCGTTTGCCCCTTGATAGCTTCATGAATGAAGTGTAGGATGTAATGTACAATAAAGCAGCCACAATGGATGAAAGTTAAGATTTTTTTGACAACTCGTTTACCTTCCCCGACAAGACTATATACACCTCCGAGAACGCCCACCCCTAGTAACGATCCGGCAACACAAGGGGATGCGGCACGGCGAGAAGCTTGCCGTGCCGCTGCCAGTGTATCAGCGCCCTTAGTCTGCTTGGTATAATGCCCACTACATTTAAATTGTCTGGCTGTGAAAATAACACATTTATCTGATATTGAGGTAAAATGAAATCACTGCAACATGTCCTTCAAGAATATTAACAGCCAAATGCATAATATGCATGACTTACTCATTATGGGCACTTTACATTTCTCATATACAAAAGCATAACACTTATGTTTTATAGAAATAACACAAATTACAAAAGACATTTACTTCAGATCTTGTGTGCAAGTTACTGTCATATATTTTACTTGCCAATTTAAGGTAGAGTGCATATGAGTTTTGTACAATTAAACAAATCTGTTCAATGTCTTCTTAATGGGACAGTACACACGGTGCGTCGCTATGAACACAAGTTGTGCACATCGGATATGTTTGTCTCATTGTCACTATTGATTCATCATTTGTTTTCTGGTTTTCCCAGTCGGTTAAGAAATTTGCGCTACTTGCCCTAGATGGTGTTTACTAGCAGTCACTCTGTACTCCCTGAGCTGCTAGGAGACAAAGCATCTCACTGTGAAGCCGTATAGGTGCAGGTCTTGAGATAAAATGTTAGCTTAACTTGCAAGACGAGTCTACTGAAATTGTAAAATTAGCCTAAGCCACACTGTAGGCTACATACAGGTGGGGTATACAATTGAGCTGTTGTTTTAACAGAGACAAACCATAAAATAGGGTAATAAATTATGTGGAAATGAAAGAAATTCATCTTAAAAGCAACGGTCATGAACTGTGAATTGAACAGTTATAATGTCAAGACATAAATTATCGTGCTGTTACTTTTACAGAAATTGACCATAAAAATCGGACAATAAATACTGTGGAATGGATATTATTTCACTTTAAAAGCAACAGGTTTCCATTGTGAATTGTACAGCTATACTGTTAACCTATATACAATATCACCATTATTTTAACAGTAATCTTTATTGGAACATTTTCAAACTGTTGTTTTTACAAGTGTAATTATACCTTACCGTATAGCCTTATACAATGTCACTAATTTTTACGGTGAAAAAATGGCAACCACAGCTGCCAGTTTTTCACCGTAATTTTGACAAGATTTTTTTTACAGTGTAGCATGACAGGCTAGTCACCGTCTGACAGCTAGCGCCACCTTAACAAACTTTTGACCGCACGCGCGAACCTATTTAGCTAGTAATAATTTGTTGAATATGGCAGGGGGGGTTGTAGTCTTTTTAACTGCTGTTAATTTACAACTTAATTCTGTAGGCGTCCATGAATTTACTTGTTCACCATGTATGTAGCTGACATTTTAAGTATGGTGTACCCGTGTGTATGGGTGTGTGGCAGTGTTGTTCAAGTTCACTAGATTTGTTCACTACTGTTTATTGTTCATGTGTAGTTCACGTATCACATATGTTCATATTATTCATCTTCAAGTTCAAGTTGGTCGTTGTGTTGTAAATATAGATTGACACTTCATAGAAAAACTGGCAAAACTAGCATAGTTTTGGGGGGGCTGTCACACAAAACCACAAGAAAATCTGACCTGACCATAGGCTATATGGGCAGATTTTTTATTTTTTTTTGTCGCAAATTCAGCGTCGGTATTGTTTCTTGTCTATGTGTAGTATGAAGGTGTTTAATAAGCTATAGGCTATTTCAATATCACATTTTGGCTGCTGATGTACGCGCACGTAACATTCTAACCAGTGCTGAAGCCTACGGAAATGCGGGCAGGTGCTGGTGCCGGACCAAAGTCAGCTCAGCACCGGCACCGGCACCGGCACGGCCCTGGTCAGAAAGAGATACATGTGGGCGTACCATACATGGCTCTGGGTGAGGCTTACGACCTAGTGACGTAGCTAAGTTTGGCCTGCTTTGGTTCACTTGTATGTCTGTATTTCTATGGTAGGTTGACCCTTCAATGACCAGTGAACCCATGAGGGTCGAATTTCACATCTTGGAGCGTCTATTGCTGCGTGCATATACTGCTTGTTGTGACCCACCACACTGTAAATAGAGCTACTCAAAGTGGTTTTTAGCGGAAGGAGGCCTTTAAATAGGCCCACATCGACTGTAGGAAAGTTCCTGTACAATAGGCCTGTCTTTGGCAATGCAGAAAATAAATAAAAGAAAAAGGGATACAATAAAAGAAAAAATGAAAACAAATTCTATGAACTGGGCTAGTATTTCTTAGAAATCTAAAACAAAGCTAAAACTAAGGTCAATTGGATTTTGTAATCACACTGCACTAGTGCACCTAGTCATAGGTTACCAATGGGCTAGTGGTCCCTTTGCTTTTTCTGGATAGGACTCTAATGAGTGACACAAACTGCAGGATTTTTAAAACAGATCTAACAAGAAATTTTGCCCCAACAAGAAAGTGACCCTGACACCTTTTTCTCCATACTGGACTATTAGACTATTCTTGGAATTGTGGGCTATTTATTTCTGGCACTAAGCCCCTACTGTAATATTGGATAATATTTTTGGTCACTTTAATCCACACAGACAACTGCAAGGCACCTTATCAGAATGCTTTGCACCTTGTTGGTAGGCCAACATTATGTGTGTTGCTGCTTCTTCCAATCTGTCAAATGTCTGATGCCTAAAGTAGGCTAATTATACAGTAATATACTATTTTTAATGTTACAATCTAATACCCTTGCTGTTTAAGTTTTTCACTCTATATTTCACATCCTAAAATAGTAAAAAATAATGTTGACAGCATGTTTTTTATTCAAGGTATTCACACCGTGAATAATACAGTAATGTGCCATTTTTAATATTACTATCCAATGCTGTTGACATTTCAGTTTCTCACCAAATATTTCACATGTTAAAACAGTTACAATATCTGACTATTTTTAAATTTATGGTAATCCAATGTTTATTCTACAACAACAAGCTGCTTCTTACTTTACAGTTTTTTCTTGTTGCCATTTCACATTTATTCACTGTATTTTTCACGGACATTTTTTACAGTGTGCTAAAACCTCATGGTCTGATGAGTGCATGAGTCCACATAACACTGGCAATCTGAATTGCTTTGTTTTCAAAAAAGCAGGAGGAACATTAGTATACTGTTGTGGTAGAGGTGCTATTGATCTTGTTAAATCATCAGGTAGTACCACTACACCACGATCTGTGCCTTGAACATCATGTGAAGGATGCTGAATGAGGGAGATGGAGGTACCATGAAAGGACTCTTTTGCTGTGGCTGAACTAGGATTGTGGTCTATGTTGTCCACAGCTGCTGTGGTGAACACATCCTGACACAGTTTAGTGAAGGAGATATATATAATGCTTACTGTACATTTCCATCACATTTAGATCCTAAAATCCACTAACTTTTGCTTCCGTACATGGAAATGTCCTATTAATGACCTCAGTGACCTCTAGCTGACCTCAAAGGTCAAACTGAGAATGCCTCCACATCTGAAATTAATTGTCATGCCATCAAGAAGAAACCCTGAAGGTTTCATGCTTTTATCATCTTGTGCACAATCCTTTGGCTTATCGAGTCACTACCCACACAGAAGTGTCAGAGGTTGGATTTGTGCATAAGTTTTCATCTTTATATTAGATCAGAAACTAAAAAGTGTGGTGGGGAAAAACACTCTGTAAGATTAGTCTCACAAGAAATTCCAGCACAGAGCTGGACTGGTTCTATATTTAGAAACTGGTGTGTTTTGGTGAAATACGTCAGAGCTGATAATTGCAAGCACTCAGCCACAGCCACTGAGCCTCCATCTAGGACATTCCATAGTGCCAGGGAGAGAGTGCATAAATTGGTCCTCTACTATGAAATGGCTGTGGACATGCTATATATAATGAGCAAGAAACTCTCACATCAGTTTCATCAGCACACTTCTAGACATCGTCTGTGTGTGTGTGTGTGGGTGTGTGTATGTGTGTGAGCAGGTGGTCGGGTTGGGGGTTGGGATAATTTAATGGCCCTTTTCCACTGCACGTTTTCGTAACGACTCGGTACAGTACGGCTCGACTGTATTCGCTTTTGGTCCTTTTCCACTGGGGGTTGGAGCTGGGACCTGTTACTATTTTTTGTACCCATTTGAGAGGTGGCTCTAGCCGTGCTGAGCCAGTACTAAAATGTCACGTGAACGGTGCTGTCCACTGATTGACCGCTGCAGTGTATTGAAGTGTGGGAATCATAGGTATGGTGAGTTTGTGGTAGGTCAGTGTTGTGAGGTGAGAGTTTGTGTGGAAATGATTTGCTGGAAGTGGGCATGGATGTGGGTTTTGAATGAATGACATTCTGTGTGTTTGGGTCCAAGATATTGGCAATGCAAAATCCCTATTTTTGCATTTAACTATATCACTAGGTGGCACTATTTCTTCAAGTGAGTGTTTATAGGATGGGTTAATACGGCTCTTTAACACTGGCTTACTAACACAAAATCATTGTCTTGGGCAAAAGTTTTGATAAGTTATTTAACAAAAACTGTTTTTGTACACCTAGCTTTGACTGGAAACATTGCACCATGTGATGAAATGTCACAAAATTTGGTGCACATGAAAAGAAAGCCGTTCAGAGTTGTCATGTCAACTTTGACCAAATATGAGCAATTAGAAGCCGAGATATGGAATTTTTGAGAATTTTAAGGTATGTTTTGAATTTTGATTTACAGGTAACTTTGAAACAGTCCATCTCAAGACAAATCCTTTGATAACTTTTTGTCCGCATTGTCTGTAGATGACATGTACCAAATTTGGTGAGATTCACATGAACGGCCTATGACGAGTTCGTTTGGTTTCGCTTTCACAATGTTAAAATTTCACGGATTTTTTTTTTGTTGGAAGTGGGCGTCGACAAGTGTTTTCAATGTGGGAGGGTCAGTAGATTTCAAGACAAAAAAGAACTGCTTGTAAACATTACTGTTCTCTAGATAATAGGCAAAATTACATTTTGTACAATTACAGTGCCCCCTATGGGTCAAATTGTATGGCATGTGCTGTGCTTTTAGAGGTCTTTGTGCTAATTGTGCATGACATATTTTGTGCAGTTCCCACCTTCCCAGTCCAAGACATTGGCAATACAAAATCCCAATGTTTACATTTACCCCTATCACTAAGTGGCGCCATGCTTCAAGTGACAGTTTATGGGCTGGGTCAATGCATCTTTGTAACCCCGACATACTACCACAAAATCACTGTCTTGGGAAAAAAATCTTGAGTTTTTTTTAAAAAAAACCTATTTTTGGACCCCTAGCTTCGATAAAAAACATTGTCCCCTTTGATAAAATATCACAAAATTTGATGCACATGAACAGCAAGCTGTTTAGAGGTGGCATGTCAATTTTCACAACATTGGAGCAATTAGAAGCCAAGATATGGACTTTTGAAGAATTTTAAGCTATGTTTCAAATTTTCATTGACATTTAAACGGTTTATCTCAAGACAAATCCTTTGATAACTTTTTTGTCCGCATTGTCTGTAGATGACATGTACCAAATTTGGTGAGATTCACATGAACGGCCTATGACAAGTTCGTTTGGTTTCGCTTTCACAATGTTAAAATTTCACAGAAATTCTTTTTGTTGGAAGTGGGTGTTGACCAGTGTTTTCAATGTGGGAGGTTCAATAGATTTCACGACAAAATAGAACTGCTTGTAAACATTACTGTTCTCTAGATAATAGGCAAATGACATTTTTTACAATTACAACCAAATTTGATGGCATGTGCTGTGCTTTTAGAGGTCTTTGTGCTGATTGTGCATGACATATTTTGTGCAGCTCCTAATTTCTTGGTCCAAGATATTGCCAATATAAAATCCCAATTTTTGCACTTACCCATA
Source organism: Setipinna tenuifilis (assembly GCA_030347295.1). Taxonomy (NCBI): domain Eukaryota; kingdom Metazoa; phylum Chordata; class Actinopteri; order Clupeiformes; family Engraulidae; genus Setipinna; species Setipinna tenuifilis. Next base: position 31,771,306 of record CM059273.1, read on the forward strand.
TTACTAGGTGGCGCTATACTTTAAGTGACTGTTTATGGGCTCGGTCGATACGCCTCTGTAACACCGACATATCACAAAAATGTCATGTTGTTCGGTAAAACGTTCATGGAGTTATTCAGCAAAAACTTTTAGGGCTATATGCCTACAAAGATTCATGTCACCCAGAGTTTCAGTGTCCTGGCAATTGTTGACGAAAAATCGGTGGGAGAAAAAAAAAAAAAAGGGAAAAAAGTCTCGGCAACACTATAATGACCGCTTTCACTAGCTTCGCTAGCGGCGGTCATAATTAGACCTCAGGATGGGCTGGCAAGAAGACAAATGGATCATAGCTGCACCAACTTAAGGTAGGACAGCGGGTTCCCTTTATCATATGCCTGCCATGGCACTAGTTACCAAGACAGTAACAATAAATATTATTTTCATCGCATCGGAAGTCATTTTACGTAGGATTTACTGTCATCTACCATCTATTGTGACTTCTACTAGCGTCAAATTCATAGCATCACAAGCTAGTCACTGTCTGACAGCTAACATCACCTTAAGAAACTTTTGACCGTGTGCGTACACCTATTTAGCTAGTAATAATCTGTTGAATATGGCAGGGGGTCCGCGAGTGCGTACCTTACAGTTGAATCCTGCAGGCACGTGTGCCCCATATCTCTGTCATCAAATAATAATAATAATAATAATAATAATATTAAATAATTTTTATTTTCATTTTCATTTTCATTATTATTATTATTATTATTATTATTATTACCTGCCATCCCCACCATATTACACCTATGATTCATAGCATCATGAGCTGACAGCTAACACCACCTTAAGAAACTTTTGACCGTGTGCGTAAACCTATTTAGCTAGTAATAATCTGTTGAATCCTGCAGGTGCCTGTGCCCCGGATCTCTGTCACCAAATAATAATAATAATAATAATAATAATAATAATAATAATGATGATGAAGGAGACTTTTGTGTGGTTGCATTACCAGCAGCCACAAATGCATTTGTAGCCAGTAAAAACCACAAGAAAATCTGACGTGATCACAGCCTATATGGGCAGATTTAGAATCACTCCGCAAAATGTTACAAATTCAACATTGGTATTCTTTTTTCTCTATGTGTAGCATCACCCATGTTAGTAAGCTATAGGCTATTTTAATGTCACATTTTGGCTGCTGGTGTATCTGGTGTACTTTGGCAGAAGAGATGTTCACAGGCTATCCTATCTTTAATGTAAACATTAAACTGATGAGTCGTGACAATTGGCCTTTTCTTTCATTCTCAAACTATTTTAAAATTGAATGTTCATCAGAACATTTTTTCAAAATTTCCCAGGGGAGAAAGTCCCGAACCCCCACAAAAAATGACTATAGGCTACAGCAACGAATGTTCTAATTACCGAGCGATGCCCCTGCTAATAACATTGTAGCCTATCTGCCCATGGGTAAAGACCTTTTTTGCCCCATAGCATAGTCAATGTTGATTCAATATTGTGCTATGTGTTATAAAAAGCAATTCAGCACAGAAATAAAACAAGTTTCTTCATTTCATGCCTATTGTTAGATTGTTAGACACTAATATTAGAGAGAGAGAGAGGGACCTGTGCTAAGGAAGGATTGATGTGAACAGTGTGGCAGTGATGGACAAGGCAAAACAAATGCTGTACATCATTAGGTGTGAGTTTGATGTTCATATTTGTTAGCCAGTGCTGTGCTGGTTAATAGCCACAGTCTCTCTCTTTCCCCTATTCTCTCTCTCTCATTCTCTCTCTCTCTCTCTCTCTCTCTGTCTATTTGTCTGTCGCTCACACACACATATTTACACAATCTGTAATCAGCACATAAACAGTGTAATGCATACCACACGTGTGCACATGCAGGCAGGATTTCCCTGATCCCAGCAGCGCAGGTCTGACTGATTAGTGTATGATAAAGCACAATCCATTACTGTACAGGCCATAACTTCTACACACACACACACACACACACACACACACACACACACAAACAGGCACAAACAACAGCATAGTCAATGTTGATTCAATATTGTTCTATATGTTATAAAAAGCAATTCAGCACAGAAATAAAACGTTTCCTCATTCAGACTTAATGACTCACACATGCTCCATCTCTCATACACATAAAAGCACATGTGTGGTATGCATCACTCTGTTTATGTGCTTATTAGAGATTGTGTAAATATGTGTGTGTAAGCGACAGACAGATAGACAGAGAGAGAGAGAGAGAGACGTCGGCAACTGACCTGCCCAGCTCTGCAGATTACCAGAAACAATTAGCAGTGAGTGCTGTATTAGTGCTATATTAAATTAGCAATGTTTTGCCTGTTAAAAAAGACTAATGGGAAACAGCTACATCTGCTTCTTCTGTTTGAAGCTGAAGACAGAAAACTATCATCCCAGTGCTGGCCAATTCAATAAACCAGATTTAGTTTTTTATGTCCATCTTATTCATGTTATTAATTTAAAGCTCAGAGAAGATTATATTGCTCATTTTTTTATAAACCACTGTCCTGTCCATAGAGGTAAAATTTTTAAGCAATGCACTTTATTCGTACACTGATGGTAGAACACAGAAAAAAAGTTTGGATACTCATTAAGGCGAATAAATGAACTGCAAAAACTGCAGGCTACAATCACATCACATCAAAAATGAATTAATAAGGCAACAATTGAAAATTGTACACAAGTGAACCACAAAGATATGCTGTTGGAATATGGCCTTGTGTCTCTCCAGAAAATCGTTGAAACTCTAAACAGCGTGTCCATCCAATGGCTTTTTTTCTCACGCTATTCTTGTTGTTGTTGTTTTTGTTGTATTAACTCAGTTGCACCCTTTCATTTTGCTCCCATTCTGTCAGTTGTCTTCTGGCATTTCTACCATTTCCTTACTGTCTACACCCTCTGGTGGAAAACACCATAGTCAGACAACATCTCACATTGCTTTCGAGGTGAAAGTTATTGACTGTTACCATTTCACAGAGGTGTGTTTGTCCGACATCCCCCTCCCCTCACCATATAGATGTTTTACACACACCTTATTAAAAAGCCCTCTCATTTGGTTTCAGTGAAACGTAATAGTAGATTTCTCAGGCGAACACTACCAACTGGAGCTCATAAATCAGGGCAGATTGCGAGGGGAATCACAAGAGGAGGCAGAGTGGAAAAGGGAGAGAGGAGTGCTCTTAGCTGGTCTCTAAACCACTCGGCCCAAAACATTTCTCCTCTTCCCTGCAGGGGACCTGTTAATTTATCACCGCAGATGCAAGTCAACAGCTCCGTAATGCCTCAGCAGCCCAATCTGCAAAATTCCACTTTGTGCGGCACTATCATCTCAACCATTGTCCTAGGCCTTGTCAATTTAATGCTGAATTCCCTTACGTCTGGGGCCTGATCAAACCTGAGAGACACTATTAAAATGAAATTAAGCCCTGTGTGTTGCGGACGAAGGTGTCTTTTATTTTGAAATGTGTCTGGCACTATTACAAGGCAAAAGCAATGTTTAAGATCAGAGAAAAGCTGTGTGTGTGTGTCTGTGTATGTGCGTGTATACATGTGTGTTTGGTTTGCATATTATATATACAGTATGTCACAAAAGTGAGTACACCCCAACATTTTTGTACTTTTTTTATTAATAATAATAATAATAATAATAATAATAATAATAACCTTTACTTGTATAGCACAGTTCATACATACAAGATGCAGCTCAAAGTGCTTTACAGTTTGGCAAGGTCACAAACAAAACGGCATTTCTTGCAGTCCAATGGCATCGGAGTAATTGAATGCAATAATGGAGTGGCGTAGTCATTGACTTTATAAGACTAATAACTATGCCCCACGATAACGTTAAGTTTTCAACGATCAAACTTCTGTGTTTTCGAGTCTTCTTCAAATAAAATGTCTCACTGGCTGTATTAATAATCAGTTTAATATCTAACATATTATGACAATCTTTGCGTGGTGATATCGAAAAGGCTTAAGTAGATGATACATTTGAGGTGAACTAAGATAACGGTTAGCTAACGTTAGCTATGTTATATAAACAGTTTACTTACCGGCAAAACTGCAAAGGATCTTCCAACTGAGGGTCTTCTGGTAGTACAACCAACTGCACAACAGCATATGATTGTTCGTATGGGTATGTTCATAACAGTATATTATAAAACAACTAAGAAAATAAGTTGGACAAGTTGCCTGACGAACTCCACTGCAGCTGTCAAGGTCAGGCTAATGATGACAGCTAACGTGATAGGCCGGTGCAGCCTCTTTCTAGCAGCTGTCAATCATAGGTGTCAATCAAACCCACCCACGTTGGCCATTGGACGCTGAAAACATTGGAATAACATTCTAAAAATGAGGTTCTGGGGGGAAAAATCCTTGTGTTATGTGAAGTACTCAAAAATCTATTTATTGAACATTATGGGTTAGACTCAAGGACAGTTTTATAATTTTAAAAGTGACACAGAAAATTTGCAATTTTCCCATAGAGATACATGGGAATGGGCGGGATTAAGAGTTGTACTGCAGCCGGCCACCAGGGGGCGAGTAAACTTCCGGTTGCTTCATTTTTGACAATAGAATGTTGGCACCTGGGCGTAGTGTTTTAACAATGCAATGTCACAGCAACGCAATGCCCTGCTGAGGCTGGCTCTTGCGTGAACACAGGTAAAAGCATTTGTTGTATCTTGGTGGTGCAGGGGGGTTGTTCAGGCACTGTTGACAGTTCCTGCTTGTGTCCGTAGGGGCAACAGGGGTGAGGAAAAACTCCCTGAATTGTGTGTGGTTGAATCGAACCGGAAAAAAAAAAGTATTATATCTTTCCATCGGATATGTCTAAAGATATAATACTTTTCTACAACGTAAAGTAGGCAGTGTACAGCTTATATGACAGTGCAAATTTGCTGTTCCCTCAAAATAACTCAACACACAACCATTAAAGGGGTACTTCCATCGTTATTTTTATTCATATTTCTGTGTTGCCACTATGGTTGAATGCATTGTGCGCCATTTCTGTGAAAAATTATGTCCTAGTTCTCTTGTTTGACGCTGTTTTCTGTAAGCTAGAACAGGCCTAGTGCTTGTACGAATGGCTTTTCCGGTGTCCCACGTGAATATCCATGACGTGTCAATAAGGCACCTCTGATTGAGCAAATTCGCTGTCTTTCGCTCACCTAGCTTCTGTCCACTGTTCTTCCTCTGGGATGTGAGCGTACCATACATGGCTCTGGGCGGGGCTTACGACCTAGTGACGTAGATAGGTTTAGCCTGCTCTGATCCGCTTGTTTTGGTTAGCTTGACCCTTCAATGACCAGTAAAACTGTGAATGCTGCGTGCATATACTGCTTGTTGTGACCCACCACATTGTAAATAGAGCTACTAAAAGTGGTTTTTGACGGAAGGACCCCTTTAATGTCTAAACCACTATTAACTCATTCATTACCTTTGACGTCTGCCGACGTCATTTCAAAAAGTAACGGCGCTAACCTTTGACGTCTTCCGACGTCAAACACGTTTTTTTACAGCTACGCATCGGGGGGCACCTCATCTATGTTGTGTAGAAATTTCAGGCTTCTACGGCTTTCGGAACTGATCCTATAAGAGTCAGAAGTCTCATGTGGTCACTCATGTGGTCACTCATGTGGTCACTCTCTGGTGGCCACCAGATGGTAGAGCTGACCCTCTGGGACTGCTATCAATGTTATGATATTTTGTAATATGCACGCTACCGAATCCGATCACTGTGATGAAACACTGTATGAGTAAGATCAAAGATGCACTGGCTATAGCCTACACTTCATTTGCAACCATGCTAAACAAATAAACAAAAGATAAAGGAATAAAATATAGATGAAATAAAAACAGTCTTCAGATTAGTCTGGTCTGGAGAGCTCTGACACCTCATGCTCACATTGCTATAACTGCGGAAAGGGATCCGATCATCTAGATGGCAGCACTGCGTTTGTCTGTATTTTGATGTTTTTTCACGTCGAGGAAGATGCTTGTGTATATTACCCCAAGACAATCAGATGTAGCTAGCATACGACAATGGTGAAGCGCACTCGTGGTGGACGGGAGAACATACTCTTGCATATGTTTGTGTTTTACTTATTTTGCCTGTGTATGTAGTATTTACATAGTTATTACCGTTACTTGCTGTAGGAATGGAGACACACACACACACACACACACACACACAAAGAAACACTTGAATGAATGCTAGGTTTTTTTGCATTTTGCTTTTACTAGCTACTACTGTTTTTGACTATGAAATATAGCCACCTGGTGGCTGAATTTTGTCATGTTATATTTACATGGTTACAGTACAGTATTGTTTGTATAGGTGGACACTTATGACAGACATGAATCATATTTTTGTGACAGGATTTATGTATATAGGCAAATAAACTTTTTATTTTTCCAAGTAAAATGTCGAAGAAATGTATTCATCATGTACAATTCAAATTATTATTTTTACTGTCTAAAACCATTTTCAGTGTTTTTATTCTTATTTATGTTGTATTACATTTGGATGAAATGTTTTAGATGCCAGTAATGCAAAAATATGACAATCAAAAAACATTTTCTGCTTAAAATGTTGGTTTTCACAAAAAGCCATTTTTCTCAGTTTTTTGGTCTGAAAGCAGCATTTTGGGGGAACCCACCTCTGTTCTATGCATGATTGCAAAGGAATGGAAAGAGCTATCAACACACCGTTTTTTAGATGAAAGATGAGACTTTAAGCTTTATTTTGATGTCTTTGGTGTTGACATAGACAAATAACTCAATTTTCTGTTGGGCTTCAAAAAACACCCAAAATGGTGAAAAATGGCTGGCACCACGGGTGGAACAATTTTGAAAATGGCTGGCAGTCAATGAGTTAACAAAAGTGAGTACACCCCATACGTGAAAATGTCCAAATTGTGCCGAATTTTTCCTCCCTGGTGTCATGTGATCCCTTAGTGTTACAAGGTCTCAGGTGTAAATGGGTAGAAGTTGTGTTAAATTTGGTGTTATCACTCTCACACTCTCTCATACTGGTCATTGGAAGTTCAACATGGCACCTCATGAAAAAGAACTCTCTGAGGATTTAATAAAGAAAATTGTTGCTTTACATTAAGATGGCCTAGGTTATAAGAAGATTGCCAGCACCCTGAAACTGAGCTGCAGCACAGTGGCCAAGACCATACAGCGCTTCAAGAAGTCAGACTCTACTAAGAACAAGCCTCGACATGGTCGACCAAAGAAGTTGAGGGCATGTGCTCAGCATTATATCCGGAGGCTGTGTCTTCAAAATACATGTAGGAGTGCTGCCAGCATTGCTGCAGAGGTTGAAGGGGTAGGGGGACCGCCTGTCAGTGCACAGACCATACACTGCACACTGCATCAAACTGGTCTGCATGGCTCCGCCCAGAAGGAAGCGTCTTCTGAAGATGATGCACAAGACAGCCCACAAACAGTTTGCTGAAGACAAACAGACTAAGGGCATGGATTACTGGAATCATGTGCTGTGGTCTGATGAGACCAAAATAAATGTATTTGGTTCAGATGGTGTCAAGTGTGTGTGGCGGCAACCAGGTGAGAATTACAAAGACAACTGTGTCCTGCTAACAGTCAAGCATGGTGGAGGAAGTGTCATGGTTTGGGGCTGTATGAGTGCTGCCGGCACTGGGGACCTACACTTCATTAAGGGAACCATGTATGCCAATATGTACTGTGACATACTGAAGCAGAGCATGATCCCCCCCCTTTGAAACTGGGACGCAGGGCGGTATTTCAACATGGTAACGACCCCAAGCACACCTCCAAGATGACCACGCCTTGGGTGAGGGTGAAGATGATGGACTGGCCTAGCATGTCCCCAGATCTGAACCCAATTCAGCATCTGTGGGACATTCTCAAATGGAAGGTGGAGGAGCTCAAGGTCTTAAGCTCAAGGTCAGCTCCGTGATGTCGTCATGTAGGAGTGGAAGAGGATTCCAGTGACAACTTGTGACGCTCTAGTGAACTCCATGCCCAAGAGTTAAGGCAGTGCTCATTTTTGTTGCCAGTGGTTTAGACCAGGGGCGAATCTAGACCATTTTTAGGGGTGCCAAGGCACCCCCGTGAAACTGCTCGGCACCCCCTGGCTCAGTGCAAAATGAATAATATATTATATATAATAATAGTGTTGTGTGATAAGCACTGGGGGCCGGGCACCCCTAAAGACCAGATGCTAAAATCGCCCCTGGTTTAGACATTAATGGTTGTGTGTTGAGTTATTTTGAGGGAACAGCAAATTTGCACTGTTATATAAACTGTACACTGCCTGCTTTACATTGTAGAAAAGTATTATAACTTAAGAGTTCTCCAATGGAAAGATATAATAAAAAAAGTACAAAAATGTTAGGGGTGTACTCACTTTTGTGACATACTGTATGTATATGTATATATAAAATAACCTTGTGTGTGTGTGTATGTGTGTGTGCACATACATGTATGTGTGTGTGTTTGTGTGTGTGTGTGTGTGTATAAATGATTGTATCTCCTCAATGCATGAGGCTGCCTAATTCAGTTATCATTCCAGTGATGATATTGTTTATGACGATGCAAACAGTGGTATGACCACTATGACCATTTGATAAAAAACACCCATTGCAGTTGCCAATTGCTTTCAGCTTCATAACCTGATAATTAGTCTTAGCTTTAAACTCGCTTAAATAACTAAAGACGAGTAAATAAGGAAAAGTGGTTCATTTTCTCCCACAAAGTTAAGAAGGGGATGACAAAACAAAAAGTTAACCTCCAGCCAGTTAAGTGCACCAGCACTCTTTGACTGCATCTTGGAGGCAAACTTTTAAGTTGCCAACTGGATTGCATGTGGTTCATGTGCCAGGAAGATTATTCAACTAGTTAGCTCCCCTTTGCTTCATGAGGAAGATCTTGTCATTGTAGAAAGGGGTGGAGGACACATTAACACACACCTTATTGTGCCCATAAAAACCCCTAAGCCCATAAAATGTTTAGAACAGGATCTAATTTGTCACTTTCAGAAAACTGGCAGAATTAAAATAAAAATGTGAGAAAGCAGGTGGCAACTTTTTTGGGTTAAGTTTTACTCAAATGGACATCCATTTTTTCGTAGTGGACCTCCACTGTCTTTCATAGGTTTGGTGGTGGTAACATAAATCATTTAAGAGATATAGTAAAGATATAGATAAGTTATATTATTATAGATATAGATAAGTGGATCAGTTTTTTTCTGGTCCACCCTGAATATCTTAGATAACAGATAGCTATATATCTGATTTGACATCAGATGTTTTTCTTATAAAATGTTTAGTGCTTGCTAAGCATATCACATACTGGCCTACATTGCTTGCAGTGAAACATGTAGCAATGAAGTCATTTGTAAAAGAAATTCTCTTTGTTCTCTGGTTGTTGGCCAACTTTGCTGGCCATTAATATGCAGTGCACAATTATATCTATGTGTGTGTATTAAAAAATCATAGACATATTCTGATAGAGCAATTGCTGACTTATTTCCTCTTCTCCATCTTTCTGTCTGTATATTTTCCTCTCAGATTCTGAAGGGCAATAAAAAGCTATGCATGTCGGTGCGGTCAGTGGGCCGGATTCCCGGCGGTTATGTGACCAATCACGTATACACATGGGTGGACCCTCAGGGGCGGAGCGTATCACCCCCGCCTGACTTGACTGAGCATCGCAGTGCCACTCTGCGCCGTGGAGATAGCCAGAGACGCAGTCACATGCAGCTGCTGCAGGATGGCGATGAGAAAAAGGTGTGTGTTCGTGTGTGTGTGTGTGTGTGTGTGTGTGTGTGTGTGTGTGTGTGTGTGTGTGTCTATGTCTGTGTGTGCGCGCGCGCGTGTGTGTGTGTGAACATTTGCACATCTGATTGTTTAGATATGGATTTGTACTTTTGGATGATAAAAAAATTTAAGCCAGATGACTTATTCAAGTCTGATGCAAACCCACAGTTCAGTTCTGAGCATTTTCCCCTTCTTGTATCTTTCCATTTTCACCCGAGTTGTGCACACCGCTATTGTTATTATTGTTAAAGATGATGGCTACACTGCAAAATAAAAATCCTGTCATTGTCAACTCTTCCTTCAATGAGACATAATGGCCTGGGTGACATCTTAGATGTAGGCCAGCCATATGCTACAGTTTTCCATACAGTAAAAGCAAACAATGAAGTGCACACCTCAGAAATCATGTTGTATTACATGCAATTGTGACATGAATTAGAAGCAGCATGAGGCTCAGTAGGTAATGGCGGTTTTATTTGCAGGGCAACAAAGTGCCGGAAACCATCTTCACTTCAGGGAGCAGTAATGCAAGATAAACTGCCTTATTGCAGGTTCTTACGGATTCTCACATAAGATGGACAGACAGATGTGTCTTATTTTACTTTGCCAGAATGTTGCATTATTTAAAGCAGGTGGTGATTTAAGTTTTCAGCATAGGGCACCATAACCTGTGATGTATCCCAACCCCCAACCAGGGGGAACGGGGAGGACACGCCACCCCCCTAATTTCAGAAGACCCCCCCCCCCCCCCCCCCATACAAATAAAGCAAGCTATTTTGTTATAAATTGACAACGACGAAGTGACAATGATATATAACGACTTGTCATATCTTGAGTAGATAAAGTAATCCAGTTTTTTACTTTTACTTTTACTCCAATTCACGTCATAGGTTATTCAAAAAATGGAATGTCCATCTAGCATCCCTGCTTTATGCGAGTGGGTTTAGGCTAATTACAATCAACTCTGTTTACAGTGTTGTAGGTAAAATCACACAAGAACTACACTTCCCATGATTCTTCTTCCTTAGCCACAACTCGGGTGATAAACCCTTCTCACATTTCACTCTCTTCAAAAACACTGGCGGGCTATTACTCAGCCTCTCTGTCCTGTGGGTCATCGGATCTCACAGACCTAAAGGGAGCCACTCAAATCTGTAGTGTGGACCATTGAGCTACACAGGCATAAAGAGGGACACTCTCTCTGCCGTGCAACTACTCAAAGAGGGGGACAGACCCATGCCGCACTCATGATTCGATTAGTCACACACTGATCCTGCAGCCCTGTAGCCTATTTTCTGTGACATATTGAAGTTCTAGGACTACTCGTTTTTCTGATCTAAAGCCTTTTGACAAACAACACCTAAATGATACAAACTTCAGTTTCAAAAATAAACAGGGTATAATGGGAGTTTAATGCAGCTGTCAAATTGCTATGTTGTACGCCCATGCCCCCAAAGACTGCTGCCTCCACTGACCTCTCTCTTCCTTGCCCTGCCTATTTATAACCCATTATCACAAAGAACAAAACCTCATTTGACAATTTTTGTCTACAATTGTTGCGTGCTTGAGTATTGAGTGCCCCTCACCCCCGTTTGTTTCTCGCGGTGTGCTCACAGAGACTCCTTTGCAAGCTAAAGCTCGGTAATGGGACAACCTCTGAATTCCAGTTGTCAAAAATATACATTTTGGATTGTTTTCTGTATTGTTTCCTTTTACATTGTGTTTTCTTCTTGTCTTTTCATTGGAAATGCAAAGCAAGTATAACACAACACGGGTCATCTTTGTTATGGTTTAAGAACCAAACAGGAAAGAGAATGGTATTGTGATGATGGTTAATAGGAGAAACTTGCATATATTGTTCATTCATTTTAAGTGGATATTAAAGTCTGGACTGGGTGCAGTTCTGTATTACTAAAACTTCACATTGAAATGAAAAGCCACCCACCACCTGTCTTCCCATCACCTTAATGGGTTTGCTTTGCCAAGCATCTCATGAGAGAGAGAAAGAGAGAGAGAGAGAGAGAGAATAGCCGTATTCGGATAAGGGTAGACGTCTACAGACGGCTGTAGCCGGCTGTAGTCAGCGATGCATTGTGGGCTGAAAATGTTGCATTATGGTTAGACTTTGTGTCAGAGTTGCCAGAAAGCCGTGGCACTGTCACAAAAACGTCACAAGGTCAGATGACCTAAAAACCCATGTGATGTAGCCGCTTGTAGCCGTCTGTAGACAAAACGTGCAGCCGCTTGCAGTTGCTTTTTCCGCGGCTACAATCGTCTAACGCCTCCGTGGTCACGCAACTTTGCCCTGGTTGGTTTAAAGTTCATTGACGTCTGGACACGGATGTTGTGTAGCGCTCTGTCACGGAACTTCTCATCTTATATGTACGTTATTTTAGTCCAGTTTGAAGACATATCTTTTCTCTCTCTTTTTAGCTTGTTCTGGGGCGTGTATCTGATGCTGTCAAGCTCAATCTTTTATTTATTTATGTATTTGTTAATCTCGTTGTTATTGTATTGCTTTGTGTCAGTAGGCTATACCTATTAATGATCTTTGGGTTATGGTTTTGCTGTGTTATTTTTCATCCTTGTGTTGTGCAGCACTTTGGGACATCTCTGTTGTTTTGTTTAAATGTGCTAGTAAAAAACGACTCGGCTTGACTTGAAGTCTCAATGCACCCTACTACAACCACCCGCCCCTCCTTGTCCCTCACACACAACACATGACTTCTCCGCCATCTACTACGAAGATCAGGTGGTGTAAACAAAAGACTTGTGTCCGACTTGACCGCCGCCTTTTAAACACCCGCCCATGCTGCGAGGCGGAGTTCTTGCTGACGCATGTAGCCGAAGTTAGACAGACGTAGACAGAGCATAGTTAGCATTGCTAGCAATGTTAGCATAACTGATAAATAGCTTCAGCTAAAATAGCTACACAACACTGTAAGCACAGTTAATTACTTCACATTTTTAGCGTAGTTAACATAATTAGCATTGTTACCATTGTTAGCATAACTGGTAACAAATACTAGCTGAGTTAACTCAGTAACACTGTTAACTCAGTTAACTACTTAGCATTTTACCATTGTTTGCATTGCTAACATTGTTAGCATAACGTATAAATAACTACAGCTAATATAGCTACACAACACTGTTAGCACAGTTAATTACTTCACATTTTAGCATAGTTAACATAATTAGCATCGTTGACATTGTTAGCATAACTGCTAACAAGTACAAGCTGAGTCAACCAAGTAACACTTTTAACCCAGTTAATTATTTTGAATTTTAGCATAATTAGCATAGCTAGCATTGTTAGCATAACGGCTAACACGTAGCACTGACTACATAAATAACTACTAGAGATAACTACTATAGGCTGCAATACACTCTCATGGCAGAACATTATGCAGGCCATGGCATGGGGATTATGACATCACTCAAGAGTTCTATTCCTGAACATTCCAGATTTAAACTAGGCCTATGCAGTCGTCTTCGACTGCTAAAGGGATATCCCCGAAACGCGATGCTTCAAAGCCCCCAACATTCAAAATCTAATCAGTTCATGAATCTACCCTAGAACATTGAAACACCAAATCTGGGACAAATCCATCCAACTGGTCAGAAGTTATGGGCCAAACCAAAATTCAGCCATCTTGAACTCAGCCATCTTGAAAGTGTTGGCCTCCAAACTCGAATAAGTTCATGAACCTACCCTAGAGCATTAACACACCAAATCTGGGAGAAATCCATCCACCCAGTCAGAAGTTATGGGCCAAACAAAAATTCGCCCATCTTGAATAATTCACCCATCTTGAATTCAGCCATCTTGAAAGTGTTGACCTCCAAACTCGAATCAGTTCATGAACCTGCCCTAGAGCATTCACCCAAAAAATTTGGGACAAATCCAAACATCCGTTCAAAAGTTATCGCGTTAACACGAAAGACCTTACGCGGCGGACGCGGCGGCGGCGGCGCACGCAAACCATTACATCCCCGACGCTCCGCGTTTCGGGGATTAAAAATGGCAGTTGGTCCAGGTGCAACTGCCACAGTATTGTCTGCCTCTCTTTCAACAATTTTAAACTGTCCTGTTTCAAACAGTTTAAGTAGTTGCCGCATCAAAATTTCACAGCTCACACAGGGCCGTACGCAGGATTTGGAAATAGGTGAGGTCCAGCGCGCGCCGAAATTTTTTATTTATTTATTTTTTAAATGTCAGGTTTAGGCTTCTTTCTACACACAGACAGGCAAAAGAGAAAAGTCTATTGACGTTTATCATTAGCCATTCAAATTACAATCCCAAGCACCCTTTCGCCGTCGGATATAGTTTGTAAATGTTAACGTTTTTAATCAGTTGATGTTTCTTTTTTTTCTGTACAGTAAGCCTAATAGCTACCAAGTGTTGCAGCTTCAGCTTGCTTCCTAGAAATATTGATCTATAGCGCATTGGCCTACAATGGCTTCACAAAGTTGACAAAGAAGAAAACGTATCATACAGCTTATGCCTTTCTTTTAAAACACTTGGCTTTATTTTTGTACAGCTGTGGCACTCATGCGCTGCGCAAGCTTAGGTCTATCATTACGATGATGACTGCTGAATTGTGTCCTCTTCCCGTCGCATCACTCGCAGTGTTAATCTTGTTCACTCGCATACAGGCACGACTCACGAACACAACGGCCATCAAGGTTTAACGCCACACAGGCCTACAAAGAATCACATTTAACATCCCGCTTTCTTTATTGGGCTATTCAGTTAGACATAGTCGCGTAAAAAAAAAAAAAAAAAAAAAAAACGCGCAAAAAAAATGAGTGAGGTCCAGACCTCGTGACCTCATAGCTGCGTACGGCCATGAGCTCACAGTCAGATCCCAAACCTCCCTTACAAAGTTTAAATCAAGTTTATAGGTTAAACGGTTGAGTTTTATTCATTTAAAACTTCAGACATGCACCCTGACCTGTTTACAGTAAGATGATGAAATGTATGGCAAAATCCCATAGACTGTCTGACACCATTTTTAAACTGTCCTGCCTCAAACAGTTTAAATAGTTGCAGCATGAAATTTACACAGGTCACAGTCAGATCCCAGACCTCTCTTACAAACTTTAAATCAAGTTTATAGGTTAAGCGGTTGAGTTTTAATCATTAAAAAAACGAGTGGAGGTTAGAGTGAGGGCAGAGCTCACTCTGACTGCTAGAGTCGAGCAGTGTACTGTGACATCATCAGCCTGAACATTCCGCCATTCATTTTCAATGGCGGAAAAGTTGCAGAAAAACGACAATAACGGACGAACGAGAAGAGGTACGGTATACAGAATTGTAGGCGGTCTGGTCCAAACCGGGCCGGTCGTTTTAGAGTTGGAACGGTGTCTCTATCTCGAAAGCAGGGATTAAAGCAAAAAAAAAGTAATCTGACTGAACTTTTTTTCCAGTTAGACATCTGATCAAGTACCCCAATATACCCTTTCGAAAACCAATTTAGCCATGGCTCCGCTCTCAATCCGGAACATACACTGGTTAGGAACATTGCCCCATTAAGTCTGAATTGTATTACCTTTGTCGTTCACTTGGCTTGTTTCTTTAGGTTACAGCCTCAGCCTCAACCCAAATAATAATGGGCAGATCTTGAATTTTTGAGAAGTTTGAGAAGTGTAGGTGTAATTACAAGGAGAAACCACAAGAGGGCTAATTGAGCTGCACTGTAGTGCCCTTTTTGTTGATGTGTAGAAATGACAAAAACAAATATTAAGAGTAGGTATTTATTGCTGTAAAGCACAGAACTTTAAAACTTTTAGAACAATGTTTAAACAATAATATCAAACACAACACAGAAAAGTCTATTTCTTTGGCCTTTTGGTGAATCCAAAGTCATCCAACTTCAGTACCCGTTTCTGACCACTTTTAGACTTAGAGGAGGTGGAGGATGAAGTAGAGGAGGTAGATGTGGAGGTGGAGGAGGTTGTTGGTGTGGTTTTGGAAGTGGAGGGAGTTGTGGATTTGGGTTTTCCTGCTGAGGTGGTGGAAGTGGAGGGAGTTGTGGATTTGGGTTTTCCTGCTGAGGTGGTGGAAGTGGAGGGAGTTGTGGATTTGGGTTTTCCTGCTGAGGTGGTGGAAGTGGAGGGAGTTGGGGACTTGGGTTTTCCTCACCAACAGGACCATCTCCACGTGCAGAAGGTGAAGCATGGGTTTTTCATGTTGCATCTTCTTCAGGAAGACCTGAAAAGAAGGAAGGATACCTGCAAATTATATAAAAAATTGATTAGAATTCAATATATTATAGAACCTGTTTGGTTGTATTTACCAGTTTTACTGAACAGCAATTTATAGAAATAGATTGTTTTCAGTTAGTTATAAGTGCACAAGCAGGTCAGTAAATTCACATGGTAGAAACAATTGCTGAAACTATATTCAATTACCTATGTTTTAAGCAAAAAATGAATGAATGAATGAATGAATGAATGAATGAACATATAGTCAGGGAGCATTTTCACCGAAATAAAGTCCCGTGGGATTTTTTGTATGAAAGCAAGCCACCCATTCAGATGTCTCAAGGGCACACCAAATAACAATAAAAAACATGTTGGCAGTCTGAAATATTGTGCTGGCCAGCATGGTGGACCACACATAGAAACTGTATCCTTGCCGCATATTTCCGGCTATACCGCAACCTAAAATTTATTTGTTTGGTCATTTTCTTTCCTGTTTCATCCAGATTCAGCTTCAGTAACTTCAAGTATATGAAATAATAATATGGTCAAACATGTAAGTGCTCTCAAAATTCTCATTTTAATCCCTCTTCCCCTTATTGAATGTTGCAGGTGGGTTCTAATTGAAGACTGTGGTGCAGCCTCTTCTTACTGTGGTGCAGGCTCTTCTTACTGTGGTGCAGCCTCTTGACTATAGACTAGATTAGATTATCTGTGTGGTGGTGGACTGTTTGTAGATACTGATCGTAGTTTACAGTGACAGTGGCCTGCAAAATGGAGGCAGCCCCAGCTGCCGCGAAGTGGGCAAGGTATGACACAGACTACCAACGTTGCATCATCTGCCAAACTGAAACAGACCAAGAACTGATGGTGGCCCCAAGCGCCCACACGATTATAGCGCAGTATATTAGAGAACGTGCTAGGTATGGTGATGGTAACTTTCCTGAAATACACAGATGCCTTGGCCACTATTGAAAGATTCACAAACCCATTTGCAGAAGAAAGCTGTGACCTGTTCAACGTGGTGACGAAGGCAGTCATGCCTGAGAAGGTCAAGAGTGATCTGTGCAATGAAAGCACCATTGGCAGGCAGCTATTTGAGGAATTCGTCACCAACAGAATCAGCTCAGCAAAGGTCAACGTATGGGACACAATGAAAAAGAAGAAGCTTCAGACCTGGAAAACAACATGGAAACGAGTGAAAGTCAACACTGGAGACAAGGTAGTGGAGCTCAAAGAAGATCGCAAACTGTTCACCCGCATGTTGCTGGTGTCCAAGTCAAGACCCAACATCAACCTGGAGGAAACAATCGGCAGACACGAGTTGTCAGTTGTACCAAGGTCAATGTTCGCGGCTGATGGTACAATGCTACACTGCCACGTGAAGAGCAATCTGATGGCCATCCTGGAGAAGCTGCCAAAAAGTGACACAGACAAGGAGAGTGGACTTCCTGACAGTGAGGCAGAATCAGAAGACATACCTGCAGCAGTGAAAGTGGCAGTTATCGATGCCATGGCAGATGTCCAGTCACTACAAAAGCTTGACAACATCACAAACTGTAGCCAGCTGGCTGATCAGTTCACAACCCGTATCCTGGAGAGATACAGTGATGCCGATGAAGTCCACCTTGTCTTTGATCGCTATGATGTCACATCTCTGAAGGGTGCCACTCGTGAGAGAAGGCATGGTGGTCAGCCAGTCATAGCCTACCACATAACAGATGCCACCAACATAGCAAAGGTGCTACTGAAGCGACTCCTGTCCCATGTGAAGACAAAGATGGAACTCACTGGCTATCTTGCTGAGAAGATGCTGGTGAAGGCTTGTGCAGAAGAGAAGCAGATGGTTGTTGCATGGGGTTCACAGTGCCGAGCTACTCACAGGAATGTCGACCACCTTCATAGTCAGCAGGAAGAGGCCGACACTAAACTTCTTCTGCATGCTGCTGAAGCAACTGCAAGTGGGGCTTCAATCATCAACATTCACTCACCTGATACCGACGTCTTCGTTCTGGCTCTCCGCCGGTATCCCGAGTTATGCACCAACACCAACTTTGTGACTGGAGTTGGTACGAAGCGACGTGTCATTCCTCTGGGACCCATCTACGAAGCTCTGGGGCCAAACAAGGCAGCTGCTTTGCCAGGATTGCATGCCTTTAGTGGAGCTGATAACACGGGGGGCTTTGCTGGCAGGGGCAAACTTGCTTTCTGGAAGATCTTCCGTGACGCAAGGGATGACAGCAATGAGATATCTGCATTGACAAGTCTGGGAACCATGCGCAGGCCAAGTGATGCCATATATGATGGTCTCGAAGAGTTTCTCTGCAAGGTTTACCTGCCAGGGACCAAGACTACCAAGGTGGAAAAACTGAGATGGTGGCTATTCACAAAGAAACAGGTCGAGTCAGAGAGGTTGCCACCTACACAAGCTGCACTGCAACAAGCAATCTTGCGGGCTTACTACCAAGCAATGATCTGGAACAATGACACTGTTCCAAACCCAGAGGTACCATCTCCACAGGACTATGGCTGGAACTTGGAAGACGATGTATGGGTTCCAGGGATGACCAAGGAACAGCCTGCACCAAACACGGTCATCCAGCTGGTGAAGTGCGGCTGTTCAAAGTCCAAGTGTGACAATGCGAGGTGTTCATGTCGCAAAGCAGGACTCAGCTGCACAGAGTTATGTGCCTGTGACCCCAGTGAGGGATGTGACAATCCTGAGCAGCCCACCACATCACTCAATGATGAAGAGGATGAAGACTCAGGAGATGACGAGGACGATGTTGAAAACTTCATATAAACTATGTGCTAGCTGAAAGCATGACACTCGTTGTGTAATGTGTAACATCACATTTATAATATACATTGTGAATTGGAGTTGATTGTGATTTTCAGTTGATTTAGTCTACAAACATAAGATGATGCTTTTATTTCTATGCCGAGTCAATAAACTTATTAATTCCAGAAATTATTACTGGTATCAGACCACTACTCCAGTTATCAGACTTTGCAGCAACAAATAGCGTAATAAACTAATCATTATTTTCACCATTTATTACTAGCTTGCATAATTAACAAGGTAATAACCACTGTAAGAGTTGTATTGTGTGATTTATATCAAATGGTGACATTATTATAACTATAATGTGTCAAAATATCCTCTGGATAAATATTTTATTGTTCAATCAAAAAGTCAGCCAAGTAAAATGTTGTTATTTTCTTATATGCTTCACAATTTTTCCCAGCACAATATTTCAGACTGCCAACATGTTTTTTATTGTTATTTGGGGTGCCCTTGAGACAGTTGAATGGGTGGCTTGCTTTCATACAAAAAATCCCACGGGACTTTTTAGGCTCCTTGACTAATACCTCTGTACAGGTAAATTGTCGTCGTGAGCTTGTTAAACTCGCTGAAAAGCACACAGATCCTTTTCTTCCTGTCAGCATTAGCATCACTTTGGCCTTTGACAAGCTGTTGTTGTACAACAGTCATCCTGGCCTTTTCATGAGCTGTCAGCCCATGTTTTTGCTGAATCTGGTTGAGTAGCCATCTATAAAATAAAAGCATGAATAAATTGTAACATAGGCACATACATACATACATAATTATTATTATTATCATTGTTATAATTATAATAATAATAATAATAATTATTATTATTATTAGTAGTAGTAGTAGTCATATTGTTGTTATTATTAATTTTGAACAATAACAGAAAATATTGAAAGAGAAGACTATATAATACTATTATCTCACCTGTATTTATGCTGCTCATTAGGTAAAAGGAAGCTGTAATAGTGTGCAATCAGGGGATCCACAAGCTCCCTCACCCTGTTGCACACTTCTAACATTTGCAGAAACCTGCTGGTGATGGGGCGGATCAGGCTCTTCTTCTTCATATGCAGAAGGGATTGCAATTCTTCAAAAAGCTCCTTCTGCTTAGGGAACTTTTCAATGTCATAATAGACATTCATGCAGAAGTCTTCCACATAGTTTTGAAATGACCCCAATAGGGCCTTGGCTGCATTTGACACCATGTGAACGGTGTCCCCACTGATGTCAAGCAAATATGAGTTGAGCTGCCTAATTTGGGTCTCCACTCCAGAGCGCTTGCCTCTCATGACGCTGCAGTTGTCCAGCAAAATCGATGTAACCTGATCCCACCTCAGGTTATACGATTGCAGGATCTCCTCCAGTGCACTGGTGAGGCTGGATGCATCTGCGACGTTAACTACTCTTGAGCTGAAGTGCTGCGTGACCACCTTTGCCATGTTGTCGTCAAAATAGCGCACAAGCACGTTTAAAACTTTATCCAAATTGGCATTGGTCGCTTCATCTGCATTTAGGGAGAACATTTTCGTTTGTAGCTTAATGGATAGCACGTTTTTAAAATGTGGGGCAATGCCATGCGTTGTCATTAGACAATGACAGCCTTGAGAGCGCGCTCTTGTCTTCTGAAACCTTCTGTACTAATTTGACCAGAGGCTGTGATATGGTCAATGGAAGGTCGTGTTGTGCAATAAATGAACACACACGTATTTTCTGGGCGCAGACACGATCAGCCATAGACTGTTTCACATCACTGCTGCTAATAGCTGCTCCAGGTAAAGCAGATGTGTGCTGCAGACTTCGGGCAGCCTTCTTGTGGCTAGCCTCTAGCTGATGGCGCACTAGCACTTTCTTACCGTTGCTCCCATACAGGATTTTCTTATGGCAAACCATGCAGAAGCCAACGCCAGGGGTTTGCATTTTTCTGCACCATGAACGGAAAGGCTTTCCATCATCCCCCAATTCGTCGAGCCAAGCCCACCTCCACTTATTTTTTATCCCTTTATCTATTTCGGACACATCGGTGCCTTCCTTTATCAGAAGGGCGTCCACTGCCGACTGCCGTAACCGAAAGTGATGCTCGAAGGCTGACCTGCAGGTGTTCGGATAATTTCTTGACATAAGTATTAATATTTCAAAAAGTAAGGGTCTTTGTGTTTAAATAGGCCTAGGCTACATCTTCATTTTATTAATTCTTAATTTTCTTAAGACAAGCATAGGCTAAATAGTGGATTCAGTTATTAATTTCCAATCGCCTGTCTCAATGCTGCTGCGGACACGTGTTTTCAGTGCTATTTAACATGATGGTACACTATGGTTATAATTAAAATAGGTTACTAGACTTGTTTAATCAGCGAGGCGTCTGATCACTGATTGCAATGAATCCGAAATATAGCGCATGCTCGGAAAATAATCGCTTGCAAACTTTTCAAGAAGTAGGAGCTATTTCCCCATTAAACATAATATTTCGGCTTGGGCACGGACAACGGAAAAAATGGGCAGTAATCGAAAGCGAGGGAAATTCACTGGTGTCACCAGTAGGCTACACCGTCGGCTTCATGTCCGATGCTTATAACTTCTCCTCTGCTTGTCTCACACGCCCTTCGGACATTAGATTAATGGCTCGGTTGACTAGGTTACTTTTAAATTATATTGGCCTAATTTGGACTGTTCGGGTCTTTAAGATTTTCAGCAAATTGTGAAATGCGACATGTCGGGACAGCTGCGCTCGACTTGACAAACGTCTTTCCAATGGTGTCCATCATAGGTCTAGGAAAAACAGTCGAGCAAACTTCATATGAGGATATATGTGTAAATGCTCTATAGACTATTGCAGTAAAATATTTTGAAGCGAATTTGAACAACGTAGGCTATAGGCCTAGCTATTGGATTAATTAGGATATAGCCGTTATTTATTATAGCCGTTTCCCCCTCGCCCGTGCCTACCTGCAAGTCAATCATTCATTTAAAAAAAAATCTTAACCGTGTAGGCTATCTTGCTTTTGTCCACACTTAAAATCTCACTTCTGTTAATGATTTAGACCTATACCTCATCCAAATAGGTTTACAGAACTAATCGAGCACAAGCGCCTCGTCCTCCGATTTTGACAACTCACGTTCCTTTTTTTCCGCGTTTTAACATGACCAAGCGGAGGGGCACAGCTCAAATAAGAAATTAACTCTGCTGTTAATTTAACATGACATTGTTGTGTGCGTATTTAACTGAAATACATTTGAGACGCGTGGTCTGACTCACGTGCGTGTTTATTTCAACTGACTGACCATTCCCAACATGACGGAAATCCGTCAAGGCAATTTTTGATATGACGGAAATCCGTCATATTGACGGAAAACTTTAATCCATGCGAAAGCCTGAAGAATAGTAACGTCTTCAAGATCTGGTTTAGGAGAAGAATAATAATAAATGGGGAGATAACAATAAGTGTGCTTTTTGCAAGCACACTTAATAATAACTTATTTAAAAGGGAAATAAATAAATAAATACCACCACCATTATTATTTGTGCAATGACTGCAGACTGCCCTGCATTCAGAATTAAAAGACAAAATATTCAGGGATTCTACTAAAATACAATTTTAAACCATAGTACAAAAATTGCATATATAAATTAGGTTTATGTAGGCCTATGTGTAAATCACTAGCCTGGGCGTGCCCATACTTCCTGTGACGCTGCATTTTCATTTCGCCTGCAAGTAAGTCTGGCCAAGCTGCCTGTTTACACCATTTCTACCTCTGCACAGAAATGGGGACCAATGAAAATCTAGCATTTCAAAAAGGCAATGACGCAGTAGTTTAAACACAGCTTGGCCAGCTTGACAGGGTTTAAAACACAGCTTGGCCAGACCAATGCTCGCAGAGCATTGACAAGTCACGATAGTCAGTCTAGTAAATAACTGGTACATTTCAAAACTCAAAACTTTATTTTACATTTATACAGGTGCCATATGGCACAACGTAAAATTCCTGTACATAATTTGATATGGATATAAAGGGGGGAAATCTACATAACAGTAAGATTGATTCTTTTCATATTAGACTTTCACCAACAGATGTTGCCCTTGGCCTATTAATCTGAAAACTGACAATAACTACAGTATGTCACAAAGGTGAGTACATCCCTAACATTTTTGTACTTCTTTTATTATATCGTTCCATGGGAGAAGTCTAAAGATATAACACTTTTACAATTTAAAGTAGGCAGTGTACAGCTTACAACTACTTTACATTGTATCAAAGTGTTATATCTTCAGACTTCTCAGATGAAAAGATATAATAAAAACATGTACAAAAATGTGAGGGGTGTACTCACTTTTGTGACATACTGTATGTGCTTGTGATATCCTAAAATGCAGTATCATGCAAAATAAATTTGGAGTTATTTTGTGACAAAATGACATGACAAAATATGTTCGTCAACAACCATTTTTTTCTGACTAAGACAAGACGATGACGAAACTAAAACAGTGTAGATGAAATTAAGACGAAATTATCGTGCATTTTCGCTGATGAGTGAAGATGAGGCGACAATGTTTTGTTTATTTTTGTCCTTAACCTGTCACGCCTTTAAAAATGTTACCAAAGAGTTACATTCAAAGTTTCTGTAGTGCAGAACCTGATACAGAAATGATTTGTGAATCAAACAAAAACTAATAGAGCATTCGTCACAAGACAAACACAAAAATTTTAAAAAGGGTGACAAAATTAACACTAAAAAGTTAAGCCTAATCAGAAATAGTATAGCTAGCTAGCAACCTGAGGAAGGAAGCGCTAGTGTTATCTGAACGTTAACTGAAAACAGTTAAGTGACCATGATGAATTGCTTTCTATAATCCATATACATATTTATATCCACAATGTAAACTAGCTAGACAGCATCAGTCATTTACAACTTTAATCATTTCCAACACTTGTTAACACAGTCTGAACATTGGTATAGTAGCCTAGAAGCTAACGTTACAAAATTTGTTGACGGTAAGTTTATTGCCTGGCAAGTGCTACAAAATGAACTTTTCCTTCTTATTATTTATTTAAAACATTGTCTTGTCTGCAAGCGACGCGTGAGCTTCAGTTCGCTTTTTTTCTTCTTTTTTCCACTCCCGACTTTAGATGCCTTTTCAAGGCCATGTCCAAACAGTTGTCTGCCAAACTTAAATTGAGACTAAGCCATAATTGAACAGACCACTGGGAGGTGGGGGGGCACCAGGAGGAAAATGGAGAAAGGAGATTCACCTTTTTCTCGAGCAAATTGGCCTATGTTGGTTTTGTATTACTTATAAATATAACATGCTTTACACATATTTTGTACCTTATGTATGTATGTACCTTGTAATAATTTTTTCACAAGCCTGATTTTTTGGTGGTGCCCCCGCAAGCACGTGTGTTTTGTTGTTTTAGACTTTTGGACTGGATTTTGGACGTTGGACTACAAGGAATAGACGCGGAAGTTGAACGCTCATTGGGAAAGGGCCCAGTAGCCTTTAGCTTTACATAGACTTCCATTCATTTTAGTGTCACTTTGACATGAAATAACATAGGAAGCACACAGTATCTTGATTTTGGCATTGTTAGGCACCGGAGAAACCACAGCAAAACATATTTGCTTTGATTGGAAATCTGTTATATCATTTGTCTTATAGAAATGTTTATCTGAAATTGTGCTAAAAATCACGTGCCATAGTTTTTAGCTCCTGGTTCCCTACCATCATGGCAGAACTGAAGAAGCCTTTTGAATGAAAGGTGAAACGTCATCAAGCTACTAAAAGACGTCCAGTTGTTTACACCTAAGGTCATTTGACTAACATGACCTGTATGAATGAGAATCTTCACAGACCATTTGCCTCAACTGTTTGTCTCCATTCACTGAATGTGAACATCCCTCTGGTTTCTGTGGTAATATGGTACTACTCCAGTCATGTCCGATGTGAAAAATTGGCTCTCTGCTCTGCTGCTCTTCTCGCTAACTGGCGGTGGACAACCCCACATAGCTCCAGCGACTGTAACCAACATGGGGTGAGAGAGTGGGTGGGTACAACAGGGATATGCCAAGCACATTAATAGTATATAGATGAGTATACTTCATGTGTATTTTTGGAAACTCAAAAAGAACTTGAAAGTATACTTTTATAAACTAAAAATATTCCAATTTAGTCCAAATAAGTATTAAATTGGTATACTTTCTAGTACACCAAAAGTACATGGTCTGTAGTATTATAAAAGTATAATGCTTTTTGCTAAGGGAAATTTACCATACTATTTGGATAATCATGCTCGTTTACTTTTCTGTTAATGTCAGGGAAACATTTCCAGCTGTATTTTCCACAAAATAAGCATCAAAATTGGTATCTGTTTGTAAGTTTGTAATCGTTATCTTTGTGTATTTTTTCTATTTGATGCACGTGAATCCCAAAAAAAGATGGCTAAGCTAAGCTACACACTATAGCTTGGTATGGACATGCTAACTAGCTAGCGCCCTTGACATAGTAGCTTGCAAGACTGAAAGTTGGTAGAATACCCAAGTTCAGTATTAGCTCTCCACTCCAGTAAGTGTGATTGCAGGCATAACGGTAGAAAAATACTCATTACGAAAATTATTGTATGCTGTCTGATTTGTGTTTCAGCATCTACTTGTCAGTTTATCATATTCAGGTTCATTGGCCGACGTCACTACACGTCACCATGAGTTTGCGTGACTAAGCCGAGAATTGAAAATTTGGTTTGATCGGCTCCAAGTAAAAATGACGCTATCCCTTATTCCATTTTTTCTACTGTCTATGGTATCTTAGTACTCTGTCTGTCACTGCTATTTATTATTTTTGACCATATTTCTCTTCTCTTCTCTTCATTTTCAATTTGAACACGTGTATACCGAATAGGATGAATGAAGAGCTATCCCTGACTTGTTTTTTATGAAGGTAATAATGTACTGATGGCTATACTACATTGCATAATTGTAAATATGTATAAAATGTTTGTAATGCTTTGTGAAAGTATTTTTCCAATCAAAGGATTATTCTGACACATGGTCTAAATACTTCACTGTCATTGGTCTGTTGCAATGGGGTGTGGAAAAGGGTGTGGGTATTTAAAAATGTTTTTGTGGTTACATTGTTGCACACTGATGAAGGCACACGCCGAAACGCGTTTGTGCAATAAAAGGACACTATATGCAAGGTGCGGCCTCTTTGAAAATTAAGGTTAACCTTTCCCATGTGGCATTAGAGGCTGTTACCCAGTCCAACAAATGAGGTGATTTGTTTAACAATGTTTTGTGTTTGTGTGTGTAAGTTTGTGAGACACTGGGAAAGTGTATGTGACAGATTGTGATTGTGGCAGAAGACAGCATCGATTTTTTTTTTCTCTTGAGTGTGTGTCAAGCTTGGCTTGGGCAGTTCACTGAGCCGCTGACAGACAGCCTTAGTTCATTAGTTTATTCTAATGCCCCATATAGAGTCTGTTTACGTTCACTTTGCATTTGTCTGTGCACCATTTTCAGTATAGTCGGGCACCTTGTCATAAAGCATGCAGTACATCCATGTAAATAACTGTTAGTTTACTGAACATTCTTGTTGCGCATGTCACATACATTAACCAATAGCTTATCAATAAACTCAGGCACCACCTCACAAGCAACATAAATTCTAAATTGCACTACTGCAAATATCTCAACATTAAATCTTATTTAAGGCATATTTATCCAACAGTGTTTAGAATATCCTAATGAAAAAAAATCTACAACTAAGGAGAGTTCAATAGCAACATTTTCTATTGTCCTGTTTTATGATTGGTAACGTAATGGTTTCCTTATTACATGTTCACACACACTGTGGTCACATGTGGTCTTGGGTGAATCTTGCATTGGGGTACAGGGAATGCCTGAGGTAGCCTTCGCACTGTGTTCCACCTGATCATTTGACTGTGGATAGTGAAGAGGACTGGATGTCACATGACCAAAGTCATATCGTTTTGCGAATGCCTTGAACTCAGCAGTTGTAAACTGTCATGCGTTGTCAGAACGCAGCTTTTCTGGAATGCCAAACCATGCAAACATGCTCTTCACTATTCATGTCTACCAAATGCACCATTTCAATAAATCTTGAGTAATAGTCCATGGCTACTGGGTATTGTCGGCCACTTGTTTCACAGATATCGACTCCAAGATGTCTCCATGGGCCTGGTGGTAACTTTGTGGTTAGCAGCGTGTTTTCATTGCATTGTCTCAGCCTATTGATCTTACATGTCTGGCATTCACTCATGTTTCATATTGGATCACCACTGATGCCTACCATCACACAAATAGGCGTGCCTGCTCAGGACACCTGGAATCACAATCGTTAATCTGTGTAAGAGAAGACCTTTGCACTCACTCAGGAGCCCCTGATGACTAAACTAGGCTTGCAAATGGAGAGGTAGCATTTTGAAATGTTTAGGCCACCCCTGCTGGACATGCTGCACTTCTTGCATATCCTCATCAGTATCTGTAGCATGAGATATCTCCAGTAACTTTTGTGGAGAAACAGACAGGTGTTCCTTCACACCAGCTATGTAGACCTTGGCTTCCTCTTCAAGGTCTGACGGCTCAATGTCTGCCAAGGGGTGTCTGGACATCTGTGATAAGTAAAAATTTTCCTGGGGTATACACCAGGACCATTGTTGGACCCGGACAGTTGAAGCTATAGCCCCGGATCTTCTGGGAATGGCCCAGGATCACTGTGCCATCAAATACTACTACTACAACTACCATTACTACTACTACTACTACTACTACTACTGTAGGTACAACCACACATAAACTACGTTTCCCATGATCCTCCTTAGCTTCCTCTTTCCATGACCTTCCTTCCTTAGCCACACCTCAGGTTTCACACTCAGGTTTAAAACCACAGGCACGCTGTTTGCTCGCTCTCTCTCTTCTGTGGTTATCAGACCACACGGACGTAAAGAGACTCTCTCTCTGTCCTCCTGACCAACACCAAGCTCTGCCTTGCAGGCCGAGGAGCCAGGCAGACAATGGACTTCGTCAGCATGCGCAAGTAAATAGACAAAGAATGGCCTTTGCACAAGGCCACAACGTACTTTGACTCGAGTACACAAGTTTACGGGAAAGGCATCCAGCTCCCCACGAACCGGGTTCGAGCGGACTCCCCTAGGCTACCCGTTGCACGAGCAACATTTTGAGTTTGATTGAAACGGACTACTTCTAATCGCAAAGTCGATTCCCAGCAGCTAGATGCTGAGGAAGTCCAGTTTCTGAATGTCTATGCGCGACGAACCACCGCAGGAAACCTCTTAATCGCGAAGCCGATTCCCCGCTACGAGCGGAGAGAGGACCTGAAACAAGGACTCTTCCTTCATCAGATCACCACAAATCGTCAACGGACTCCTTCAACTGGACTCCCCTGAATCAACAAGGATTCCCTGAACTACAACCAAGAACAAACGAAACGAAAAGGCAACCTTCACGTGAGCACTTGGGCATAGATAGAATACTCTCTAGCACAGCAAGAAAGTGTTAAACTGTCTGATGTAAACATACACACTGTTTTCATGTAGACTTTGAGTGACTATTTGTTATGTTCTTTTTATTTGCTACTTTAATAGACAGATCCTGCATGCTCTCTCTGTCTCCCTCTCTCTTTCCCTCTTACTAACCCTTATCTCACCTGGTCAAAAGGGATGCTAACGATAGCCTAGCAGAACTAGCCTATTGTTTCAAAGCAAGTTAATCATGTGCCCTTCCCCCGATCTCATGCTATCTTGGCACAATGTTCATCTCTCACATTTTCTTTGACCATTTGGCGATCCAACGGGGGGGACCCCCGTCCCCCCCCTCTTCTCTCTCTCTCTCTCTTACACATACCCACCCACACACTATCCTATTATCTTGTATATACGTATAACCTGTTAGATTAGTTCACACCTTAATTAGTTAATAAACTAAACCTTTGGAATAAACTTGTTTTGCTTGTTATTGCTGCTGTACTCATGGAAGTCACCCAGTCTAAAGAACTTACAACTGCCTTCATCCAGTCCAAATGTGTGTAAATACTATTGACCATAGTGTATTGTGATACTGTAAGTACTACATTATTACTATAGCGGTAGTATAAGCATAACATTTTGGTAATATACCATCAATTTAACTGTTTGGTGATGAATTATTAAACATAAGAATTAATGGTAATATTAATGGAATTGATTTTATGAGACTGATCAATTAATGCCAATTATACCCACATTTATTATCGGTGCCTCCTTGTAACGAGACTGATTGTCCCTACACTACTACTACTACTAATAATAATAATAATAATAACAATAACAATAATAATAATAATGAAGGAGAATTTTGTGTGGTTGCATTACCAGCAGCCACTAATGCAACATTTGTAGCCAGTGAAAGCCACAAGACAATGTGATGTGACCATAGACTACATGGACAAATTTAGAATCATTTGTCAGACAATGTTACAAATTGACATCAACTGATGTGTGTCTCCCTTAGTTGTATCAGACTGTGTACACATGCATTGACATGCTTCTGAAGGATAATACATTAAGTCTGCCTAATTAGTACCAGTTTACAGTATTTTACAATTTTGTCATAGTTAGAAGTATGGGAGTGGGAGTATTTTTCTAGGCTAAGTAACCTGACTCAAATTAATGTGTGGCCTGCATAGCATGTCACTACAGCCTAAATGATTTCACATTGTTTTAATTTTTATATCTATTTAGGTACAAAGACAGATATTTATCAGAGGTACTCAAACCAACTTTACGTGATCAGCTTCAGGACATTGTTAGCATTACAGCCCATTGCCACACTGTAACTACCAAGTACAAGTGTGTGAAGACACCCAGTTCCAGCAGGTCAACAGACAAAAGCCTACCTGCCTGCTCTTTGCAGGCAATGTTTGTCAAGTTGGTGGATGCAGGACAAAATCAGGAGGAAATCACAATCGTCTCACAGATCAACCACTGTTTAGCAGAGCCTATAATGCAACACGGTGAACACTCATTTGCCTATTGGCAGATGAACAAAGGCTGCCTCCCTGCACTTGCACAGACAGCAGGAACATATTTTGTTCAGCATGCACAAGTGTGGAAAGTGAGCGGCTATTCAGAGAGCATTTTCCCATCATGCTCCTGGAACAAAGCACCACCTATCCCATTGCTACTAGTGTCAACTGTAACGATGGTCAGCTTATTCACATCATAATAAGGTAGTGCTGCTGCTGTGACCTGTGACTTTTAAGGCCCGATTACAGCTCTATGCAGGACATCCATGTAGAGAACTGTTGTTGTGCATGTCACATGAACTAATCAGAAAGCTCATGCACCACCCATTAGATACCTGTTACAGATTACTTGTAATTTATTCAGTCCAGTCATGAATTATTGTAATTTCGTCTAATCACAGAATGTATAGCCATTGGTTTTGATTAGTTTGCAATCTCTTAGAGTGACTACTACATGACCAAATATGCCACATTAAAAATAATTACCATCTAATTACCATAATTACCATATTCTAAACTTTCCCTCCATTAAAGTCAGTGCAAATGAAACCTCTTAAAGGGGTCCTTCCATCGTTATTTTTATTCATATTTTTGTGTCGCCACTATGGTTGAATGCATTGTGCGCCATTTCTGTGAAAAATTATGTCCTAGTTCTCTTGCTTGACACTGTTTTCTGTAAGCTATAACAGGTCTAGTGGTTGAACGACTGGCTTTTCCAGTGTCCCTCGTGAATATCCATGACGTGTCAATAAGGCACCTCTGATTGGGCAAATTCGCTGTCTTTCGCTCACCTAGCTTCTGTTCACTGTTCTTCCTTTGGGATGTGGGCTTGCCATACATGGTTCTGGGCGGGGCTTACGACCTGCTCTGATCCGCTCGTTTTGGTTAGCTCAATTACCAGTTACCTTCAATGACCAGTAAAACCATTAGGGTCGAATTTCACGTCTTGGAATGCTGCGTGCATATACTGCTTGTTGTGACCCACCACATTGTAAATAGAGCTACTCAAAGTGTTTTTTAGCGGAAGGACCCCTTTAACACAACTTAAATACAGCCATAGATGTATGTGTGTGTGTCTGTGATTGTACAGTATGTGTGTGCCTTAATTGACTTTGCCTGTCACGCAGTGAAGGCAAAAGGCCAGAGGTTTCCCTTCTGTTGGAAGTACTCGCTGTTGTTTATTGTGGCTCTTTGTGTGTGTGTGTGTGTGTGTGTGTCACTTTTAGGTGAATCTGGTTCTGGATGATGGACGTTCTCTGGGCCTGATGATCCGGGGTGGGGCAGAGTATGCTCTTGGCATCTACATCACCGGAGTGGACCGAGGCTCGGCCGCAGAGTTCGGGGGACTGAAGGTACGGCGTGTCCCCTATCTCTCCCCTCGCCTCTGCTCCCTGTCTTTCTCACCCTTACTTGTCTACCCTCCTCACCCATCCTATTCCTCAACTTCCTGATCATCTTCTTCTCCTTCACTTCTACTGAATGAACCATCTGTGAACTCCCACTCATCTCTCCCCGTCCTTCATCTTGCCTGCTTTCACAATCTGGGACTAAAGGACTTAGATAGCTGTCTTTTATTTTATGGGAGTCATTGGCTTCTATTTACTGTTTGGCATGACAGCTTTCTCATATGCTCAGAGCTCTCTCCCACAGCCACATGTGAATACATACACACACACACACACACACACACACACACACACACACACACACACACACACACACACACACAAATGCTAGGCATGTGACAATGACTATAACTAGATGTACCCCATAGCGGTACATGGTATGACCGCCACAGTGTATTGAAGTGTGGGAACCGTAGGTATGGTAAGTTTGTGGTAGGTCAGCGTTGGGAGGTGATGTGGGCATGGATGTGGGTTTTGAATGAATGTCATTCTGTGTGTTTGTGTATATTTTGTGTAGTTCCCACCTTCTCAGTCCAAGATACTGGCAAAGCAAAATCACAATTTTTGCATTTAACTATATCACTAGGTGGTGCTATGCTTCAAGTGAGTGTTCATGGGATGGGTCAATACGCCTCTTTAACACCGGCATACTAACACAAAATCATTGTCTTGGGCAAGGTTTTTGATGAGTTATTTAAACTGTTTTTGTACACCTAGCTTTGACGGGAAACATTGCACTCTGTGACGAAATGTCACAAAATTTGCAGAAGCTGAAAGCTGTTCAGAGTTGTCATGTCAACTTTGACCAAATATGAGCAATTAGAAGCCGAGATATGGACTTTTGAAGAATTTTAAGCCATGTTTGAAATTTTCATTGACATGTAACTTTTAAACGGTTTATCTCAAGATAAATTCTTTGATAACTTTTTGTCAGCATTGTCTGCAGATGACATGTACCAAATTTGGTGAGATTCACATGAACGGCCTATGACGAGTTCATTTACTTTCACTTTCACAATTTTAAAAATTCACGGAAATTATTTTCATTGGAAGTGGCACTTAACCAGTGTTGTCAATGTTGGAGGGTCAACAGATTTCACGAAAAAAAGGACATTTTGTACAATTACAGCGCCCCCTATTCGCCAATTTTTATGGCATGTGCTGTGCTTTCAGAGGTCTTTGTGCTGATCGTGCATAACATATTTTGTGCAGTTCACACCTTCTCGATCCAAGATCTTGGGAATGCAAAATCCCCAATTTTTGCAATTAACCATATAATAGGTGGCGCTATGCTTCAAGTGAATGTTCATGGGCTGGGTCGATATGCCTCTGTAACACCAGCATACTAACACAAAATCATTGTTTTGGGAAAAATTGTTGACAAGTTATTTAACAAAAACATTTTTGGACACCTAGCTTTGACAAGAAACATCACCCCTTGTGACGAAATGTCACAACATTTGGTGCACATGAAAAGAAGTCTGTGTAGAGTTGGCATATCAACGTTGGTCAAATTTGTGCAATTAGAAGCCAATATATGGTATTTTGCTGAATTTTAAGCTATGTTTGAAATATTCATTGACATGTAACTTTGAAACGGTTAATCTGAACATACATTTTTGTGAACATTGTCTGTAGATGACATACCAAATTTGTAAGATTCACATGAACGGGCTATGACGTTCGTTTGGTTTCGCTTTCGTGGAATTTCACGGAAATTGTTTTCATTGGAAGTGGGCCTCGACCAGTGTTTTCAATGTGTGAGGGTCAATAGATTTCAAGACAAAAAAAAATTAGTTGTAAACCTTACCGTTCTCTAGATAGAAAAAATTACATTTTGTATAATTACAGTTCTTCCTATAGGCCAAATTTTATGACATGTGCTGTGCTTTTAGAGGTCTTCGTGCTGATCATGCATGACATATTTTGTGCAGCTCCCACCTTCTTGGTCCAAGATATTGGCAATACAAAGTCTCTATTTTTGCATTTACCCATATCACTAGGTGGTGCTAGGCTTCAAGTTAATGTTTGTGGGCTGGGTCGATACACCTCTGTAACACCAACATATCACAAAATTTTATGTTGTTCGGTGAAACGTCCATTTGATGGAGACTGGCACTGTGGGGGGTGGCCCTTGGGGGCCAAAGGCTTCTATTCGCTCAAAAACTTCTAGGGCTACATGCCTACAAAGATTCATATCCCCCAGAGTGCCAGTGTCCTGGCAATCGTTGGCGGAAAATTGGTGAAAAAAAAAAAAAGGGAACACTATAATGACCGCTTTTGCTAGCGGCGGTCATAATTAAATATCTAATGCAATGTCGTTGGAAAATAAAAAAAAGTCAAAATGTGATTTACAGAATAAAAGCTATGCTAAACTGTATCTTCATTTTTATTGACGAAAACGAGACGAATAGAAACGTTATTTCATCTTGTTTAGTCATTATTTTGCTGTTGAGTTGCTTGTGTCTCACTTCGTAAGCTGCAGATGTAGCCGGTGCATGGACTGTATATAAGAACGAACCAGTGGTATTGGGCTCTGGATTGTGATTGGTTGTTGGTGGATATAAGCAAAGGTCACGCAGTCACAGCTGACAGACGATACTTTTACTCAGTCAGTAGCCTACATCATGGCTGACAGGCTTTTTCAGCTACATTTCCTCAGGGTAACAGAAAGCAACAGGTCACCCAAATATCAAACAAAGTATACACCAGATAAAGTGAAATAAAACCCAGGAATTACATTATAGGTTTCCCATAGGTTTATGGAGTAGTTAAAGCCAGATCAAAAACTAGCATAGCCTGCTATTCCAACAGTGGTTTCCAACAGAAATTAACTAGCTGACCAGTTAGCAATGTCAACGTTTGTTTTTCAGACCTAGCATACAAAGAAGTTGACTTGCTATGGTCAGATTAGTAATTATATGCCCGAAACGCGGAGCGTCGGGGATGTAATGGTTTTGCGTGCGCCGCCGCGTCCGCCGCCGTGTAAGGTCTTTCGTGTTAACGCGATAACTTTTGAACGGATGTTTGGATTTGTCCCAGATTTTTTGGGTGAATGCTCTAGGGCAGGTTCATGAACTGATTCGAGTTTGGAGGTCAACACTTTCAAGATGTCTGAATTCAAGATGGGCGAATTTTTGTTTGGCCCATAACTTCTGACCAGTTGGATGGATTTGTCCCAGATTTGGTGTTTCAATGTTCTAGGGTAGATTCATGAACTGATTAGATTTCTGCTTTCCTATTACAATATTGTCAATGATCCAAATATTGGGGTAGTTTTGCTCTCATGTATTTTGTTGGCTTTGTGAAGCACACGATGATGCGGTTCATTATCTATTGAAGGGAGGGGGAGTGTTCGATTACATAGGCCCTAGCATGGAGAATTT
The DNA here is from genome assembly GCA_030347295.1 of Setipinna tenuifilis. Classification (NCBI taxonomy): domain Eukaryota; kingdom Metazoa; phylum Chordata; class Actinopteri; order Clupeiformes; family Engraulidae; genus Setipinna; species Setipinna tenuifilis. Next base: position 31,806,001 of record CM059273.1, read on the forward strand.
TATACTTAATATGAAATACAGTATGAATGTTGGGGGCTTTGAAGCATCGCGTTTCGGGGATATACCTTTAGCAGTCGAAGACGACTGCATAGGCCTAGTTTCACCAGGGCTGTTGCTAGCCTTTTGGGTGGCCATGCTTTGTGGTGCCCCTCCACCCCTCGCCCAGCCGGAATGAACAATATTTCAGAATTCATCAGTGTTATTCACTTTATTGTGATTCACATCATTTCAAAGTCAAAGTCAAAGTCAGCTTTATTGTCAAAAACCATATGTACAGGTTGCACACACAGAATTTGAAATTGCAGCGCTTCCTAGGCCCACAGTGAACATTAAACATCTTATAAACAAGACAATAAGACATGATGAAAAAACGTAACAATATAAACATAGCAAGAAGTACAATAGGCTTGTGTATAATACAAATAAGTAGAACGCACAATTTGTAGTGTAATAAAGCTCAAATGGTGCCATTTAAGCAGCAGATGGGGGAGGGAGGGAGAGAGTTCAGCATTGTGACGGCTTGGAGGATAAAGCTGTCTTTCAGTCTGCTGGTCCTGGGAAAGTTGATGTGATTTTGTAATTTGGGAAGCACAGACTTTGGGTCTGCATGGTTAAAATCACCAGCCAGAACAAGAAAAGCATCTGGATGGGCTGTTTGCTGCTCACTGATGTGCTGATAGAGTTCGTTCAGTGCCTCGCTCCTGTTGCTGTTGTTGGAGCTAGGAGGGATATAAACAGCAACAAGTAGTATAGCTGTGAATTCCCTCTGCAGGTAGAACGTTCTGCACTTGATGATCATAGTCTTCAGCAGTGGTGAACAGTGTTTACAGACCAGGACCACGGTGTCCTGACACCAGGCATTGTTGATATAAACACAGAGTCCCCCGCTGCGAGTCTTACCCCTTCAACGACAGTTTGTCTGCCCGGTAGCATGTTAGCTGGTCGAGATGTATGGCGCCGGGATGCTGTTGTTGAGCCATGTTTCCACGAATACAATGACACAACTCTCTCACACAGACTTTAAAGTAGTCCGAAGTAAACATACGTGGTCCAGCTTATTGAGTGTACATTGGACAGTACGATGGTGAGGATTGCAGGCTTGTGTGGGTTTACAGCTAGCCTGTTCCGGATGCCTCCGCGCTTACCCCTCTGTTTCCTCACACACCGCTTGTGACGTCTCCAATGCAGGTGAGATCTAGGAATCGGGGTCGGTGATGGTGAGTGCTTCCTTAGCAGACCGCTGTTTCTCAGTGTGTGCTGTATTCCTTTGATGTATGAGTTATTTATAGTGTTAAAAATCATTATAGTGTTGCTGAGACTTTTTTCCCTTTTTTTTAAAATGTATTTATTTATTTTTTTTTCATCGATTTTCCATAAACGATTGCCAGGGCACTGGAACTCTGGGGGACATGAATCTTTGTAGGCATGTAGCCCTAGAAGTTTTTGAGCGAATAGAAGCTTTTGGCCCCCAAGGGCCACCCCCCAGCTGTGCCAGTGTCCATCAAAGAGGGGAAGACACCAAGAAGTTTTTGCTGAATAACTCAATGAACGTTTCACCGAAATGTTTGTGATATGTCGGTTACAGAGGCGTATCGACCCAGCCCATAAACACTCACTCAAAGTATAGCGCCACCTAGTGATATGGGTAAATGCAAAAAATGGGATTTTATATTGGCAAGATCTTGGACCGAGAAGGTGGGAACTGCACAAAATATGTCATGCACGATCAGCGGAAAGACCTCTAAAAACACAGCACATGCCATAAAATTTGGTCCATAGGGGGCGCTGTAATTGTAAAAAAATTGTACAAAATGTCATTTTGTCTATTATCTAGAGAAGAGTAATGTTTACAAGCAGTTCTTTTTTGTTGTGACATCTGTTGACCCTCCCGCATTGAAAACGCTGGTCGATGCCCACTTCCAACAAAAAGAATTTCCGTGAAATTTTAACATTGTGAAAGTGAAACCAAACAAACTCGTCATAGGTCGCTCATGTGAATCTAACCAAATTTGGTACATGTCATCTACAGACAATGTTGACAAAAAGTTATCAAAGGATTTCTCTTCAGATAAACCGTTTAAAAGTTACATGTCAATGAAAATTTGAAACATAGCTTAAAATTCTTCCAAAGTCCATATCTTGGCTTCTAATTGCTCCAATGTTGTGAAAATTGACATGCCACCTCTAAACAGATTTCTGTTCATGTGCATCAAATTTTGTGATATTTTGTCAAAGGGGACAATGTTTTTTGTCGAAGCTAGGGGTCCAAAAACAGTTTTTTTTTAAAAAACTCATCAACATTTTTTCCCAAGACAGTGATTTTGTGGTAGTATATCAGGGTTACAAAGACGCATTAACCCAGTCCATAAACTGTCACTTGAAGCATGGCGCCACCTAGTGATAGGGGTAAATGCAAAAATTGGGATTTTGTATTGCCAATGTCTTGGACTGGGAAGGTGGGAACTGCACAAAATATGTCATGCACAATCAGCACAAAGACCTCTAAAAGCACAGCACATGCCATACAATTTGGCCCATAGGGGGCGCTGTAATTGTACAAAATGTCATTTTGCCTATTATCTAGAGAACAGACTGTTTCAAAGTTACATGTCAATCAAAATTCAAAACATAGCTTAAAATTGTCCAAAAGTCCATATCTCGGCTTCTAATTGCTCATATTTGGTCAAAGTTGACATGACAACTTTGAACCACTTTCTTTTCATGTGCACCAAATTTTGTGACATTTCACCACATGGGTGCAATGTTTCCGGTCAAACCTAGGTGTAAAAAAAAGGTTTTTGTTAAATAACTCATCAAACATTTTGCACAAGACAATGATTTTGTGTTAGTATGGCGGTGTTAAAGAGGCGCATCAACCCATCCCATAAACACTGACTTGAAGCATAGCGCCACCTAGTGATATAGTTAAATGCAAAATTGGGATTTTGCATTGCCAATATCTTGGACCAACAATGTGGGAACTACACAAAATATACACAAACACACAGAATGTCATTCATTCAAAACCCACATCAATGCCCACTTCCAGCAAATCATTTCCACACAAACTCTCACCTCACAACACTGACCTACCAAAAACTGACCATAGCTACGGTTTCCACACTTCAATACACTGCGGCGGTCATACCATGTACAAAAACAATGTTGTTTACTTGACAAAACACATAAAAACACTATCGTTGGGACGGAGAGCAGCTGCTGCGTGTGTCCGCTGAGGAAGGAAGCGCTAGTCTTATCCGAACGTTGAGGTACCTGCCCAGAACGCTCCATAATCCCATTCCATTCCGTATACCACACATCGCATACACAAACACGTACACTTTCTGGTACACAAACTTTCTATGCCCTGAAAAACACAAGCTGTGGGAACTGGTATGCTTTATCCCAGTAAAAGCCAATCAGAGACATTTATGACCATAGGGATAAAGGTAAATGATTATGGGTTAAATTTGTTGTTGTGATGCAGAAATAATGATTTGAATGTTTTATTCTGAATAATGCCTTTTCATTAATAGTAATATATATTGTGCATGCATGTATTTTAACAGGGATTTAGAGCAGTAAAATTTTGTTATCTCACCCTTTTGTTTTGTTAGAATGGTTTCTACCACTTATTCAGTTAATCCTGTAATTTTTCAATTAGGCAGCATATAAAAACGGCAGTTTTCTCAGTCTAGGTGTGGGAGCTTAGGAGAGAGACTGGTGTTGGAGACTATTGTAGATTTATAGTTAGCTTTTGTTTGACAACCATTGTGTTGATTTTTTTTTCTTCTGTTTATTTTGTTTGACAACCATTGTGTTGATTTTTTTTTCTTCTGTTTATTTAAGTTTTTTTGTTATTGCACTTTGGGATCGAGCACTGTAAATAAATCTGCACTTTCACATTTGCACCGTACACTCCAATTGCCCCTCGTTTCTTCAGTTTGGTGACCATCCTGTTGTGAAGGCTGAGCTGGACGGCGCAGCTATTTCACATGCCCATGATGATGATGCTTTCAATAATCCATATCCATATTTATATCCACAACCTAAGCTAGTTTTCCAGCATCAGTCATTTACAACTTTAATCATTTGCACTTGTTTACACAGTCTGAAAATGGCTAGTAGCATAGGAGCTAATGTTACAAAGTTCATTGTCTGGCAAGGGCTACAAAATGAACCTTTTTATTATTTATTTAAGACACTGTCTTACAGTGGGTAACAGTTAAAAATGGAGGTTTCAATCATGTAATACGTGATTCATGCAGTACAAATGCACCCGCTAGGGGCAGCATTGGAACACTGACGTTTATGCTGAAGTAAGGATCTTACTTCGAAACTTGCAATATTTAGTTGACTGTAAACGTGCCAATATTTCATAATCCTGCGGTTGAAACGTAGTAAAATTAAATCAATGTGTCCACTAGGGTTCACTGTTGAGTACATGCCACTTTGCTTTGTTTTGTTTTCATTACATTACATTACATTGCATTTGGCAGACGCTTTTATCCAAAGCGACTTACAAAAAAAGAGGACATAAGCAACAGAGGTGTAGAAGGACACAGAGTAGGGACACAACAGACATATGTACTTCTGCATATGGACAGAGAGAGAGAGGGAGTTGGTTTAGTGATTGTTAGTTATGTTAGTTTTGTTAGGATGGGAAGCAATCTCGTAACAGAAGGGTTTTTACAAGCTTTTTAAAGATAGGGAGGGATGTTGCTGTTCTTGTCGCAACTGGTAGGTCATTCCACCATTTGGGGACAACCACGGAGAAGAGTTTAGAGTGACCTCGCTTTGTGAGAGGCGAGGGTATCGATAGACGATTTGTGTGAGCGGAACGCAGCATACTGGACGGGACATGAGCCTTTAGTAAGACATTGAGGTAGGCGGGGGCGGAACCTGAAATGACTTTGTAGGCTAGTGTCAGAGCCTTATGTTTAATTCTGGCAGCTACTGGAGGCCAGTGAAGGTCTCTGAAGAGTGGGGTAACATGTGTCCTTTTGGGTTGGTTGAAAACCAGTCACGCTGCAGCCATCTGGACCATTTGCAATGGTTTGATCGCACAGGCAGGTAAACCGACTAGGAGAGAGTTACAGTAATCGAGCCGCGAGGTAATTGACGCCTGTATTAGCAATTAAGCGGCATATTGGGTCAGGTACGGTCTGATTTTTCTAATATTGTATAATGCGTAGTGACATGATCTCGTTACGGAAGAAATGTGATCAGAGACAGATAGACGGTGTTCTAAGAATTTTTCCTACCCGTGAAAACATCCTACCGACCTACACTGCAAAACACATTACGTCATATCGAGGAACTTGGTATGAGTTTCATCCTACCGATCAGCTGTCAGAGGACTTTTTGATGTAATGACAAAATAACGGTGCCTAGAACCTTTGTGTGAGTGTTGTTTAGATCTTTGCTCAACTCAAATAGTTTGTGCTGACTACTTCTGATATCGAAAAGTTATGATGTGCAAAAGTTTCGTTTGGAACACGTCTGCAATAACTAACGGTTATCTTGGATAATTGAGGTTAAATAGGTTAAACAAATATTATGCATTGTAGATAGAGCGGGGAAGGGGGTGAGCCACTTTTTACATTTTGTTTCAGATCTTCACACCATACCAAATGTCAAAGTGTCCTGTTGATATTACAGCAAAAAGTAGGTTATGCTAACGGTTATGCTTACGACTAATGGTGATAGCAGAGACGGTTGAAGAGAAACTTCTTTGTGTCTCTTCTATTCAACCGTCTCTGCTATCACCATCCTTTTGAAAGTTAATTTGATTGATAACAAATATTTATTACCTGCCGTGCCATAACCTACCTCCATACACTACACACTATACGCGTGGTAGGACTTTCTGACAAGGTAGGAACTCTCTGCGGATATAGCTGTCATTTCTTCCTACCCGTAGAACGTAGGTAGGATGTTTCGCGGAAGTAGGAAAATCTGGCAGAACAACAGTCGTCTAATATGACACCTAGGTTCCTAGCCACGTCACTCTGTCTTGGGGATGACATGTGCCTGTTTGTTTGTTTTGTGTTCCTGCCCCGCCTTCTCATTATGTTTCCCTCCATCTTGTTGCCCTACCACCTGTTTTCAATTGTGCTCGTCTTGTGACCAATAAGTCTGTGTAAAAGTTCTGCTTTTTCCTTTGTTTGCTGGGTCTTTGTATCACATGTCTGCGTCTCTGGTGAGCTTTGATATCTTTGCCTTGCGAAATACTTTGCCTTTGTGTTCTTGTTTTGCTACCTCCTTAGTTTCTTCATACCTTTGAAAGTCTCCTTTGTTGCCGAGTATTTTTGTTAGTTTCTGGACTTCCTATGAGTTTTGTATCCTCTGAGCTTTTGTGGAATATTTTTTGGATTTTTTGCCTTTTGTATCTTCTGAGTGTTTGTGGAATATTTTTTGCCTTTTTGTGTCTTAAAACTTCAAGTTTGAATCTCTGCACTGGTCTGCCAAGCTAGCGACCTGGGTTCAATCCCCAAGTTGACCCTTGCACATTTACCGAGCTAATACCATGAATGTTTCGTTATGAGACAATAATAATAAAAAATAAAAAATATCACTCTGCTACTCTGTGTAAAAGATAACTAAAAGAGGATTTTACCATCCTTCCCTTAAATGCAGTCCTAGTCATCTGTTGAGAGCACAGAATGAGATGTTATCTTGGGGGCAGGGGGCTGGAGAGGGAGAGAGAGGGGGAAATCTAATTAGGCTATCATGTTTTACTCGTTTATTGCACTTCGTTGTAAAAGACAGCTAGCCTCATAAGATATTTGTTAAAAGATGGGTGACAGGCTATTATTTTTGCTACATGAATAAAATATTGATAGATGGCTATAGGAGCGGGAGACCCTGCAGTCTCAGACGTGCTGCCTGCGTGAATGTGAGACCGAGCAGGGAAGAGAAAATGAGAACGTTTCTTCCTCACACAAAAAATAACAAACCAGTGAACTGATATATTTTGACACAACCTGACCGCAACCCTCCTTTTCCTCCTAAACAACAATCCATATCGATAAATAGGCAAATCATTACATTTTACATGTAATACAGTTTCAGGTCTGCCATTTCCGATTTCCTATTGCATCAGCAGTAGCCTAGTCTAGACAGCCTGTCGTTCTCTCTGTTTCATCCTCACAACTTGGCTGATAGTCTACTGTAAATATGTGAGTTACTAACACGCACTGAAAAACATTAAATGTATAACCAGAAGCAGTAATAACATTTTTTATATAATAAGATGTTTAATCAATCATAATCCTCTCACTGAATGTGCACATTGAATTGACGTTGTATTGCTTGTGCAATTTCATACATTACATTCACACTTGCTCATCAGTAACATTTCACAACACACTGAAAACACATCACCATTCAATTGAAATAGGTAGGTCCACAGTATGCGAAAAGAGGGAGGGGCGCTGCAGAATAGGTAAGATAAGATTGAGACATCATCATTGGAAATCGAGATATAAAAGAGAAAAGATAAAAGATATGATATAGAAGAGAAAGTCAGGAAAGTGCTTCAGAGAACATGGTGTTTGGATTTCAATTCAAGGAGTTGGCTGATTGCAAATGCAGGCTTTCCATAGCTCCATCCAAGATTCCTGACTGCCTTTCTCACTGTGCATAATATTCAGTGTTACGTTGTGCTCTCTTTGGAGAAGCCCCTGACTTTTCTTGCCGGTAACGATAGGCTATTACACATTGATTGCTATTTTACAATTCTTTGTCTTTTTTGTGAACACAATGCCCCCTCAATTCTTTCGAGCAAAGGCAAGTTGTTCTGTAATGAACATGAATAAACAAGGCAAAGCGATGCCAGGTCTTCTCCAAAAATTGTTTAACAGGTTTCAGAGCTATGTCGTTGTTTAAATTCATAAATCAGCTTAGCTATCTAATCTATCACATTTGGAAAAGGGTTAGTTTAATCAAATGTCAACATTTGGACGGACTGGAGAGTGGAAGCTCCAAAAACATACCAAGAGAAAGAGCAAAGTATGGGAGGCATTTGCAGAACTTATGAAAGCTGATGACCATAGTGCTGGCATTGTCAACCTTTTTTTAAACCACCAATTGGCACATTTTAGCCTTCTTTTTAAGCGGAGGCCCTACTGTAATACAGTTTGTAGTGGGAAATACTTTTTATATTTTTTTTATTTTGAATCTTGAGCATTATGCACTTTTGAATGAATGCTGACGTGGGGGAAAAGCCATTGAACACACTGAATTGAGCAGTTCCAAATCGATAGGTTAAATGCATAAGCATAAGTCAGTAATGCCAGTTTTCCGTAGCTCAATAACGCTATACGTTAATCAAGAGCATGGACTACTTTTAAAAATATGCGGGTCTGGAAGTACAATTTTCATAATTACTTTTTTGCGGTCCGAGTTGCGGGTGGGTTAATTGATAACATTGGTTGGGCGCGGGTCTTTCAAACATGGACCCGTGCATCACTGCAGCGCATCTCTTCAACTCTGTCCTGCTTTCCTGCCTTATGGATATAGGGGGATGTGTGGCTGATGATCCTGCCCAGGCCTTGTTTTTTGTCTGTTTGTATTCTCCCTCTGTTTGTTGCTGGAGAAAGTGAAAAATAGGTTCTTTTGCCGAATAATGTTTTATTTTATGCTTATGTACTGACATATGACCATCAAATTGGCGCACGTGCTGATTGACTATACATTTACCCAATTTGTCATCAACAGAAGAAAGTGAAGGCAGAAACTGCATATTTTGACAAGTAGCGTTTACACAGGGAAAATCACACCTGCTTTTAGAACATAAAAGCATCATCACTCTATACAGTACCTTTATCATTTTGACACATTCAGAAGCAGTCTATGACTGTAAGAAGGAGAGTCATAAACAATGACACATGTCTTCTTTTTGAGCAGGCACTCCCACAGCCCCTAAGTCAACCATCAGACTGTGCAGATGAATTAATGACAAATTTTACTTCAAAAATGACACATATTATGGATAGTCTTGCTCCTTTAAAACTCAAAAGAGTCACTAACAAGCACAAAAATCCCTGGAAACTGAATCCAATGGTTAAACTGCTAAAGAGAGAGTGTAGAAAGACCGAAAGAAAATGGCGTAAATCTAATCTTCAGATCCACTATCAAATCCATAAAGAGATGCTCCGTAAATACAATTCGGAAATTTCTAAAGCAAGACAGTCTTACTTCTCTAATATCATAAACAGCAATATCAACAATGCCCGTGTGCTATTTTCTACTGTTGAGACGTTAACAAACCCATCATCACAGTTGCCTCCTGAGTTTCTCTCAGTTAATAAATGCAACGACTTTGCATCTTTTTTCAAAGGCAAAATTGATAAAATACGACTAAATATAGCTTCTCAATTGCAAATAGCCCAAAATCTGGAACCATTGGCTCCAGTGAGAGGGGACCTTAGCTCAATGGCAACATTTAGCTTAATTAATTATGATATTCTTGCAAAAACTGTACAAAATCTCAGTTCATCCACATCTGAACTAGACATCTTGCCGACAATCTTTTTCAAATCTGTTCTTCACCTAGTATCAACAGATGTACTTCAGATTATAAATACATCACTACAGACTGGCATTTTTCCTTCCTCTTTGAAAAAAGCAGTTGTAAAACCTTTACTCAAAAAGAATAACCTTGATGTTTCAGTGCTTAACAACTACAGGCCCATATCCAATTTACCATTTATCGGAAAAATAATTGAAAAAATAGTCTTTAATCAATTAACTGCCTTTCTGACATCAAATAATTGCTTCGATAAGTTTCAGTCAGGTTTCCGTGCCAATCACAGCACTGAAACAGCTCTGATTAAAGTTATAAATGACATACGTCTTAACTCTGATGCTGGCAAAACATCAGTCTTGGTTCTACTGGATCTTAGTGCTGCTTTTGACACTGTTGATCACTCCATACTACTACATCGACTCGAACATTGGGTAGGATTCACTGGTAAAGTTTTAAATTGGTTGAAATCATACTTGCAACAAAGGAGTTTCTTTGTTGCTATTGGAAACTATACATCGGCACCTGTGTCCTTGACCTGTGGTGTCCCTCAGGGGTCAATCCTTGGTCCATTACTATTCAATCTCTATATGCTCCCGCTTGGACAAATCATTAAGAACAACTCAATTAATTATCATAGCTATGCGGATGACATTCAAATCTACTTAACTCTATCACCTGATGACTATGCCCCGCTTGAGTCTCTCTACAGGTGTATTGACCAAATAAACAACTGGATGTCCAACAATTTTCTTCAGCTGAACGCAGACAAAACTGAAGTAATTATATTTGGGAAAAAGAAAGAAAGATTTAGGATTGCCACTGCTCTTGAGACTAAAGGGCTTAAAGCAAAAGATACTGTTAAAAACCTTGGTGTCTTTATTGACAGTGAACTAACTTTCAACAGTCACATGAAAGCAAACACTAAATCTGCATTTTATCACCTAAAAAACATTGCTCAACTTAGAGGTTTTATGTCAAAACAAGATCTAGAAAAACTTGTACATGCCTTTATTTCCAGCAGGGCAGATTACTGCAATGGCCTTTTCACAGGCCTTCCTAAAAAGACCATTAAACAGCTTCAACTGGTCCAAAATGCAGCAGCAAGGGTTCTTACAAAAGCAAGAAGAACTGAACACATTACTCCAATTTTAAGGTCCCTGCACTGTCTCCCAGTAAGTTATAGAATTGACTTTAAGGCATTGCTTCTTGTGTTTAAAACACTAAATGTGTTGGGACCAAAATATTTGTTGGATATGTTCTTGCTATATGAACCAACTAGGTCTTTAAGATCACAGCAGAAACATCTGTTGGTAAAACCTGCTGTCACAACAAAATGTGGTGAAGCAGCTTTCAGCTGCTATGCAGTTCAGCTTTGGAACCAGCTTCCAGAAGACATCAAAACTGCTCCTACTGTTGGAAGTTTCAAATCTAGACTTAAGACCAAACTGTTTTCAGATGCTTTTTGCTGATGATTCACCTTTTAATTAATTTATTTTTTATCTTTTATGTTTAACTGTTGCTTTCTATTTTACTCTATGTCTTCCACTTATCTTACACATATTTTAAAGTTATTTTATCTTTTATCTTTTATGCTTTTATATTGTCCTTTGCTTTTATTTTTGTTAAGCACATTGAACTGCCTTTGTGTATGAAATGCGCTATACAAATAAATTTGACTTGACTTGACTTGACAACCTTTACCTTTTTAGTGCAGAACTGGTAATGACAAAGTCAATATTGACAGTGTAACAGCATTTTTTTTTCATACTGCAGATGAATGGTCATGTTTTCCACACAGCCGGGAGGCAACTGTGTCAGTGCATACATCTATGGCATAGTTGTCATGAAATGTGTAGTTTCCCATATCTGTGAGTAGGATTCCGGCTGAATGTGTTCACAGCACACACGGAAAAATAGACCCGTGTTCTATTCTCTAGTTGCAGCCCATATTCTGAGCGTCAATCACGGACAGCAAATGTCCAGACACGCATGCTGTTTGAATAGTCACTGTTAACATGCATTCCAAATCAATACAGACAATAAATGGCTACATGCTGATCATGCACAGATTTTACTGTGAATGAGGCCTAAGTCATTACAATCGTGGTCTCACAGAAAAGTGATCATGGACAAGTGGTCATGGACATTTAAATATGTACTGTACTGCTCAAATTCAATAGGCCACTATACCATTGATTGTGTTAAAAAGCAGAGCTCCAAAATGCCACCTTGTGGCTGTTTGGGTACATTGCGGCTTCTCACACAGTTTCATGAATAGGTTTCATGACTCACAAAAGACTACTATTAGTACACTCTTTTGCTCCACACAGACACACATATACACACACACGGACACACCTGTGCACCCGCAAGAGTGGACACATCCACGCACGCATACACGCACATACAAACATACATACATACATTCACCACACCACACTTTTTCAGCTACCACCCATCTGTTCTTCCCATGGTTCTTCTCAGAGCTGTGGCATAGCAAATTGCTCATATTGATCCCTCCCTCCAGTTACTGACTGACACAATCCACCATTGGGGTTGATGACTCCGAACAAGCAAAAGATGGAGAGAGAGAGGTTGTGTGTTTGTGTGAGAGAGAGACATAAACAGAAAGAAATGGACAAGACAGTGTGTGAAACAGAACACAAAAAGATGAGTTCATTAGGAAAAAAGAAAGGGAGTGGACAGACATAGGAAAATAACCTGGTCAGTACTTTTGACATCTATTGCATGAGGTTGTGCTGAAAGATCAGAAGTAAGCTCCAATCAAGAGCTACAGGGGCAGGCCAAGAGCATGGCAATCAGTCTGTGTGTCTTGTATTGAGGAAGTCCTCTTAGCACTCCAGCAGAGACCTTTAAAGAATGCTTCATTAAGAAGGGCTGGCTTGAATTCGTCAGTTGTAAAATATAACACTGGTCGGTTCAGCACATGCACCAACCCTGCACCAGTGAAAAATATCCTCCTGGCGGTGCCTTTCTGAAACCACTTTCACACCACATTACCTCTCAATTGGCTGCTGCGTTTTTGGGTAAATATACGATCTTAAAACAGGGGCTGATAGTTATTTGAGGCATAGGGTGGAACTGCAGCTCTACGTGGTGCAGATTAGAGATGGGCCAGATTAGTCATGTCAGACCACAGGGGCGCTCAAGGAGGACAGAGAGAGCTCCCTGATATTTTTGGGGAGTTTTGTGATGGGGAATGACCTGAACTGTAGCAGTATACCTGCCTCTCTTTTCCTTCGACTGCACTGGTCCCAATGGTTGTTTCCATTTTGGACAAAGGCATACACACACACAAACGCAACTGCACGTACAACCGCATGCACAACCACATGCACACATGTGCATACAAAAGCAAGTAACGCTCTTCTTTAGTATTTTCAATGGTCACTGAGAGGGAGAGAAAGAGAGACAGAGACAGAGAGTCTCTGGGTTTGGTGTGTATGCACAGGTGTGTGTATGTGCAAATGCTTGTGTGTGTGTGTGTGTGTGTGTGTGTGTGTGTGTGTGTGTGTGTGTGTGTGCGTGTGTGTGTGTGTGTGTGTTTGTGGATGTGTATGTCTGTGTGAAAGCTGGTCAGGTGCCATCCCCTCACTAGGTAGGGCAACAGTTTTTGATCATGTTATTACAGAGAGAGCAGACAAACGGCAGCCACCATGAGTCTCCATTTCCATCTCCTTCCCTCTGTCCCGCTGTCTTTCTCCAGTCGAAAAAAAAAATCTACTCTTCCTCTGCCGTTCTCTATCCTTCTCTCTCTCTCCCTCTCTCTCTCTCTTTTGCTCTGTATGAATGAACATGAAGGGAGATAGAGTCAGGGCTTGCAAGTATAATTTTGCCTTAGCTAAGGCTTAGTGCTGCAGGCTTAGAGTTAGTGTTAACTCCAACAGGGCCAGTATTTCATAAGCCATGTGGCATAACATTCAGTTTGCCTCAGCACTTCTGTGAATGGCTCTGGATCACACATTATCATTGTGTCTCTGCCTGCTAGTGGTGCATTAAATAAAGGAGAGCATTGGGCAGAGATAGCTCTTCCCTTCCCGCTCTCTTGTTCTGCGTAACTCTGGGCTAAGGCTTCTTTGCAGCCTTCATCAGATGAATCTGACAGCAGACAGGTGTGGTGGTGGCAGGTGACAGGTTAGAGATTTAAGAGATTGCTGCTGGTCGTCCACTTGAGGGTGCAGGTGAGGGGCTGATGCAGAGTGAAGCTGAAAAGGAGCAGTGGGGTGCTATCCTTGGTGTGGATTCCCCTGCTGACTACTCACAGCTATACAACTTGGCTGTTGCTTCTTTGGAGTAAAGGAGGAGTACACTTTGGAAACAGTGTATTGTCTCCTATGGCATACAGACTATCAGATGGTCTATTATTTTCCTACCCTGTCTTTCCTTTGAGTTGTCTCCTTACATAAGAATGTCTGCATTTAAACATGGTGAAGTTCCCTAAAATGCCCCTCTCCCTCTGTCTGTCTATCTGTCTGTCTCTGTCTCTCTCCCTCTGTCTGTCTCCTAAAGGCTCTACCATGCAGGAACAACTTAACTACAGCCCGCTTGGCTTGGCTTAGTGTGGGATGAACAGGTGTTCTCAAAATGAAAGACTCATCTAAGATTTGAGTAAGGTGCACTCCCTCCAGATGTACCTGGTCCCTCCATCAGTGTGCGTTATCTAGGGCCCCCTGTGTCTCATCTGGCCCCATTAAGAGATACTGCAGCTGTAATCATAGGGCTGTATCACTAGTATTCATCATTGGCACAGCTGATGAATGCCTTTTATTCTGCCATGGTTGCTATCATAAAGATTATGATCAGGCTGAATTCACTTACAGCCTTTCACCATATAAAACCCTGTCTCCAGCTGTGTATGTCTTGAGCTTGCTTTGTCAGTTTGCCTCTTTCTCTTGCTTACACACAAACACACACACATGCACACACTCACACATTCACAATTTTCCCTCTATTCACAGTCAAAGAAGCAAGCTGTTCCAAGAAGCGAGCTTTGGCAGTTACATGGTAGATGTCTTAATAGCTCCAATGGCCGATGGGCTTTCATTGGATGGAATAAAGAGCCTCTCCCTAGATAATAGACCTTGCTTGTTCAGATCTCTGGCTTTCTCTATGGGTGGGAAATCCAGAGGTTTACACTTTCTATACTTGTAGTTTTCTGTGCGTATAGTGGGTACTAGTGGCGGCTGGTAGTCTTTCAAACAGGGGAGGCTGGTCAGTAGGATCAAGTGTGGCCCACAACCTTGCCTTTGAGTCGGCCCACTCTGGCTGGGTCCCTGGACCAGAATGCCCCCACACACTGTACAATGACTCTTATTGGTTGTTTTGACTTAAATCTGGCCCACACGCTGTGCATCTGATATGACTGCCATCTGAGTGTCACCTGGGTCCCTGCCCCACTTATTGTGAAATGACTTACTGGTTCTATTGGGCCAGGACTGGCCCAGCAAGCCCACAAACTGGCTCTTATTGGTTCTTTTGGCCTGGCACTGGCCAATATACTTTGACATCTTACTGCAAAATTATTTAGTCTATTTCTGTTTGCAGTATTTGTTTGTGTTTTTACATATTTATGTTTTTTTTTGTATTATAAACTGTTAATAATAAGGCCTTTGTTGCTTTACGCAGAACCACCACCATAGCTGTTTACAAGACAATTCTGCCCTCTTCTTTTCTCGAAATTTGTGTTAACCTGTCATACAAGCTGGAAGTCTTTTCTAGAGACTCTCGATGGCAAGCAGAGCAAGGTTGCTAAGTTGGCTTTGGCCCATTGCGTTACGGCTGTACTTACACTTAGCCAATTGAATTAACCTTGTAGTAGGCTACTAGGAGAGCTGAAAAAACGACCTTTTTCACTAAATCAATGTTGGGCGTTGGTCTGCTCTGTTCTTCAATTTAGATTTTTTCCTGGTAAAGAAGACTAACAAATGGCTTTGCCAAAATCAAATCAACAGTGCTATCCGCCAGAATGCACAGCTTTCTTGCTAGCTAGCTAGTTCCCCCCTCTACAGTCTTAAATAAACTAACTTTTCGAACTGAAATGAAAACAGGTAGCAAACGTAATAACACTATATTTACACTTTATTCAGAAAATTCTATACAAAGAAACAAGAGGCAACAAGAATTGGGATGCATGGGGCTGAGCATTAAATCCACTGCTACCTGTTTATGTTTTTTTTAAAAAGCTGTCAATCCGGCCACATTAACAGTTCCTCCAATCACCACAAAGAGCCTCAGCCTCCTCTCGGAAATGGTTCAGCCCACCTCTCCATTGACTCCCAGTGAGGCTGAGCCTCCCTGGAAGTGACGATTTTTCAGCTTTGGACCAATAAACGTCTAGCTTTTTGACAGTGAAAGCGTATTCTCAACAAGTACCATTGAAGTCCAGTGAGGCTGGACTGGATCACGCGGTCACTATGAAAAAAAAAAAAAACACTGCCAACTGCGACAACGTATTGCTAAACGATTTTGAAGTTGACCATTTCTAAGTTGAACACGTAAATATAAATAACGATTTTGAAGTTGAACATTTCTAAGTTGAACACGTAAATATAAATACAGTATAGTAGCCTACAATAAAGTAGTTGTAAACTATTTTCTCCGTGAGTGTTTGGGGAGGCTGAGCCTCCCTTGTTGTCTTAGAGCAATCGCCTCTGGTGGGTACATGAATACAAGGATAGAAGAATAATTTACTGTCACATGCATAGACATACTGGGTAGAGTAGGACAAGCAGTGAAATCCACTTGTACCACTGTGTATGCAGCCTGCAGCGCTCATTCCAGGCCAGAACTGAAGAAGGCTTTTGGATGAAAGTTGAAATGTCTTCAAGCTCCACTACCATGACCTGGATCTTCACAGAATCTTCACAGACATAAGCCCACTATAATAATTTAATGTAAATATTCTTTTAATCACTGTATAGTATTGTTTGGACTAGATTTTTCACTTTTTGTTTTTGTTATTTTTATTGTAAACAGAAGACATAGTGGACTTGTCTGAATTGTTGGGACAGCCATTGTTGGGACAGCCATTTATTCACAAACACTTTGAGGTCATACTTGCTGCTAAACCTGCTACTGCCTGACTGCCTGCTTCTCTGTATGGTGGAGGCATCTCTCCATTTCCCATCTTCATCACTAGTATACGTAATTGTTTGTTGGTTTCTGGTCGGTTGACCGTCTAGCTGCTGCTCGGTCTAGTCAGTTGACTGACTAGTAATGTAATGTCTAGTCAAAGACACTGACAAAAATATCTCCTGGAGTGCATGATGCATGATGCCTGGTGAGTGCCTGTGATGGAGTGCCATCACTAAGGTTATGTGTGTGCAGGGATATTGTAGCGAAGAGGAGAAAAGTCACCCCACACAGCTTTGAACCCAGGTCTCCAGGGTACCAAACGTGAGCTTTGACTGCAATGCCTCATACATCTACCACCATACTTTGCCCATCCAGGGTGCCCCATTCATAATCATGCTTCACCCATCACTGTGGTCTCTTACACCAGGGTCAACCTAACCTAACCTGGGGGTCCCTCATATGGCTCACACAATTGCTGCGCCTCCAATGACCTCACAGCAAGCCATCCCACTTCTGACACCATTTGTAATGAAGGGGGAGGAGAAGTCACCCCACCCGGCTTTGAATCCAGGTCTCCAGGGTACCAAACATGAGCTTTGACCGCAACGCCAAAGAGCCAGGCTCGTTGGGCAGTCAGAGCACACCCACAACCCTAATGATGGTCACTCCATCACAATCCCTGTATGCTTCCTCCATTGCCATGCATTGATGGGGATGATGGTTATAGACCGTCCAGTGCAAGGCAGAGAAGGTGAATGATGAACAACAGCATTTTGACTTATAGCTGCACACATAGTTATGTTACCATCATGTTGTCCTCTTGGTGTCCAATAATGTTCCTGCTAAGTCTCCTCATGAAAGTGAGGTTGAAACCTGCTTTATCCACAAAAATCAACTCATGACCTATGGCATCTGCATCTGGCTTCATTACTCTCTGGGAAAGACAAAGCACAACAGGCTATTTAGTACCAATGATACTATAGCCTTATAGCTTATTATGCTTGCTACACTGTAATGGCTCAGGTTAGGCTGAACGCGTTGGCCAGCTTCCTTCAGGGTCATTCCATGGTCCACTATGTAATGTAGGTCTAATGTCTTCAGTAATTCTATTTTTTTACTCTTCTTAACCTTCCTCGTTCCATCCTTGTACTCATCTTCCTTCTTCACCCCCTCATCCTCTTCCTCTACCTTCACCTCCTTGTCCTCGTTGTCCTCTCCCTCTTGCTTCTTTACCTCCAGATGCATTTGTTGTGGATGAACAACAGAAACGACACCACGACAGTAAGCAACAAAAACGTAGCCTATGGAGCTATTTTTGTTCCAATATCATTCAAACAAATAAAAAAATATCCAAACAAAAAACACAGCTTTGAAAACAAAAAATGAAGTTTTAAATTTTTAGTCCTAAAAAAATTGATTGTGCTCCGATTTTCTTTTTGTTATTATAGAATTTATGTTTGCAAGTCTAAAAGTTTTGCACCTCTACATCTGTTGCGAATCAAAATGTTTTGCTTTCAAGTTCAGGTGCGTTTACTTCCTGGTCAAATTTGTTTGCGAGTCGAAAAGTTTTGAACCTCAAAATCTTCTGCGAAACAAAAACTTTTGATTGCAAGTACAAATGAACGTGATGGGCGGGGTCTCAACGAGAGAAAGGGTGGATTTCTATTGGTAGCTTGCCTCTGACTGACAGTAGGGCTGGTGTCTGCCTGGCCCAATGACTATGTCGCTCAGCTTCAACATCAGCTTCAACATTTTTTACATCTGCAATCATGTTTTCACTCATTTTTACACATGCAAACCTTTAGTAAATTAGGCTCTTAGTGTATGAAAAGCTCACTGAGTGCAGATCAGTTAGACCCCCATTTCTTAAAGCAGCTCCTGCCATTGCTGAAACTATAACTCACATTTTTAAGGTCACTTTTCTCTGGTTCTATTCCTAAAGTCTGGAAATCAGCATTAGTGACCCCTTTACATAAACAAGGAGATGTAAATAATTTAAACAATTGTACATCAATCTCCAAGTTACCATGCTTAACATGGTTACAGTTGCTACAGTTGTTGTGAATGATATAGCTACTGCTATGGATTCTAAAAAACAACAGCTGTTGTTTATTGACTCATCAAAGACATTTGACACTGTTTTCCTTTTAAAAAACTCCTTTTTAGGTTTTGATGAAGTTTGCTCTAGATGGTTTCATGACTTTAACAGAAACACAGTGTGTTTTTGTGACTGGTTTGACTTCAGAGGCATTAAGGCTAAGAAATAGTATTCCACATGGCTCAATCTTGATTGCTAAAACAAATTTTATTTAGCTTTGTCTAAATTTTTCTCAAAACTATGAACACAAAGGTTTCCGAAATGTCATTTGAAAAAAGAGTTTTAAGTCTTGTAACAAAACTGAACAATCACGAGAAACCACTTTTAACTGTGCTCAAAACTAACTGATAGGGCCCTATCATGCCGCAGCGCATTGTACATTTGCGACATGCGCATGCTGTCATTGCTATTCTGTGCCAGCGCATCGTTCATTTTTTCAGGCAAAAAATCACGTTGTCTAGATAGCAAATTACACTGCGCCCTCACGGGTGTGTCAGCGAAAAGAAGAGGTGTGGTCTGGCGCAAAGCGCACCAGATGCTATTATGAGGACGCAAAACCCATATTCGCCGTTGACCAGCGTAAACCATGCCTTATCATCAGTTGTCAGTTGTGCACTGCTGAAAAGCTATTTTAGGGGCGCACAGCGCTTTGAACCCCAATGCGCCTGCTGCTGCGCCAGAGAGCCAAGCTGAACTGGCAGAAAAGTTGAAACATGTATAGTCTGTATAGCCATGTATTTTTATGTTTTAGTAAGCAAACAGGCACAAATAATGAGTTTATAGCAATGTTCTGCAGTTTATTTACGATTTCTTTTGTCGTTTTAAATAAACAATTGCAATGTTCTGCAGTTTATTTACGATTTCTTTTGTCGTTTTAAATAAACAGCGTGGCAAGTTGTAAGAAATGAAATGGACAAATCATCAAAACGAAAACTAGTGGACTAATGGTTTGATGGACCTCCACCTTCCATTTATTTTTGATGTTTCCTTTGAAAGCTTTTGTTTCCCCGTCTTCTAACGTACCGTTTTCGGCACTGTTCGAAAGTTCTCTTCTTGCCAAAGGGGGACACAATTACTAAAGATATTTCCTCCTATACTTCTTTGACCCGCAGAGTTTTGGGGGCATTCTTTCCATCCCCAAATATTAACTGCTCACATGCTTTTACTTCACGCATGAGCAGATTGGTCTCCTCCACCGAAAAACTCCTTCCGTCCGGGTAAATCCACCATCGTAATAGCAATACGCCATGGAAAATGTGCCCGCTGGCTTTTAAAGTAAATAAGAGTATAAATTATGATTGGTTCATTGTATGTTACGCCCAAAACACACCCATGAGTAATGAATTTCATGACCATGATTTCAGATCATTGACAAAGCAGGCAAAATTAAAATCTTGCTGAGCAATCCCTTAACGGTACATCAGACAATGGAAGACACAATGTTCAGAGCAAGGCATATCGCTCCTGGAAGAATGCTTATTTATTATTTATAATTTAAAAAGATTTTAGCGCCTCTCTAGCGTGTAAGGCTATACTGAGAGTTATCTCAGTTCTTTATACTATAATATGCACACTTTTAACTAATAAATTCACTTTAAATTGCCTTTTGAGCATTTAATTACTTTCCTTTTCAGATGTAAGGGTGTTTTTGTTTTTTACGTAAAATCTTTAATCAAAAATAACTATTACCTTTATTAAATAATTGCCATGTAATTCAAATGTTTGAAATCACTTCAAACTTCAATAACACCTTCACTTATCTGAAAGTCCATAAATAGTCTTCACTTTCACTTTAAAGTTACCTTCCATAGTAATTAACTACATTAGAATGAACACTCAAATAGTCAGTAACCACACTGGTTTCTTTATAATGGAGGAACATTTACTTAGAAAAGAGGAAAAGTAGAAAAAATAGAAAATAGTATTTAAACCTGTCTTTTCAATTCTTTGAAATGCAACAATAACCTTTAGTTACCAAAATACTTCCAGTTCTCAAAATAAACCCTTCAATGTTTTAACAACGCTTTTGTGCGTTGCAGCCTAAAACAAATGGCTGTCTGAAAAAACAAAATTAAAAGGTACCTGCTCTCAATGACGCTCGCTGGTCACAGGCACAGTTCACAGAACCAGCAGTGGGGACAAACAGAGAAGAGGCGATGCAGGAGACGAACAGAGAAGAGGCAATGCAGGAGACGAGCAGAGAAGAGCGATGCAGAAAACGAGCAGAGAAGAGCAATGTAAGAGACAAGGATCCACATAGGCAAATGATGGTGTCTGCCCCTGACATCTAGCTTACCAATCATGTACAGGCTTCACTCGGGCTCACTGTCCGCTAGCCTTAGCAAAGTCCATGACTGAAACTAGCCACTGTGTTGACAGATAAGTCTACATGGGTATTCGTTTAGATAATCTACTCAAACCTATGACTTTTATCAACAGTCAAGCAATCAGGAGTCCTTGTTGAACACTTTTACTCTTTGTTGATACACAAACAAACAACACTACTGCGTTTCTCCTTTACATTCATCTCAGCGACAGGTTCTGACAGTACAAGAAATCATAGACAGTAGAAGAAATGGACTGAGAGCTGCAGTAGCGGTTTTAGGCACGGGCGAACCGGGCAGCCGCCCGGGGCGCCATTTCGTGGGGGGCGCCACGAGCGCTTAGGGAAAAAAATAAAATAAAAAGCTCCGTTTGTCATATCGCTGCAATCGGCACATTGGCGCCCCCTGTAATGCTGCAATCGGCACAATGGCGAACTGCAGGCACCCTTGCTTGCTGAGAAGGTGGCATGCACAGAAGCAGCATGTCTCTCTGTCTCGGGAGTGCCGTAGCTCCGCACACGCACATAACGCAGAATGCGTAGGGCACCAAGTGCTTGTGGGGGCACCACCAAAAAAATTGGCTCGTGAAAAAATCATCACAATAGGCTAGGTACGTGCTAGTAAGGATATTTTAAAAATGTGCAAAGCATGTTAATATTTATTTTAAGCAATACAAAAGCAACATAGGTCAATTTGCTCCTCTCCTTCTCCATTCTCCTCCTGGTGCCCCCCTCCCCCACCTTTCAGTGGTCTGGTCGATTATTGCTCAGTCTTAGTTTAAGTTTGGCAGACAAATGTTTGGACAGGGCCTTGAAAAAATATCTAAAGTCGGGAGCGGAAAAAAGAATAGAAAGCGAGATGAATGATGAAAGATGAACGCTTGCAGATAAGACAGTGTTTTAAATAAATAAATCATAATAATAAAAAGTTAATTTTGTAGCCCTTGCTCCTTACCGTCAACAAACTTTGTAACGTTAGCTCCCAGGCTACTAGCAATGTTCAGACTGTGTTAACAAGTGTTGCAAAAGTTGATGATGATGAAAAATGATTGATGCTGGCTAGCTAGTTTAGGTTGTGGATATAAATATGGATATGGATATTTGAAAGCAATTCATCATGGTCACTCGACTGTTTTCAGTTAACGTTCGGATAAGACTAGAACTTTCTTCCTTAGGTTGCTAGCTAGCTATGCTGCGGTTGCCCTCAGTCACAAGCACATAGTTCTCGTCGGTTTGCAGGTTCATAGGCCAAGGGCAACATCTGCTGGTGAAACTAATATGAAAAGAAACAATCTTACTGTTACGTAGATTTTCCCTCTTCGTATTTATTTCAAACTCTGTACACAATGTTTTTGTTCTCCCATATGAAACCTTTATTATTGTAAAATAGAGTGAATTTTAAATGTACCAGTGATTTACACGTAGGCCTACATAAACCTAATTTGTATATGCAGTTTTTTGTACTAAGTTCAAAACTGTATTTCAGTAGAATTCATATATATTTTGTCTTTTAATTCGGAATGTAGAGCCGTCTGCAGTCATTGCACAAATCTTTGTTTAATAATGGTTGTGGTATTTATTTATTAACCATTTTAAATAATGTATTTTTTTAACTTTAATGTTTGGTGTATTTGTTTCTGGGTGCGGGTGGGTGGGGGGGGGGGTGCTGAGAGGTGGTCTCGCCCGGGGCGTAAAACACTATAGAACCGCCACTGGAGAGCTGGCATCGTATTCAGTGGGGACCGGATGAAGCCAGATTTCCGATTTTTCAAATTGGTCACCAGGCTACTGCGCAAACTCGAGACCTAGCCTGGTGACATTGGCCAACGAACCCAAATACGATAAACTGACTAGTAGATGCTCAATCACAAATCAGACGGCATACGATAATTTTCTTAATGAATGTAATTTTACCATTATCATAAGTACAATCATGCTAACTTAAGTGGAGGGCTAATACTGTACTTAAGGACTTTATTCTTCTTCCTTGGTTGCAGGCAATCTTACAAGCTAGGATGTCGAGGGAGCTAGCTGGTGAATATGTACATTACATTACATTACATTTAGCAGACGCTTTTATCCAAAGCGACTTACAAAAAGCTGACAGAGGTGTAGAGGAACATAGAGTAAGCAGACTACCTTCATACATGCAGGGGGATGCATGTGCCTAAGTAAGTTTCCCAGAGCAGGGACACTACAGACATACATACTCCCCACACAGGGACAGAGTAAAAGAAAGTTTTTGTGATTGTTAGGAAGGGAATCAATCTTGGAAAAGAGAAGGGTTTTTACAAACTTTTTAAAGGTAGAAAGGGATGTTGCTGTTCTTGTAGCAACTGGTACATTGTTCCACCATTTGGGGACATCAACAGAGGGAAGCTTAGAGTGACCTCACTCGAGGGTACAGCCAGACCGTTTGATCCGTATTAGCGGGTCATAATGCTCTGGACGGGACGTGAGCCTTTAGTAAGACATTGAGATAGGTGGGTGCAGATCCTGAAATGACTTTGTAGGCTAGCCTTGTGTTGAATTCTGGCACCTACTGGTAGCCAGTGCAGATCGCTGAAGAGAGGAGTGACGTGTCATTTTGGGTTGATTGAAAACCGCTGCTGCATTCTGCACCATTTGCAATGGTTTGATCGCACAAGCAGGTAGGCCGGCTAGGAGGGAGTTGCAGTCATCTCCCTAGCTTAGCCATATTTCTTTGGTCTTCACTTGCATCGAATGGTAAAGAACCATAAAGATAACGATCCCTCTTACAAAAAATACCAACTCAATGCTACATTTTTGCAAAATGTTGCTGGAAATGTTTCCCCTACATGAACAGAAAACTAAACGGGCATGAGTAAGTCTATGGCTTGTTATTCAAACAGTACAGTAAATTTTCTCCTGTGCGACAGAAAGTCACTAATTTGTGACGTCGTTTTTAGCATAATAAAAAAAAAACATTCTTATAGGCAATGACATGACAGATTTATGATCGAAGCAAATATGTTTTACTGTGGTTTCTCTGGTGTCCAATAATACCAAAATTAAGGTTTTGAGTGCTGTAAAGTAATTTGGTGTCAAAATGACGCTAAAATGAATGAAAGTTAATGGAATGCCAAAGGCTACTGGGCCCTCTCTGGGTTTTTTCGCCCCATTGGTGTTTCAACTTCTGCGTCTGTTCCTGTCCCCTTGCTTATAACAAACTAACTATGTTCTCCTCCTGTTCCCACATCTCCCCTCACTTCCTGTCCTTTGACCTCTACTCTACTTTGTTTATTCTCCAATTATACAGTAATACAATTAATCTACAACACTTTTGTGTCGTATATTACTTACATATTACATAGCACACTTCAATATATATTTTTAAACAACAAAACCTAAAATCATAACAACAACAACACCTCACATAATATGAACCTTTTTAACCATTACCCAAAATGCATCTCACATAAAAGTCAAGTCAAGTCAAGTCAAATTTATTTGTATAGCGCATTTCATACACAAAGGCAGTTCAATGTGCTTAACAAAAATAAAAGCAAAGGACAATATAAAAGCATAAAAGATAAAAGATAAAATAACTTTAAAATATGTGTAAGAAGTAAAAGACAGAGTAAATCAGAAAGCAACAGTTGAACATAAAAGATAAAAAATAAATTCATTAAAAAGTGAATCATCAGCAAAAAGCATCTGAAAACAGTTTGGTCTTAAGTCTAGATTTGAAACTTCCAACAGTAGGAGCAGTTTTGGTGTCTTCTGGAAGCTGGTTCCAAAGCTGAACTGCATAGCAACTGAAAGCTGCTTCACCACATTTTGTTGTGACAGCAGGTTTTACCAACAGATGTTTCTGCTGTGATCTTAAATACCTAGTTGGTTCATATAGCAAGAACATATCCAACAAATATTTTGGTCCCAACCCATTTAGTGTTTTAAACACAAGAAGCAATGCCTTAAAGTCAATTCTATAACTTACTGGGAGCCAGTGCAGGGACCTTAAAATTGGAGTAATGTGTTCAGTTCTTCTTGCTTTTGTAAGAACCCTTGCTGCTGCATTTTGGACCAGTTGAAGCTGTTTAATGGTCTTTTTACATTACATTACATTACATTACATTGCATTTGGCAGACGCGTCTTGCCAAATGCAATGTAATGTAATGTAATGTAATGTAAAAAGACCATTAAACAGCTTCAACTGGTCCAAAGGCCTGTGAAAAGGCCATTGCAGTAATCTACCCTGCTGGAAATAAAGGCATGTACACGTTTTTCTAGATCTTGTTTTGACATAAAACCTCTAAATTTGGCAATGTTTTTTAGGTGATAAAATGCATGATTTAGTGATTGCTTTCATGTGACTGTTGAAAGTTAGTTCACTGTCAATAAAGACACCAAGGTTTTTAACAGTATCTTTTGCTTTAAGCCCTTTAGTCTCAAGAGCAGTGGCAATCCTAAGTCTTTCTTTCTTTTTCCCAAATATAATGACTTCAGTTTTGTCTGCGTTCAGCTGAAGAAAATTGTTGGACATCCAGTTGTTTATTTGGTCAATACACCTGTAGAGAGACTCAAGCGGGGCATAGTCATCAGGTGATAGAGCTAAGTAGATTTGAGTGTCATCCGCATAGCTATGATAATTAATTGAGTTGTTCTTAATGATTTGTCCAAGTGGGAGCATATAGAGATTGAATAGTAATGGACCAAGGATTGACCCCTGAGGGACACCACAGGTCAAGGACACAGGTGCTGATATATGCAAGTTGCAAGTATGATTTCAACCAATTTAAAACTTAACCAGTGAATCCTACCCAATGTTCGAGTCAATGTAGTAGTATGGAGTGATCAACAGTGTCAAAAGCAGCACTAAGATCCAGTAGAACCAAGACAGATGTTTTGCCAGCATCAGAGTTCAGACGTATGTCATTTATAACTTTAATCAGAGCTGTTTCAGTGCTGTGATTGGCACGGAAACCTGACTGAAACTTATCGAAGCAATTATTTGATGTCAGAAAGGCAGTTAATTGATTAAAGACTATTTTTTCAATTATTTTCCCGATAAATGGTAAATTGGATATGGGCCTGTAGTTGTTAAGCACTGAAACATCAAGGTTATTCTTTTTGAGTAAAGGTTTTGCAACTGCTTTTTTCAAAGAGGAAGGAAAAATGCCAGTCTGTAGTGATGTATTTATAATCTGAAGTACATCTGTTGATACTAGGTGAAGAACAGATTTGAAAAAGATTGTTGGCAAGATGTCTAGTTCAGATGTGGATGAACTGAGATTTTGTACAGTTTTTGCAAGAATATCATAATTAATTAAGCTAAATGTTGCCATTGAGCTAAGGTCCCCTCTCACTGGAGCCAATGGTTCCAGATTTTGGGCTATTTGCAATTGAGAAGCTATATTTAGTCGTATTTTATCAATTTTGCCTTTGAAAAAAGATGCAAAGTCGTTGCATTTATTAACTGAGAGAAACTCAGGAGGCAACTGTGATGATGGGTTTGTTAACGTCTCAACAGTAGAAAATAGCACACGGGCATTGTTGACATTGCTGTTTATGATATTAGAGAAGTAAGACTGTCTTGCTTTAGAAATTTCCGAATTGTATTTACGGAGCATCTCTTTATGGATTTGATAGTGGATCTGAAGATTAGAATGACGCCATTTTCTTTCGGTCTTTCTATACTCTCTCTTTAGCAGTTTAACCATTGGATTCAGTTTCCAGGGATTTTTTTGCTTGTTGGTGACTCTTTTGAGTTTTAAAGGAGCAATACTATCCATAATATGTGTCATGTTTGAAGTAAAATTTGTCATTAATTCATCTGCGCAGTCTGATGATTGACTTAGGGGCTGTGGGAGTGCCTGCTCAAAAAGAAGACAGTGTCATTGTTTATGACTCTCCTTCTTACAGTCATAGACTGCTTCTGAATGTGAGGGGACATAGAAACATCAAAGAAAACACAGAAATGATCAGATAAAGCCACGTCTATAACAGTTGTAGAGACATTAAGACCCTTTGTGATGACAAGGTCAAGGGTATGGCCAAGAGAGTGTGTTGGTCCCTGTACATGCTGTGTTAGGTTGAATGTATCGATCAGTGTGAGTAACTCATTGGCAGAGGTGTTTTCTACATTATCTACATGCAAGTTAAAATCCCCTGATATAATAAGACTGTCAAATTCCAAACAAATGTTCGATAACAGTTCTGCAAACTCCTCCAGAAAAAGTGTTGCTGATAGTCTTGGTGGTCTGTAGATAGTCAGTAGTAACATACTGGGAGAACACTTAATGAGTGCACTTAAGTACTCAAAGGATGTAAAGTTGCCAAATGTTGTTTGTTTGCACTGAAAAGATGCTTTGAATATGTTTGCTATTCCTCCTCCCCGTCTATTATCTCTTGTGACACTCATGAAATCAAAATTTGGGGGAGCCGATTCGATAAGGGTAGTAAAGCTGTTTGCTTGTTCAAGCCAGGTTTCAGTAAGAAGTAAAAAATCAAGTTTGTGTGAGCAAATAAAATCATGAATTAAAAATGACTTGTTAGCGAGTGATCTGATATTCAGAAGAGCTAGTTTTACAGTGAGCTTAGGGGTCATATCCACTGATGTGTTCTGAGGTTGTTTTGGAACAGGCAGGAGATTAGACTGGTTTACCCCATTCACAGGATGCACACGAATTCTTCTTCTTCTTGTAAGCACAGGAATACAGAATGGCCTTGGAATCCTGGGTCCCAGCTTGTTTTCAAAACTACCCTTAATGCAGGGACCCACAGCATATCAGACAGTACACTCATAGAAGTAGAGGTCGTCCCTACTGCCACTGTTAGTGCACTGAATCTGTCCACATTCCAAGCCGTTAGCTTGATCAGGGGATCTTTCTGCCGGCAGAGGGGGTGGTGGTGCCCTGCGCTTTTTGGGTGCTGTAATGTATGGGTATGCAGTTGATGGTTGTGGGCTCACGAAGGCCTGTCTATAAGGATTTTCTGCTTGTTTTGAGTGTCTCGGGCTGGAGAAACTCAGTCTAGCTATTGGCAGCAGTCTCCGCATACTTGCAGGGAACTGCAGGCAGGGTGGTGATGGAGATGGTATAAAATCAGGGGTTTCTGGTGAAACAGTGGTAGTTATCATTTTGTCAGTCATGCTGGGTGGTGAAGATGTTCCTGTGTTATCTGGTGCTGTGTGCTCATAGTCTCCATTTGATGGCTGAGGTCTGGGGCAGCCTGACGCAGATAGTTGGTAGTGAGTCGCTCCAGTAGTGTCCTTGTCATCATGCACCCGCAGTGGCAAGGAGCTGGATGGTGGTGCGTTAGAGGTTCCTGGAACTGTATCAGATGCAGTTGCGACTGCCAGAGGCATATCCAAGGTCTCAGCAGAGGAGATGATTGGGCCTTTCTCTTTTCCCGCTTGTGAGGGCCATTGTTTTGGCTCACCAGAATGTTTGTTGATGTATATGACCGTTTCAGTAAAAGAAATTAATAGGCGCATTTGACTTGATGTAAACGTTTGCAGGCTTTTCCAGGCGTTTGCAGTCAGTGATGCATTGTGGGATGAAAATGTTGCATGACAGAAAGGTGTGAGGATGTCACCAAAATGCGACAATGTCATATGACCTAAAAACTTGCGGGAGTAAGACGCATGTATACACATGTAGACAAATCATGCAAGCGCTTGTAGTTGCTTCCACACATTTACAAGCATCTAACTAACGCCTCCGTGGTGACGCAACTTTGCCATTATTGGTTTAAAGTTCATTGACGTCTGTGCACGTGTGTTGTGTAGCGATCTGGCACTGAACTTCTCATCTTATATGTACGTTATTTAAGTCCACTTTGAACACATATCTTTTCTCTCTCTTTTTAGCTTGTTCTGGGGCATTTATCTGATGCTGTCAAGCTCACTCTTTTATTTATTTATGTATTTGTTAATCTCGTTTTTATTTTATTGCTTTGTGTCAGTAGGCTATACCTATTAATGGTCTTTGCGTTATGGTTTTGCACTTTTTGCAGCACTTTGGGGCATCTCTGTTGTTTTGTTTAAGTGCTATTAAAAAAAAAGACTCGACTTGACTTGAAGTCTCCCTCCTTGTCCCCCGCACACAATACATGACCTCTCCATCATCTACTACGAAGATCAGGTGGTGCAAGCTCAGTCTTGTTGAAGACTTGTGTCCGACTTGACCGAAGCCTTTTAAACGCCCGCCCATGCTGTGACGCGCAGTTCTTGCGGACATATGTAGACAGACGCAGACAAATGCTGACAGATGGGTTTGTAAGTCAAACACGCTTACTGATAGGACTCCTTGCTGCAGAGACACTTGGACACACTCATTAATACACACACACACATAAACAAGTAAATACAATAAAAATACACACACACTTAAACAAGTAAATACAAATACAAATAAAAAAGATCACAGTCTTATTATGACCGAAAGCGGTCATTATAGTGTTGCCGAGACTTTTTTCCCTTTTTCGTTCCGATTTTCCGTCAACGATTGCCAGGGCACTGGAACTCTGGAGGACATGAATCTTTGTAGGCAAGTAGCCCTAGAAGTTTTTGAGCGAATAGAAGCTTTTGGCCCCCTTGGACCGAGAAGGTGGGAACTGCACAAAATATGTCATGCACGATCAGCACAAAGACCTCTAAAAGCACAGCACATGCCATAAAATTTGGTCCATAAGGGGCGCTGTAATTGTGCAAAATGTTGTTTTGCCTATTGTCTAGAGAACAGTAATGTTTACAAGCAGTTCTTTTTTGTCGTGAAATCTATTGACCCTCCTGCATTGAAAACACTGGTCGACACCCACTTCCAACAAAAAGAATTTCCGTGAAATTTTAACATCGCGAAAGCAAAACCAAACGAACTTGTCATAGGCCGTTCATGTGAATCTCACCAAATTTGGTATATGTCATCTACAGACAATGGTGACAAAAAGTTATCAAAGGATTTATCTTGAGATAAACCGTTTAAAAGTTACATGTCAATGAAAATTTCAAACATAGCTTAAAATTCTTCAAAAGTCCATATCTTGGCTTCTAATTGCTCCAATGTGGTGAAAATTGACATGCCAATTCTGAACAGCTTTCTTTTATGCTCATCAAATTTTGTGACATTTTGTCAAAGGGGACGATGTTTTTTCGTCGAAGTTAGGTGTCCAAAAACAGTTTTCTTTTAAAAACTTGTCAACAATTTTTTCCAAGACAACGATTTTATTTTAGTATGCTGATGCTACAGAGGTGTATCGACCCAGGCCATAAACATTAATTTGAAGCAAAGCACCACCTAGTGATATGGGTAAATTGGGATTTTGTATTGCCAATATCTTGGACCGAGAAGGTGGGAACTGCACAAAATATGTCATGCACAATCAGCACGAAGATCTCTAAAAGCATAGCACATGCCATAACATTTGGCGCATAGGGGGCGCTGTAATATTACAAAATGTCATTTTGCCTATTATCTAGAGAACGGTAAGGTTTACAATCAATTTTTTTTGTCATGACATCTATTGACCCTCACACATTGAAACACTGGTTGATGCCCACTTCTAACAAAAAGAATTTCCGTGAAATTTTATCATCACGAAAGCGAAACCAAACAAACTCGTCATAGGCCGTTCATGTGAATCTCACCAAATTTGGTATATGTCATCTACAGACAATGGTGACAAAAAGTTATCAAAGTATTTATCTTGAGATAAACCGTTTAAAAGTTTCATGTCAATGAAAATTTGAAACATAACTTAAAATTCTTCAAAATTCCATATCTTGACTTCTAATTGAAGTGATATAGTTAAATGCAAAATTGGGATTTTGCATTGCCAATATCTTGGACCAAGAACCTGGGAACTACACAAAATATACACAAAGACACAGAATGTCATTCATTCAGAACCCACATCCATGCCCACTTCCAGCAAATCATTTCCACACAAACTCTCCCCTCACAACACTGACCTACCACAAACTCACCATACCTACGGTTCCCCCACTTCAATACACTGCGGCGGTCATACCATGTACCGCTATGCGGTACATCTAGGTCACTTACAATTTTCAATTTTGCTTTTTTTACACAGAAACACACCTATTTTTTTACACAGAAACATACTGAGGCAGCGATTAGGGAGTTGGACTTGCAGCCAAAGGGTCACAGGTTAACAGCACTCTCCTCCATCCTCCCACTGAGATGCCCCACACACTGCTCCCCGGGCGCCGTTGTCATGGTTGCCCCCTACTCACATGTGATGGGTTAAATGCAGAAGTTAAATTTTATTGTGCGCACTCTGTGCTTGGGGTGTGCTGTGTGATCACAGTGTCAAATGGAGATGCCTTTTTCATTATCCCTTTGTAGGGAGCTGGCAGCAGCACACAGAGTGTATGTGTGCGTGTGTGTGTGTGTGTGTCTGCGTGTTAAATGCAGTTTAGTGATTCTTATATGAAATCTATGTGCATCTGTTATGTTGTGCATCTATGTATGCACACAAGTGGGTGTATGTTTATGTGTGTGTGTGTCAGAGAGAATGTGTGTGTGTGTATTGATGTGAACCTAAAAGATTATCTATGGTTTGTGCTGTCAGTAGGAGACACAGAAAAAAATCTGTATGCTGTTTGCTGTCTTTCTGTTTGCTGTTCTTGTTTGTTTGTGCCATTTTGTCTGCATCCTGTTTTTCCACAAGCTTTATTTTCTTCTCTCTTGCTGACTACCATCACGCCCACCCACCTCACCTTTGATCCTTTTTCACCTTTCACCTTTCACCTTACTGACCTTGTTGACCTCAGTCACCTCAGTCCATCCTCTCTGCCATGCCTGGCCCTCCCTTTCTCAGTGCAGGTGGGCGACCAGATTTTGGAGGTGAATGGCCGCAACTTCCTGAGTATCCCACACGACGAGGCTGTGCGCATCCTCAAGTCATCACGCCACCTGATGATGACAGTCAAGGATGTGGGTCGCCTGCCACACGCTCGCACTGTAGTGGGGGAGACCAAGTGGATCAGCAGCTCGCAAATCACCGAGAGCTCCACCACTGGCAGTGTGGCTGGGTAAGTGTGTGTTTGTGTGTTTATGTCTGTGAGAGAGAAAGAGAAAGAGAAAGAGAGACAGAAACACAGAGAGATATATGCTAATATGTATGTGTGTATGTGTGTGGGAGGCAGGTATTTCCATTATGTGTGTGCATTTGAGTGGCACAGAGACAAAGGGAAAACAATTAAAGGAAAGAGAGAGCTCGAGAGAGATTGACAGCATATATATGTGTGTGTGCTAGTATGTGTGAGTGAGACAAAAATGGACAGGGACAGGGAGAGATAAAGAGAAAAAAACAGACAGTGTTGTCTCTCTGTAGCCTGGCAAACCAGCCCCTCGTACTTCACTTTGTTTTGTACAGAGGCTCTGGAACTGCTGTATTGAGAAGCTCTTTTCTTCCTGGAAGTCTGGAAATTGAAAACGATTGGATCTGGCTTTACCCAAACATTAAGGCCTAATTGTGACATTTGCAATGCGCCGGACTGTGAAGGAAGTTGCATTGTGTTTTTTTTGGTGAGGATGGAAGACTGCACGCTTAATTGCTTTGAAATCAGGTTTTAAGATTTATTACAATAAATGGATTACAAATAACTCAGTTGAAAATAAATGAAATGAAATGAAAGAAACGAAGTAACAGAGCAAAGTCTTAAGTATAAGTCTATCTCTACTTTGACTCCTACGTTACTCTTCTGCCTCTTCCGTGAGGTTAAGGCAGGCTAAACTTTCCGGAAGATGTTGTTTCTCTGCTGGTAAATGTTGTGCCATGGTTTCCCCTACGCCAAGACAATAGTAAAATATATTACATAAATTAGTCTGTTGTGATGTGCTAATTATGAGGGGCCGGTCTAAGCCAGAAATGCCAGGACCGTTTTTTTGTCCCAGTCCAGCCCTGGTTTTAAATGCAAGAGATGTCAGTTTTATGTAAATCAATAGGGTCATGATGGAACTAATCAAAAGCATGGCCTATACCTTTAAAATAAGTGGGTCGTGAATGAGATCGGGTACATTTTTTAAATAATAACTTGAGGTCCGAGTTGCGCTTGGGTTGGTTGAAAATGTCAGGCCAGTGCAGGTGTTTTATAAGTGTACCCCCATTGACATGCATGCACGGATGTTGATATCTCTCTCCCTCTCTCTCTCTCTGCGTGTGAGCGAGAATGACAGAATCACGTTGGGAAAAAGAGGCGGAATCAATTTGTAGGGCTCGGTTTTCATTCTATAGGGCTGCGCCATAGAATAGT
The DNA here is from genome assembly GCA_030347295.1 of Setipinna tenuifilis. Taxonomy (NCBI): domain Eukaryota; kingdom Metazoa; phylum Chordata; class Actinopteri; order Clupeiformes; family Engraulidae; genus Setipinna; species Setipinna tenuifilis. Next base: position 31,839,294 of record CM059273.1, read on the forward strand.
TGGGAAACACTGTAAACATAGTATAGAACATTCCTAAAATAAATCTTAATTATTTACTAACAAAAATATTGTGGTAAAACATTTCAAACACATGGTACCATAGAGGACATATTATCCCCCTACTTTAAATCCAGCCATTGTCGTTGTTCTGCCGAGTGTTCCACACTGAAATGTACTTGTAAATGTCAGGTACAACACTATTTGACTGTACATTTTTACATTTTTTCCAGGTGTGTAGTTTAAATACCTTGTTTGATCAGTCGCCTCCTCTTTTTGGAGCAGCGAAGGCACCCATTGTGTTTCTAGCTTTTCTTCTTCTTCATATTTATCAGGGGTGTCAAACTCATTTCGGTTCAGAGGCCACATACAACCCATCTGATCTCAAGTGGGCCAATATAATTGCAAAAGGGATCATTATTAGATTATTACACATTTATTCACAGAGAGGCTAAATTTCAAATAAAATGCATTTCACTCTCAAACAACTTATACAGTTGACTGAACATATTTTTACATGCGACACTGAACCAACTCCCTACACTAAACACAAGTGGGAGCTATGAAGAAAGTAAACATCCTGCCTAAAATGTAAATGTGCAAAGTTATGAAAAATGAAATAAAACTGACAAACATAAAAATTATAGCAGTGCATGAGGAATACGATTAGGCTACATTAGATTTAGATTAAACTATTTTGTAGGCTAGGCCTACTGAAGCTGAGAATTATATACTGCACAATATTCATAGTCTTTTAAGACAAATCTTATTTTCAAAGAACTGCATTCTTATATTATATATTTTGAAAAAAAAAAAACTTAATTTGCGCAGGCCACAAATCTTGCTCAATCATTGCAAAATTTGACAGAGATGCTCTCCAGACCAAGCCTGACAAACTATATGTAGCAGTTGTTTGGTCAGTGAAAGCATTTGCATGTCACAACCAACCAACCATGGCGAAGCTGGTCATATCACAGGAAGGACTTCACATACCAAACTTGATAGAGGTACTTGCTAGAGGGCACTGTTATAGGAAAAATTATACAGGTTATGTTACGAGCAGATGCTTGGCCCCTTATCACTGCTTGCAGCTATATTGGCTGTCAGCCTACACAATGATAGGGAATATGCCGATGAAAGGCTTGGTTACGCTAGCTACTAAGCTAACTGTCTAGATCTTTAAAATCGATCTGAGATTCTGTTGTATTTTATTTTTTATTTTTTAATCTAGTAATGTTTTCATATTGTCACTGTTGTGTAATGTTATTGTTGAGAGCAGAGTTTATAAGTAAGTATTATATTTTAATGGTTTTATGACTGAAGGTTTGTGACTTATAAGCTATAAGTGCCTGTCATGGAAGGTTGGGTGCACACCCAACTGTCATGGAATGTTGGGTGCACACCCAACTGTCATGGAATGTTGGGTGCACACAGTAAATTGCATGTGAAGGAAGAAAAAACTTTTTTCCCATAGCCATCTCTGTATATATGTTATACTATGCATCGTAATTGTGCATTGTTATAAAGTACCTCTTGTTAAAGAGTAGCACACTCCCTACTTAAAGTTGGGTTATTGTGAATATATGTGACCTGTATCTTAATTTATACAATCTCATGAATGGAATATTAAGTAATTTATTACGCTGCTTTGTACAGGTTGTTTTTATGACACCTGAATCATTTGATGGTAAGACAGACCCTACTCAATCCCTGAACCTGTCATCTTGACCTCTGAAGATCCCTGCCCCAGACTTTTTAACCCCCTAGAACACTGGAGATGAAGATGAATAGATGGCCGCTAGGTTCAACTCAAAATGTTTCTTTAAATACATTTTAAGTTAATTGCACTGGAAACGGGAAAATGCGTCTTTCTGACTAGTGTAAATTTGAACCTTATAGCCTCTCTCTTTATATGGGCAAATGAGGACTAGGTCCACCCAGATATTTTCAACATTGCTGTAGGTTGCCACAATGCTACCGGGATGTCACAGGTACGTCTTGGCGACATTGGAAAGTTATGTTGCCGTTACATATCTGCAACTTTCACTTTGCTAGTTGCCACAACATCACCGCTAACGTAACGGCAATGTACTTTTGGTCAGTAAATTACGTTGCAGCTAGGTAACAGCAATGTCGCTGTGTTAGCAGGGAAGACTCTCATTTATTTCCTGAAATCCTATTACAAGTCACCATTTTAGGGTGGTTTTTATCAACATTTCTGCAACAGGTTCATGCACCCGGCCCCCTTCTAGCAGTACTGCGTTTCAACATTTGTGCCTATCAATGCGTCACTGTGGAGTCCGTACTCTGCAGGAGGGCACTGATGCTAGTTCCTTTTTGAGAAATAGACAGCAAATATATTTTCAAAATGTAAACCTGTAAAAATCTGCTGCATGAAGTAATTTCTAATTTAGATATTTTGCAATGCAGTTGGGGCAGATAATTGGTCAGTCGCAATATAGAAAAGCTCGCAATATAGAAAAGCTTGAGAAAGCTTAAATAGCTTTAAGGAAAAATGTGTGTTAACTTGGGATTCTGAAGTACAACACAAAATATGATCACACATCATGACTGAATCCAGCATCATCCTACCAGTATTCTCAGGTTCAGCTTGCTTATTAAGTCTTTTCAGAGCAGCCAGCTTGATCAACTTTTCTCTTTCTCTGTGTACTCACTTTTGTTGTCAGTGGTTTAGACATTAATGGTTGTGTGTTGAGTTATTTTGAGGGAACAGCAAATTTGCACTGTTATATAAGCTGTACACTGCCTACTTTACGTTGTTGCAAAGTCTTATATCTTCAAACTTCTCACATGGAAAGATATAATAAAAAATGTACAAAAATGTGAGGGGTGTACTCACTTTTGTGACCTACTGTACATTCAAATTATTACAGTATTTTAATTCCAGGGATTTGTCCAATGCATTTCCAAATAAAATAAGCTAGTTTCTGCTGTTTCATATTGGCTTATGATATTATTATCAAGCCTCGCCTTGGTTATGATTGCCATATGATTTTGGCAAACTTATGAAAAGCCTGAAAATAAAACAAAAAAAGTAGAATTCAATTTTAAAGCAATGTTCTTTTTAGATACACAGCCTAACTGACCAAACTATATAAAATAGTTATTGCATTTCCATACCACAGTATTAAGCTAAGCACCTGTAACATGGCCAATAATACACAATTCATGTACAGTGCCTGACAAAAGTCTTGTCGCTTATCCATTTTGTAGAAACAAAAGCTTATAACCTTACTTTTAATTAATCCATTGGTTTTAGAAATGTCTCATATGAAAGCTAAAACCCTCCTAAATTATGTTAATATACTGAAAATAAATTTGCTTTACTGAAGGAAGATTGATAATTTAATGAACACAGAAAGGTCAGATTTTGGCAAGACAAAGGGCTCTATTTTCACGATCATAAGCGCATTGTCTAAAGTCTGTCGCGCAAGTTGCTTTGGGGGCGTTCCCGACACAATTTGGTATTTTCACGGCGGAAAAAGTGAACATTGCACCAGGCGCATCGTTCAAAAGGGTTGGGTTAAGTTACATCATTAGTCATGGGTGTGTTTTGGGCGTAACATACAATTAACCAATGAGAATTTATACTCTCATTCCCTTTAAGAGCCAGCTGGCGCATTGTCCATAGCCTGTTGGTATTAGGATGGCGAATTTACCCGGACGGGAGAAGCTTTTCGGTGGAGGAGACCGATCTGCTCTTGCGTGAAGTAAAAGCGTGTGAGTAGTTAATATTCGGGGATGGAAAGAATCCCCCCAAACCTCCGCGGGTCATAGAAGTATGGGAGGAAATATCTTCAATAATTGTGTCCTCCTTTGGCAAAAAGGGAACTTTCGAACAGTGCCCAAAGCGGTACAACAACGTTAGAAGACGTGAAACAAAAGCTTTAAACTCAAAGGAAACATCAAAAATAAAAGGTGGAGGTCCATCAAACCATTAGTCCACTAGTTTTCTTTTTGATGATAAGTCCATTTCATTTCTTACAACTTGCCACGCTGTTTATTAAATAAACTGCAGAACATTGCAATCGCTGTTTATTTAAAATGACAAAAGAAACTGCAGAACATTGCTATAAACTGCACAACATTGCTATATTCTCATTATTTGTGCCTGTTTGCTTACTAAAACATAAAAATACATGGCAATACAGGCTATACATGTTGCAACTTTTCTGCCAGTTCAGCTCGCCTCTTTGGCGCAGCAGCAGGTACATCGGGCTTCACAAGTGAAGCGTTGTGCGCCTCTAAAATAGCTTTTCAACAATGCGCCAGTGACGAAAAAGGACCTTTTTATTAATAAAAAGCGCAAATTGTTTATGCATCCTCATAATAGCATCTGGTGCGCTTCGCACCAGACCACACCCCTTCTTTTCGCTGACCCGCCCGTCATGGCGCAATGTCATCTTCTATCTAGACAACGTGATTTTTTGCCTGAAAAAATGAACGTTGCGCTGGCACAGAATAGCAATGACAGCATGCGCATGTCGCGAATACACAATGCGCCGCTGCAAAATATGGCACAAAAGTTTTGTTGCCTACAGAAAATTGAACAAATAATTTACTTCAAATACAAAAATATGTTGCATAACATCAGTGAATCAAGTAATGGTGCTGTGAGGTTCATATTTAATATCTTGTATGACTTTCATGAGCTTGTAGGACTGCATCCATGTGGTTCGACAATGACTCGTACAATTTATTGATGAAGTCATCAGGAATAGCAAAGAAAGCAGTCTTACATGCCTCCCAGAGTCCATAAAGATCCTTTGGTTTTGCCTTCCATGCTTCGTCTTTCATTCTACCCCAGACATGCTCAATGATATTCATGTCTGGTAACTGGGCTGGCCAGTCCTGGAGCACCTTGATCTTCTTTGCCTTGAGGAACTTTGATGTAGAGATGGAAGTATGCGATGGAGCACCATCCTGCTGCAAAATTTGTGGTTGGGAATGTAAGAGGTTGCTAATACTTCTTGATATTTTAGGCTATTGATATTGCCTTCTACCCTGCAAATGCCTTAGACCCCCATACTGAATGTAACCCCAGACCATGATTTTTCCACCACCAAACTTAACTGTTTTCTGTGTGAATCTTGGATCCACGCGGGCTCCAGTAGGTCTCCTGCAATATTTGCGGTGGCTGTGATGTAATTCAACCGAAGATTTATCTGAGAAATCTTCTGCCACTTTTCCAGCATCCATCCTTTTAGCAGGCTGTGGGCCTTGCCAAATGTTTTTTAATTGCCTTTTGTTTAGTTCTGGTTTCTGTGCACTGATTCGACCATGGAGGACATTTCGAGACAGAATTCTACTAACTGTTCTGGTTGACACGGATTTGAGGTGGCCAGGCCTGGTGGAGCTCTGCTGCAGTGAAAAAAGGGGCTGGCCTTGGAACACACAGTCCTCCCGAGCAGTTGTCTAGCAGGGTCTGCCGGACCTGGGCTTGTCAAAAACATCTCCTGTCTATGCAGATCTTTTTCTTATTCTTTGTACTTGACACTGAGACACATTGAAGGTGTCAGCCACCTCAGCAGTGGATCTGGTCTTCACCCTCTTGATAATTAATGCTTTGGTCTCAGGGTGCATCTTAGGCATGTTGTCAGAGGGCAAGTTGGAGTTGATGTGAAGGTCTGGTATGCTGGGGTTCTTTTTATACACATCCACTAATTGATTGATCAATAACTGATCACAGGCGAGGCTGTAATCTAGGACTGGGTGCATCATATGACAAAGCGACAAGACTTTTGTCTTGGCAAAATCTGACTTTTCTGTGTTCATTAAATGATCAATCTTTCTTCAGTGAAGCAAATTTATTTTAGTATATTGAGCATAATTTGGGAGGGTTTTAGCTTTCATATGAGACATTTCTACAACCAATGTATTAATTAAAAGTCAAGTTATAAGCTTTTGTTTCTACAAAATGGATAAGCGACAAGACTTTTGTCAGGCACTGTAGACATGACAACAACCAAAAACCAGGATAAGTACAGCTACTAGAAAACAAACTAAAAAGTAGGCTACTTTACCATTGCCAAACTTGTTAAAACACATATTTTAGCCCTACTGTCATAAACAAGAGCCTAAACCATTAAAAAAATTATAAATAGTTTTTATGGGCCATATATTACAACATTTTAGCATAAGTAAGTCTATTATTGGCCAGATGGTCAAATCAGTTTAAAATAAACGTTATAAGGTCAATTACTCAAACCAAAAGTTTGTGGGAGCGGAATTGTCTATTTTCACTGATAACTTCTTTTTCACCAAGTGAAGCATTATTTTAAGTGGAACAGCAGGGAAGTGGCTGATAATAGGCAATATGCCAATAATGGGATCTCTTCCACTAGCTATTGGCACGTACACTACCGGTCAAAAGTTTTAGAACACCACACTTTTTCCAGTTTTTTACTAAAAATCATTCAGTTTATTGTGTCATTGCACTCTAAAAATGAAAGCAAAGAACAAATACCCAATTTAGGTTGAAAAAAAATCATGCAATCAATTTATAAACCAAAATGTATTTAAAACTTTTGACTTATCAAAGGCGCCACCTTTGGCAGATATAACAGCTGAGCATACTCGTGGCATTCTTTCTACAAGAGAAATCAAATCATATTCAGAAAGTTATTCCCAAGTTTGTTGCAGAAGTTCCCATAAATGTGTGGCACTTGTAGGTTGCTTGGCTTTCACTTTTCTGTCCAGTTCATCCCAGTTCTTTTTTCCTGAAGTAGTTTTGGCATAGTTTGGACTAGTGTTTTGGGTCATTATCTTGCTGTAGGATGAACCTCTGACCAACAGGGCCATACCAGAGGGTATTGCATGGCATTGCAGAATGCTGTAGTAGCCATGTCACCGACCCTGGATCCAGCAAAACAGCCCCAGACACTGTGGAACCATCCTCTTTCCTACTTGATAGCGTACAGAGGTCCTGCGTGATGAACCAAAAATTAGAAATTTTGATTCATCAGTTCATAATACTTTCTTCCAGGCTTCAGTAGTCCAATGGCTGTGTTCCATGGCCCAGGAGAGCCTCTTTGTCTTATTCTGATGTCTTAACAATGGCTTTCTTGCTGCAAATCGTCCTGTCAAACCTGCAGCTCGAAGTCTTCTCTTCACAGTTGAAACTGAAACTTGCTTACTACGACCATTATTAAGCTGTGAAGCTTGAAGTTGTTGTCCTGTAAGCTGCCTATCACATAAGCTGTTAACTCTTAGGGCTCTATTTTCACGATCACATGCGCATTGTCTAAAGTCTGTCGCGCAAGTTGCTTTGGGGGCGTTCCCGACACAATTTGGTATTTTCACGCCAGGCGCATCGTTAAAAAGGGTTGGGTTGAGTTACTTCATTAGTCATAGGTGTGTTTTGGGCGTAACATACAATTAACCAATGAGAATTTATACTCTCATTCCCTTTAAGAGCCAGCGGGCGCATTGTCCATAGCCTGTTGCTATTACGATGGTGGATTTACCTGGATGGGAGGAGCTTTTCGGTGGAGGAGACCGATCTGCTCGTGCGTGAAGTAAAAGCGCTTGAGTAGTTAATATTCGGGGATGGAAAGAAAACCCCCAAACCTCCGTGGGTCATAGAAGTATGGGAGGAAATATCTTCAATAATTGTGTCCTCCTTTGTCAAGAAGAGAACTTTCGAACAGTGCCCAAAGTGATACAACAACGTTAGAAGACGTGAAACAAAAGCTTTAAACTCAAAGGAAACATCAAAAATAAAAGGTGGAGGTCCATCAAACCATTAGTCCACTAGTTTTCTTTTTGATGATCAGTAGCGGTGTTAGGCAAGGGGTGTGTGTGTGGAGAGGTGGTCTCGCCCGGGGCGTAAAACACTATAGAACCGCCACTGTTGATGATTAGTCAATTTAATTTCTTACAACTTGCCACGCTGTTTATTAAATAAACTGCAGAACATTGCAATCGCTGTTTATTTAAAACGACAAAAGAAACTGCAGAACATTGCTATAAACTGCAAAACATTGCTATACTCTTATTATTTGTGCCCGTTTGCTTACTAAAACATAAAAATACATGGCTATACACAGGCTATACATAGGCTATACATGTTGCAACTTTTCTGCCAGTTCAGTTCGCCTCTCTGGCGCAGCAGCAGGTACATCGGGGTTCAACGCGTTGTGTGCCGAAAGCGGTACAACAACGTTAGAAGACGGGAAACAAAAGCCTTAAACTCAAAGGAAACATCAAAAATAAACGGAAGGTATAGGTCCATCAAACCATTAGTCCACTAGTTTTCTTTTTGATGATTTGTCCATATTATTTCTTACAACTTGCCACGCTGTTTATTTAAAATGACAAAAGAAATCGTAAATAAACTGCAGAGCATTGCAATCGCTGTTTATTTAAAATGACAAAAAAAATTGTAAATAAACTGGAGAACATTGCTATAAACTGCACAACATTGCTATATTCTCATTATTTGTGCCTGTTTGCTAACTAAAACATAAAAGTACATGGCTATACAGGCAATACATGTTGCAACTTTGCGCAGCAGCAGGTACATCGGGGTTCAAAGTGTTGTGCGCCTCTAAAATAGCTTTTCAACAATGCGCCAGTGACGAAAAAGGATCAAAAGCGCAAATGGTTTATGCATCCTCATAATAGCATCTGGTGCGCTTTCCGCCAGACCACACCTCTTCTTTTTGCTGACCTGCCAGTCACGGCACAATGTCATCTGCTATCTAGACAACATGATTTTTTGCCTGAAAAAATGAACGTTGCGCTGGCACAGAATAGCAATGACAGCATGCGCATGTCGCGAATACACAATGCGCCGCGGCAAAATAGGGCCCTTAGAAACATGTTCTCTGGTTAAGTTATGACTTGGGGTCTGCCAGACCACTTCCAGACAGAGTTTCCCCCAGTTTCTGAGTGATATTTCATGGTGAAGAAAGCTGTACTTACTGACACCTTGACTTTCTTTGCAATTTCCCTGTAGGAAAGACCAACACTTTTAAGTCTTATGATGGTCTGTCTCTCTCCCAGTGTTATTTGCCTTTTCCTTTCCAGTTTTGTAGCATTACACTACTTTCTGCAGTACAATACTGTTCACCTGATGCTCCTGAGTGTCTGGTACCACAGTGTGTTTCAACACTGCTTTTATACCAACATTGGGTGTTGTAAGTAATCAAGAAAAGTTGGAACCTTCATTGTTGCTGATTAGGTGACCCACTTCATGGTCCCTGAAAAAGGCCTTTTTGTATAATTCTAAAATGTACACTATTTTTCGGTTTCGGGTAACCAAATCTTTTTTTTTCTTGAAGTCAAAAAAGCTTCAATTGTCTTTTGTCTTGCTCGCTGCACTGGCCGCAGCCATGACAACACCAGGCTGAAAGGATTCACAACGCTAGTTGCTACAATGTTGGAGATAACATGACTAACGACATAACTACAATGTTGGACATAACACGAGTGAACAAGGCTGCTACGCAGGTAAGATGCACAACAGCAAATTACAGCACTGTACACATAGGCCTACAGTGCATACAGACGACACGTAGAGGAGACAGAAATGTTCACGTCTAATTTTCAGTTATCCCACATCACAAAACTAATGAAAATCTCACAAGTCACTCAGTGCAAATATATTTATGTAGGCCTCCTCCTTTGACCTCATATCACCCACTTAAACAGTAAGGTAGCCTATACAAACAACATAATACTCTGGCACATCTTCTACGGCTCTGCACTAGTACTTCTCAAACAGATTGAAGGACCCTCACCAAACCCAACACAGTTAAGCGTAAATGAACTGATTAGCCATTAAAATTATGAGGTCAAAGGTCATGAGGCTATAGGTGGCTGATACAAGATACAAGATATTTTATTGTCATGTGTACATGAATTCTAGAATTCATGTGCAATGAAAAAACTTCCCTGCTCAGAGAGTCCCAAAAAAAGTGAAAGTAAAAAGGCAAAAGTAAAAGTAAGGAAAAAATATATATTAAAAAACTTTAAAAAGCTGCATTTTTAAAAGGCAGGCTGGAGAAAAGATAAGATGAGTGAGAGATTGGGTTCCTTCCTATGGTGGTTTGGACTTCAGCAGCCTGATGGACTGAGGAAAGAAGCTGTCCCTCAGCCGACTGGTGTGGGCGCGTATGGACCTGATGGGCGGGCAGATGGTAGTAGGGTGAAGTGTGTGTAGCTGGGGTGGTGTGGATCCATAATTATTTGTTTGGCCTTCCTTATACACCGTTGATTGTAAAGATCCAGGATATTGGGCAGTTCAGATTTGATTACCCGTTGAGCAGATCTGATGACTCGCCGGAGGTCTCTTCTGTCTTGGGCAGTGGTGTTGCCATACCAGGCTGTAAAGTTACCAGTTATGATGCTTTCTATTGTACAGCGGTAGAAGTTGGCCAGTATCCTGCTCTCCATACCATAACTGTGCTGCCGCCTCAGAAAAAACAGTAGTTGTCTAGCCGTCTTAGTGATGCAGTTGATGTGATGAGACCAGCTTAGATCTTCATCGATGTTGACTCCAAGGAATTTAAAACTCTTAACCCTCTCCACTGCAGTATCAGCGATGTAAATTGGCTGGTGTGACTTTTGTTGGGTCCTTCGGAAGTCCACAATCAACTCCTTTGTTTTGTTGACATTCAGGAGTAGGCTGTTATCCACACACCAGGTTGACAATGCGGCCACCTCAGCCCTGTAGGCAGACTCATCTCCATTTGTGATGCAGCCAATAACCATGGTGTCATCAGCAAACTTAATGATGTTATTGGAATTGTGGTTGGCTGTGCAGTCATGTGTGAAGAGGGAATAGAGTAGAGGGCTGAGCACACATCCCTGGGGCGTGCCGGTGCTGAGGCATAGTGTGATGGAGGTGAACTTGCCCAGTCGTACTGCTTGAGGCCTATCGGTGAGGAAGTTTAGAATCCAGCTGCAGAGTGAAGGATTTAGGTTTAGAGATTGCAACTTTAACACTAGCCTGGATGGGATAATTGTGTTGAAGGCAGAGCTGTAGTCGATAAAGAGCATCCTCACATAGTTGTGGCTGTGGTCAAGATGAGTAAGAGCGGTGTTTAGTGCAAGGGCAATGGTGTCATCAGTTGATCTGTTTGACATGTAGGCGAACTGAAGTGGGTCAAGTGCAGCAGGTAGAGAAGATGTGATATGCACCTTAATTAGCCTCTCAAAGCACTTCATGGCTACAGGTGTAGGAGCTACTGGTCGGTAATCATTTAGACAACTCACTGTAGATTTTTTAGGGACTGGGATGATGGTAGTTCTTTTGAAGCATGCAGGGACAACAGACTGCTGTAAGGAGAGGTTAAAAATATCTGTGAAGACATTAGCTAATTCAGATGCGCAGACTTTGAGCACACGACCTGGGATTATATCAGGTCCAGGAGCCTTGTGAACATTCACTTTCCTGAAAGATGTGTAAACGTCTGTCACAGATAGCTGGATGGGGCAGCAATCACTCTCTAGCAGAACTTCAGACTTGATGTTGGACTCAAACCGGGCATAGAAGGAGTTCAGCTCCTCAGTGAGAGAAGCAGAGCCTTGATCTAAACAGGTGTTTCTATCTTTGTTGTCAGCGATGATCCTTAATCCCTTCCACATATTCCTGCTATCTGCGTCCCTGTAATAGTTTTCTAGGCTGAGGCATAGAACTGACATGAAAAATATTAAGACATTTATTAAAGCAAAACAAACTTTATTTTCTGTATAACAAAATAGTACTTTAGTATTTTATGTCACGACTCTCTGTCTGAGCCCTGCTTCGTTCACGCTCTCCCTGACACTTCCCTCATTATCGTAGTTAATCACGCACTTGTTTCCTTGTTTCCCCGACACGGCTCTCATTATCAATCCTCGTTTCGCACTCGTTTCCTTGTTTCCATGCACTCATCCTATTATCCCCCTCACCTGTGTCCGTGTCTCGTGTAACGCACTTCACCTGCCATTCCTCATTTAAGCCTTCATTCAATTATCACAATCAGCTGCACGGCACCACTATTTATACCCTCTGTTTTCAGTTCTCCCCTGTCAGTCCGTCGCTTCACAAAGGTTTGTTCTCCGCGTTTAGCCTGACTCTTTGACTCTCGTGTTCCCTGTATTCCTAGTCGTGTCCCAGTCCTTGTTTTTCCTTGTTCGGTCTTGCCTTGGTTTTTGTCTCTTGCCTGTGCACTCAGTTTTCCCCAGTTTCAGTTTTTCTGCCTGGGTTTTTGTTTCGTTCGTGCAGTTCCGTTTTTCGTGTTTTTGTCCGTGCTTGTTTTTCCGTTCTCTCTGTCTGCATCTCTCCAGTTCCCCTGTACTCCTCCTGACCTCCCCTGGCTCTGACCCGGACCGGCTATCGACCACGCTCTGGCTCTGACCCGGACCGGCTACCGACCACGCTTCGCCTGCCACCCCGATTCTGTTCGCCCCGACGACTCAGCCGTCGCAGCTCAGGCGGTAGAGCTGCCGCCTACCAACCCCGGAGTCGCGGGTTCAAGCCCCGCTCAGCTCTCCAGTGCCGACTCTCCCCGGGTCCGCGGATTACCTCCGCCACCTCCTGCACTGCATCCCAGCGCTCCCGCACCACAACTGCCGCGGCATACCATCCCTGGGATCGTGGGTTCGAGCCCCGCTCAACCCACTTTGACAAAGCCCCTCTGGGGCCCTGGACTACTCTCCCATTCCCCCCAACCCTCAATAAAACTCTCTTTGTTGGCACTTGCACTTCGGGTCCGCCTCCCTTGTTCTGTTCTGGTTCCAGCCCTAGACCTGACAGAACGGACTGACCATAATGAACCCGAGCAATGTGCCAACGGACCCAGGCTCCCAGCCCGAGGCTCCTCTCCCCTCGGCCATGGACTGGCTGAAAGAGTCGGTCAGGATGCACCGACAGATCGCCAGTGACGTCTCCGCCCTGTCTGGAGCCACCACCCAGCTGGTCGCCGGGGTCGAGGCGCTGCGCCAGCACGGCGTTACCGCCGCTCCAGTCGCCCCTGTGGCGTCTCTTCCCCCAGTGTACAGCGGTCCGGAACCTAGGATTGGCGACCCCGAGCGGTTCGGTGGCAGCTCCGAGGAGGTCGAGGCCTTCATCACCAACTGCCAGCTGACCTTCGACCTCCAGCCCCGGAACTTTGCCACCGAGGCCGCCCGGGTCGCTTACACCATCAACCTCCTGACAGGGAGGGCTCGTTTGTGGGGGACCTCAGAGTACCAGCGGCGCACCTCGGCGTGCTCCAGTTTCACGCTCTTCGCCGCAGAGTTGAGGAAGGTCTTCGGGCTGGGGTCTGCCTCCTCGGAGGCCTCCCGGGACCTCCTCAGTATCCGCCAGGGCCGACGCTCTGTGGCGGACTACGCCATAGACTTTCGGACTTTGGCCAATTTCAGCTCCTGGAACGCCGAGGCCCTGGTGGAGGTCTACCTCCATAGCCTGGCAGACTATATAAAGGACGAACTGGTTTCCCACGACACACCCGTCTCCTTGGACGACGCCATAGCCCTGACGAACCGCATAGATAGGCGGGTACAGGCCCGCCGCCGCGAAAGGGGCCGCGGCCCTCCTGCAGCCCTCCGACCTGCCAATAGAGGCCCCTCTCCCCCGGGCCCCGCCCGGAGGCCCGGATCTCCTGAGCCCATGGAACTGGGCCGCTCATCCCTCACGGCCGCAGAGCGTCAGCACCGCCTGTCGGGGGGCCTGTGCCTCTATTGTGGGGGCGAAGGACATTTTGCCCTTGGCTGTCCGCTAAAAGGGCGAGCTCACCGGAGGTAGGAGGCATCCGGTTGAGCTCGGCCACCACCCACGCCTCCAAGACGGGCCAGCCTCCCCTGCAGGCCACCCTGAGGCTCTCGTCCCAAACCCTTGCCCTGCCTGTCCTGATAGACTCTGGTGCTGATGCCAACATCATGGACGCTGCCTTCGCCCGCCACCAGGGGGTGCAGTTGTCCGCCCTACCGTCCCCCGTGCCGGCCCGGGCCCTGGACGGCCATCTGCTGGGGCAAGTATCTCACGTCACCGAACCCCTGGAACTGCGGCTCTCGGGCAACCACCTGGAGCGTGTCCGGTTCCACCTCTTGTCATCCCCGGGGCATCCCATCATCCTCGGCCTGCCGTGGCTTCGACGGCACAACCCCCGCATTGACTGGCGCAGTGGGGGGATTCTGGAGTGGGGAGTCGAGTGCCACCAGTCCTGTTTGCAGTCTGCTTCCGTCCCTGCCCCTAGTCCTGGTCCTATCTTGGCCCCTGATCTGTCCCATGTCCCGTCCTGCTATCACGACCTCGCTGAGGTCTTCTGTAAGGCCAAAGCCACGTCCCTACCCCCTCACCGTCCCTACGACTGTGCCATTGACCTAGTCCCGGGTTCCACTCCTCCGCGCGGTCGCCTCTACTCTCTCTCGGGTCCTGAGAGGCGGGCCATGGAGGAGTACATCTCGGACTCTTTGGCTGCTGGCATCATCCGCCCCTCCTCGTCCCCCGCCGGAGCGGGGTTCTTCTTCGTCGGCAAGAAGGACGGATCGCTCCGGCCCTGCATTGACTACCGCGGCCTCAACGATATCACTGTTAAGAACCGGTACCCTCTGCCCCTTCTGTCCACTGCTTTCGAGCTGCTCCAGGGGGCCACGGTATTCTCCAAGCTGGACCTGCGCAACGCCTACCACCTTGTGCGCATCCGGGAGGGGGATGAATGGAAGACGGCATTCAACACTCCCACCGGGCATTACGAGTATCTCGTGATGCCCTTTGGCCTTACCAACGCTCCTGCCGTCTTCCAAGGACTGGTCAATGACGTGCTGCGGGACATGCTGGACCGGTTCGTGTTCGTCTACCTCGACGACATCCTGATCTTCTCCCGGTCCCTCGAGGAACACAGGCAGCACGTCAGGCTAGTCCTTCACCGCCTCCTGGAGAACTCCCTGTTCGTCAAGGCTGAAAAGTGCGAGTTCCACGTCAAGACCGTGGCCTTCCTGGGGTACGTGGTGGCAGAGGGAACCATTGCCATGGACCCAGCTAAAGTGTCGGCGGTCACGGCCTGGCCCGCGCCCCAGAACCGCAAGCAACTGCAGCAGTTTCTGGGGTTCGCTAACTTCTATAGAAGATTCATCAGGAACTATAGCACTATTGCTGCCCCCCTCACGGCCCTGACCAGTACCAAGACCCAGTTCTCCTGGACCTTGGCCGCCGACACTGCCTTCACTGCCCTTAAGTCCCGGTTCACTTCTGCCCCCGTCCTCCAGGTTCCTGTCCCTGCCCGCCAATTTATCGTTGAGGTCGATGCTTCGGATGTCGGGGTCGGGGCGGTCCTGTCCCAACGAGCGGCGGAGGACAACAAGGTGCACCCGTGCGCCTTCTTCTCCCGCCGACTGTCCCCGGCGGAACGTAACTACAACATCGGGGACCGGGAGCTCTTGGCCGTCAAGCTGGCTCTGGAGGAGTGGCGTCACTGGCTGGAGGGGGCGCCTGTGCCCTTCATAGTGTGGACCGACCACAAGAACTTAGAATACCTGCGCACTGCTAAAAGACTCAATCCTAGACAGTCTAGATGGTCGCTCTTTTTCTCACGTTTTCAATTTTCTCTCTCTTACCGCCCAGGTTCCAAGAATACCAAGCCTGACGCCCTCTCCCGCCAGTTCCAGAGACCCGAGGACGCTTCTGTGGAGCCAGCCACCATCCTTCCCGGTCCCTGCATCGTGGCTGCCCTCACCTGGGACGTAGAGGAACAGGTACTACGGGCCCTCCAGGGCCAGCCGGGCCCGAGTGCCTGCCCCGAGGGTAAGCTCTACGTTCCAGAAGCCCTGCGCCCTCGCGTGCTGCAGTGGGGGCATGACTCCCTCCTGGCCTGCCACCCGGGGGCAACCCGCACCAGCCACCTCATAACTCAGAGATTCTGGTGGCCTGCCCTCGAGAGGGAGGTCCGGGAGTATGTGGGGGCCTGTCCGGTCTGCAACCGGAACAAGTCCTCTAACCGCCCCCCTGCCGGCCTTCTCCAGCCCTTACCTATCCCTTCCCGTCCCTGGTCCCATGTCAGCCTGGACTTTGTTTCTGGACTGCCTGCATCGGAAGGACACACCGTCATCCTCACTATTGTGGACCGGTTTAGTAAAATGGCCCATTTTGTCCCTCTCCCCAAGCTCCCTTCAGCCCGTGAGACGGCGCAGGCGGTCCAGTACCACGTTTTCAGGCTGCATGGGATACCCAATGACTTTGTGTCTGACCGTGGCCCCCAGTTCATTTCCTCCTTTTGGAAGGAGTTCTGTCGCCTGTTGGGGGCCACGGTCAGCCTCACCTCGGGGTTCCATCCCCAATCCAACGGCCAGACGGAGCGCACCAACCAGGAGCTGGAGAAGGCCCTCCGGTGTATCGCCTCCCAGGATCCCCTCTCGTGGGCCAAACGGCTGGTGTGGGTTGAGTATGCCCACAACTCCCTGGTCTGCTCGGCTACAGGTATGTCCCCCTTCCAGTGTGTTTATGGGTATCAGCCTCCCTTGTTTCCCCGCCAGGAGGGGGAGTCGTCTTGCCCCTCTGCACTCGCCAACGCTCGCCGCTGTCGGAGGACCTGGGCCAGGGCTCGTGCTGCACTCAGGAGGGCTGCCACCTCCTACTCCGCCGGGGCCAACCGCCGCCGGACTCCTGCACCCGCCTACCAAGTAGGCCAGAAGGTCTGGCTCTCTGCTCGGGACCTCCCCCTGAGGGTCGAGTCCCGCAAACTGGCCCCCCGTTTCCTGGGCCCGTTCGTCATCGAACGGGTCATCAGTCCGGTGGCGGTGCGCCTCAAGCTGCCGGCCTCCATGAAGGTGCATCCCACCTTCCATGTATCCCGGATCAAGCCGGTGCGGGTCTCCCCGCACACTCCCCCTGAGCCTCCTCCCCCTGCCCCTCGTATGCTGGAAGGGGATCCTATCTACACGGTCCGGCGCCTCCTCCGGTCCCGGCGGCGCGGCCGAGGATTCCACTACCTGGTGGACTGGGAGGGGTACGGTCCAGAGGAAAGGTCCTGGGTTCCCGCCGGCAGGATTCTGGATCGTGCCCTCATAGAGGACTTCCACCGCCTCCACCCAGACCAGCCGGGCCCGCGCCGGGGCCGCCCCAGAGGCGCCCCTCGCTCTGTCCGAGCCCGCCCTCCACCCCTGGAAGACCGCCCTTTGCCGGAGGAGGAGGAGGCTCAACACTCGGACCGGTCGGAGGAGTACTAGCCCACCACCTTCTCCCCTCCACCCACCCGGTTGGTGTCCTTTTTTTTTTCTCTCGTCTTCTTTGGGGTCTTCTGTTTCTGTTCTCTCTCCCTGGGGGACTTCTGGGGCCGTCCCTTGGGGGGGGGGTTCTGTCACGACTCTCTGTCTGAGCCCTGCTTCGTTCACGCTCTCCCTGACACTTCCCTCATTATCGTAGTTAATCACGCACTTGTTTCCTTGTTTCCCCGACACGGCTCTCATTATCAATCCTCGTTTCGCACTCGTTTCCTTGTTTCCATGCACTCATCCTATTATCCCCCTCACCTGTGTCCGTGTCTCGTGTAACGCACTTCACCTGCCATTCCTCATTTAAGCCTTCATTCAATTATCACAATCAGCTGCACGGCACCACTATTTATACCCTCTGTTTTCAGTTCTCCCCTGTCAGTCCGTCGCTTCACAAAGGTTTGTTCTCCGCGTTTAGCCTGACTCTTTGACTCTCGTGTTCCCTGTATTCCTAGTCGTGTCCCAGTCCTTGTTTTTCCTTGTTCGGTCTTGCCTTGGTTTTTGTCTCTTGCCTGTGCACTCAGTTTTCCCCAGTTTCAGTTTTTCTGCCTGGGTTTTTGTTTCGTTCGTGCAGTTCCGTTTTTCGTGTTTTTGTCCGTGCTTGTTTTTCCGTTCTCTCTGTCTGCATCTCTCCAGTTCCCCTGTACTCCTCCTGACCTCCCCTGGCTCTGACCCGGACCGGCTATCGACCACGCTCTGGCTCTGACCCGGACCGGCTACCGACCACGCTTCGCCTGCCACCCCGATTCTGTTCGCCCCGACGACTCAGCCGTCGCAGCTCAGGCGGTAGAGCTGCCGCCTACCAACCCCGGAGTCGCGGGTTCAAGCCCCGCTCAGCTCTCCAGTGCCGACTCTCCCCGGGTCCGCGGATTACCTCCGCCACCTCCTGCACTGCATCCCAGCGCTCCCGCACCACAACTGCCGCGGCATACCATCCCTGGGATCGTGGGTTCGAGCCCCGCTCAACCCACTTTGACAAAGCCCCTCTGGGGCCCTGGACTACTCTCCCATTCCCCCCAACCCTCAATAAAACTCTCTTTGTTGGCACTTGCACTTCGGGTCCGCCTCCCTTGTTCTGTTCTGGTTCCAGCCCTAGACCTGACATTTTAATGCAATGTCCTCTCTCAAACAAAAGATTTGTTGCTGTTATAAAAATGCAATCTGCACATCTGTGTGAACACCTGTAACTGTTTCAATTCATAAATTATATTGTAACAAAATAGTGACAAAATTTCACAATTACAGTGAACATTCTCTACATTAGTAAAATATTGTACCTCACTTAGACACTTAGAAATTAAATCAAAACCATTTCTGTCAGTGTACTCATGTAATGGACCATTAGGAAGATCTACTTTATCGGCATTGTGACACAACTCACCTCTGCAGTCCCCACAGGCTGCTACACATTTCAAGCCATTGTTTCTGCAATTGGGGATTTTGTGACGACAGCTTGCAATTACATCGAATGACATTCAAAAGATGCTCTGGCGCTGGCTTTTACTGCATCACCTGCTTGTTTTTCAGCATCCAGCCCCAGTCAGTATCTTACAAGTCACGTCTTTCAGAAACAAATGCAAGTAAACTAAAATGTCATCAATGGCTCATACATATTTATTTCAACTTCTAATATAAGAAACAGTCTATTCTCTATGCCCAATTAAGTTAAATTTAAGTTCAACTATGGGTTGCCAATAGTCAATATATATATATATATATATATATATATATATAATTATATAAATATAATTGAGATAAGTCAGGACCTTACGTCGTTTAACAGGCGTATGAATACCATTAATATTCCAGCTGCATAGTTTAAGTGAAGACACAGCCATGTCAAATCACACAAATATTATCTAGAGCCACATACTGTCTGCATATGAAGGCATAAGTGAAGTAGAAAGTGAGCCAAGTACTAAACATGAAATAACAAACAAACAAACAAAAAAATAAACAAATGCAAAAGAACCTAGCATTAAAACTAAACTCTGTCCTCATATAGAGAGTCGAGCAAAAGGGTTCTCTTGCGACAGGAGATAAATCTGAGAGTGCTGTCTGGTGGCGCTTTTATCTAGCCCCCAGCATAGGCTCTAGGCTAACGTAGAGCCGAACATACTCACGTCCTCAGTAATGAAAAGTAGCATGTCAAAACAAAAAAAGAACAGAGAATGCACGTCCATAATTAGGAATTGTCGCCGTTGGCCCTGTCAATGGAGTCGATGTACTTCTCCACCATAGCTGGGTCTTTGAAGAGTTTCGTTGGTCCGCGGTAGGTAACCTTCAGAGATGCAGGGTAAACTTGATTGTAGGTAGCTCCGATGGTTTTGAGACGCTTGTTCACCCCGTCGAATCTTTTACGTTTACGGAGAACGGCGGCAGAGAAATCCTGAAAAATCATCACTGTGGCACCATCATGCTTCAAAACTTCGTTTCTCACAGCCATGTTCCACGGAGCGTTCATCTCTCTCTGCTTATCCTGGTAGTTGTGAAATCTCACCAGGACGGATCGCGGTTTATTGTTGGGAGGGGAAGCCTCGTTGTTTAGTGCGCGATGTGCTCTTTCTAGCTTAATCCGGCCCGATTTTTTTTGATTTTCAGGACATTGGGTAGCAACGGTGTCCTCCAACGCAGACACTCTTCCCTCCACCTCAGTAATACGTTCTCCATGACTGTCCAGCTCCTCACGATGCACTTGCAATAAATGTGACAACGGGCTCAACTTGTCGTCGATGAGCTTTGAAATGTTAGCTGTGATCTCGGAAATCATTTTTTGCTGTGCAGGGGCTAGCGCGTTATCCATGCTAGCACCGTCTGGCGGTGTGATTTCCTCGGAATTGCTTCCCTTGTTTTTGTCAGTCTGTCTCAGAAAGTAGGTATTTAAGGTCATTGTGCTTAAGAGAGCCATGCGAGTCCACAAGACGTTATGCTTCCAGGCAGAAATGATTAAGTTATAGAAATAGCGCACCAGCTCAGCCTTACACAACCTTTCCTCAAGCTGCCATCTTGAAAACCGGGTAGCAGGCAAATTGTGAAGACTGCAGTGGAAGGTGACCATGGGTGGAAGAGTTGGTGGTAGTTCTGGGAGGGAAACCATAAAGTGGATGAAGAAGTGGTCCAATGTATGCAATGGTATGACCATCATGTCATCACTTTTGCAGTTTTCAGTCCACTTTTACGAGTTGGAGGGCTGCAGACCAGTTGTCAGTCTAATGAGTTAATGAGGGATAGGAAGTCTGTGGCGCATGCTTTGTGTCGGTGGATGTTAAAATCACTGAGGACCAGCAGTGAGCAGTCGAGTTCAGGGATGGAGGACAGTAGTGTGTCTAGCTCATTCATGAAGTCATCCAGGGGTCCTGGTGGACGAAAGATGACAACAAAAGAGCATTTAACTAGACAATAAATGTACTACAGTTAATGAAGATTCATCAATCTACTTTTCCCTTCACATGATAAAGGTTCGTGGACAACAATATTTAGTCATAGTTTTCGTTGACGAAAGCAACACTATGCACGAGTTCAATGTGCTTCAAGATGAAGTGTGGCAGTAGAGATGGGATGTGTTTCAGTTGGGTGTAAGGGCATGCATGTTTGTGTAAACTCGTGGATGACCACTTCATCTGCTCAGCACACTCTAGTACAGTATATGAGCCAAATGCTGCATGTAAGTTATTGTGTGACTCCTTGCACACTTGACCTTTCATCTGAAGACCTAAATTGTCTAATCAGGTCTTTGATACCTTATAGTGGGCAAGTACACCAAGTTTGATGAAGATTATTTAACTGACTTGGGAGATATTAGCTAATATCAACATGTGCTAACATGTGATTTTGGCCTGATAATCATTGTACCATGTTTCATTCAAAGCCCTATATTTTTTCCAATATAAATTGACGCTATAAGCACCCAAAATTCTTAATCAACAGAAAATGACAGTTCTAATGATACCAAATATGCTTTCCCCCTATTTACTTCCACATTTAACCCTTTCTTAGGCGAATTCACTTACTAAAATATTTCAGTTGCAGTCATTTATCTAATGATGCCAATAATTAATGGGGAAAATTCATAATAGACATGCAATACTAGGTACTAGGCACTAACAAAATAACATACTGTAGACGTGTTGTCCTTGCCTTTTTAAGGAAAAGGTGTCATTGTCACACAAGGAAAAAACCTATGCCTGTTCTGCTTTTTGTTCACAGATGTACAGTACATCTCTATAAATCAGTGTAATGTTTGGTGGATACCAACCAATACTGATGTGTTTTAAAATGCCAAATATCGGTCCAATATATCGGCCGATCGATATATTGGTCTATCTCTAATCAATAGTTTGCAAAGATGCTTGTGACTGCTTTTGCAATCAATGTGTCATCCATGGTCTCAGCTCATAATGGTCTCTGCTCATAATAGCTGTATTAGCTGTTATTCACTGAAGCCACAGAGAAGGATGGCTTCTCGAGATTGCTTACTGTCTGATATGGCCAAGCTTACAATATATCGGCCGATCGATATACTGGTCTATCTCTAATCAATAGTTTGCAAAGATGCTTGTGACTGCTTTTGCAATCAATGTGTCATCCATGGTCTCAGCTCATAATGGTCTCTGCTCATAATAGCTGTATTAGCTGTTATTCACTGAAGCCACAGAGAAGGATGGCTTCTCGAGATTGCTTACTGTCTGATATGGCCAAGCTTACAATATATCGGCCGATCGATATATTGGTCTATCTCTAATCAATAGTTTGCAAAGATGCTTGTGACTGCTTTTGCAATCAATGTGTCATCCATGGTCTCAGCTCATAATGGTCTCTGCTCATAACAGCTGTATTAGCTGTTATTCACTGAAGCCACAGAGAAGGATGGCTTCTCGAGATTGCTTACTGTCTGATATGGCCAAGCTTACAATGTGGCTGAAATTAAACCAGAGGAAACATAGGTGTGTGTGTGTGTGTGTGTGTGTGTGTGTGTGTGTGTGTGTGTGTGTGTGTGTGTGTTTGAACATTGATGAAATTAGAATATTGCTGTTTTGTATGTATCTCTTCGGCCCTTGGTTATGTGTATTTGTGTAAAACTGTATTAGGCTAACTTAATTTACATGTTGATTGTGGTTTGGCTTGCTGTTGGTTCTCACATACTTCTCCCCCTTCCTGTTAGCCCTCAGACCATTCTTGTTACTTTTGTCAGCCATTTAAAATTACCTGATGATTTGCATGAAAAACAGCTTTGAGATATGTTCATTCCTCAAAATCACCTCTTTTTGTATTCTGGAGGGCAATTCTGCCCCTACAATATTTTCCACACTGAAATGAACTCCAATTATCTGACAGTGAATGTTGGTCCGTATATAATATTATTGTTGTTAATTCTGACCCATTGTCTGTGTGTGTCTGTGTTTCAATGTCACTATTCTCTGCATATTGTTTATTATTCATACAGGAATGTATCATCCGCATCCTCGGACGTTCTGAAAACATTACCCTCTCAAATTAGCCAAGGGTCCATTCTGCCTATCTCAGCACTAAGATCGAGGTCACATGAAATGAACCTCTTGGCATTCATGATGTTTGTGTCTGATTTTTGTTTAGGGCAGTTTGTTTATCTAATCTCTGTCCTCTGTCTCTGTTTATCTCTATCCACCACAGACTACCTCTAGATCAAGGAGTGTTGGTGTCAGGAAAGGTGAGTCATGACATGGCTGCCATTTTGTTTCATTTGTGAAAGTTTATGTTTAAAAAAAAGATGGGGCTATGTCTGAAATGTATATGCTAGCCATAGTATCATTTTACTAAAAGGTTCTCTGTGTCGTGTTTGGGTACTTAGAGTTCATTGTAAATGACTGAACTGTGACATAATTGGGTCAATCTTTACTGGGGCTAATTTTCGCATGGGAACATGGGTGGCAACCCTTTGACTCAGATGGTGCCAGCTGTAAAAACTGAATGAGTCTGAATGAGTGACAAAGAATGTCTGTGTGGGTTCCAATACCAAAAGGCATGCTCAACTTTGCTGATGCAAATTGCAAATTGAACAATCAAACAAACACAATGTAAAGCACTGTGAGGGTTGCAATGGAGCATATGTGTCTGACTGTGTAATTTCTTCACATAAAGCCAACTGTATTCAAACCTGTCATGACAGAGAGGTGAGGTGTGTTTTGTGGGAATCTTTTAAGCAGGACATAATGTGCGGGCATATACAGTATGTCACAAAAGTGAGTACACCCCTAACATTTTTGTACTTTTTTATTATATCTTTCCATGGGAGAAGTCTAAAGATATAATACTTTTCTACAACGTAAAGTAGGGAGTGTACAGCTTATATAACAGTGCAAATTTGCTGTTTCCTCAACATAACTCAACACACAACCATTAATGTCTAAACCACTGGCAACAAAAGTGAGTACACCCCTACGTGAAAATGTCCAAATTGTGCCAAATAAGCCATTTTTCCTCCCTGGTGTTATGTGATCCATTAGTGTTACAAGGTCTCAGGTGTAAATGGGTAGAAGTTGTGTTAAATTTGTTGTTATCACTCTCACACGCTCTCATACTGGTCATTGGAAGTTCAACATGGCACCTCATGGAAAAGAACTCTCTGAGGATTTAAAAAAGAAAATTGTTGCTTTACATGAAGATGGCTTGGTTATAAGAAGATTGCCAACACCCGGAAACTGAGCTGCAGCACATTGGCCAAGACCATACAGCGCTTCAAGAGGACAGGCTCTACTAAGAACAAGCCTCGTCATGGGCAACCAAAGAAGTAGAGTGCATGTGCTCAGCATTATATCCGGAGGCTGTGTCTTCAAAATAAGCGTAGGAGTGCTGCCAGCATTGCTGCAAAGGTTGAAGGGGTAGGGGGACTGCCTGTCAGGCAGTGCACAGACCATACGCTGCACTCTGCATCAAACTGGTCTGCATGGCTGTTGTCCCAGAAAGAAGCCTCTTCTGAAGATGATGCACAAGACAGCCCACAAACAGTTTGCTGAAGACAAACAGACTAAGGACATGGATTACTGGAATCATGTCCTGTGGTCTGATGAGACCAAAATAAACTTATTTGGTTCAGATGGTGTCAGGTGTGTGTGGCGGCAACCAGGTGAGGATTACAAAGACAACTGTGTCCTGCTAACAGTCAAGCATGGTGGAGGAAGTGTCATGGTTTGGGGCTGTATGAGTGCTGCCGGCACTGGGTCCCTACACTTCATTAAGGGAACCATGAATGCCAATATGTACTGTGACATACTGAAGCAGAGCATGATGCCCCCCCTTTGAAACTGGGCCGCAGGGCGGTATTTCAATATGGTAATGACCCCAAGCACACCTCCAAGATGACCACGCAAATTTGCACTGTTAAACAAGCTGTACATTGCCTACTTTACATTGTAGAAAAGTATTATATCTTTAGACTTCTCCCATGGAAATAATTTTAATTAATTAATTAATTAGCTTAAAAGCAATATAACACGAGTGGGAGTGAGGTTGTTGTGGAATACCCTCACGGGTGTGATTGCCAGACTCAAAAGGGCCTGGATGTTCACAGTCCGAAGAACTAGATGGCTTTACGTGCTGATCTAACTATAATGTATAATGTTTATTTACGCATTGGGTGGAATGATGGAATGGAATCTTTGTGTAACGGTTAAATTGTATCTCTGGCCGTGGAGTGATTATTAGATGTGAAGAGTCATCCATTGTATGTGGGTCAATACCCTCACTCCTTGTTACGCATAGAACGCATCTCGTCCATTGTGGTCAATGGATAAAAAAATCGACCGGATCTAACTATTGTATAATAAAAAAGTACAAACATTTTAGGGGTGTACTCACTTTTGTGACATACTGTATATCTGTGTGTGTGTGTGTGTTTGTGTGTGTGTGTGTACTGTATGTGTGCCCCTCTCTCTCTTCTGTTTCTGGCTGCTTGTCTGCACCCACCACATAAGATTATTATAGAATATAGAAGAACATTTGCATGTCTTGTCAGCTTCCTTAGTCCATCTGTGTTCCTGTCTTGTCAGCTGTTGCTGAACAAGCCCTTTAATCCCAGAGGAACAAGCTAAATTTTATGATCCAAAACATGTCATCTGGCCTGTCAGATAGTGTTTATCGAGGCAATGCTTGGATGTCTCTGGGTAATGAACTGAACACATAACCTTGAAGAGATCTTCACCCCAGATGCACCTATTTGTAATCAAAGTCCAAAATCCTCTACTAGAGCTGAACAGAACTTGATAAAACACCCCCTTTTTGCCTTGTGCAGCATTAATGCTCCAGTGTGTCTGTCCACATTAGGGGTTGCTGTGTCATTAGGGACTGCTGTTTCTTCCCCGTCTGTATGTGTACCTGTTTGCGTGTGTGTGTGTGTGTGTGTGTGTGTGTGTGTGTGTGTGTGTGTGTGTGTGTGTGTGTGTGTGTGTGTGTGTGTGTGTGTGTGTGTGTGTGTGTGTGTTGAAAGGTGCTAGGTGAGGTTAGGATGGCCCGTTTGACAGCACTGCTGCTGAGCATCTTAGCTGCTGCTGAAAGTGGCAGATTGGTTCAAGCCACACCACTTTGTGGCAGGCCATGTAGGCTAAAGCAGGTCACTCTGGCTGTGCATTTGTCCTGAAACCCTTCTGGCCTTGAGTGACACATCTGTCAAGTCACCATTGACAGCAGTTTTTCGGGGAAAAAAGTGGCTGTCTGCTCACAAGCTGGCGGACTCCCAAGAAAATATTTTTTATTCAGGTTACTGTCACTTCCACATCCACCCTCAGCAACTCATCACCCTACCAACCCTCTGTACAATCCCCCAGAGCCCCACCTGAACCTACTTAAAATCTGTTTTATCCTGAATTAAATCCATCCCATCTGTAGAGTATTCTTAGGGTGCTGTAAGTTTGTGTTGGCACAAAGCCATTTGTATTGGACTTCCTGGACAAGCACTGTACCTCTGCCCTGCTTCTGCCCTGAAACAACACCAAACTAATTGAGAGTTTTTTTGTGTCATGATGACTACTGGGACTCTTTCTCTAATGCAGCGGAAGAGCGCTGACTGGAAGGTTCCTGCCACCGCAGTGGACTGCCCTACAAGTGCCCTGTGACTTTGGATTTAATTGCCCACCTCAGGAGGGGTGTGGGGCCCTTGTCTAACTAACTTCCTTTAATTTTTTCCACCACAATATAAGAGAAAGAAGAAGGACCAGGAATCACCAGGTATAGTCAGGGGGTCGATTCTGAAAAGTGCTGTCATTAAGACTTTTGCGGACATGTTTGGGTACAAGATAACAACATATTTGTTTTAGTTTGAAGGGATCCACTGGTGAAATGTTAGGGTGGGTGTCAGGTAGTGACCAGATGTCCCGAAAAATTCCCTGACGACGTGCAGCCCCGGCTACAATGTATCTATATTGTTTATGTTTTCACATTCTACAATTTGGCGCGAATATGCACTGACGATAAGCTCATTTTCATTTATTCCATAATGGACATGGCTAGTGTACCAGAACCCGCCGCTAAAAGGAGAAAGCGCCAATGCAGTTACCGGGAGGAGTGGGTGGGAAAGTCCCCCTGGTTTGCCAAAGCCCTAACTGATGAAATGAAAGCATTCAGAAAGTGTGTAGATAAGATAGGAAACAGGATGATTCCATGTACGATAAAATTGCATCACAAATGATCTGAAAATGCAACTACTGTATCACTTTTTTAGAATAAGTAACTACTAATGGTTTGTAGTAATAACTGTATAGTAGTCATATGGTAAAGTTAACATTAAGGCAACTTATTTAGGTTTTGACAAAAAGATTGTTTTATAGTAATAAACGCAAACTTTAAAGATCTTGGAACTCATTGGGATATAAGGACTTTCATTAGCAGCATGGTAATGTCCATTAAAGCCTGCTGGTAGAATTAGATTTGTTTGTTGTACTCCAGAGACAGCAGAAAAGGTAGGCAGCCATCAGAAGACACCTAGGAACCATGTCCAAATGCACAGTCAGAGTCCTGAACAGGGACATAACAGAAGAGTTTACAGTTTTATTTTGATAATACAACACATGCATCACATTAAAGGGCAAAACCTAATCCTAATCTAGAAGACAAAACTGAGTATTTTGAGCAATGTTTCAACATATGATAATATTATGTGGTTACCTGAGTATTAATGCACCAGGCCGCACAGGCACACCCACATGCCCCAAGGCAATACATTTCACTTCTTTAACATCGACACTGCCTGGTGCTGCACTGACTTCCACTCTCCTTGCATCCACAAGTTGTCAGCTCCAAACATCTTGCCTGTAAAGGTTCTTTGATTAAAAGTTTGGGGACCACCACACCATCTTTTATGTGCCAACCACAGCTAGTTTTGAGGGCAACTGTGAATGGGACACTAGTGACTGTTTCCAAATCTTTGTTTGATAGTGTGCCCTCATGAGATGCAGGGACAAGGCATCCTTTGTTGGAGTGAAAATATCCACAGTGGCTTTCACCTGAAACAGGGCACAGCGAATCTCATGGATTGATTCACTGTATGATTTTGGGTCATACAATTTGCATACAAACTGTTCTGCCAAGCATAGAGTATCTGGACTTTGCACTTCATTCTTTTAAAGAAGATAAGGGCACTGCTGGAACACTTTCCATGCAGTCCTTTTTCCTATTTCGGTGAACTGGTTAGTAGTGTCACGTCCAGTGATGGTGTGAAATGCCAACAAAACATTAAAGATATCATTAGGTAGTTTGATATCTTTTATCCAAACCTCTGGATTCAAACGTTATGCGAAGACAAGCAGCAACACCAGAACATCTGTGTCTCGGCACTGAATGATGAGCCTCTGATACCCTTTTGCTGTTGCATCAACTGCATGTAGCAGGGTGCGAGTATCTGCTTCTTCATGAATAGTCTGTAGTAGGGAAACACCAGTGTCAGCTGCAGATGCCACTTTTTCAGGGTCATCAATCCCACCCTTGTGACAGTATCCTGACCATAATGGTGCAGATGCCTTTCAAGCTTTTTTGATAGGAATCCGGAAATCATCCATTTTAATAAAGATATACCAGTCAAAGGGTGTCTTTACATATCTTCTGACAATGGTGCAAATCTTTCGTCAAGTAGTGTTTAATTTTGCTTTGTTTCCCAGACTCTGCAGCATTGTCAAGGTCTTTTAATATATCCTCTGAAGCCACATCACCAGTTGTCAAAGACAGCAACTCAGGCATATTTTACTCTCCAAAAACATTGTATTTCTGGAACTGGTAAACGAGTTGAATGACATCAGCATTATTCCTCCTTAATCTTGATGGAAGGCAGTCTTTGTGAGTGTCTTCATCATCCTCTCCATCATGTGTCAGACAAAACAAGGATCTGGTATCCTGTGTCAAGGATACTCTTTCATTGTAAGTGATAGACCACCGGTTTCTTGCTGACTCATTTCAAGTGATGCCTACCAAATCTCCAGTAACCTTTCCAGTTTTGTTAATGTGCTCAAGACACAGATCAGGCACCTTTGCTACAAAATCACCATCCACCAGCCTTTATAGAGCTGTGGCGCTGTCTGTGCCAGACGTTCCATATCTACTATGAATACTCCAGCAAACCAGGGCATCATGCTCTTGAAGGCTGACATGTACAGCTTCCAGTCACTACACCTCACACCACCCTGTGTGAATGCCAGGAGAATACACACAAGGTCCATGTATTGCCGCCAGAAGGTAACAATTGGTTTGTCTTTGTTTGCTTTGTTAAACTCTGCAGGAAGATCTTGAACCTTTTCAACTTTTAGCACAAGTTATTCATAGCATGCTGCAGCTGTTTCAACATCATACTGTATGTGTTCTAAGATTGCATTTGCTAACTGAATGCAACTGTTCTCAATTGTGCAAACATTGTCATCCACCCATTGCAGAAAAGTTGGCCACAATATTCTCCAAAAGGCTTTGAAGGCTAGTTTGTGTGCACGGTCTACATGGTTCCATCCTTACCCCTACATGATGTTTTCAGCTGTGTTCTTTCCAAACAGGCCACTTTCCTCGAAAATGTCCCTCAATCCTGAATCAGAAAGGTGCTGACCAGTAACTTTTGAAAAGTTCATCTGTGCATGAAAGCCACCCAGGAGAATAACAGTATCCTCAGAGTCTTTTTGGTGGTGCCACTGGAGCATCTTTGCTTTACATTAGAGCCTCTCATCAAAGGTTATGAACGTATACCTTTGTCCCAGTTTTTTAATCATTTTGTTGTCTGTAACACGGTCCAAAATGTGTCATGGTCCATGTGCTGAAGAGTTTATTATGAGCATCATTCCACCAACTCTTTTTGGGTGATCTGATTTTAACATAATGTGGTTGAAGCCACTCCAAGATGGAACAACCTGGTCGTCTGTGTTCTGCAGTCTGCATATAATCCAGGCAACGATCTTGACTCTTTGACTGTTTAGTTATGTTTATTTGTACAGTATGTCTACATCATACATTTCTGTGAAAACACCTGCTGTGATAATCTTCACTGAACCTCTTGCTTCAGGCCTCCTGCTACAGCTGTGCTGACAAAACAGCATCCCCAGTGGTGCAGTACTCTTTAGTATACTTTAGTATACTTAGCATTCATTTTTCTAAAGGTTGTGTTTGCACATAAAATTGATTATATTGCAAATATGTTCCAAATTACAGTAGGGGGTTATGTACAATAAGGAAACACCTAGGAATAAAATCGATTTTGCCACTTTTAAAGAAATAGTCATAAAATGGACAAAACACATTTTCCTGGCTAGATTACATCCTAAGGGGTAAAATATTAACATTTTATATGTTGTCAGTTTGAGATATCCACATCAGTTATAATGTCAGTTTTGGCCCTGACTAGTATATGGACATGAAGGGAACAGAGAAGAGAGGTTGAAGGCAAGTAGAGAATACTAAATCATGTGAACAGAGGGTGCAAAGCAGACAGAAAAGAATCAGCATTGATTTTCATCTTGCTGGAAACGTTTTGACTTTGTTGTCTGGAGAAGGTGGGAGTGGGGAGAGTCTGGGGAGAGATGCTCAGCTCTTAAGATGGACAGACTAACAGAGTGTGTCAGGATGTCACCAGGAGCTGGTGTAGAGCCCAACCAACATCTTATACATATTGACAAACAGGCCAGATTCCCCCAACCTCCAAGTTAGTCAGAATTAGTCTTCTTGCTGCATACGTTTTTTGGTATGTGTGTGCACAACTGCATGCAGAACTTGTGTTTGTGTTTGTGTGTGTGTGTGTGTGTGTGTGTGTGTGTGAGTGTCACACATGACAGAACAGCTAGTGATATAAAAGGAAGCAGGACGCTGTAACAGTACACAAGGTGACCCATCCAATGAAAAGATGGAATTACAAGAGACTCATGCACCCTCCCCCAATAAACTTATACAGCGTTTGAACAGTCAATTATAGAGATGGCATTATTACAGAATATGAAGACCTAAGGTTTGGTGGCAGGGTTACAGTTACACCGTGACTTTGCCTCCATCATCATTATGCAGTTTCTTCCAAGTCTGGTGTCCTAACTGAGATGAACTGATGTAAAAGGTGTTTATGAGAATGGCAAGTAAGAACAGAAAAGCTATTTAATAGATATTGGTAATAACTTGAGCGGCTTTTCAATTCCGCATTCATCTGCAACACCATTCCTCAGTTTTCATGCAAATGACACAGAATATCCCTGTTCTCTTCAGATGACTGAATTATTAATTATGTCACTGTAACTGCAAGTCCTGAAGTTGGGTCCATAGGTTGTCTTACAGGAGGAGAAAAGAAGGCTTGCTGATGCCCAGGTCTCAATCAAGCCATTGTTTTCTTTCCATAGGTATACAGTAAATGAGCTGCCTCTGGCTTGCATATAGCACTATATAATGGGTTATTTGATGGCTGACTAGTGGGTCGTGATTAATTGTGGGTCAGAAAATGGTAACTGCAAGCATTTGATCCTGAGTAAGAGGCCGGTGTATTTCACAGACATAGAAAGAGGAGGGCATTTCAAAGAATGGGTGAGGGGAAAAGGGGGTTGGGGGATAGCTAGGGTAAGATGTGCCAGACCCTCTGGGAGTCACGCTTGCCGAAAGATACCAGTGACTAGAGGGATGAGCCGGGCCTCTGCAGTTGGCACTTGTTTTAATGGAATGAAGTGGGAGATTTATGAGGCTGCAGTCATTCGGCGGATGCAGAGCCAATGTTGGCCTGCTAAGACGTTAGCTATTGCCATCTCCATCGCTGGACCCAGATCAGTCATGGGACTCAGTGTCTCTCCTCTGTAACCTCAGTCAGCAGAAGCCCGGCATTGTGTGTGCATGTGTGTCTATCCTTTATTTTTTTGCCATTTTTCCACTTCAATTTCTCAATTAAAAAATGACATAGAATTTTTGATTTTGTTCAGCTTTTTACGCTGCATATTTTAGTGCATAAAATGGCAGAAAAAAAGACTTGATGCTGAATTTCACACATCTGGTTTCCTTATTACCACTGCTTAATGTGCTATTTTTTAATGTCACACAATGACCGTGGCGAAGTTAATGTAGAATTGTTAGTGCCATTCTGGACATAGTGAACTAATTTCACCTTATTCAGCTTTGTATTCACTTGTGAAACGCTCCATAGCCATACGTTTACTTCCTAGTGGATAGGTACTTGTGTGATTTTTTAAAACCATTTGACCTTCCTTTTACCCATCACAGCTGATTGAAAACCTAAATAATTGGCCTTAGGAGAGCTGCCTGACGGAATGCTGTAGCAAAACTACAAATTGAATATAGCCGCAAGTGGTGATGACAGGCCCTTGCAACTGTGGTCCCGCAACCCATGACATTTCACCACCAACAAATAGACTAGCCACCTCCAAACAGCAAAAAAGTAGGACAGTGTTTGTGCCTGTATGTGTGTATTTGTGTATGTACCATTGTGGATGTGTGAAGTAAGGACACTGGTGAGGTAATGTACATCTAACCCAAATTCTTCTGCTAAACAAACCAAAATAAAACATTCTATCGCTAGTTGGTGGTGTCATGTCGGACAGGTACTTTAGGGCATGTAGATGTCATTGTAAACACAATATACAATATTTCAAACCAGTCAGCCAAGGAATTTGTGGAAAATGACGTGCTTATGAGATTATTATTGTGTGTGTATGACAGACTGTAAGTATGTGTGTAAAATGCTTCAGTGTTCATGTGAATTAGTTTGTTTCCACCTGTGTGGATGTCTGGTGAGTTCACATCTAACTTTAATTAATCTAGTAAGCTAATACAACAGTTGGTTGAACTATGCTAGTTTGGGCATGCGGATATCATCGTATTATCATAAGCAGCCTGGGACAAGTGTGTTAAAATCAGGGGGTCAGGATTTGGCTGGTTAGCTTCAGCTGATTAGCAGGGCACTTCCTCATCGCCATTTTTCAGAAATGGCATCATATCTGCCCCCATTCCCCAATGTTGATTGGTGGGTGCTCCACTATCAGTTCATGCACAATGGTGTCCTCGAACTATGTCACCGTCCATTTTCAAACATCCAATGCCCTTTCTTAATATAGCTTTCTGCTCTATCTCACGTCAATCAGTAATGTGGCACTCAGATGACAAAGCACAATGGCGGAGAGAATAAGCCCCATGAAAGTCACTTGAAATGAATGTGGGTGGGACTTCCTCACTTTCTCCAGTTATGATACTACCTTTATTCAGGTTCAGTTAAGGTTGAGCCAGTAAAGAAAGGGAAATTTAAAATCTTTAAAAGGTGCCCAGGTTGGTTTGACTACAGTGAGAATCCTGGAAAAAAATACTTTATAATGTATGGGACAGTAAGAGAGTTATGCCCTTATCCTGTCCCCTTGACCGCTCTTATTATTACCTGTAAAAAAAAACCCTGAATTTCATGAACATGCTTGCCATTATTAGGTGACTACAGTGTTTGGAGGTTGTTCTACTACATTACTGTTGAATATAATAGAAAATAGTTTTTCCAGGATGCTCACTGTAGTAAATGCTTTCTCCACCCCACCCTACCCCGGTAGGGCCGTTGTGTGTAGACGAGGCTAAATAGGTGTGTCTTGAGTTGCCGCTTGAAGGCGTCGACGGACTCAGCTTCTCTAATGTGTTGTGGTAGAGCGTTCCATCTCCTTGGGGTGTAGTATGGGAAGGCTGCTTCCCCGATCCTTTTGGGTGGAGGGCTCGTGCAGGAATATAAACAGAGAGTGTGTCAGTGATATAGCAGGAGGCAAAACCATTTATAGCCTTGAGTACTAATAGGAGTATTTTTAAACTCAATTCTGTAGAAGACAGGCAGCCAGGGGTTGTTTAGCTAATATGGGGGTGATGTGATCCCTTCTTCTAGTTTTTGTTAGTAACCTAGCAGCCGAGTTTTGAATAAGCTGTAGTTTCTCAATTGACTAGTAATCTAGTCTACTTGCGATAAATGCATGTACCAGTTTTTCAGCGTCCTGCTGGGTTAGGAAGGGGCGAACTTTTACGATATTTCTAAGATGGAAATAGGTGTTTTTTGTTAATTTATTAATATGGGGTTCAAAGCTTAAGTCAGAGTCCAGGGTCACTCCTAGGCTTGTCACCTTTTCTCTGACATGTTGGTTAAGGTTTCCCAGGTTAGAATAGAGAGCCTCGTGTTTGTCTCTGGGGCCAAGAAGTAAAACCTCTGTTTTGTCCTCATTTAATTTCAGAAAATTGTTGCTCATCCAATGTGTAATAGCTGTTAAGCAGGAGGTTAGAGTGTGTAGGGCAGTGGTTTGGTTTGGTTCGACTGATATGTAGAGCTGTGTGTCGTCGGCATAGCTGTGGAAAGCTACATTATGTTCTTTGATGATGTTACCCAATGGTAGCATGTATAATGAAAAGAGAAGGGGGCCGAGACAGCTGCCTTGGGCGACCCCTAAAGGCATGTTGTGTTTGTTGGATACGTGATCTCCGGTACTAATGTAAAATTGCCTTCTTATAATATATGATTCAAACCATTTTAATGCATGATCTGACAGGCCTACCCAGGTTTCAAGACGGTTAAGTAGTAAAGAAGGAGGGGAAGGCAGGTGAACACAGCGGCAATCTCTCTTCCACTCACCCGGCCGAAGGTAGGTTAGGCTCTGAAGATCTGTCAATCACATGCTATCAGCGTTTGCATATGGGGCCCTGAGTTTCTTGCCTGTGCAGTTTATAGACCACTTACAGACTTGTGGGCGCTCCTCCAGATCATTCTCCATTTTTGAACAGCTTTATGATGCAGTAGAATCATTAGTTTGTGCTAACAGTGTACTATCTGTGCCACATGTGAAAAACCTGTCCATTCTGCTATCTTTATGCAAATAATCAACCAGTTAGATAGATTGACTTGAACCGTTTTGCTCAAATCATTAAATAGCAATATTTGTACACTGGTGCCATATCCAGAATTTGAAGGTTTGAACTAGGTTAGTTCATGTCCCAGTGTTGTTTCAGTGTAGAATTTATTTTTTATAGATAGTGAATTGAGGCAATTGAATGCATATACAAATGTATAGAATAAACATGCCAGAAAGTTATGGAGAGCACAGCTGGCAACACTGAGTGCCTTGATTCTACTTGAATGTGCACATGCAAAAAAGAGATTACAGCTTGCCTAGGCTGTGCCTTGTGTAGTGCTGTTACACTCACCCTTCACTTGCTCACTTTTCATGAATGAGTGAGAAGCAAGATTTGAGCTATGCAGCAGGTGAGACAGCAGTTGTGACTGACTGCCTGTTTTCTCACGATGTGGCTAGAGATGCACAAAGTTTTGACTGTGTGCTACTCTCTCTCCATCAGGAAATTACTGGCAGCCATGTCACCTCAGTGTGGTGATCCTGAAAGTCATTCTCTCTTTCCAGATAGCCATCCTCCAGGCCTCAAGGCCATTCACAGGGTAGTGAACTTCCCTCAATTAGGTCTCAAGATGACCCCCTGCAGCATGTACCTCAAGATGGAGAGGACTTCGGTACCTTTGCATCACCAGGGGTCAGAGGTCATAGTCCCTATTCCCAAGCCCTGAATGTGATAGTTGGTCATGGTCATGATTGCTGAGCTTAACAGTATCCAACCTTTCACTTTATGTTACCTGTAGCTGTAGTCCCAATGAGCTTTGCCATTCTTCACAGACACAGACACACACACACAGACACACACACACACACACACACACACACACACACACACACACACACACACACACACACACATTTATGGGGAGAAATTATAGTAGAACTCCAGGAATCCTGTCATTATGCACAAGGTATGGGCTATGTCAATGTTATTAGGGTGCATAAAACCTGCTTGGGCTCCCAGAATACCATGTCTGAGCCATTATTTATCCTTGCTTTCACATTAATAATTCATTGTTTACATTTCCAGTGTAATGACACCTTATGAATCATCCTATCTTTGTTTTGAGGTAGTGGAGGTACGGTTCATTTTTATGTCCCTGTGCCAGCATTTATGAGAGGCAGGATCTGGCTGTGAAGGACATGGATATTTATTTTGCCATCTGTGGCTTCACATTAAGGGTATTTAAGGTTCAATTGCTTTTTGAACAGATTAAACTGTACAGCACTACCTCAAATAGGTAAATGTGTGTGTGTGTGTGTGTGTGTGTGTGTGTGTGTGTGTGTGTGTGTGTGTGTGTGTGTGTGTGTGTGAGGGAGAGAGAGAGAGAGAGAGAGAGAGAGAGATAGAGAGAGAGAGAGATTAACAGAGATTGTATGCTGTTTTGTATCATTTGTATGCTGTTTTGTCTCTTCATATATCGATACACAATGCACAAACTCTAGTCATTGAGTCTACCAACAAGAATACAAGCAGATGAGCCTGGGAAATGTGTTTGATCATGTGTCTACATACTTGATTCCTCTGCATTTTATACTGACATGTAGAAAAGGCTGTTTTTTTATTTGTTAGTGAAGCAGCTTATGGGCCCTATTTTGCCGTGGTGCATTGTGCATTCGCGACATGCGCATGCTGTCATTGCTATTCTGTGCCAGCGCATCGTTCATTTTTTCAGGCAAAAAAATCACGTTGTTGACATTGCACCGTGACGTGCGTGTCAGCGAAAAGAAGAGGTGTGGTCTGGCGCAAAGCGCACCAGATGCTATTATGAGGAGGCAAAAACCATTTTCATATAGACCAGCGCAAACCATGTTTTTTTGTCAGTCGCGCAAGGCTGAAAAGCTATTTTAGGGGCGCACAACGCTTTGAACCCCGATGAACCTGCTGTTGCGCCAGAGAGGCAAGCTAAACTGGCAGAAAAGTTGCAACATGTATAGCCTGTATAGCCATGAATTTTTATGTTTTAGTAAGCAAACGGGCACAAATAATGAGAGTGTAGCAATGTTTATAGCAATGTTCTGCAGTTTATTTACGTTTTGTCGTTTTAAATAAACAGCGATTGCAATGTTCTGCAGTTTATTTACGATTTTTTTGTCGTTTTAAATAAACAGCGTGGCAAGTTGTAAGAAATGAAATGGACAAATCATGAAAAAGAAAACTTGATGGACCTCCACCTTCCGTTTATTTTTTATGTTTCCTTTGAGTTTAAAGCTTTTGTTTCCCTGTCTTCTAACGTTGTTGTACTGCTTTCGGCACTGTTCGAAAGTGCTCTTCTTGCCAAAGGAGGACACAGTTACTGAATATATTTCCTCCCATACTTCTTTGACCCACGGAGGTTTGGGGGGATTCTTTACATCCCAATCCAATATTAACTGCTCACACGCTTTTACTTCATGCACGAGCAGATCGGTCTCCTCCACCGAAAAGCTCCTCCCGTCCAGGTAAATCCGCCATCGTAACAGCAACAGGCCATGGACAATGTGCCCACTGGCTCTTAAAGAGAATGAGAGTATAAATTCTTATTGGTTAATTGTATGTTACGCCCAAAACACACCCATGACTAATGAAGTAATTTAAGACCAACCCTTTTGAACAATGCGCCTGGCACAATGTTCACTTTTCCTGCCGTCAAAATACCAAATTGTGTCGGGAACGCCCCCAAAGCAACTTGCGCTTCAGACTTTAGACAATGCGCATATGATCGTGAAAATAGAGCCCTAAGCCTAGCAGGGGCAGAGGACACATATGTATTTTACAGTAAAAGCTGGAAAGAGCCAATGAAACTTATCTCAAGGACTTCCCACTTGCACAGCCAATCACTGCGTTCACATGGTGGGATTGGTTTGGTTTGGGATTGGTTCACAACGGGTGGTCTGTCCCCCAAGTCCCTGTTCACATGCAGTTCGTCTAAGCGGATTCGGCGAGAGTTCCGGCCCTTTCCGCTACGCTAGGTGGGGGCGCTGTAGTCAACTTCTACCTTTCTATTATTATCTTTTAATACAAGGAACGTCATCATAATTTGGATGGCGTCATCATAATGTTACCAGTGTGTGCAGTACCAAGATATCGGTCAAACCGTGCAGACCCAGCCATGACGACCCAGGCTGATAAGACTTACAATGCTAGCTGCTACAATGTTGGACATAACGCGACTAACGACACATAACTAAAATAATGGACATAACACGAGTAAACATCTGCCCACAACAAAGCTGCTACGAAGGTAAGATGTATCTTATCGTATACGCAACAGCGACTACAGCACTGCACACATATGCCTACAGTGCATGCAGACGACAGGTAAAGGAGACTGAACTTTTCACCTCTCATTCCGGTTATTCCACGTCGCAAAACAGTGGCTAAAGAAAATCTTACAAGTCAGTCAGTGCAAATGTATTTACATAGCCTCCTCCTTTCACCTGATATTATTACCCACTTAAACAATAAGGTGGTCTAAACAAAAACGTTATACTCTGGCACATCTTCTATGGGCTCTGCACTGTTCCTACTAAATAAAGACAATAAACAAACTTTCTGGCGGCATACAAACATGGTGTTCCAGGAGTTTGACGCATTCGCGTACGTGTTGTGCATTCTGCTGTGTTAGAAAGTCTGTATGAAGGAACAAACTGCGTTTTTTATTTCGTTGATACATGCGCAATATCCAAAATCAATCCGATCCCCGTTCACATGGCAGTCGAAGTGGTTTCGAAACAGCCCAGGCCTGGAGTCGCAGCTGGATAACAAAAACCAATTCCAAACCAAACCAATCTCCGTTCACATGAAGCTGGTACGATCCCAAACCACTTCCAAGTGGTTTCGACTTGTCCATGTGAACGCACTCAGTGTCTGCCATTGCTTTGATGTGTGAAAAGGCTGTACTTCCACATGACGTAAAATGACTTGCTTGGGTATTTAAGGCCACCCAAAGCGTGGCAGCTAATGCAGTC
This sequence comes from Setipinna tenuifilis, assembly GCA_030347295.1. NCBI lineage: Eukaryota > Metazoa > Chordata > Actinopteri > Clupeiformes > Engraulidae > Setipinna > Setipinna tenuifilis. The sequence continues at coordinate 31,877,798 of CM059273.1, forward strand.
TTTGCACAGTTGGCAGGTCCAAATAAAGCATCATGGAATAGTATACTGTGAGGGAAATACTACAATAACAACCATGGAAAAGGGAACTTGTTTAACTTTTCTAAGTCTTTTGGTCAGAAGGCAACAACAGCCATTGATTCCACTTTGCTAATTATCAATTCTCATCACTTTTAATTTCCCAGCCCTCTTACCCCATTTCTCTTTTTCTACTTCATCTTCCTCACTGCCACCCTTTCCCATTTCCTTCAGCCCCTATGACATCTTGTCAGTTCATTTTAGTGACTACAAATTTAGTCAAACTCTCATCTGGCTCAATGCTTTTTTCCCACATGGCCGGAATGACAAACCACACCTTGCCCATGCCCGTGCATCATTATTTGGTTTAATTGGTAATTGTGTAATTACGGCACAACTGGTGGCTTAAAAATGTGACTTGGAGGCTCGGCCACGATGGAAAGAAGTGTCCTGTGAAGCATGAAGATCCTGATGGAAGCTGTTTGCCAGCAGTGTAAGCCATGTAGAGTCAGTCCTGGTCATGCTAATGCAGACAGATGGGTATGGTTAAATCAAGGAAATAGAGAACAAGGCTCTCTACAACATCATTCCCTTCAAATCGCTCTGTCTCTCTCTCTCTGTTTTTTTGCCCATCAACTCTATCTCTGTGCTCTTTCTCTGCCTCCTCTGGCTGCATGCTGGATGACTGAAATGTGGTCTTTATTTAAGGACCTAATTATTGCGAAGAAGCTGCATTACTGCAGATACAGATACTGCAGATAATACTTTTCTACAACGTTAAGTGTACAGCTTATATAACAGTGCAAATTTGCTGATCCCTCAAAATAACTCAACACACAACCATTAATGTCTAAACCACTGGCAAAAAAGTGAGTACACCCCTAAGTGAAAATGTCCAAATTGTGTCCAAAGTGTCAATATTTTGTGTGGCCACCATTATTTTCCAGCACTGCCTTAACTCTCTTGGGCATGGAGTTCAGTAGAGCATCACAAGTTGTCACTGGAATCCTCTTCCACTTCTACATGACGACATCACGGAGCTGACCTTGAGCTTGAGACCTTGAGCTCCTCCACCTTCCATTTGAGGATGCTGAATTGGGTTCAGGTTCAGACACTTCATTAAGGGAGCCATGAATGCCAATATGCCAACTGTGACATACTGAAGCAGAGCATGATGCCCCCCCTTTGAAACTGGGCCGCAGGGCAGTATTTCATGAGCACGCCTTGGGTGAGGATGAAGGTGATGGACTGGCCTAGCATGTCCCCAGACCTAAACCCAATTCAGCATCTGTGGGGCATCCTCAAATGGAAGGTGGAGGAGCTCAAGGTCTCAAGCTCAAAGTCAGCTCCGTGATGTCGTCATGTAGGAGTGGAAGTCTGTGACATACTGTATATATAGGACGTGTGGCAGTGTGAGTCTGGACATGTTGGAATGGGTGGGGTGTTGTAAATCTTATCCTTGTCTGCAGGTAAAATCCCTCTAAAGTGAGCCAATAAATCTCTCTTTGAGAACGTATGTAAATATACAGTATGTGATGGAACCAGCAGAGCTTTTTGTCGAATTGAAAAACAGCAATAGGTGAATATATCCTTCAGTGGTATCATCACTGCAACAAGCTGCACTTCAGCAATGCATTTAAATGCTAGCAACATCTTTGACAGCCACTGTCTAAATGCAGATCAGTTTGTTTTGGTGGCACATACAGTAGTTTGCTTGAGGTAACTTCACTGAGGAAGTGTCTCCAGCACTACTGATGACATCCCACCCCCCTTCTCTCTCTCTCTCTCTCTCTCTATATATATATATATATATATATATATACACATATACATATATACATATATATATATACACTTTATCCTCTTCCTTCTCCCACCTTCCTCTCCTCTATTCCTTCCTGCTCCTTTTCTCATTCCTCCTCACATTCATCCCTCTCTTCTTTTCTTCTTTCATCTTTCCTCTCTTCCATTTTCATGCTTTCCTCATTCCTCCCTTTGTTCATCGCTCTTATCCTTGTATCTGTCTTTTCTTTCTTATCCCTCCTTCCCATATTTTTCTACTGTTCATGTCTTACTTCCACCTCTCCTATCGTCTTTCTATTTCTTACCTCCGTTCCTTCCCTACATCTTTATTTAGTCGGGCTTTTATAAGGGTGTGGCGGGCTCTCAGGTGACTCTCTCCAGCCTGGTGAACCAGAGCCGGGCCATGCTGGAGGAGCAAGCACGCCACCTGCTGACGGAGCCCGAGAGGCAGACCATGGGCTACTACCTGGAGGAGTACCGGGATGGTCACATCGGCGTGGAGCAGCTGGTCATGGCCCTGTTTGAGCTGCTCAACACCCACGCCAAGGTGTGTGTGTGTGTGTGTGTGTGTGTGTGTGTGTGTGAGTATGTATGTGTGTGCGCACATGTACATGTGGGTTAGAAATACCACACACACAATATAATTGCTAATATCTTAGATTAAATGAAAGAAGGTACCAAATATATTTGTTGCATAACTGACATACAGGAGTTTACAAAACTTAGGCTATGTTATCTGGACACGACTCTGGCCATGAATTAAGGATGTCTTTTATGTAAGGGTAGATTTGGCTAACCAGTTTAATTCTTGTGAAAAACTGGTTAACCAAATCTACCCTAATTTAAATAGCCAGAGTCGTGTAAAGTTTCGTAAACTCCTGTTTGTTTTGTTGTACCTATTTACTTATAATCCAATATATAAGCATTTAAGTGTCCTCTATTTTTGGCCCACTCTATTTCAGTATACATTGTATGCATTTGTGTTCAGTAAATGTATTAAATGTACAGTTTATGTGTGCATGTAGATGTGAATATTGCCATAAGCATATTGTGGATGAGACCAATTGGCCACCTTTATGCACACATCATTTAGATGGCCAGTTTTTGTGATTTATGCTTAATTGGTTTTGTTCTTGGTGCATCTGTGGCAGCCCCCCCCCCCCCCCCCCTCTCTCTCTTCCTCTCCCTCTCTCTCTCTCTATGTGTCTTTGTTGATATGGAGCCAGGTAAAAGTAATTTTACCGAATGCATTATAAGCCTGGCCATGCTGCCAAAGTCCCTCTTCTTCTACGCTCTCTGCTGGAGTTTATGACAGAGTTATGGAAAACATTTATTTCAACATATATTCATACTTTAAACATACATTAAAACGAAAACCACCCCTTCTAATTACATGACAGAATATTAAATACTTTACCATCAAAATCCGCGAAAAATCAGCGAATTTCAAGTAGTAAAGACTGGTCAAATTCTGTTAATTGCTCCTAATTGTTCAGCAAGTTGTATGTACAACTAATGGCTCTGTTAATGTTTTAAATGAAACATTACAGCTGGTCAACAAATCTAAACCTCTAAAACATACCAGGCAGTTTTTGTAATCTGAGTGGCCTTTCATTACAGTTGTGAATGCATGATCCATGCATGATCTGTCTATCAAAGTAGCAAAAAGCAAAAGAACATAACAAATGGTCAGTCAAAGTCTACATGAAAACAGTGTATGTTTAACACTTTCTTGCTGTGCTAAAGAATATCCTAGCTATGCCCAAGTGCTCAAGTGAAGGTTGACTTTTCGTTTCCTTTGTTCCTGGTTGTTGTTTGGGGGATCCTTGTTGATTCAGGGAAGTCCAGGTGAGGGAGTCCGTTGCCTCGGTTCCATGGATGATCTGTGGTGATCCGATGAAGGAAGAGTCCTTGTTTTAGGAAAGTCCTCTCTCAGCCTGTAGCTGGGAATCGACTTCTCAATTAAGAGGTTTCCTGCAGTGGTTCGTCTCGCATAGACACCTACAGAACTGTACTCCCTCAGCGTCTAGCTGGCAATCCTGTGGCTTAGAAGTAGTCCGTTCCATTCAAACTCAAAATGTTGCTCGTGCAACGGGTAGCCTAGGAGAATCTGCTCACCCTGCTCGTGGCTATATGACTGAGAAAGGGAAGCCGGTCGCCTTTCCAGTAAACTTGCGTACTCGAGTTAAAGTACTTTGTGACCTTGTGCAAAGGCCATTCTCTGTCTATTTACTTGCGCATGCCATTGTCTGCCTGGCTCCTTGGCCTGCAGGGCAGAGAGGATGTCTCTTTAGGTCCATGTGATCCGGTGGTCAGCAGGACAAAGAGTCCGAGCAATAGCCCGGCAGTGGTTTTAAAGAGTCTGAAACCTGAGAAGGCTTTATCACCTGAGGTGTGGCTAAGGAAAGAGAATCATGGGAAGGGTAGTTCTTGTGTGGTTGTACCTACAGTGGTGAAAACAGTATTTGTAGTATTTTAGTATTGTAGTAGTTATAGTTTTTAAATTGGGCAGTGACAGCAGCTTTGGAAGTGGTCTCACTAGTGTTTTGTTCACTAATTAATATGTTCTCATTCATTTGTCCTAGTTCTCGCTGCTGTCTGAGGTGCGAGGCCTGGTGACCCCCCAGGATTTGGAGCACTTCGATGGGATGGTCCTGCGGCGTGAGATTGACTCTCTGAAGGCGCGGCAGGGTGGTGCAGGAGCAGCTGCCCTCCAGCTAGACTCCTATTCTATGGTGTCCTACCCAGACACACTGGCCTCCTCATCAGCCAGCTACATGACTAACACCACACTCAGCTCAGCACGGGTGAGACACACACCCACACACACACCAGGGATGGAAATTAACCACCAGCCACTTGCCAAATGGGGTTAAATATTAGTTTTGGCGGGTGAATTTTGCCATTTTACCTGCCACTGTGGCGGGTGTGCAAATGCATTCAACCAAGTTTGATATAATCTATGAATGCACTCACTCATGCATGTTGTAGAGTAGCTATCAGTTAGTAGACAGCGCAGGTGCGTAAAAATTCACCATGTATTGATAAGCAACACTCACGGAGCGTTTCCTGGGAACCAGCACAGGCACGTGTGGCTATTTCATATATGATCTAGGCAACTTTCTGTTCACCATTTTGAGGTAGGCTAATGAAAGCTCAGCCATGATGATTATAGCCTAATTGTCTAAACAGGAATGCATCAGTATATTGTCTTCTCACGTTGATGATAACGCCATATGCACACAAGTTGATTCCAAAAACCAACCTGTGATTTTAACCTATTAATAGCGCCAACAACACAGATTTCAGAAGAGGATGGGTCCATTCCCAAAGCATATATATTTAAATTATTAACAGATTGTTTCTAACTATCTATGACTGTGCAACACATCTGACAAGGGGGGGGCATACTCGCAAGAGAGCACATACTCATGAAAACTGTCACGGTACGGATACAGGAACCAGGAAGACAGAACAGAACAGGAGTGGACCCAATTGCGTTAACGTAGCCCCAGAGGCCATTTATTGACAAACACGTAGACAGACACTGGACAGGGCACAAATGGGGCAGAGTCAGGGAACAGGGCGGACAGGACTGGAACAGAAGCGGCCGCCGTCGGCCGCCGGGTCAGGAACAGACGCTGCAGCCACAGGGTCAGGGAACAGACGCTGCAGCCACAGGGTCAGGGAACAGACAGGGGCACGGAACAGAGACAGGGGCCAGGCAGGCAGGACTCGTGTCGCTGGGCTGAGCGGGGATTGAACCCGCAACTCCAGGGGTGGTAACCAGCAGCTCTACCTCCTGAGCCACCAGCAGACGGATCGTAGCCCGTGAGCCGGATCGGTAGGCGAGGGCTGGAGATTGCAGCGTTGTCAGGGACAGTCCGAGTCATAGCCATGCAAACAGTCCAAAACAGGAGACGGAACACACTGGAGACCAGACTGACAAAAACAGGACAAGGCACAAGACACAAGCACGACAGAATCCATGGAACAAAACACGATACTGGGAAACACCGACAGGACAAGACAGGGTTGAGAGTCAGAGTGCTGGTGAACATACCGTGAGTAGCAAGCGAACCGACAAAGAGTGACTGAAAAAACAGGGTTTAAATAGTGCAGAAACTAAGGAGTTAACGAGGGTAAACGAGGGAGTGCAGGTGCTGGGAATAATCAGAGGAACAAGGAGACGAGGCAGACAGGTGAACTAAATCAGGACAGATTAACAAGTAACAAGGAGACTAGGCCGGAAGCTGGGACAGATTAACAAGACAAGGAGACAAGGCAGGTGGGCGGGGCAAATCAAGACCGAACAAGGAGACACAGGTGAAGGAGATTATTGTGACAGTGCAGGGTGTAGGGAGAATAATTCAAACTAATAATGTGATTAGGGGAAAACAAAGGAAAAACGCAGCACTGCCAGAAAACCCCAATGGAACACTGTGACAGGACCCCCCCCCCCCCCCCCCCCCCCAAGGGACGGCCCCAGACGTCCCCCAGAAAAAAAAAAAAAAGAAAAAGGGAGGGAGGCAGACAGACCGACAGACAGACAGACACAGACCAACAGGCAGACAGGGAAACCGGCAGGGAGACACACAGGCAGACAGACCGACAAATCAACAGGCAGGCAGACAGGCAGGTTCAGGGTCAGAAGGCCGCCATCGGCCACAGGTTCAGGGTCAGGGTCAGAAGGCAGTCATCGGCCACAGGGACAGGGTCAGAAGGCCACCATCGGCCAAGGGGTCAGGGAACTAGAAGGCCATCGGCCAAGGGGTCAGGGAACTAGAAGGCTATAGCCCACGGGGTCAGGGAACTAGAAGGCCGTCTTCGGCCCAGGGGTCAGGGGCTGCCCTCGGCAGCGGGTACAGGGCCCGTGGGTGGCTGCCTTCAGCAGCGGGTACAGGGCCCGTGGGTGGCTGCCCTCCTCGGCAGCGGGTACAGGGTCCGAGGTGGGGGCAGGCCTCTGGGGCACGCCTGCTGGGTCCATTTGTGGTCGGTTCGTTCTGTCACGGGACGGATACAGGAACCAGGAAGACCAGACAGAACAGGAGTGGACCCAATTGCGTTAACGTAGCCCCAGAGGCCATTTATTGACAAACACGTAGACAGACACTGGACAGGGCACAAATGGGGCAGAGTCAGGGAACAGAACACAGAGCTGGGCAGACAGGAACAGAGTCAGGGTACAGGGCGGACAGGACTGGAACAGAAGCGGCCGCCGTCGGCCGCCGGGTCAGGAACAGAGCAGACGCCGGGTCGGGAACAGACGCTGCAGCCACAGGGTCAGGAACAGACGCTGCAGCCACAGGGTCAGGGAACAGACAGGGGCACGGAACAGAGACAGGGGCCAGGCAGGCAGGACTCGTGTCGCTGGGCTGAGCGGGGATTGAACCCCCAACTCCAGGGGTGGTAACCAGCAGCTCTACCTCCTGAGCCACCAGCAGACGGCTCGTAGCCGGTGAGCCGGATCGGTAGGCGAGGGCTGGAGATTGCAGCGTTGTCAGGGACAGTCCGAGTCATAGCCATGCAAACAGTCCAAAACAGGAGACGGAACACACTGGAGACCAGACTGACAAAAACAGGACAAGGCACAAGACACAAGCACGACAGAATCCATGGAACAAAACACGATACTGGGAAACACTGGGACTAGACTCGAAAACTCAAAACAAGCAGGAAAACAGGGAAACAAGACCGACAGGACAAGACAGGGTCGAGAGTCAGAGTGCTGGTGAACATACCATGAGTAGCAAGCGAACCGACAAAGAGTGACTGAAAAACCAGGGTTTAAATAGTGCAGAAACTAAGGAGTTAACGAGGGTAAACGAGGGAGTGCAGGTGCTGGGAATAATCAGAGGAACAAGGAGACGAGGCAGACAGGTGAACTAAATCAGGACAGATTAACAAGTAACAAGGAGACTAGGCCGGAAGCTGGGACAGATTAACAAGACAAGGAGACAAGGCAGGTGGGCGGGGCAAATCAAGACCGAACAAGGAGACACAGGTGAAGGAGATTATTGTGACAGTGCAGGGTGTAGGGAGAATAATTCAAACGAATAATGTGATTAGGGGAAAACAAAGGAAAAACGCAGCACTGCCAGAAAACCCCAATGGAACACCGTGACACTATCATAGATCTATTACATGACTGATGTTAGGTCTGACAAGACCACACACCAACACATGTAGCATCTATGCACAAACACACACTTAGCGAAATATATAGGCTTAGAACATTAACCCATCATTTTGACACTTTAGCCCATGATAGGCCAATCTTGCACATAAAAACGCAGTAGAAGTTTAACAGTAGCCTACACAACAAAATCAATTCCACACCAACAACTTTGTGACAACTGAATAGCCCTTTGGAGATAAACATCATAAACACATAAAGAAAGCACTCAGCGGTGCTATACTTGGAAGTATCCAACCATAAATTATGATAGTATGCTGGCTAAGGTATGGTAGAGAAAGTGGACTTACTGTTTCTAAAACTTTCTGAAGGCCAACCTGCGCATCTCATTTCGCTGCACAAACTCTTTCATGATGGCAATTTCTTCAAGTATGCCCCAGTGAATGTGACAGCATATCAAGTCATTATGCCTACTTTGTGTGTGATAGGTGATACATGTGTGCGCCATTATCAGCAGCAAGGATCTCTGATGTAGCTCTAAGCTATAAATAAGTTTTACCTTTGACTTTAATGTAGCCTACATAAAATGACTTTTAAATACACATCAGTCATTTTTAATGCACTATTGTGTTTCATAAAATTGCTCAGATAATGAAGTTAGTAATGATATGAATATCTTATTACTGCTCAGTAGAGGGTGCCTAGCACCCTCAGTACCCCAGTATGGGGGCAGGCTTTACCATAAAGCAACTTGGATGGTTTGGCAATTTTTATTTTCTTTGGGTGAGTCCAGAGGTCCAGAGCAGTTAAATGCAGTTGGAATAGACTAATGAAGTACATTCAATAGTTGCAGGTAGATATTGCTATATATTTCTAACCACTGTGTCTGTCCACTCTCACTGTCAACTGCCAGGAGAGACTACTGTGGTTGATAGATATGATGGAGGTAGGACACACACTCAATCATATATTCCTACTAGAAAATAACTTCAGTAGATATGCTGTGGTTGCTGTGTGCAGTGCTGCTTTGTTACTGTGTGTCTTTCTGAGGTTCCTTTGGAGGTTATTTTTCTTTGCATGCAGAATTTCCAACTTTAAACACACAAAGGCCCTACAAGATTGCACACATCTGCACACACAAACCACAAACATACACATCATCAACTATTTTAATATTGTAATATGTCTGTCTACAGCAGCCTTGTACGTACACACTGAATTGGGAAATGTCAGCAATACAAAACTCAGTTTTTATCTAACGTGTGAATTTACCATAAAAATATGATGGAGGGAAAGGATAGATAACACAACAAACACATATATGCATTTCATTATGTAAGGTGCATGTGAATTTCATCTAGCTTCTTTCCATCCCTTCTATAACATGTAAGTTTGGGATGCTGTTGTGTTTCAAGAGGGTGAAACTAAGTCAGTTTAATGTTGGCTGAATGGCCATCTGTGTGTGTGTGTGTGTGTGTGTGTGTGTGTGTGTGTGTGTGTGTGTGTGTGCTCGCGCACACGCGAGCGTGTGTATGTTTCTAGTGACAGGTGAAATAAAATTGAGAGAGCTGCTTTGATTTCTGTTTTCAGAGAGGTAGAACTTCTTTAAACATCAAATCAAAAACTGTTTTGATGTGGGGCCTAGGTATTGTTTATCACCTTTTTTCCAACACTCATGTTGTGACTCTTCTCTTCCTCTTTTCATATTCTGCTGTCAATTTCCTTCCCTGTCTAATCCCCCTCATTCTTTTCAATCCCTTTCTTCTTTGCCTCTGCCATACCCTCTCTCTTTCCCTCTCTCTCTCTCTGACTCTCTCTTCTTTTTGTCTTTCTATTCATGCCACCCTTCTTCCCCACCCCCACCACTTTCCTCTTGTTCTCCTTGTCCTCTCTCTGCATCTCTCCCAGAATGACAGCACAGTGGAGAGTAATGGCGAGGAGCCCCCGGAGAGCATCACTGCACTGCTGCCTGACATCTCTCTGGTGAGCAAGACACAGAACACAGGCAACCACAGGGGATGGAAAACAGGGTGTGACGAAGATAGAGAAAAATAGCTGTGACAGATAGAAACCGACGGAGGAAGAGCGTAAAAGAGAGAGACAGTGAGATTGACATGAGGGCGACAAAGACAAAGGGCGAGATGGTGAGACAGGGTGAATGAGAGATATAATGGGGGGGGGGGGACTGAGAGAGTAAAACAGAGGAGGGAGGAAAAGTGAGAAAGCTACAAATTGAGCTGGAGAGGCTGGAGAAAAACTGGGGGACAGAGAAAGATCTCTAAAAAAGTAGCAAGAGGGGGTCAGGAGAGGCTTACGCTGCAGCGGTTTCACCTTCACTTGACAGTGAACTTTGGATTATAAAATACAGGAGTTGCAGGTGGAATCGGAGAATGACGTGGTTTTCAGGCTGTTAGTGGATCAGAGGGCCATTCGGTGGTGCCACTTCAGTAGAGCCAAAATCAAATTGAGGGCCAGATGGAATGACTGGTGAAAAGTGAGAGTGGGAGTGAGAGGAAGAGAAAAAATATAGAAGAGGCAAATGGCGAAAGGCTTAAAAGGGGCGGCTATTTCCCCAGGCTCTCTAAGGTATGCATAGGAAAAAGAAGGCATCAGTGGGAGGGCACCAAAAAGTACATACAAACAGACAGGTGTTTTCACACACACAAACACACACAAACACATACACACACACACACACACACACACACACACACACACACACACACACACACACACACACACAGACCACCATGGACATGTACAAAAACAACAGCAACAACAATGCACTTTAGTTTCTGCCATGATTTGTGTGCAGTGTTGAGGACATTGAAAGCAGGATCGAAAGTATGATGTCCTCGAGCAAATCAAAAAATCCATTCTGGATTTTACATGTTTTTGTTGTTTTCTTTTTTTTATTTCTGTTTAGTTGTTCTATGTTCACTCATCCATCAGTCTTCTTGTCATATTTTCTATTTTCCTTTATTTCCTTTAGTGTTATTTGGAATTGGTTTGTCCCCCATGCAGTCTGTGGCAAACCTCCACCTCAAAACTGCAAACTGCAAAACTGTGGCTTGCTGCATTTTCTCAAGAGAAAATTTAAACTGTGAAATGAATAAAAAACTGATTCAGTTCTTCCCTGTGTGTGTGTGTGTGTGTGTGTGTATGTGTGTGTGTGTGTGTGTGTGTGTGTGTGTGTGTGTGTGTGTATCTGTCTGTCTGTTTCTGTGTGTGTCTGTGTCTGTTAGGGGTGTAACGGTACATGTATTTGTATTGAACTGTTTCGGTACGGAATGTTCGGTTCGGTACAGTGCTGTGCACGGGAAGTTGCGTGTGTTTACATTTTCCCGCTACACGTGCACTGAGGGATTCCCCTCAGTGACTTGGACTGGGGTCGCACTTAAGTTGCACAAACAAAGGCTTGTGACTTGACTTGGACTTTTTCGAACAGATATGCTTGCTCATTTTTACCAAATTGGACTGCGAACAGAAGCATAGAAAAGGGCCTGCAGTGACTTTAAGTTGTACAGAATATCAAAGTGACACACAACAATAAGTATAGATTCAAAATAGAGCTATAGTTGTTAGCAGATCGCTTCAATTATTCAATAAATGATATATCAAACTACTACTGGGCTATGCTGTATAAGTCCTAACAATATGAACAACATATTTTAGATGTGTGTTATTTTTGTCTTTTTATGTTGTAACATCTTGTCACCATGATAATGACACTCATTTTGTGGCACCAACTGGCTAGGCTAGTGCTACAGGTTGTCCACCTATAGAAATAGGCAGTAGCGGTTAGAGCAAAAACTGTACTGTCTTGTTGCTGATGTCTCGCGGCAGTTGGCCGAAGTCTCGGGACAGTCAGCCGGTGTCTCGGGACAGTCAGCCACTGTCTCGGGACACTCAGTCACTGTCTCGGGACAGTCGGCCGGTGTCTCGGGACACCCAGTCACTGTCTTGGGACAGTCAATCACTGTACCGCGGCAGCCAGCACTGTCCCGCGACACCAAGCCACTGTACCGCGGCAGCCAGCCACTGTCCCGCGACACCAACTCAATGTACCGCAGCACTGAGCCATTGTGTCGTGCCACTCAACCACTGTCTCACGGTACCCAGCCATTGTACCGTGCCACTCAATCGCTGCCCCGGTGTAGCAGATAATTCAGTTCGGTTCAGTAATTTGTGTTCCCGGAAGCGACACAAACCTCAGAGCACAACGTGCGTGTACGGACAGCAAAATAGGACAAACATATCACACTTTCCCACTTTACAATATATTATCAAGCATGACCCTAAAATGTTGAGAAATGTTACTGGTATTTGTTTTTAAGAATGGCCCTTTTTAATGTTTAATGTCTTTTGTGTTCTTTGTAGGTTTCTGAATGTTTTATATCTGAAAAAAACCTCGTGTATTTCTGTAAACATGTATCAAATGCATCTAAATGTTCACACATTACTTATATACTTAGGCTAAGCTTGCAGGAGGCATATGGCATATGCTGCACTGTTTTTCTTTTGGGCTACTCCAGTGCATTCTTCAGCAGGCTTTGCCTGATAACCAAAACAAATAATTATCCAGATTTGCGACTTACACATATCCGACTTTATCTATCGCAGTTTTCTTTTTTTTCCTCGCACTTTTGAGACTTTATAATGTCATAATTACGCGAAGATGTTTATGATTTTTAGTTTCAGTTTTAATGTCTGAGTTCATTTCTCGCAAACTTACCCGTTTGTTACACATTAATGCAGGATGCAGTGTGGACTAAGACAAACAATTTAATATAGGGCACTGGCCTTAGCGTTGGTTATTAATGTGAAGAAAAAAACGCAATTAAAGACTGCCAAATAGAACAAAACTGGCGAGTGTGGAAGTTGTAAAAGCCAAAAAATGTAATATTAATCTTGAAGCTACCTCTTCAACAAAAAAACACGGCATTTCGGAATTAATCCAGTGTTTGGTGGGCCGCAAATAGTGGCAAATAATTTTGTATAAAGGTTATGTTTGTAAAAACAAATGTTTCTAAGTTTTGAAGGCTGGGAAAATACACTATTGGAACCCTTTTGTTTCGTACATCCAGTTGTGTCCAGTTGCGGCACTCAGCCACTGTCCTAAGAAATGAATGTCCCTTTATATAGGCATATGGATAAGTGTGGCAAACATTATCAGTTGAGATTCAGTGTAAATTTTCATATTCATGATAAATATTTATTTAGGCTCACTTAAAGCCACGTTCAATGAAATGATGTGCATGAAGTTCTAAAGCATGGGTGTCGTTAGATGGGCGTTTCAGGCTGTTGCCTCGGTTGATTGATTGACCGCTACCTTTCTGAATAAATATTTAAATCTATCGAGTTACCTTCATATTTTGGTTATACTGCTTCTACCTGATGGATAAATGTAGACAGATAGACAAGTAGACAGATCATTTATTTATCCAGAAAGAAAATGAAGGTGTCCACACAACACAGTACACAATATCATACATACACATAGCCACACAGACTCAGATTACTCACAAAAGGGTGAGACAACTGCAAGATAACAGATACCAGTGTGCATATAGTGGAGGTGAAGCCAAAAACCTATGGGAGAGTACAAGTATCCAAGGTGATCAAAAGTGTAAAGTGCAACAGTGTAACAAACTGTCTGACAGACAAGTACAAAACAGTGCAACAATGTAACACAAACAGGAATAACATGTGCAAGACATACACTATATTTAAAAAAACAAACTTATTTTGGGGATACAGGGTGGGTAAAGTTGGACAGTGGGGCTACTAAAGCCAGTAGGATGACAATCAAGTCAGTCTAGGTAGTAGGCTGCATGATGTGGTAAAGGCAGAGAAGGAAAGACTCATACAAAAGTCCATAACTCCCCTCCACTTCAGTGTAGCACTGTCAACTTGGATGGCCCTGGCAACAAAGGGCCTCCTGTCTCCTATTAAGTATGCCAGTGACAAAAGTCTGCTACTGTGATTCACTGTAACCAATTTTAAAAAATGCATTTCGTGAACTGTAGCCATATGTTTCTTGAAGTGACTATCGAAAGCCAAAAGCAATAATAGACAGATACAATTTGTGTTATCAGCCTACACTGAGGGTGTGCAAGGATGAGCCATTTAGGGCAACCAGACGTGCCTATTTGTAGGTTACAAACGGATTCTTATGTAATGTTTTGTTGTTAGAGTGACAGCTAAGTTACAACAAGAAATCAAAAGGTTTCCAAAAGCCATAATGACACAGCTAAGTAATAAAACTTTAGTCCAAGGTAATGGACTATGTAGCATGTATGTCCACACCAAAGATGACAAATTAATAAAATTATGGCATAAAAAGGATAATGGTGGATCACTCGCCACCTCGTCATAACAGTGGCCCGTCCAGGAAGTCCTCCTCCTCTGCAACCATGCCTCCAGGTTGACCTGGAGCTCATCCTCTGCCTCCTTTCTGTGAGACCCCAGCAAATGGGAGAACTGGCTCTTCTCTTCATGCATCTCAAAAAAAAAAAAACACATAACTTTGAATAACTTGTCTTATTTCTCTGCACATCACATCACATCACATGATGTACTTTATTACAGTAGCTGCACCATGGCAGACAGTGAGAGGCTTCAGAGGGTAGTTAAAGCAGCACAGAAGATCAGATGCACTCTCTCCCTTCCCTGATAGATATTTACATATCCAGCTGGAAGAACAGCTCCCAACCTGGCTTTAAACTATTGGACTATTGCCGTCAGAGGGGCGGTACAAGTCCATTATAACAAGTATAACTAACAGACTTAAGAACAGTGTTTTCCTGTCTTCCTTCCATCCACCTATTGTGCAATATTTTATTTAATGATACTGAATACTGTGCAATATCTGCACTGTAACATATCATCCTCATTCTCCAATAGTACAAGCCAATCAATACTATGCAATATTAGCCTAATCAATGCGCAATAACTGGAATATCACTCATCTCAAAACCTACTCTATCTCCTTAACCTATTCCACCTTTACTCTGTCCTACACTTGTCGGTCATACCAAATGTACAATAAATACAATATACAAAATCCCTTACTCACCTAGCCTGCTGATATGATTTGTAAATTCAAGTAATAAACAAGAAACATAATAACATTAACATTTACCTCAGTTGATCTGATGTCTTTTCTCCTTGAACGATGTAAAGTTGAAGAATAACAGATAGCATATCACTGGCACTGCTCCTGATGCAGCAAGCAGAGTGACATTTCATATCAGCGTTTAATCAGCGTCGTATCATAACAAAATCGCGCCAGAAACCCCATAACCCGTTGTATCACCGTATAGCTTATCTTGTGACCTTTACGGGGGATTTTTTTTATATCAAATTGGTGGTTGGACTGCCGAGATATTACGTTTAACGACATATGTACCGATTTTAGAATGGGTCGTCTGCTAAGGGCTAAGTAAACAAGACAACAACGCGACCCCTAGGCAACTTCCGCAAGACTGTGCCGCAAGACAATCCGTAACTGCCGCGAGACAGTACGGAACTTCCGCAAGACAGTGGCCCGAGACAGTGCAATTGGCTTGTTCAGTGGCCCGAGACAGTGCAATTAGCTTGTTCAGTGGCACGAGACAGCTGCAACAGGACAGTACAGTTTTTGCTCTAACCGCCTCTCGAAATAGGGCTTGTTGAGAATTTACACAAGATATTAGTCACATTATGTAGCACGTTACGTCAGTCACCAAAAGCAGCACACAACTGCACCTTCCAAGGTACATCTCTTGTATAGTCAAATAAGGATTGTCCACCAGTTGTTTTATAACTTTTTATAACTTTGTATTAAGTGTTAGCATAAAAAAGATAATCAAATGAGTCTACATCTGCAGTAACCGTAGCCACACAGAAACAAAGTTATAACATCAGTTTCTGTCATTATGGGGAAAAATTAAAATAACAGGTGCCCAATTAGACCTCAGCCTATAAGAACGTCTCTGCCTACAAACATCAAATGCAATGTAGCCTAATTACACACGTTTTAATGATAACTTAAATAACACTTTATTATAAATGTCTATGAATTATTTTTTGTCTTGGTTAGAAAATAATGTCCAGTTTTGAAAATCATCTAAAGATTTTTGCTTTTTTCTGGTGAGGTATGCAGTTTACGGTATGTTTACACTTTACAATTGACCTATGAAAACCCTGCACAACAGGCTACTGTTATGATATTAGTGCACCAGTAAAACTCAGTTCAGCTGCCTAAGTGTTTATTAAGGAAAATTATTAAAATGTAATGTCAATGAAGAATCTGTTTCAGAATTTCACAAAAATACTGCAGAACTATTCTACTGAAATATCACTGTTAATAGTGCTCTAATATTAGGCTACTGCAATAAATGTAATATATTAGCCTATAACAAACTGAATGTGTACAAAAAACTCTACTTGATTTCACTGCAAAAATGCAATATGGCTTTACATACTGGAGCAATGTAGGTAACAAAAATAACAGCAGGGTTTTTTTCTGTAAAGGTACTCACACATACACACTAACTCACCTGAAATAGCACCACCCAAGTGTAAATAATACACACCCAAATAAAGAACAGTTTTTGCAGTTTGTTCCCATACTGTACCGAAAATGAACCGAACCGTGATCTCAAAACCGAGATACGTATCGAACCGTGATTTTCGTGTATCGTTGCACCCCTCATGTCTGTGCATGCTGTGTTCGTGTCGATATGTTTACAGTTGCTGATAATATAATTAGAATATCATGAAAAAGTTGATTTATATCAGTAATTCCATTCAAAAAGTGAGACTTGTATATTATATTTATTCGTTACACACAGACTGATATATTTCAAATGTTTATTTCTTTAATGTTGATTAAACTACTGAAAATCCCAAATTCAGTATCTCAGAAAATTTGAATATTACTTAAAACTGATACAAAGAAAAATTCTACAAATGTTGGCCAACTGAAAAGTATGAACATGAAAAGTATGAGCATGTACAGCACTCAATACTTAGTTGGGACCCCTTTTGCCTGAATTACTGCAGCAATGTGGCGTGGCATGGAGTCAATCAGTCTTTGGCACTGCTCAGGTATTACAAGAGCCCAGGTTGCTCTGATAGTGGCCTTAAGCTCTTCTGCATTGTTGGGTCTGGTGTATCGCATCTTGCTCTTCACAGTGCTCCCTTTATGGGGTTAAGGTCAGTGAAGTTAGCTGACCAGTTAAGAACAGGAATACCATGGTCCCTAAACCAGGTACTGGTAGCTTTGGTACTGTGTGCAGGTGTCAAAATGAAAGCTGTTTCAAAATGAAATCTGCATCTACATAAAGTTGGTCAGCAGCAGGAAGCAGATAAGAAAACACAGTGGACCAACACCAGCAGATGACATGGCACCCCAAAACATCACTGACAATGGAAACTTTACACTTGACCTCTGTGCCTCTCCTCTCTTCCTTCAGACTCTGGGACCTTGATTTTCAAAGGACATGCAAAATTTGCTTTAATCAGAGAATATAACTTTGGACCACTCAGCAGCAGTCCAGTCGGTTTTGTGTTTAGCCCAGGCGAGACGCTTCTGACAGCCTCTTGTTCAAGACTGGCTTGACACAAGGAATGTGACAGCTGAAACCCATGTCTTGCATACGTCTGTACGTGGTGGTTCTTGAAGTACTGACTCCAGCTGCAGTCCACTTTTTGTGAATCTTCCCCACATTTTTGAATGGGTTTTGTTTCACAATCCTCTCCAGGGTGCAGTTATCCCTCTCACCTCTCAGACCCTCACCTCAACAGCAGAGAGCAGAACCCTGAACAGACTGGACTCTATAATGGACAATCAGCAACACCCCCTTCACACCACCTTCACCAACCAGATGAGTCTGTTCAGCCACAGACTCTGTGCTCTGTCATGCAGGACAGACAGGCTTCAGAGGTCCTTTGTCCCATGGACCATTCAGCTGTTTAACAACACACAGAGGGACACTAAAAAGGACATCACCATTGCGGACTGGACTGCCTAACCTTGTGTGTGTGTGTGAGTGTGTGTGTGTGTGTGTGTGTGTGTGTGTGTGTGTGTGTGTGTGTGTGTGTGTGTGTGTGTTGTGCAATGCATTTATCACTATGTGAATCATTTGACTTAACTTAAACAGCTATTTGTACACTTTACTTTAGTCTTAGCTTAACATCTTCTGCACCTTACCAGGATGTTTTTTGATATTTGTTCTTTGTTGAATAGTGTAATTTAATGTATGTCTTATTTACCAGCACTATAGCACAGACCCAACGGTCAATACTCTTTGCTGTTAACTATGTTAATCTTAACTTATGCTATGTGTGCCTTAGTGCCTTTGTGGACAGTATGTATATTTGTCAAAGCTTCCTGGAACACCTTGATTTCCATCTGGGATCAATAAAGTTAATCTACTCTACTAGTTCTCCATATTGCTTGTACACTTTTTTCTACCACATTTATTCCCTTCACCTCTCTATTAATGTGCTTGGGCACAAAGCCCTGTGAACAGCCAGCCTCTTTCGCAATTACCTTTTTTGTCTTACCCTCCTTGTGCAAGGTGTTAATGGTTGTCTTTTGGACAACTGTCAGGTCAGCAGTCTTCTCCATGATTGTGTAGCCTACAGAACTAAACTCAGAGACAATTTAAAGGCATGTGCAGATGTTTTGAGTTAATTAGCTGATTAGAGTTGCACCAGGGGTCTTGAATATTGAACCTTTCCACAATTTCTAATTTTCTGAGATACTCAATTTGGGGTTTTCATAAGATGTCAGTTATAATCATCAATATTAAAACAAAAGTATGTCGGTCTGTGTGAAATGAATGTATACATTATACAAGTTTCACTTTTTGAATGGGATTACTGAAATAAATCAACTTTCCCCTGTTATTCTAATTATATGACCAGCACCTGTATGTGCTTGTGTGAACAATAGTGTGTTTGGGTTTGTGTGTGTTGCCTGTATTTAACTGGGAAAATCTGATTAAAGAATTTAATTTGAGTATCTTGTAAAATTAAGGATAATGGCTGTTTAAAAATCAGAATGCTCGTTTGCTAGGCTCTTGCTAATTCAAGTGTGGCAATGCTTAATGTCTTTAATTATGAGTAGTGCAGCATGTATTATAAGTAGTGCAAACATAATTCAATTAATCATGCAAACATAAAATTTGGCACAAATATTTATTATTGTCTACTCTTTCAAAAAGTGAGTTAGCCACGCAAAAATCCAAGATGGCTACATTTTTGTAAGATAGCCATCTACACTAATAACTACTGATAATTGCTTTGTAAATTGTAACTACTTCAAGTAAAACTGCTTTTTTCAATTCAAAACCTTATTTTGTATGCCTTGTTTTTGTAAAATAACATTTTTAATGCTAAATCAATGGCATGGCGTGTTTTTACTACAGAACTAAAAGAGAGAGGGTGTCTAAAATACTGGCGTGAACCTAGAGTGGGAAGAAGATTATATAATTTTGATTCCAAATACATCCAATGTAATTACTTTTTGTTCACAGTTGGTAAGGGTAAGATAACTAAAGTATAATATCAAATAGCCATCAAAGATCAGAGTGTGACATACTCAAATATATGAAAAACCAGGGGCGTCACTAGGAATTTTGGCTGTTATCTTGGCCATTACAAAGGCTATATGCATGCCATGTTTGCTAGTATTTACTTTAATTTTAAATTGATTTGTTTACCAGGAAAACATTTCTACTGTCAGTAGAAATATCTTTACATATTTATCTAGGGGAGTCTATCTGGAATCTGACAACATAATAACCATGAAGGAGGAAAGACTTACCACCACCACTTACCACCACCACCACTTACCACCAGTAGGTTACTCAAAATCAAATTCAGTGCACCTAAAGGAAATCAAAACGTTTTTTTCTGAACAAACAGTCTACCATGAATTTACTTTAGTACTGTAAGTGCTGGATATCAATGGAAAGCTCAATTTCTGCTCTGGTATGTGTGTGGTATCTGTGGGATGTGGGTTTATTAATTAAATTAGAGTAGGAGTTCAGAAGAAATTTGTAGCTATACATATATCATCATTTATAACGTCATCACTTCAGTGCAGAAGGGAGTGTTTGGTCTGATCTAGAAGGTCTATTTCTGCTTTTTGATTTGTGTGCACTACATATCACTTGTAGTCTATTTGTGGATGTAGATCGGCAATGGCAGCGCAGAACGTAAGCAAGACCATTCAGTCTGTTGTGGTAACGCTTCGGAATATCGAGAAAGAAGAACAAGAAGAATGCTTAAGGACTTTAATTTGAGGAAGACACGTTGTGGTCCGACTCCCCACGGGGTTCAGAAAAAGTTTAATCTTCCTGCTTGCTCCGTTAGTTGTTAGTTTGTTACTTTCCAGAAAACATTGCATACATCATGATTAGACATTAACGTTTGGGTAAAGGCAGATACAATCATTTTAAATTTCAGTCAGTCCACACCTCCAGAAAGAAAAGAGCTTCTCAATACAGCAGTACCCTATGTACAGAACAAAGTGAAGTACAAGGGGCTGGTTTACCAGGCTAGGGCTTCAGGGCATTGTAGGGATTGCTTGAGCCCCCTAAAATGGCGATGCCACTGTGAAAAACATTTGGAGGCAATGCAAAGTGAGGGGAAAAAACTGAAGTACACTACTAAATACAGAACTTTTTAGATCAATTCTATGTTCAATCCCTCATTATGACTCCCGTTAGCATTACCGTGGTCAGTTTTTTGGGGATGTAGTCCCATCTGGATGATATGGAATAAGCTGTTTTGGTACCTGGGAGCCACCACCCCCTAGTTATGCCCAGTGACAGCCTCCAAGATAAGATTAATACTACTTTTGGCAGCCATATTGGACGTGATCTTTATTTTAGTACTTGGAATTGAAAGTGTGACAAAAAAAAAAACTTTATTAGAAGAACAGATTGGTGATTAAGTGGGATTAAAAACCATGCTCAATGCATCAGTAATACCCATATTCTTAAAGATGATGCAATTGGTCAATGAATGGCCCTTTTATGAAAGAGTTGTCCTTTAAGAATGTCTGTGCCAAATTTTATTAAGTGAAATTTTTGGGGGTATTTTTGCATTTGTCTGCTGCACTAGAGTGCCTCTTGCCACCTCAACTATAGTGTAGTGTGTGCTGTTCTTACTGATCTATTTTACTGACTACAGCTTCTATGTTTTATACACTAACTTTATTAGATGACAGTTTCTGAATTTACTAACCCTTGTTGGGAATACAATTTGACTCTGTGTACAAGAGTACACCTACTGATTTTTGACTAAATGCATTTAAATTATCCTAAAGATTGTGTCCAGTTGACTAACATGACGTGCTACATGTATGTTGGTGTTACCATGGAGGCCATAACAATGTCTTTCTTCTCAGCTTGTTCTTTGTAGAATTTGAGTTCTCAATTAAAAGTCAACTGAGAATTTAAGTTCTCAAATTCTCAGTGTGAATCTGAAGGCTTTTTGACAGGTAGTAGGCTTTAGGCTTCTTGTAAGCTGACCAGAACCAACTACCTATCAGAAAACCCTCAAATTTACACTGAAAATGTTAACTGTTATGGTCCATCCATGGTTACAACTGCAAAGAGTGGGTATGAGAATCAGCAACTTAGATGGGAAAGGATCAAGAGTACACCTCCCTACAACATATTGTATCACTGTGATGTCAACGCCTTTCTTGCCCCCTCCCCCTTCCCTCACAGGACGAGGTGCAGTCTGGGTCCGAGTCTCCCCCCTCTTTTAAACCTCCCCCTCCCCCAGGAGTTCAGAGGAGGCCCAGTCGGCGGGAGACAGCCACTAAGCGGCCTTCCTCCGAGTCCTCGCACTCAGGCTTGTACTTCACAGCACCCTCCTCTTCCTCCTCCACCCTGTCCTCCCAACGCTCAGCCCCAAAAGAGCACAAGCAACCGCACACCATCAAATCCTCCACCTCAACTGACCATGCCAAACAGGGAGTCCCTGCTGCCCAGCTATCCATGGTCACTCAGCACAACATCGGCCCTTTCCCGCGTGTCCAGTCCCCCACCCGAAACAAGCCAGTACCATTGCCCCACCAGCAGAAGCAACAACACCACCATGCACCTCCTCCTCCTCCTCCACCTCCCCCGCTACTGCCCTGTACTGTTGTCCCTTCTCCCTCCATAACACCCCCACTGCCCTTGCCTCTGCCAGCTCCCTCTGCACCCCCACCGTCGGCCTCAGAGAAAGCTTCCCCCTCTTCCCCTGCCAGCAACCAGCACTTTGTGATGGTAGAGGTGCACCGGCCTAATGCAGAGCCCGATGTCAATGAGGTGCGACCGCTTCCACAGGCGCGAGGTGAGCACTGTGGCAATTAATAAAGGATTTTTTGAAATATCACAAAATACTGATAAAAGACCTGTGCAACTTAGATAAGGAGTTTTCTTAGGCACATATGCATGGATGCAGTTTCTATTAGACTACATAAAAATGGGGGATGTAGATTTTTCTTGTAAAGATAAATTTTGTATAAATCCTTACTAGAAAGTGTTATTTTAGTGTTTCTAAATATCTAAAAAATATTCTCCTTCAGACTACTGACAGCAATAATCACATTTGTTTGTTAATCAATTCATTCTCCATTTTGATTCAGTATCGATCTACTGTATATGCCAGTGAACCTCAGCCAGCCAAGCAGACACAGGCAGTAATGCTGACTTTGCCACTCTCATAGGGCTGGCCTGTAACAGTGACATTGACACTGGCACGTAGTTTACCCTTGCTGAGAGTGACACACCCTTAAGATAAGTGCTTGCACAGCAGTGGAAAATATTATTTAATCTGATCAAAGGCTTGTTACACTCCAACAGTACAGTGTTTTGAGGCCACACCAGATACTCTATCAAAGGAACACTTTGATAAGACAGGATTTGAGCCAGTGAAGCATATTGGGCACTTATCAGGCAATCAAATTGGGATATGCATGTAAATAGTGTTGAACACTAATGAACAAAAATTATGATAAATTATTGTTGTCAACGAACCTCTATTGATGCAGCATAAATGCTGGTCATGTGACAATAACTATATTTAACTATATAATTCAATATTGTTGAAGAATAAAAACAAGACTAAATGTGGTTTACAAAATAAAAACTATACTAAAATATCTCTTTATCTTCCTTGACCAAAAAGATAAGAGACGTTATTTCATCTTGTTTAGTCGCATTATTAACAAATTTACTGTGACAGCTCCACAGTACATGCACAAACCAAAGAACCCTTTCACAGTCCGTGTGCTATGTCTCCCTCAGCTATTGCCAGCTTTTTATACAAGTTGCATCGATCATAGTCTGAAAGACAACTTATCGTCAAAAGGGCATCAGGAATTTCAACTCAAATTTACTTGCTATTTCAATTTTTGTCTTGCTATTTCATTGTGTATAGATATGCAGTTTATATATTTTTAACAAAAACATATAAACATAAAAATTAGAAGGGTTTCATAGCACCCACGCCTTAGTAACCCAGGCAAACCTCTGAGTTTGCTTTCATGTAAAGCATAATCAGAAAGGCTGCAATAGTGAGTGGCTACTACAGGATTTAGCTAAGAGAAGTGCTGCAGTTAGGATCAGTCTCTGTTTATACCGTTTAATGTCATGTATGTAACATAAAAAACAACAATATGATGTGGACAATAACTTATCTTATTATGACTGCTGCTAGCGTTAGCGGTCATATTGATTTTGTCAGATTTCCATCAATGATTGGTGGGCCACTGAAAGACTGAGGGAGATTAAACTTTGGGCGTGTAGCCCTAGTAGGGCCACCCGCCTACTGTGCCAGTGTCCTTGAAAGAGGGGGAGACTGCCAAAAGTTTTGCTGAATAACTAAATAACAGTTTCACCCAACAAAATTATGTTTTTGTGATATGACAGTGTTATGGAGTATTGACCAAAACCCATACACACTCACCTGTAGCACAGTGCCACCTAGTGAAATGCTTAAATGCAAAAATAGGGGCTTTGAATTGCCAATATTTTGGGCGGAGAAGGCGGGAACTGTACAAAATATATCATGCATGATCAGCAGAATAATTTCTAAATTAGCTAGTATCAGCTAGTATCATACAATTCAGCCTATAGGGGGTGTTGTTATTATACAAAATTACATTTTGCCTATTATCTGGAGAGCGTTACAGTTTAACACCATTTTTTGTCTTTTTTTCCACTTTTTTGTCCATTGAACCTCAAACATTGAAAAGACTGGTCCACAGCTACTTTAAACAAAAACACTGGTCCACAGCTACTTTAAACAAAATTTAAAATGATGAAAGTGAAAGTACTACTACTACTACTACTAATAATAATAATAATAATAATAATAATAATAATAATAACAACAACAACAACAACAACAACAACAACAACAACAACAACAACAACAACAATAATAAACTGTATTAGTATAGCACAATTCATGCAAGATGTAACTCAAAGTGCTTCAACAGTTTGGCAGGAAAACACAAGACAGCATTTGTTGCAGCTTGGTAACACTGGGAAAGAGGAAGTTCATTTGGGTGCTGTTGACAGTTCCTGCTAGTGTCTCTAGGGTTGACAGGGGTGAGGAAAAACTCCCTGTTTGCATTGGATTATTTAAGTCTAAAAAGAAACCTCAGGCGGGCTATGAGAACCCATCTGCTGGGGCTGGTAAACACAAAAAAGTCTGTGATTGACTAGGAGGTCTGTAAATAGAACAGTTAAGTGTGACTGTTGTTTGTGGAGGGGGGGGGGGGGGTCTTTCAGTTGAGCTGTTAAGATAAGGTGAGGTTGAACAGGTAGGTCTTTAGTTAGTTGCTGTTTGAAGGCATCAATGGACTCGGATTCTCTGATGTGTTGTGGTAGGGCATTCCATCTCTTTAAGGCATAATATGAGAAGGCTGGTTCCACAATCCTTTTAGGTGCAGCTTCTGAAATCTTCAGGAGACCAGCTAAGTAAACAAACTCATCATAGGGCATTTATGCATCTGCAGACAATGCTGACAAAAAATTAAAGGATTTATGCTGACATTGACTGTTTCAAGATTACATGTAAATGAAAGTTGAACATGTACCTTAAAATTATTCGAAAGTCCATGAGCTATATTTTCACGATCATATGCGCATTGTCTAAAGTCTGTCGCGCAAGTTGCTTTCATAACGACTTAGTATCTCGTAATAACGAGATAATATCTCGTAATAACGACTTAATATCTCGCAATAACGAGATAGTATCTCGAAATAACAAGATAGTATCTCGAAATAACGACTTAGTAACTCGTAATAATGACTTAGTATCTCGTAATAACGACTTAGTATCTCGTAATAACAAGATAATATCTCATAATAACAACTTAATATCTTGTAATAACAAGATAGTATCTTGTAATAACAAGATAGTATCTCGAAATAACGAGATAATATCTGCATTTTTTTTTACCTCTGTGTGGTTCAGGGCTTCCGTGCAATAGTAATAACAGCATGCGCATGTCGCGAATGCACAGTGCGTTGCGGCATGATAGGGCCTCATGTCTTTGCTTCTAATTGCCCAAATTTGGTCAAACTTGACATGTAAACTCTACACAGCTTTCTTTGAATGTGCACCAAATGTCATCATGCTGTGTCCGGCTGCCTTGTGCCCCATCGAAGCTAGAAGTTTGAAAACAGAATTTTAGAAAGTAAATTTCATGACAACTTGCACATGTGTGACTAAACATTTAGATTTATTTAGGGGGAAAGGCATATTAGAAAATCTGGAAGCCATTGGGCGACACTAAAGTTGACTCACTATTGCTGCTGGTTCTTCTTAAATTTCATTGTTACCTTAATAAGTGCTTATGGCAAGCTGTTTTAGATTAGAATGCACAGACTGGCGCATAGGCCAAGCCATTACTGACTTGTACGCAAAGCCAGTTTAACATCTCATGGAGGTGACTGCTACATAATGTTTTATTTGCATGTTTCTGTTTTATGAAGTTTAAAAAAACATTTTTATAAAGTAACTTACAAATAAAATGACTATAGTTAACCTTACTCCTATAACTACTAATATAAAATACACCTTTACACATTCAGGCAACAGGGAATGTGGATGCCAATAGGTTTTAAATAATATGTAGCCCACACAGTCACATTTACATCATGCATGCCTAAAAATACTGCAAAGAAAAAATTGTGCAAAATTAAATGCAGCATATAGCCTAGTAATGACAGCATTTGTAATTTGCTGCGCTGTTAGCGAATTATTTATCAGTAACAATTAAAATACAACAAAATGTGAATATTTCTGTCGATTCAAGGTGTGCGATTTAGTTGTGCACCTACAATTTTCAGTTAGGGACTACTGTGCTCCTATTTAAAAAGTTAGTCTGGAGCCCTGCAACTAGAGGCTATGTGATTTTGGTATACTACTGTCATCTGCATACGATGGCAACAAAAAGTTATCAAAGAATATATTTTGAGATGAGCCTTCTCAAAGTTACAACACAATCAAAATTGAACACATAGCTTAAAATACCATGACAGTAAATATATTTTCTTCTAATCACCCACATTTCATTAAACTTTACACATTCTTAGCATGCATGCTGAATTTTCTGAAATTTTAATCATAGCGGGCAGTGTTCCTCCTCAAAGTCAAAATAGTTTTCAATAAATAACTTGCCAACAATTTCACCCCAAATAATGAATTTATTTTGGTTTATCAGTATCAGAGGGGTGTATCAACTGTAAAAAATGGGATTATGAATTGCCAATATGTTGGACTAAGAAGGCAGGAACTGCACAATATTTGTCATGTACAATCACCAAGACCATGAAATTTCATGCATAGGAGGCGATTCTTTTCCCTTGTTCACTGGAAAAATAACCTGTCCATGCACCCTTCCAACAATGAAACTTAAAAAAATCAAAATGACTTTTAAGTAAGTAAAACCGCATTAACAGGATAATGGGGGAAGTATTGACATAGAATGCCATAGCACTAGTGCACTAGCACTAGCACCATGATTTCCAACTCAGGAGCTCCTCTTGTGGTCAAAGTTCACCATTTAGACCTACACAGCATAGCCAATTAAAGCGGGATTTCTTAACACGAGGCCCAAACATTTTATGACACTTGGCCATAGCAACATTTGTATTTTATATTCCAAAAATAAATACCGGCGGTCATACAGTGTACACCACTATCTGGTACATCTAGTTAGACACGAGAGGTCACAAGGAAGTTGTTTAATCAGAGTGTGTCATGCTAACATTACCCACATAGCCTTTCTATGTTAATAAAAACACTAGTCATTAGCTAGCCCAACTGTAACGTTTGAGTGTTCCCATTAAAACCTGAAATGGTCCTTTTCACAGGCAAAGTTTGTGTGACCTAACAATATCAACCCGTGTCGATATAGATGTAATTGATGGTTCGTACACCTTTTTAATATTGGCGTGCTGTCTGTTTATTGCATATCTTTGGTGGTGCATTCAGTTTGCACTGCCAAGTTAGGCACTGTTATGGTGACACTTGCACAAAAGTGAGTACACCCCTAACATTTTTGTACTCTTTTTATTATATCTTTCCATGGGAGAAGTCTAAAGATATAACACTTTTCTACAACGTAAAGTAGGCAGTGTACAGCTTATATAACAGTGCAAATTTGCTGTTCCCTCAAAATAAGTCAACACACAACCATTAATGTCTAAACCACTGGCAACAAAAGTGAGTACACCCCAAATTGTGCCCAAAGTGTCAATATTTTGTGTGGCCACCATTATTTTCCAGCACTGCCTTAATTCTCTTGGGCATGGAGTTCACTAGAGCGTCACAAGTTGTCACTGGAATCCTCTTCCACTCCTACATGATGACACCACGGAGCTGACCTTGAGCTTGAGACCTTGAGCTCCTCCACCTTCCATTTGAGGATGCCCCACAGATGCTGAATTGGGTTTAGGTCTGGGGACATGCTAGGCCAGTCCATCACCTTCACCCTCACCCAAGGCGTGGTCATCTTGGAGGTGTGCTTGGGGTCGTTACCATGTTGAAATACCGCCCTGCGGCCCAGTTTCAAAGGGGGGGCATCATGCTCTGCTTCAGTATGTCACAGTACTACCCTTAATGAAGTGTAGGTCCCCAGTGCCGGCAGCACTCATACAGCCCCAAACCATGACACTTCCTCCACTATTCTTTACTGTTAACAGGACACAGTTGTCTTTGTAATCTGTAAACAGGTCTGCATGGCTGTCGTCCCAGAAGGAAGCCTCTTCTGTAGATGATGCACAAGACAGCCCGCAAACAGTTTGCTGAAGACAAACAGACTAAGGGCATGGATTACTGGAACCATGTCTTATGGTCTGATGAGACCAAAATAAACTTATTTGGTTCAGATGGTGTCAGGTGTGTGTGGCGGCAACCAGGTGAGGATTACAAAGACAACTGTGTCCTGCTATTGAAGATTTGTGTGAAAATCGGTGTCTGCTGGACAGCACAGACTCATCTTTGTATGTCGCCAGGTAGTTTGCTTATTGTCTTTATTTAGTAGGACTAATGCAGAGACCATAGAAGATGTGCCACAGTATTATGTTTTTGTATAGGCTACCTTATTGTTTAAGTAGGTAATATCAGGTGAAAGGAGGAGGCTTTTGCACTGACTGGCTTGTAAGACTTTCTCTAGGCGCTGTTTTGCGATGTGGGATAACCGGAATGAGACGTGAAAAGTTCAGTCTCCTCTACATGTCTTCTGTATGGACAGTAGGCCTATTTGTGCAGTGCTGTAGTTTTCTGTTGCGTATCTTACCTGCGTAGCAGCTTTGCTGTGGGCAAATGTTTACTTGTGTTATGTCCAACATTGCAGTTATGCATTAGTCATGTTATGTCCCACATTGTAGCAGCTAGCAATGTAAATCCTATCAGCCTGGTGTTGTCATGACTATGGCCAGAGCAGCACAAGACAAAAGGCTGTCAAGCTTGTTTGAGTGATGTCTTTGTCTTTTTTTGCTCGAACAACACAAAACTTGGCCTGTACCCACTGGTAACATTAGGATGACACCCTCCAAGATCTACAGATCTACAGTTGGTCTGGGGGGGGGGGGCGGGGGGGGGGGTGAATGCGTCCTTGTTGAACCTACGATAGAAAGCATTCAGGTAATCAAATCTCGGCAGAGGGGGATGGTGTCTTGTATTTGATGTCCTGAAGCCCTCACCACAAAGCCGTGAAGTCGTTTGATTCCACCACCTTTTGTCTTTCCCGATAGCTCCTTCTGCCGATCTCCACGACGCAAACTGAACCCCCCAGACTAGATGTAGTCCATTGTCAGGAACAAATCTCTGAGCCAGGTTTCAGTGAAGCAGAGGACAGCAGAGTGAGCAAGGTCCTTATTTACCTTGTTCAGAAGAAGCAGCTTATCTATTTTGTTAGGTAGAGACCGCACTTATCCCCTGCATGGCTGGAAGTCTCACCAGCACACCGGCACATTTCCCTCGTCTGAGCTTCCTTTTCCCAGCAGATGTTCCTGCGATTAAAAGTTCCAGTAAACTCTCAGGATTGATAAAGTTAAAAGAAATAGTTTTAAGTGTTTGATGCCCATGGAGAATAGTTCCTCTCTACTGTAGGAAATTGCATGGCCAGTTCCAACAAAATAAACAAAAACAACACAGAAATGAGAGAGTGAGAGTTCTGTAAAGGGGTACAAAGAAAAGCTGTACCCATTGGGTTCTGCAATGTTGATGCTTACAAAGGCAGCCTTACAAATATCAGTAAGGGGGACTGCTCCTGGCTGTATGACGTTATACATGAGAAGGGGTCGGCACACCGCTGCACCTGTATGCCCAACCAATAGTGTCAACTATCCAATTGGACAGTCACTGTTTGGACAAGGCATGGTCCTGCCTGTGCCCTGTGTGACACAAATAACTACTCTAACTGCCGGAAGTCTGCAATCCCTTGAGGATATAACTGGAGTGCTCGTACCAGACACTGCATTCAGTGTGCCTGCCCATCCTCCTGAAGCAGAGGTTCAAAAGCTTGAAAGGTTGATTCATATAAGACAACAGCAAAGTGTATCTAGGAGTCTATTGTAGGTACTCTTGGCTTATGGGGAAGGCATGTATTTCACACACCCACTTAGCTGAGGCAATACTAGACAATACTGCCTCTTAACAGAGCACTTAACACAAGAGGTAAGTACCTTAGTTCTTTGTACCTTAGTAGGCACTAAGCTCTGCTACAGAGTTCTCAGCCTAGAGTGCCCTTACAACCACAGAATGGGACCCAGCCATCACCCTATATACCTTATGGTGGCTGGCTAAGATGGGAGCAATGTACACCTTAATGGTAGAGGCTGCAAGGCCTTCTTCAAAATGGGACTGAAGAAAACTGACAATAAGCGGAATTGAACACTGTGACCATTCTACATTTTGTGCTTGGCAGCAGTGAAAGAAAGGTTTCCACATTTTTGCGTAAAGCATATTTGTAGAAGGTGCTTATGTTACGGGTCCTATTCGATCTCTCTATGTTGTGTTAGGTAACGAGTAGAATGTCCACACAGGAGCTGCCGGCACGTCATTTATTAGTACTCTGGTACAAAACATAAAAAACACATTACGTTATGGGGGAGTTCGCCTCTGTCCTTTCCTCTTCCCAGAACGTAAGGTTAACAGGCCCCACAATTACATATTCAAGATTGACACATTAACATTAACAGTACATTAACAATACATATATTGTTAAAAACATACAGAGCAAGGCTCTGACAACAGTGACATGCCCCGCTAGCATTCCAAGCTAGGCGGGGTGGTTAGCTAGTGAGATCTAAGTAACGGACAACAAAATGAATGAAACTGATTCAACTGATTCAATGAAACAAATTATTACACACCTGGTACAAAACATACAAAACATATTACGTTATGGGGGAGTTCGCCTCTGTCCTTTCCTGGCAAACAAAAAGGACGAAAACAGAAAGCTGAAAACATTGAGCTGGACTAACACTGAACTAATAGCAATAGCTAAGCCACGAGCTTATCCTAGACTCGTGGCTATAAACTACGTGACAAATAAACTACGTGATGAGACAACATATACATACAACAATACACAAAGGGATGACTAAAGGAGTGATTAAAATAGAAGATTATAATTTTATAGAATATTGATGGTCAATTATCATGAGGATATATACAGATTATTATTATAGACTGGGGACAACATACCTCTTCCCAGAACGTAAGGTTAACAGGGAAGAGCTGAGGGAGACAGGGACCTTTAAACGTGAAGACAAGACGCACAGGACGGAAAGCCAGGAGGGACACAAGGCTACAGAACGGACTTACCCCTAACAAACTGACATGACGAGCGTGTGTAATCACGAATCAAAGAAATAAAACAAATACATTGATGGAACAAACCCAATTTGTGCAGGATTTAACTGCACTATATTTTACTCCGTTACACTTAGGAGCTCAGAATTATTCTGAAGGACTGCTGGCTCACATAACTCTAACAAGGGCTCTGGCCCCTGATGGGCCAAACCCAAAGTTGCAGCTAAAACGGATTTGAATGTCAGATCACCCCAGCTGAGAGAGAAGATTTGAAAACAGAGAGCAGAGAGCAATGGGTTAATAAATTGCTCACAAGGCTTGGATACAGCTGAATGAAAAAGAAATGTCAGGAAATAAGTGTTACATATATTTTATAACAAAAATTGAAAATAATGCTGACATTGTACTTAAATCATAAATTAACTTATGTAAGTAGAAATGAACATTCCACTATAACGATATAAATGAGCTTTTTCAGTGTAAATGGTCCATCACAAACAGTTTACTCTGTGTAATTAGTTTTGTGCTGTGTTCTCTGATCTTGTGTCCTGTAGATTTAACCCTCCCCACATCCTGTATTTTATGTCATCTGAGGCATTTTTTAAAGGTTTCTATTGTGCTTTTCATGGCAATGCTTCTCAATACTGGTTGCTTTAGTCTAGTTAAACATGTTTATTTCTCATCCTAATTACTCTACTCATGGCCCAGCCATCACTGGAATAATCAGGACTTTTGCCATTTATCAGTCCTGTAATGGTACCCTCACTGGCGCTCAAAGCTGCATCAGCAGCTCACTGGCTCCTGTTGCCGTATGTCTGTATTAAACATACAGGGACTTGGTTTTATCATAAAATCTCCAGGCCTAAATCTGTTGAGACTGAGAAAGTTAACACCTAAAAAACTGTACATTTTTTTTAGGCAGTTACTCAGAAAATTACATTTGTCTCCGTCAGTACATGCACATGGTAGGATCGGATTAGATTGGGATTGGTTTGGGTGTTGCTACCCAACGGGTGGTCTGTCCCAAAATCCAAATGCACATGGAGTTTGTGTAATCGGATAATGGTCAGAGACCTGGCCCTTTCCGCTACGGTAGGTGGGTGGCGCTGTAGTCAACCAGTGGTGTTATAACTACTTCTATCGGTCTATTATTATCTTTTTATGCAAGGAACATCTTTTCCACGCATAACTCTTGAACCACTCATCCGCTTGATCTCAAATTGGAGGGCGTCATCATAATGTTACTAGTGTGTGCAGTGCCAAGTTTCGTGTTGTTCGGGCAAAAAATGCCAAAGATATCAGTCAAACAAGCTTGACAGCCTTTCGTCTTGTGTCGCTCTGGCCTTAGCCATGACAACCCAGGCCGATAGCATTTACAACGCTAGCTGCTACAATGTTGGTGTGATGACGTGACTTTGGTCTCGTCACCACCGCGTCCGAGGGCGGACGCTTTTCAAACTTTTTCAGCACCATTTCCTACCCCTCACGCTATCTCTCTGACAGCGATTTCAAACATGAACAATGTTGTGTGGCATGGACATTAAAACGACATGCATGCTGTTTCAGTGTTCGTTAAGGTATGGGTGCACACATACTGATAGCGACACGACAAACATTCCAAACACCAACATTACACGCATTGACACAGCGACATTTCCTTGTTTCATGTTTGTATGTTTCGTTCGTGTACAAATATGTTTGGTCATGTTTGTAAATGATGTTGGCATTTAAACAAGACTTAGGCAGCCCTCTGTGCTTGCATTTATGGTTGGCAGCGTTTTATAAAAATAAGGAAACTTACCGGCTTCGTAGATCTTCCACTCTGAGCAGAGAAACCGAGCGCACCGTGCAGGGATCTTTTATTGTTTGGGCGCGTTCGCGTCTGTGCATGGTTGCGCCTCGGAAAATCAATTATCTCTTTGTTTGCTTTATGTTGCTCTATTATTGTATGTACATGTTTATTACGCATTTGTTAAAGGCCTGATTTAGTTATTTGTGTTAATGGTACCATTTTAAAGACTTTATTTAGTTATTTCTGTTAATTTCCCTCTAGTTGGTTATGTGTTGGATTGTTCCAAGATGGAGGGTGGGAATTACTCCCTATTTAAAGTGCACCTCTTCAGTCATTCGAGGAGGTCGGTAGGTGAATGACATGTTTTTCTGTCTGAAACTTTGTTATGCTATTCCAAAGCATCTTATCTCAGCTGTGAGATTTTTTCGACATTTGTTTTCTAGTGTAAATATTTTTGTACAGTTTCTGGGTTTGATTTTGGTATTTTTGGTGGAATATTGGTGACAGGGTGAAAAATAAAAATCACGTCGACAGATTTTGCTTCTGCAACATTTTTTTGGTGCCAATCCAAGACCCCTCGACATTCTACCTTTCACATTTGGTGGCAGCAGTGTTTTTCCAGTGTCAAAGAGGGTGGCACCTAACAATGTCGCAGCAGGTGAGGCAGGCACCGCCTGCTACAAGAAGCAGAACAGCAGGGGGCGCCTCGACAGCACACCTGATGGCAACAGAGGACGACATGGCTTCCAGGCCCCGCTCTGCACCCCCTGATGACCCCACATCCAGGCTGGAGGCAAGACTGAGCTCCTTCATGCAAGCGCAGCAAGCCAGGGATGAGCGCTGGGAACGCGAGGCAGAACGGCAGGACCAGCGATGGCGGTCCATGCAACACCAATTCCAGCAGCTCCAGAGGTTGGTGAACGTGGACCAGAACCTTGACCAGCATGCAGCAGATGGAGCCAGGAGCCAGTCCACACTACCCAGCATGCCAGATGACCACAGCCCAAGGGGGGACCAAGCACGCGCATCCAGCCCTGTTCCTGCATGGCCGAGGAGCACGACCCCTTCGGAGTACTATGGCTTGAGTCTGCCTAAGATGACGCCTTACAAAGAGGATGAAGACATAGAGCACTATCTAACCACTTTTGAGCGGCTAGCTTTGGCTAACCAGTGGCCGAGGCACAGCTGGGCTGTTTTCCTCATACCCCTGTTGACAGGGAAAGCCCGAGCAGCCTATGTCGCAATGGACATTAGTGATACCATGGACTATGGCAAAGTCAAAGAAGCCATTTTGACAAAATTCGAAATCAACAGCGACACCTACCGACACAGGTTCCGATCCATGACATTGGAGGACGGTGAAACCGCTAAAGAGCTGCAGGCAAGACTGAGTGACTTGTACGGCAAATGGATGCGTCCTGAGCAGAAGACCAAGGCAGAGATTGGCGATGCCATTGTCCTGGAGCAGTTCCTGCGCATGCTGAACCCGGAGCTGAGAATCTGGGTGAAGGAACGCAACCCAGAGACATCAAAGGGAGCTGCTGACCTGGCTGAGGCCTTCATCGCTGCGCGGCGTCACAGAGGGACCTACCAGCTTGGTGCCCATGACAACACCGCGAGACGGAGCCAGGTACCACAGAGGCAACCAACCCGGCAGCAGCACCACAAGCCTATGGGTGGTGGACGTGTGTTTAGTCGCTCCTATAGCCCTCAGCCTCAGCCTAGCACACAAGCTAAACCTAAGCCAAACATTATTTGCCATAACTGCGGCCAACCCGGCCATATTAAACCAGACTGCCCCATAGCCACCGTTAGCAAAGTCAGCCTGTGCTACACACCATCTCACACGTCTCTGCTCACACCTAGCTCCACTGACACATTAGTGCCCATCACCATCAGGGGAAAAACGTGGCAGGCTCTCGTAGACACGGGTAGTAGTCAGACGTTCATACGCAGAGCATGCTTAGGCCCCACTGATTGCACTAGTGTTGGCAGGGTCAGAGTAAGGTGCATCCATGGCGATGAAACTGAGCATCAGACAGCTGACATTGAGGTGGAAATTGATGGCCAGAAGTATCTATTGAATGTTGGCATTATGGATTCATGTCCGTATCCAGTTGTTTTAGGCCAGGATGTGCCAGTTTTACTGGATCTGTTACAACAGCACGCACCTGTAGCATCAGCTTGTGTTACTACACGGTTACAAGCTAGGTCTGAATCAGCTGAAAAATATCTTTTTACTGAATTGCCTTTTTCAGACAGTCAGCCAAAGCCAAAGAAGTCTAGGTCACTGAGGAGGAGGGACAAGTTTTTGGGAACTCCGGTGGAGGAGCAGTTGCCCCTCCCACCACTAGATGGCAGTGTGGTAAACAGTGCAGACTTCAAGGGGTTACAAAAAGCTGACATTACATTAAAGAACTGCTTTGACAGGGTTGTGAGTGAGGAGGATGTCATGAGGGCTAAAACGTGTGGGAAAGAGTGTTTTGTGGTGCGGGATGGTATGTTGATGCGTGTGTGTGAGGGTGGTGAGCAGATTGTGGTCCCAGAGTCACTGCGGTCAAAGGTTCTGCACCTAGCACACAGTATCCCCTGGTCAGGACACTTAGGGCAGCAGAAGACACTCGACAGAGTAGCAAAGCGCTTTTACTGGCCCAAGGTGTACCAAGAGATACTCCAGTATTGTAAGTCTTGCCCCACATGCCAACTCACAGCCCACACACACAGAGGCACAAAAGCACCCCTCATGAACATGCCCATCATTGACACCCCGTTCGCAAGGATTGCCATGGACATTGTTGGCCCTTTGGAGAAGAGTAGAGGAGGTCACCGCTACATCCTTGTGGTATGTGACTATGCTACTCGATACCCTGAGGCCTACCCCTTAAGAAATGTGAAGTCCAGACAAGTTGCTAACTGTCTCATCCAGCTTTTCTCCAGAGTAGGGATCCCCAGAGAGATCATAACAGATCAGGGTACCAACTTTAACTCCCGGTTTATGAGACAGGTTTATTCCCTACTGGGCATTAGGCCCATTAGAACTACGCCATACCACCCACAGACAGACGGATTGGTTGAGCGCTTCAACCAAACCCTCAAGTCCATGCTGAGGAAGTTTGTCAGTGACACCGGCGCAGACTGGGACCAGTGGCTGTCATACCTCCTGTTTGCATACAGGGAGGTACCTCAAGCTTCAACTGGCTACTCACCCTTCGAGCTCCTCTACGGTCGTCAAGTGAGAGGCCCCCTGGACGTGCTGAAAGAGGCGTGGACTGGAGAGGGATCGTCACAGCAGACCAGTATCGCGGAGTATGTCCTGAAAATGAGAGCCAAACTGGAGGAGCTACGCAGCCTGGCCCACGACAACCTGGCCCAGGCCCAGTCTCACCAAAAGACCCAGTATGACCGTACAGCCCGAAGCCGCACCTTCAACCCTGGACAGAAGGTACTCCTGTTACTGCCTTCATCAGCCAGCAGTCTTCTGGCAAAATGGCAGGGGCCCTTCGAGGTGCTGGCAAAGGTGGGTCCTGTGACCTATGAACTGGCAATGCCTGACCGACGAAAGCCAAGACAAAGGTTCCATATCAACCTGCTGAAGGAGTGGGTACCCCGGCCGGACACCGCCAGCCACTTGAACTGGGCTCGGGTGGTGGAAGAAGAGGAAGAGTGCAAGGAGCAGTACTTCCCCACTGGGGGAGGCGAGACCTCTTCACCCCCACTGCTACACTTGTCCAGCCAGCAACAGGAGGACGTGCAGCAGATCATCCCACAGGGCCTGTTCAGGGAGGAACCAGGTCGGACAACCCTGATCCAGCACGACATCCGGCTGACAGGACCAGGTCCGATCCGGCAGACGGCGTATCGCGTCCCAGCAAGGCTCGTCCCAGCTCTAAAGCAGGAGGTCCAGGCAATGCTGGACATGGGCGTCATTGTGCCGTCACACAGTGAGTGGTGCAGCCCCGTTGCCTGGTCCCCAAAAAGGATGGCGGGCTACGCTTTTGTGTGGATTTTTCTAAACTGAACTCAATTTCAGCATTCGACCCCTACCCAATGCCAAGGGTTGACGAGATGGTGGAACGCCTGGGGAAAGCGCAGTACCTCAGTACCCTTGATCTCTGTAAGGGATACTGGCAGGTGCCTCTCACACCAGAGGCCCAGGAGCTGACGGCCTTTCGGGCCCCGTCTGGATTATATCAGTTCACCACGATGCCCTTTGGACTGCATGGGGCAGCCGCAACTTTCCAGCAGCTGATGGACCAAGTACTGCAGGGGGCGGAGAGTTATGCTGCTGCCTACATAGATGATGTCATCATCTTCAGTTCCTCATGGGAGGAGCATGTGACTCACCTGGCAGATGTGTTCCGCCGCATCAGTGAAGCAGGTCTGGTGGTCAATGCCGGCAAATGCCAGCTGGCTAGACCAGAGGTCTGTTACCTGGGATACGTCCTGGGTAGTGGACATATAAAGCCTCAGGTCTGCAAGGTGGAGGCCGTCCGCAACTGCCCGCCACCCACCACCAAGAAGGGTGTGAGGTCCTTCCTGGGTTTGGTGGGGTGGTATAGGCGGTTCATCCCGAACTTCTCCAGCCGTGCCTCCAAGCTCACGGACCTGACACGCAAGAACAGCCCTAACAAGGTTGTTTGGACAGATGACTGTCAAGCAGCCTTCCAGGACCTGAAGGACTGTCTATGCGACTCCCCGGTGCTGCAGAGTCCGAACTTTGACCTTCCCTTCACGGTGCAGACCGATGCCTCAGGGCTGGGGCTAGGTGCTGTGCTGCTGCAGGGTGAGGGGGAGGATCGACGGCCTGTGCAGTACATTAGCCGCAAGCTGTTTGACCGCGAGACCAGGTACTCCACAGTGGAGAAGGAGTGCTTGGCCATCAAGTGGGCCTTAGACAGTCTCCGGTACTATTTACTGGGGAAACAGTTTGTGCTGGAGACAGACCACCGTGCGCTGCAGTGGCTTAACCGCATGAGGGACAGTAACGCCAGGGTGACGCGGTGGTACCTGTCATTGCAGCCATATAGCTTCACCATCCGGTACAAGGCCGGAAAGGACAATGTTACAGCCGACTACTTGTCCCGCCTCTACGAGGAGGGCCAAGCTTAAGGAGGGGGGTGTGTGATGACGTGACTTTGGTCTCGTCACCACCGCGTCCGAGGGCGGACGCTTTTCAAACTTTTTCAGCGCCATTTCCTACCCCTCACGCTATCTCTCTGACAGCGATTTCAAACATGAACAATGTTGTGTGGCATGGACATTAAAACGACATGTGCTTGCATTTATGGTTGGCAGCGTTTTATAAAAATAAGGAAACTTACCGGCTTCGTAGATCTTCCACTCTGAGCAGAGAAACCGAGCGCACCGTGCAGGGATCTTTTATTGTTTGGGCGCGTTCGCGTCTGTGCATGGTTGCGCCTCGGAAAATCAATTATCTCTTTGTTTGCTTTATGTTGCTCTATTATTGTATGTACATGTTTATTACGCTTTTGTTAAAGGCCTGATTTAGTTATTTGTGTTAATGGTACCATTTTAAAGACTTTATTTAGTTATTTCTGTTAATTTCCCTCTAGTTGGTTATGTGTTGGATTGTTCCAAGATGGAGGGTGGGAATTACTCCCTATTTAAAGTGCACCTCTTCAGTCATTCGAGGAGGTCGGTAGGTGAATGACATGTTTTTCTGTCTGAAACTTTGTTATGCTATTCCAAAGCATCTTATCTCAGCTGTGAGATTTTTTCGACATTTGTTTTCTAGTGTAAATATTTTTGTACAGTTTCTGGGTTTGATTTTGGTATTTTTGGTGGAATATTGGTGACGGGTGAAAAATAAAAATCACGTCGACAGATTTTGCTTCTGCAACATTTTTTTGGTGCCAATCCAAGACCCCTCGACATTCTACCTTTCACAGTTGGATAAAACACGACTAACGACATAACTACAATAATGGACATAACACGAGTAAACATTTGCCCACAACAAAGCTGTTATGCAGATAAGATAAGCAACAGCAAACTACAGCACTGCACACATATGCCTACAGTGTATACAGACGACACGTAGAGGAGACTGAACTTTTCATGTCTCATTCCGGTTATCCCACATCGCAAAACAGAGAAAAAAGTCTTACAAGTCACTCAGTGCAAATGTGTTTATATAGCCTCCTCCTTTCACCTCATATTATTACCCACTTAAACAATAAAGTGGTCTAAACAAAAACATCTTCTATGGGCTCTGCACTAGTCCTACCAAATAAAGACAATAAACAAACTATTTGGCGGCATACAAAGATGGTGTTCGAGGAGTTTGACACATCCGCGTACATGTTGTGCATTCTGTTGTGCATCGGATTCGCGAAACCATCCCTATGCGATCTTTATCCTGTGCACATGAAGTCGATACGATCCCAAACCATTTCCAATCGGATTCAACTCGTCCATGCGCAGTGGCTGTTCTATAGTGTTTTACGCCGGGTGTCTGCCCGGTTCGCCCGTGCCTAAAACCGCTACTGTCCTCACAGTGTGTGAGAAGGAGTTCATCCATGGCAGAGAAAAATGTTGATTGTATGTTTGTGAGGATGTAGATTCCACGTAGATGTTTGTGCTTGTGTGTTCATGTGTAGATGATTGGATGTATGCAAGCCTATGTAGTTTGTTTCAGTGTACCGTGGCAGATAGGGGTGGGAATTGATAAGATTTTATCAGTATCAATACCATTGTCAATTCTGCCTATCAATTCAATTCCCTATTAATTTCCTTACCGTTTCGTTATCAGTTGGAATCAGTGGCAAACATCATGTATAATAAAAACAAATCAAATTCTGAGTCTTAAAAAAACATCTGTAAAGCGATTTAGCAAGCTAACAAACTAGCTCATTCAAGTAAACTGCAATAACTGGCAAAATATCTATGTGCTAAAAGCTAACAATCAAACTAACAAACAGACTTCCCGAAAACGCATTGCTGTAAACCTTATAACTTTGTGTCAATCTGTCTACTTTGGCTTAGGTCAGAAGTATTATCAAGATGTGTTTCAGTGAGTAATGTAACACTACTCAATACATAGCTATGTAGTGTTAGCTTGCTAACAAATACATAGCAAGTGGTAGCTGCCTGATCTGAAGTAAAGGTACATTTCTCTGAATTCAAACAGTAATAACATACTCTATTAGGCTTGGAATGATCACAAAAAACACCTCAACAACTCCAGAAAGACATTATGACCAATTCATTGGAAAAAATCCACGCGTCTTATTCATTTTAATGCAACCAGGCTTGACTGTGGTCTGCAGAAAGGGGGAGAAAACAGACCTTGTTACCTGTCACTCTCAGGTAAACCATTGTGCAGGGACATGAGAGAATTGTGAAGAAGAATCAATAATGTCGGAGGGCTACAATTCCAATTGAATTGGTCAATGACTGTAAACCGGTTCTCAATTCCCATCCCTAGTGGTAGAGGTTGAATACAGCATTACCCAGATAGCTGTGGTATGTGGTCAAAAGCATGTTGCCTAAGCCATCATCCATTTCCCACAGGTGCTGTTCTTTCCCAGCTATCAGACAGTGGTCAGACTTTAAGCGAGGACAGTGGGGTGGACATCGCCGAGTCTGAACGCCTCAGCAAGAGAGCAGCCCCCGCCCCACCCGGACACGTGCCCCCAGGGACGGCTCGGGAGGTGCAGGGGAGCCCTCCCCAAAACCGGTGAGAACGGGGGATAAAGGAGCCCATTAAAAAAACAAGCGATCTTAAGAAGATACTAAAGGATGATTATTGTCTGGTTGAAAGAAATACTGTGTGTGTGTGTCTGTGTACTGTCAGTTAGGATAAACCATAGTTTAAAGTCTCTAATCCTGATGGGTCTGAACATGCACATAAATTGCACATAAATTTGTTCTCTGGTCTGACTTAATTTTGCTTTTGTTTAGATTGGACTTTTTTCATTCTGCACTTTCTTTTCCTATTCATTTCTTTGCCGGCCACCAATCCCTCCTCTGTTATTCATTTGTGAGTTGGTACTCCATTAGAGTTGGTTTTTCATTCATCAGTCACCACATTCTTGATACTGCGGTAAACACTCTTCCTCACACATACTCTGACATGCCTAAAACAAAAAAATTGCACCACGCAACAATGATGGTTTCTCTTTTCCAACAGCTCAGCTAGTAACTCACCGTACTTGTACCTCCTGTTTCTTTCTTAGAGTATGTGCATTTGTCCCAAACAGCCAGGTCTACTGGAGCCCACGTCCACTCTGGTGAGGGTAGCAAAGTCTGCCAGCACGCTGGGCATCGCCATAGAGGGGGGCGCCAATACACGCCAGCCTCTGCCACGCATCGTCACCATACAGGTGAGTGCCTCTATAGATCTTTCTGTGTCACGCTGTAATAAATATGTCTGACAAGAACAATGACAAGCACCCAGCGATTAAACTGAAGACGTATGGGGACACAGAGACAGCATAAAACTGGAAGACTAGAGAAAGCAGAAGGATGTGTTGTTGAAACATCAACGGAAGACTGGAATTAGTGAAAGTGGTAGTACAGTGGTAGAAAAAGGGAGAGGGAAAGGACAGCAGGAGGTCGGAAGGAATGGACAGGCGTAAGTGGGTTATAATTTCAACAACTCTGCCCCACTAATCACCCTCATCATCCACCACAACCACAGACAGAGGAATTATATAGTTCTAATCTGTAATGGAAATCTAGCCATAAAAGTTCCATCCTAGCAGGCGATTAGTCCCAGCGATTCGTTTTCCCAATGGATACTTTTAATCTCTATCTGTCTTTTTCCTTTCCATGCCTAGAAGCTGGTATCTGGATGTGCATTGAGAATACAGGGGAGGTCTTTGTTTGCTTTTATGTGGCATATATTGTTTTTTAGGCCAATGGCAAAACTCTATGGTCAAGGACATTTTTTCGTCTCTCCAAACTGATCAAAGCCAGGTATAGCAGGAGTTGACTGCCTAATTGCCAGACACCAGTTTTTCACAGGCTCATCTGGATTTAGTGGATGGCTCCACAGCCACACAAGCTGCATATATTGGTAGGTGTGTACACAGACTTGGCCAAACATGATGTAATGATGATTGGCCACCCCTATGTGCTTAAAATGAGCTGTGGCCCTTATGTTGTGGTTTAAGGTGAAAAACTGTTACCTCCAAGTAAAAGTTGTGCTCTCAATACTGTTTGATACATTTAGAACTGACTGAAGACTGATATGATAATCTTCCTTTCTCTATCTTAGACCTATCCTTTGCCATGTTTACGCAACAAAATGGAGGAGGCGACCAACTCTTGTCTCTCACAAGCCTAAGGCAAAACATTTCACAAAGTTTTTTTTCCATTCAGTAATTGTAGGTTGTAAAGGATGGCATTTGCATTATATGTGGTAGGCAGCAGACCTAAAACTTGAGAGTGTAAGAAATTATGCAGGAAAATGTACTTGAAGGAATGGGGCAAAACACCTTTGTGTGAGATGATAATCAGTAGACCCATGATTTGAATGGGAGATGGCTCTGGGCTGGAGTCACCTAAGCAGACCTTTGTGGGGGAGGGGTAACT
This sequence comes from Setipinna tenuifilis, assembly GCA_030347295.1. Taxonomy (NCBI): domain Eukaryota; kingdom Metazoa; phylum Chordata; class Actinopteri; order Clupeiformes; family Engraulidae; genus Setipinna; species Setipinna tenuifilis. The sequence goes on from CM059273.1 coordinate 31,920,436, forward strand.
GTAGGTGGGAGAAAGCAGCATGGATGAGATCAGTGCTAAATAGCAGACACTTGTTATATTTTGTGTAATCTTACATTATCACAGTGATTGAAATGTGGTATTTTAATCTTAAGAACCAATCCTGATAAATAAGATGCAAATAGGATTTTAATCTGATATCGTACATGATATAAGAGCAACTCTACAAAGGGAGGCGTGGTTTTATAGTTCAGTTCAATAGGATCAAGTCTATCCAAAAAAGTCAGTAATCTGTGATGTTTTTCATTTTTGTAGGTATTTATTCGGTAACTCTTCGTTGTACTGTTCCTTTTTCAGTGTCTACATGTAACAATATGTTATAGTTTGTACTTACCCTCAATGCTCGAGTTGAAATAAAATAAAAGTGGTCAAAATCATTCCCCTTTTAAAACGCTCAGCCCCCTTTCCATCCTCTGTGCCATTTTATTAATGAATTTAGCACATATTGAGTAATTTAGCTTTGCACATATTGAGTAAAATACTGTTGGACAGAGGGCGTGCGTGTGTGCATATAATGGAGTGGCCCCCACTATTGGTAAACACAGCCTTATCATTAAAAATAAATAGGGTGTGTATTTGCATGTTCATGTAAAGATGATTGACAATGGAGTTATCAATGTCAGTGTCAATTTATTTATAAACCACTACATGACAACCTGAACCCATCACAGGTAAACCTCCCCTTTTTAGATGAAAACTTAATTGACATTTAGGGTCCTATCATGCCGCGGCGCATTGTGCATTCGCGACATGTGCATGCTGTCATTGCTATTTTGTGCCAGTGCATCGTTCATTTTTTCGGGCAAAAAATCACATTGTCTAGATAGCAGATGACATTGCGCCCTCACGGGTGTGTCAGCGAAAAGAAGAGGTGTGGTCTGGCGCAAAGCGTACCAGATGCTATTATAAGGAGGCAAAAAGGAAATGCACGCTTGATCAAGATAAACCTAGTCTGTCGTCAGTCGTCATTGCTGAAAAGCTATTTTAGGGGCGCACAATGCTTTGAACCCAGGGGCCAGCTCAATTGGCAGAAGAGCTGCAACATGTATAGCCTGTATAGCCATGTATTTTAATGTTTTAGTAAGGAAACAAGCACAAATGTAGAGAGTATAGCAATGTTCTGCACTTTATAGCAATGTTCTGTAGTTTAATCATCCAAAAGAAAACTAATGGACTAATGGTTTGATGGACCTCTACCTTCTGCTTATTTTTTTGATGTTTCCTTTAAGTTGAAAGCTTGTTTCCCCGTCTTCTAACGTTGTTGTACCGCTTTCGGCACTGTTCAAAAGTTCTCTTCTTGCGAAAGAAGGAGGACTCAATTATTGAAGATATTTCCTCCCATTCTTCTTTGACCAGCGGAGGTTTGGGGGGGATTCTTTCCATCCCCGAAGATTAACTGCTCACGCACTTTTACTTTACGCAGGAGCAAATCGGTCTCCTCCACGGAAAAACACCTGCCGTCCGGGTAAATCCGCCACCGTAATAGCAACAGACCATGGACAATGCGCCGCTGGCTTTTAAAGTATAAATTCTTATTGGTTAATTGCATGTTACGCCCAAAACACACCCATGACTAATGAAGTATTTAAGACCAATCCAGTTGAACAATGCGCCTGGCGCAATGTTCACTTTTCCCGCCGTCAAAATACCAAATTGTGTCGGGAACGCCCCCAAAGCAACTTGCGCGACAGACTTTAGACAATGCACATATGATCGTGAAAATAGAGCTCATGGACTTTTCATATGAACAATTTTAAGGCACATGTTTAACTTTCATTTACCTGTAATCTTGAAACAGTCAATGTCAGGATAAATCCTTTAATTTTTTGTCAGCATTGTCTGCAGATGCATAAATGCCCTATGATGAGTTTGTTTACTTAGCTGGTCTCCTGTAGATTTCAGAAGCTGCACCTAAAAGGATTGTGGAACCAGCCTTCTCATATTATGCCTTAAAGAGATGGAATGCCCTACCACAACACATCAGAGAATCCGAATCCATTGATGCCTTCAAACAGCAACTAACTAAAGACCTACCTTTTCAACCTCGCCTTATCTTAACAGCTCAACTGTTAAGTTAACTTTTGTCAACTTTTTATTCTACAATCAGCAAATGCCATAGCCTCACCTATATAACTGCATTTAATCTTAACAGCATTTTTATTACTGCGTTACCAACGTGTGGGATGTTCAATAACATTGAGTTAAAAAGGATATTATATATATATATATATATAAACTAAACTGCAGATGTCACCGACTGTCTTCTCTGTGCCAAATATCCCACTACTTCGGGCTTTCCTTCGATAGGCCTCAAACATTGCATTTGTACAGGAGGAGCGGGCAAATCTGCCCTCAGTGAGTGTGCATGTATCAGTAATGCACAGATTGATAAAAATTAAGCATTTGCGAGTCACCAAAAATATTTAAATGAAATTTGGGTCGGTTAAAATAACGATGCCGAATACACTTTTGTAATTTATAGAGTAGCCTAGGCTATCATAAGAAAAGACAAAGCCATTATTGGATGAATGACTTGCGCAAATATAGCCCGAGCATTCCAGGAGATAGCATTTATTAGGCATCCCCTTGAGTAACTGCTCATACATTGTATGTAGACTAGTGGGAAATTCTTATTACCTCCGCCAAGGAGGTTATGTTTTCGACGACGTTGGAGAGCCAACCAAGTTCGTGTGAGCATGAGTGAACGAACCCACTAGTTAACTATTACACCAGTAATAAAATGTTTTAACATGATTAATGTCTTTTAATGTCTTATGGTGAGAATGACAATAAGGTGGAGACTTAAGCTGCCTTGGCGGAGGTCTGCGCTCTCTGAGTGCTTTTCTAGTTGTAAATGTTAAGCTAGGCTATTATTACCGTTTGCATGAATGGTGAAGCGGGACAAAATATGCTAACGCAATAAGGCAGGTTCCTTGCAACTGCTATGCATTAACATCATAACACTTTGTTTTAAATGCAAGGGATGTCAGTTTTACATAAGCCAATAAGGGCATGATTGAACTTATCAAAAGCATGGCCTATACATTTCAAAATAAGTGCATTGGAAAGGAGATTGGTACATTATTATCTCCACCAAGGAGGTTATGTTTTCGCCGGCGTTGGTTTGTTTGTCCATCTGTCTGTTTGTTATTCACATAACTCAAAAAGTTATGGATGGATTTAAATGAAATTTTCAGGATAGGTCAGAAGTGTGCTTAGACCTGATTTGTTTTTGGTGGTGATCCAGATAACCATCTAGATCCAGGATTTTTTTAAGGAATTTTCACCATTGTGAGATTTAGGGTTAGGGTTAGGGACATTTGGACATTTTTGGTTATAACTCCACATATAATGCCTACAATGTTTAGTAAAAAAAATACAGTATAAGAACATCATAAGGTCTGCCAAACCCCAGAATATAATCAGGATCCTGGTAGTATTACGGATCTTGTGATCCAGGAAGTTAAAATTCAGGGGGCCTCGTGGAAAATGGGCTACTGAGAAGTAACTAATCAAGCTAGAGACATGCAACTGTCACCAACTTGTAGCTGAGGCATTGAAGATTCAGAGTGTTAACGGAATTCATATTACCTCTGAATGAGTACATAATGTTGCCTCATAATGTGTTGTATATAGAGTTCATAATGTTGCCTCATAATGTATTGTATATAGTGTTCATAATCTTGCCTAATAATTTGTGTTGTATACAATATTCATAATGTCGCCCCATAATGTGTTGTATGTTCATATTCAGTTTGCATTAATTCAGTGAAGTTACCAGTAATAAAATGTTTTAACATAATTAATGTCTTTAATTGTCTTGAGGTGAGAATGATAATAAGGTGGAGACTTAAGCTGCCTTGGCGGAGGTCTGCACTCTCTGAGAGCTTTTCTAGTTTTAATAATGAGGTCCGAGTTGCGCTTGGGTTGGTTGAAAACGTCGGGCCAGTGCAGCTGTTTTATAAGTGTACCCCCATTGACATTTATGCGTGGATGTTGATCTCTCTCTCTCTCTCTCTTTTTCTCTCTCTCTCCCTCTCTTTACGTTTAAAATCCCTTTATTGACCCCTCACAGGTCCACATATCCACCACATCAGCCCACAACCCCTCCCCCACCCCAACCCACCCCCAATAAAAGAAAAAAAAGGAAACAAAAAGATTACCAATGAAAAACCAAACCACCACCAGCAATGACTGACCACACCCCTCTGTCTACACACCACTTTTCCCCAAACGTGTCAATTCTACCTGTGACCTGAAAATAAGCATACTCCACTGCAATTTTGGATTCAACTAGTGCCTTGAACATGTGTACCCGATCACCCACATTCCCCTCTTCCTCCAGTTTGTTGCATTTCCAGATGGAAAATTTTGCTTGTCCCAACAAAAAATTAAAAACAGTACATAGGTGTCTCTTCTTCTGCTTGGTGTACTTCACCCCAAAAATAAAAGTCTCTTTTGAAAACACAGCACCAAACTGGCTACATATCCTGTCTAGCAGACTGAAGAGGGATGACAGTTTTGTGCAGTCACAAAAAACATGGAAAACATTTTCAGGGACATTACATTGAACACATAAACTAGATGCTTCAGGCTTTCGTTTACCTACAAAGACCTTTGTGGCCATGGCACAGTGCAGCACACGTCACTGAAGGTCACCAGACCATTTTGGGATGGGGCTTTTGTACAGAATCCTCCATGAAGGAGTAACTGACTGGCTGTTAGAAAAATGGGCCCTCCACTTAGTGTCTGGTCTGTCTCCGAGAGCATTATAATGCAAACATTTTAACACAAGGTTATATAATGTTTTCTTAGCTGCTGTTGTGAAACTACAAGCATGCAACCCTTGAGAGGACAGGAGCATGCCAGGTCTATTGTCAGGCAGAGCTTGACTGGCTGAGATCTGGATACGGGACCCCTGCAGAACCACCATCAAGGACCTTGTGAACAAACACTGAAGAGCAAGCAGGCAACCTAGCCCTCCAGCCCCTGAGCAGTCCCTCTATCATCCTCTTGGATCTGCACTCAAGAGTAGACAGAAGGTCGCCAGCTGACCGCCAGCATCTCTCCCTTTTGTTTATTAAGTCCCTAAACTTAGCTATTTTTGCTCTGGCAAACAGTTGTACTATGTTGGAAAAAACGCCAGAATGCACAGCCCAGGAGGTATTAAAAAACAGAGGTTCCTCCAGCCCAAAGTGTTCTGTCCTTGACGATTTCAGCAGCCTCCAAGCGTCCAGCACTGAGCCATAGAAGCTATGGGGTGGCACTTGCACAAGTTCATTTTTTTTCCATCAAAAACACCTGCCAATTAAAAAGACCGCCAGTTGCTGCCCTGAGCACTGCCAGCCCAAAATACACCCATAACAGCTCCGTGCTGTAAAGGAGCTTCCGAGCAGACTGCAGTCTCATTGTGTGTAGCTTCGCTGACAGACCTTGCCCCCCCTCCACCACTGGAAGATAGAGGAGGCCAAGAGGTAACCAGTGGTTGCTGTCCCAAAAAAAGTTTACCAAGGCCTTCTGTAGTGCTACCACAAGTCCAGCAGGGGATTTCAGTACTGTCATCTTATGCCACAACATTGAGGCAGCCAGATTGTTGATGACTAAAACATAGCCTCTATATGACAGCTGTGGCTTAATCCACTCCCACCTTTGCAGCTTCCCAGTCACCAAATCCAGCATACGTTCCAGTTCTTGTCCATGTACTGTTCTGTACCGAAGTACACACCCAGGGTCTTGAGGCCACACCTCCCCCAATGGTGTTGTGTGGGCAGATGAGGAGGCCCGTTGTCGTGCCCCCCCCCCCAATAGAAGGGACACACTTTTTTTTAAACATCTCTCTCTCTCTCTCTCTGCGTGTGAGTGAGAATGTTAGAATGGTGTTGGGGGAAGAAAAGGAGCCGGAATCAATTTGCGCAGTTTTCATTCTGTGGACCTGCGCCACAAAATGGTCTATGTATGCGAAACTCTGCTAAACCTTGCACTCACATTTATCTTAAGACAATCTTCATAAAATAAAAGGATCAGTGACCCAAACGTACTTTTACCGGCTACAAGATTAATATCGGACGACAATGGTTAAATTATCATTATTATGTTGGAACGTTAAAGGTCTTAATTACCAAAACAAAGCGTGTGAAATGTTTAGACTTCCTGCGAGTCTCACCTGAAAATAGAGGATGTTTCGCGCATGCAGGATAGGACATACAAAGTCGCAGTGTCATCGAGTGCTGTATCTAAAACAAAGGGTTCAATGGTTATGGTCAGAAAAAATCTAGACCTAGTCATTGAGAAAACAATGACATATCAAAGTGAGTTGAGCCTGGGTCGTTTATCTTTAATCTGTACCTCCATACGAGGGAAGAAAATCGCCTTTGCTTCTGTATATGCGCCTTCTGTGTAGGATGCCTCATTTTCCCCCTGGCTCTCAGCCACTCTATTACCATTTTCAGAGTGCGAGTTGATTGTTGCAGGTGACATGAACGCAGTTCTTGATGTCAAGATAGACAGGTCTTCTCATGTAGCGTCTGCTACACAACATCAGGCATCTAGTGACCTTAATGGTTTTTTAACTAACCTCAATCTTTTTGACGGTTGGCGTTCACGCAACCCAAATGACAATATCTGATCATAATCCCCTGCAAGGAGGATGGGATCACAATTACAAAGTCACCAAGGTGGAGATTTAATAATACTCTCTTACAAAACGAAACATTTCTCACTGAATTTAAAACAGAACTACTTGACTTTTTGTCCATAAATAGGGACTCTATTTCTGATCCTATATTTGTGTGGATGGCCACAAAAGGATTTATAAGGAGTTTTTGTATCTCCTTCTCATCTCATTTAAATAAGGTCAGAACCCAGAGGGTAAACATGTTACAACAACAATGCAATACACTTGAAAGTCAACTTAAAAAAACCTATAGTCAGTCAGTAGAGAACAGTTTAACAGCAGCTAAACATGAGCTGAATTCCTCATACATAGAGTGACACAGAAATACTACTTTCATGGTAGTAGGCCTCACAAACTCCTTGCATTGAAATTAAAACAGAGTGAGAAATATGCATCCATAAATGCTATTAGGTCGCCTGGAAAGGAATTCGTTTTTGACCCAAAAGAAATAAATAAATTATTTAAATCTTTTTATCAGGACTTGTATTCTCCCACTGGAACATTTGGATTAGGCAGATGCCATAGGTTTTTGGATACTTTAAATATCCCTTGTTTAGAACAAATGAAGAATTGGGCAAACTCATCTCTCTGGAAGAACTCCTTAAAGTTGTGAAAAGTTTGACCAAGGGGAAAACACCTGGACCCAATGGTATTCCTCCAGAGCTACTACAGTTTTGGGACAGCATTGGCCCAGGATTGTTGGAGGCCATTCATGCAGCAGTGGAGCAGGGAAATTGCTTTTTGTTGGAAGTGGGCGTCGACCAGTGTTTTCAATGCGGGAGGTTCAATAGATTTCACGACAAAAAAGAACTTCTTGTAAACATTACTGTTCTCTAGATAATAGGCAAAATGGCATTTTGTACAATTACAGCGCCCCCTATGGGCCAAATTGTATGGCATGTTCTGTGCTTTTAGAGGTCTTTGTGCTGATTGTGCATTACATATTTTGTGCAGTTCCCACCTTCCCAGTCCAAGACATTGGCAATACAAAATCCCAATTTTTACATTTACCCCTATCACTAGGTGGCGCCATGTTTCAAGTGACAGTTTATGGGCTGGGTCAATGCGTCTTTGTAACCTCGACATACTACCACAAAATCACTGTCTTGGGAAAAAATGTTGATGACTTTTTACAGTTTTTCTCCATCGGTTTGGCTCATTTCTTGAAACTGAGATGACATTCCTATAACTATAAGGTCATTTGGCCAAACATTCTTACACTTCTGCGCAACACTTCAGATAACCAGCAAAATGTCATATGTCTGTAAAAACTGTTCATTCATTCTTCAAATACAAATCCATTTCCCATTTAAATAGTCAACACCATAAAAATGACACAGATCCTTCTCAATTGCTAGGCTCATTTTCACTCATTAAGTACTTTTGTCAAAACTAACTGGATGGTTCAGCACAACTACACGGATCACCTGCAAATGCTGATATCTCTCCCAAAACAGTTTACCCATGTGTCAAAACTAAATTTCCTTCTCTAATAAATAATCAGTGCCCCCAAAATGCATTGTCCCTTTGGCATTGTGTAAGCACTGCAAGTCAAAATGCTTAGACGTTTTGTCATTATAGGTCTAGCTACACCACACACACTGCACTCATTCTGCCAAGGAAATTGTAACTATTTTTATTCACACATAAAGTAAATTTCACGCATTAGAGAACCTAAAAGGAAAATGTATACAGTATTCTGTAAAAAAAATCAAAATAAAAATTGTATCATGTCACTGCAATCGGCACATTGGCGCCCCCTAAGCTTGCTGAGAAGGTGCCATGCACAGAAGTAGCGTGACTCTCTGCCTTGGGGGTGGGGGGGGGGGGGGGGGGGGGGGGGGGGGGGGGGGTGGGGGGCAAAGAGGTGGTTACAATGTGTGCGGCCACATCTGAAAATGGTGTGGCCACACACATTGCAAGCTTGGGCCCGTACAGCACCCAGAAGCTCCTCCTTTTCCTGGATAGTCTTATATGGATTTAGTCCCCGAAAATGAGAGGGGTCTTGAAGGGCCCCACCTACCACACTTTGTCATTGTGTGAGGAAATGTGAACTTCCACCGTGCCATGGTCCACCACTCATCCAAGGATGCATGTGTTACTACCACCATATTCTCAGTTACTCAATCCCATTGAGGAGTTTTTCTCCGCTTGCAGGTGGAGAGTTTGCGAACACCATGCTCAGTGGTGGTTTTACAGTGTTTTACTCCCCGGGCAAGACCACCTCTTTGCATTTTGGGGGCACTGACTATTTATTAGAGAAGGAAATTTAGTTTTGACACATGGGTAAACTGTTTTGGAAGAGATATCAGCATTTGCAGGTGATCCGTGTAGTTGTGCTGAACCATCCAGTTAGTTTTGACAAAAGTACTGAATGAGTGAAAATGAGCCTAGCAATTGAGAAGGATCTGTGTCATTTTTATGGTGTTGACTATTTAAATGGGAAATGGATTTGTATTTGAAGAATGAATGAACAGTTTTTACAGATATATGACATTTTGCTGGTTATCTGAAGTGTTGCGCAGAAGTGTAAGAATGTTTGGCCAAATGACCTTATAGTTATAGGAATGTCATCTCAGTTTCAAGAAATGAGCCAAACCGATGGAGAAAAACTGTAATATATAAATTAAATGCTAAGCACGAGTCAATTACTTGACTAAAGGAAAAGTATATGTTTTCATTTTTAAGTATAAGTGTAAGTGTTAGTATAAATGTACTTAGTCTTAGACTTTGTTTAGAGGTTTCAGTATAAGTCAAGTATAGGCTACTTTACTATACTATTCTATAAGTATATAAAGTATAGTTTATAAAAGTCAACTTCAGGTATACTTCCTCAGTTTTACTATAAAATAAGTATACTTATAGTAAAATTTAATAAACTTATTTTTAAACTTATTTTAAACACATTTCCTGTTTACCTGCCTACTTATAATTTGATATTTAAATTTATCAAACCACTATTCCATACAACAAATTAAAACAACAAATCAAAAATATTTTCACAATTTACAGTTTTTCTCAGTCGCTTTGATACTTTTCTCACAACACTATTAACATTTGCGCAGCAGTTAGTGCATTTCTCAAAACAGTTAGTGCAAACTGCAAAACCTAGTGGATAACCTGCAAAAGCACGTAACTTGCTCAAAATGGATAGTCCATTCCTCAAAAGCAAGTATTCATGTCAATGAAACTGCCAGTGTCATCAAAATGAGAAGTCTTTTTATCTTGTTTATGAACAAGATAGTCAAGTGGGTTTGTCATGTTTTCATTATGACAGTAACTTCTCTCAGTGTTTTCCAATGCAGAAAAAAAGGTTAGAACTCATTGACACTACCTGAAAATGCTCAAGACAGCACTATACACTACCTGTACAGCCATTTTAGTTGCAAGTTACATGTTGCTATAGTTAGGGGAGTGAGTACAAGACACTGAATACGTACATTTCACATTTTTACTGTATATGCTCTTTGCAATTCTACAGCATTGTGCAAAAGAAAAATACACTACAGTCACTTATTTAGAACAAACATAAGAAACACCCTTTTGGTAGAGCTGTGCACAAATGTGAACAACATAACAGTATGTATTGTAACTGAAAATAGGTAAATCATTCTGGCACATCCAGACGTTCCTGTCTGTCTGGCCACATATTTTCATCTACATAACAATGTATATCAACCCTTGCAATGCAGCAAGAAAAGTATCTCCTGGAGTGGCAAATCCACCCTCTGCATGACTCTGCTGCAGCAGAGCAGACAGTTTACAGTGCTGAACATTAGAGTACACATAGAAGACATGTTTTACCTGTACATACTGGTGATGGATTTCCTTTAGTCTTTCACTGTTCCTTTCAAATGGCACTTTGCACAATTGTTTCATGCGCATTTCATTTCTCTTGAGCACTCTGTCAATTGTTGCAATTGACAGAGATTCAATATTGACAAATACATTGTTATCCTCTATGACAGCGCTTTGATTTTTTTTTTCAAACTTATATCCCTACAAATTTTTGAATGATTGAATTCACAGTGGTTCTTCCAACATTTGGTAGCACCCTCCACCCAGTAGGAGGTTTTGCAGTTTGCACTAACTGTTTTGAGAAATGCAGTAACTGCTATGCAAAAGTAAATAGTGATGTAAGAAAAGCATCAAAGCGACTGGGAAAAACTGTAATACTTCACACACCTCATTGTGAGTGAAAGCTGAAGTTCACCTGAGAGCAACTGGTCAATTTAGGAGACATTTCTAGCAAAAAAAAATATAAAGAAAGGTATAAAATGTGCTTGACAGAATTTGATAACTAGTTCAACAATTTTGTATGTAATGACTCAAGCAATAAAACTAAGACTATTAGTTTTATTGGGAATGACTATTCAGCATCCATAAGTATAGTTCATTTTGACTGACATGACAAAGGCAAATGATAATGTTAAAAAACAACATTGTATTGTATAAAAGCAACTGACACATGTCCAAAAGCATTGGCAATTTGTTCAGAGGAAGGAGAAAATGCTATTATGAGGTGCACAAATGACTAAATGTTGTGGAGGTTGAACTAATAGTTATGAGAATTTACTTTCTGATCTGAGAAAAGCACCAAAGCGACTGAGAAAAACTGTAACATCTACAACATGTTGACATTATGGATACCAAAACTGACACAAATCCGATGTGCGGTTTAGGAGGAGTGCGTTAAATTCCATTGTATGTCAAATCATACAAAATATCTCACTTCCTGTTGGGCTGGCCATGCCATTGTATTGACCTTTTTTGTTTGGCTTAGTGAGATATACCCACTTACCAAATTTCGTACATGTAGTTGAAATTGTATGCCAACCATGAGCCTCTTTAACAAATCCTTACAGAAACAATAGGACTTTACACCTCTGGTGCAGGCCACAGCCTGCATCTCCGATGCTCGGGCCCTAATAATAGTAATAATAATCCTGATTTCAAGGTTAATTTCAACAGACTGGCACGTCCCAAGTTCACAACAAATCCTGTCCTGTCCTGAACATGTGACAGAATTTTTTAAATCCCATAATAAAAAGCCATAATCGTATAATTTCAGCTTCAATAATCTCTTACAGTTTTTCTCTGTCGCTTTGGTGCTTTTCTCACAACATTATTAACATTTGCTCAGCAAACTGCAAAACCTAGTGGATAACCTGCAAAAGCACGCCACTTGCTCAAAATGGATAGTCCATTCCTCAAAACCAAGTATTTATGTCAATGAAACTGCCAGTGTCATCAAAATGAGAAGTCTTGACACCATGTTTATGAACAAGATAGTCAAATGGCTTTGCCATGTTTTCATTATGACAGTTACTTCTCTCAGTGTTTTCCAATGCAAAAAAAGGTCAGAACTCATTGACACTACCTGAAAACGCTCAAGACAGCATTATACACTACCTGTACAGCCATTTTACGTGAAACTACAGTAAACTTACACGTTGCTGTAATTAGGGGAGTGAGTACAAGACACTGAATACGTATATTTCACAGTTTTACTGTATACGCTCTTTGCAATTCTACAGCATTGTGCAAAGAAAAATACACTACTGCCACTTATTTAGAACAAACATAAGAAACACCCTTTTTAATCATTCTGGCACGTCCAGATGTTCCATTAGAGTATACATAGAAGACATGTTTTACCTGTACATACTGGTGACGGATCTCCTTTAGTCTTTCACTGTTCCTTTCAATTGGCACTTTGTACAATTGTTTCATGCCCATTTCATTTCTCTTGAGCACTTTGTCAATTATTGCAATTACAGTTTTTCTCAGTCGCTTTGGTGCTTTTCTCAGATCAGAAAGTTCATATATGCTTGCCAAGTGAGGGTTAATGGGATTACAACCAATATAGTGGCGTTACAACTAATACTTCACACACCTGATTGTGAGTGAAAGCTGAAGTTCACCCGAAAGCAACTGTTCAATTTAGGAGACATTTCCAGCAAAAAAATGCTAAAGAAAGGTATAACAGAATTTGATAACTAGTTCAACAATTTTGTATGTAATGACTCAAGCAATAAAACTAAGACTATTAGTTATATTGGGAATGACTATTCAGCATCCATAAGTATAGTTCATTTTGACTGACATGACATAAGCAAATGATAATGTTAAAAAACAACATTGTATCGTATAAAAGCAACTGACACATGTCCAAAAGCATTTTCAATTTGTTCAGAGGAAGGAGAAATTGCTATTATGAGGTGCACAAATTACTAAATGTTGTGGAGGTTGAACTAATAGTTATGAGAATTTACATTCTGATCTGAGAAAAGCACCAAAGCAACTGAGAAAAACTGTAAAATGAAGCAGCTTTCTTATAAGGTGCCCCACGCTGACAATTATATATTACTAATATATTAATTAAGCTAAACATAGGATCCTATAAAAAGTGGTCCATATCGATATAACACATAGACAGACAGGCACACACACACACACACACACATACTCTCACACATTACCCCCTCTCCCATTTCTCTTGTCCTGGTGCTATGTGGATGAGCCTCTTCAGGGTGGTTTATTGGAGATTCTGATGGAGCTGGCTGTTCAGTGGTCTCTGCCTCAGTCTAACGGACTCTAATAACCCATTGCTGGGGAGGCATGGAATACATGGCATGAGGGAATCATAGCAGCTCCACAGGTCATTAGAGGCTGTAATAATAGTGTGCATCCACCCCATCCTCTCTCTTCCTCTCTCCCTTCCTTCTTGCTCTATTTCTGTCCTGTCTCTCTCTCTGTCTTTCTCTTTCTCTCTCTCTCTGTCTCTCTCTCTCTTGCCATTCCTTTCCCCTTCACAGTTGCTCATTCTCATCCAATCTAATTCTTTTGACTCCCTGTCTTCCTGTCTTTTGCACTTCTACCATTTGTCTGTCCACATCATTTTCTTTTTTGTTTCTTTAAAAAAAATGTTTTAATGTGTGGAGTGCTTTGAAGAACATACAGTAGTTGCACCTGCAACTTTCTCGATAACTGCTCTCTCTCTTTCTTTCTCTCTCTCTCTCTTACTATCAGAGGGGAGGATCAGCCCACAACTGCGGTCAGCTAAAAGTGGGTCAGGTGATCCTGGAAGTAAATGGCTTGTCACTACGGGGCCGGGAGCATCGAGAGGCAGCTCGGATCATCGCTGAGGCCTTCAAGACCAAAGACAGAGACCACGTGGACTTCCTGGTCACAGAGTTTAACGTGGCACTTTAGGGGTCACTGAAGTTCATGCAGCTCTCACCCACATACACTATGTCCAGTGAAAAGACCCCAGGATCAGAGGGGCTAGAGGTGGAAAGAGAGAGAAAGGTTGCAAACTGTGAAGTAGATGGACTTGTCATGAACGTCTTGGTTTGAAGGGGAGGGTCCAGTCTTTCTCCACATCCTCCATGACACACACAGCTGTTTTGCAATGTACTGTCACATGAATTGGGAAAGGATGCTGATCAACCTGGCTCCAGGGCTGATCAACCTGACTACATGGACATAGTGGCTCAACTATAGAGCATGCTATTTGTCCGGACTCTACCAAAAAAATCCCCAGAGTAGTTTCAGACTTTTCAGTATGTAAAGGGCAGGTATTAAGTTTGCTTTTTTTATAGTAAGCTCCTTATACTTAGCTGCTTATCACCACAACATCCCTTGGACTTGAAGCTGATCACACACACACACACACACACACACAATATATATAAAATTATATATATACACTACTGGTCAAAAGTTTTAGAACACCACACACTTTCCAGTTTTTTACTGAAAATTCAGTTTATTGTGTCACAGAACAAATAAGCAATTTAAGTTGAAAAAAAAAATCATGAAATTAATGTATAAACCAAAATGTATTCCAAACTTTTGACTTATCAAAGTAGCCACCTGAGCATATCCGTGGCATTCTTTCTGCAAGGGAAGTCAAATATTCTTCAGAAAGTTCTTCCAAAGTTTGTTGCAGAAGTTCCCATAAATGTGTGGCAGTTGTAGGTTGCTTGACTTTCACTCTTCTCTCCAGTTCTTCCCAAACCAGCTCGATGGGGTTTAAGTCTGGAGATTGTGCTGGCCACTCCATGTTTTCAAGCTTACCATCTTGTTCTTTTTTCCTGAGGTAGTTTTGGCACAGTTTGGTTTGGACTAGTGTTTTGGGTCATTTTATTGCTGTAGGATGAACCTCTGACCAACTAGGCGCATACCAGAGGGTATTGCATGGCACTGCAGAATGCTGTGGTAGCCATGGTGGTTGCTTGAAGTTGTTGTCCTGTGAGCTGCCTATCACACAATTTGTTGACTCTTAGAGACATTCAGTTGTGGCTTTGGGTCTGCCAGACCACTTCCTGTCAGTTTCCCCCAGTTTTTGAGTGCCTTTTGATGGTGAAGAAAACTGTACTCACTGACACCTTGACTTTCTTTTGCAATTGTCCTGTAGGAAAGACTAACACTTTTAAGTGTTATGATGGTCTGTCTCTCTCCCAATGTTAATTGCCCCTTTCTTGCAATTTTTGTAGCATTACACTACTTTCTGCAGTACAATACTGTTCACCTGATGCTCCTGAGGGTCTGGTATCACAGTGTGTGTTTCAACACTGCTTTTATACCAACATTGGGTGTTGTAAGTAATCAAGAAAAGTTGGAACACCTATAGGAATTAGTAGCACTACCTGTCAAGGCTGAGTTAACTTTCATTGCTGCTGATCAGGTAACCAACTTTGTGTTCCCTGAAAAATGCCTTTTTTTGTATAATTCTGAAATGTACACTTTTTTTTGGTTTTAGATAACCATTTTTTTTACCTCTGCCTGTTCAGTACTTACCTTTGTACCATTTCAGGGTATTCATTGAACATTCACTACTTGAATTGCAATAAATAACTGGAAAATTAAGGTGTTCTAAAACTTTTGACCGGTAGTATATATATATGTATATATATACACACACACGCCCAGATGGTACACTGCATAATGTATTGGTCAAATAATTTAGTATTTGTGGTCAAACACGATGTAGGAAACATTAAAACAAAATGGTGAGAAAGGATAGTATTGAAGACCATCACATAGAAGACCACTGAAATATTCCCCTGCAGGGCACAGGGGAGACTTCTGTGCTGTAATTGTGTTTTTTGGCTCACCCCCACCCCCCTCCTAGTTAATTACTCACATTCACAGTTTCTGGTGTGCTGCAACAGCATCATTTGGTAATTACTCTTAAGCAGTGGTAATTACGTGTTGGGGCAAAGGAGAGTGAGGGGACAGGGAGCGATAAAGGAGAAGAAAGAGACAAGAGAGAGGGAGAAGGGGGGGAACAAGCAATGAAAAAGAAGGACTGATAGCAACGCCCCACCCACACACACACACACACCACCTTTACCACTCCTGCCTTAACTCCCACTATATCTGTATGGAGTATGGAGCAGCACTTTATCCAATTATGTTGTGTAAATCAGGAACAAAGCGTGGCAAGAGAGCGAGGTGGAAGAGGGGAAGGGGGAGATGTGCAGGGAGGGAGGTGCAGAGAAGCATTCAGGGAAACTAATAAAAAGCCGTGAAGTGTGTGCAACTCCTTTGGGAGCTTTGCTGTGGAGAATAGAGAAGGAGAGAGCGCTATTGTGTGTAAGTCAGAGAGACAAATATGCTATCAGCTGATATGTCAGTCATGATTGTTGCATTTACAATGCGATGTGCCCGGATGTGAAAAGTCATCTCTGTGTCGGTCTATCAGTAATTACTGCTGTGTGCAAGAGCAAAGGAGGAAGACTTCAGAAGTAAAGGAGAAAGATTGGAGCAATCTCCTGCTGCAAATATTTGTTTCTACCTGAATTGGTGTGTGTGTGTGTGTGTGTGTGTGTGTGTGTGTGTGTGTGTGTGTGTGTGAGAGAGAGAGAGAGAGAGAGAGAGAGAGAGAGAGACAGACAGACAGACAGACAGACAGAAAGTTAGGCAGAGAGAATTAAGAATTAATTACAAACCTAAATGATAGAGTTTTGCATGAAGCAGAGCTTAGGGACAATTGCTGTTAGGCAGGACTGTGGCTTTGAAGTAATCAGGAATTCAGGAATCATTAGGGAGTATTCAGGTGACTTCATCTGCACTGTTGTCATTAGCAAAGCAGCCATGTGAAATACCACCATTTTGTGCAAAACAGTGTGTATTTTTATGTGAATTAATATTTTTGTTTATAAGATAAAAACGTGTCAATGGAAATATCAATATGACTGAATTATGAATATGGAAAAGATATACGATTAGCATATTTTGGTGACCTTGAATGATGGCTGACTTATCTGTTATTACTTCTACTAGTTACTACTTTAAAAGTTTTTTTTTAATCATTTACCACTGCTGAAGTCTTTGTGGTTATTGAAGGCTAAAATGTGGATGTTCCATTTCAGTCAGTATTGGTGTGGTTCACCCTCTTGGTTTTTACAGACTAATGCCCCCACCCATTCCACTTCAACCCCAGGCTACACCCCACTGCCCATTAATGCGCCCTCCACCCATTCCACTTCAACCCCAGGCTACCCCCCCCCCCCCCATTTCTCCTGTGTTGTTATTGTCGGCTACAGTCAGGCTATTGACTGTATTCACAGACATTAATTCTCTACATGTACAATGTAAGCACAACTGTAAGGACTATTCCACAAACAATTTAAGGTAATGAAACTGCAGGAAGTTCATTATGGACGCTTGGAGTATTTGTTAAGCTTAGCTTAGATCTTATCTTTTTAGGGTAGGTTTGGAGACAGATGTTTCAGTGAAATGGACATACTAATGAAAATTATGTACTCTGTGGAACAAAATTTGGGTTAATCAGAATTGATATTGGGCCACTGTATGAAAAAATAAAATACATCAAAAGAAATTGGTCTTTTTTTACACTGTGATACTTCCATTAATATACTTCAGTGTATGTAAGGTATGTTGTCTTACTCTACTTAGTGTTATTTAGGCTTAGTCGCGGAAGTGAGTCATAAATGTTAGAGCTGTATCTGTTCCCTCACGGGACTTGATCTGTTGTAATGACTTGCTCATAGCAACTAAACATTTGTTCATTTCAGAGCAGACAAGCCCCCTGTTTTCCAAGTGTTAAATTTGTGAAAAGATTCTGTTATATTGCCACTGTGCTTTGAAAAGAAGGAAGTGCTCTAAACTATTGTCTGAGCTAACCCACTTCACATTCAGAGCAAAGGTGGTCCACAAAAGTCACTGCTTAATATCCAGAAGAATACTCATCACTACTGTTCATGCACACCAAATAGATGGTTTACGAGGCTGGAATTAAGGATTACTGTGCATAAACATGTTGTGAATTAATGTTGATACTCCAGTTTGAAAGTTAGTAAAAATGAAATGGTCAAAGCTTGTCTTCCATCCACTATAAGACATAAAACACATAAACCTTCGATCTTTTTATTTAATGTAGTAATATGATTTTTTTTTTTTTGCGTTTACCCACTCTATGTATGTGCCCGGTCAGGTATAGCTGCACATCAATGTTTTTCATTTTTTCTTTACCTTCCCCTCACACCTCACAGTTTATTCTGCCTTCTGTCTGCCTGTCTACCTATCTACTTGCCTGCCTCTTGTACAGTTTGATGAGAAGCATTGTAAACAGCCATGTTATTTATACTAAAGTGTGTTTAATTTTTCAATAAAGAATAACTGCACAAAAAAAATGCTGAGGAAGTGCTGCTGTTTTGGATAAGTGTAATTATTGTGTTATGTGTGTTCATGTATGTATGTCTCCAGTGGCGGTTCTATAGTGTTTCACGCTTTAAGTATTACGTTTTAAGTATTTGTCTGAGCTCCTGGGAGTTAAAAGGTCAGGAGTGCTAAAGACCTCGAGGGAGGAGGTTGAAGAGCACCTCCGTAAGGTGCACAGTGATCCAAGGAGAGAAGAGGAGCTGAACCTGGAAGGAAAGCTGTGCTGTCCAGAACAGCCAACCATCGCGTTTGACAACGGAGAGCTCAGATGGCAGGAGGTCAATGACTTCATCCGGAAGGCCAGGGGAGGATCTGCACCAGGGCCAAATGGGATTTCATACAGAGTTTACAAGAACTGTGAGGGGCCGAGGAGACATCTTTGGAAGCTACTAAAAGTAGTGTGAAGAAGAACCACTTGCCAAACAGCTTTCTTACTGCTGAAGGATGCTTCATTCCCAAACAGGAGGACTCATCCAGCCTGACACAAAGAAAAGTAGTATTTGACACAAAGAGAAGGAGATGGAGTTGACATTTTGGAAGATGACATTGTCTTGGAAGACTGCATCACGGACTAACTGTTAGATTGGACATCTGCGATGTGGGAAACTCGTCCTTCGTTAGTCAAGACCTGATTTCACCTGTCACCTATTCACCTGACTGTCATGAATTTATGACATGTTCCAAAAAATGTATACTATTTTGTATTATATCCTTAACTAATTTTGACAATTGAGCAGACTATTCTGCATATGATGACTTATACAATGAAGTTGCGCTGACATGTTTTGAAGAGAATGACCATTACACTGAGAAACGACTAATTGGAATAGATCGTCAAGATCAATGCATTTGGAAAATGTGCTAAATGTGGGCTAATTGTGTTAACTGTAGGTAAGTGTACATAACCATTTGCAAAGATGCACTAGACACTTGAGACATGTACAAAGCATTTAAAAATTTGATGAAAGCAATGAGAAATGCCATTCTGTTGTGACAAAATGCAAGTTGGTTTGGGGATTTGTCCATGTTGTTTTGAGAATGTCATCTCAGTTTCAAAAAATGAGCCAAACCGATGGAGAAAAACTGTAATATATATACATCATAAAAAATATGCATTAATACTATAGTGTGTGTCGCAATATAATTGTTTTCACACTTCTGGAGGGAAATGTCTGTCAGCTTCGCTATGGAGCCCTGTAGCTTACCTATGAGATGCTAACTTTGTCAGTAGCCCTCAGTAGTCTCTAGCTTTTGGTTCAGCATTTACATTTACGCAATTACAATGGATAAACACTATTGAAGCACTTTATGAATTATAGCTATAGCATTCCGTTAATTTCAGCCTTTATGAAGCTGGGCACCAGACCTGCCAAACCATTCAATGGAGAATAGGCTACATGGGTCACTCAATGGTATGGAGTAAATAACCCACAACTTTACAATCTGGATTTGAGTGGTTCAATTAACTTTTATTTGAAACAAACAAAAACAAAAATCATTACAAGTGTTGAAATGAAATATCAAAAATCAAGAACATCCTGCATGGTACTGATGACAGCAGGTAAGAACACTTGTTCAGTTGTGCATTTCATTTTTGTTATTGATGCAGTTGTCCTCTCGAGTATGACGTTCATCAGGTAAAACCGAGATGTTGTTTTATTGGCCTACAGGAACTTTGGGAAAGACAAGAAGGAGGGATAAAACTCTCCCAGCAAATTGCACGCTAACTACGAAAGTACATGAAAAATAGGTTATCCTGAAAAGGGCATCGCATCTGTCAAGTTTGCCCAGGGCCCCGCCTCCCTCTTGCGACGGCCCTGATTCCAGGTCAACCGTGCTTGATTCAGCAGTCATCCGTCACCCACAGTCCTTACAAATGTTGACATGGCAACACATACATGGTTAAAAACTACAAAATCTTCATGTGCAGCCCTTTAAGAACATGAGAGTACCAGATTTACAATGGAATAGCTCTCAGATATTTCCAACTGATACTCTCATTGGTCATGTGAATCAGGAAAAGTATCAAATTTCAAAAGCTTTAAAATAATATGTGGCCATCACATTTATTTTAGTAGGAGCATCATGAGTAAGGTACAGTACCTGCCAATCTAGCTCGGTACTTCATGGTGGAGTGACGCTTGAATCTACAACAGAGTCAAAACACATGTACAGTATGTCATATAAGTGAGTACACCCCTAACATTTTTGTACTTTTTTTTATTATAT
Organism: Setipinna tenuifilis; assembly: GCA_030347295.1. Classification (NCBI taxonomy): domain Eukaryota; kingdom Metazoa; phylum Chordata; class Actinopteri; order Clupeiformes; family Engraulidae; genus Setipinna; species Setipinna tenuifilis. The sequence continues at coordinate 31,941,050 of CM059273.1, forward strand.
CTTTCCATGGGAGAAGTCTAAAGAAATAATACTTTCCTACAACGTAAAGTAGGCAGTGTACAGCTAATATAACAGTGCAAATTTGCTGCTCCCTCAAAATAACTCAACACACAACCATTAATGTCTAAACCACTGGCAACAAAAATGAGTACACCCATAAGTGAAAATGTCCAAATTGTGCCCAAAGTGTCAATATTTTGTGTGGCCACCATTATTTTTCAGCACTGCCATAACTCTTTTGGGCATGGAGTTCACTAGAGCGTCACTGGAATCCTCTTCCACTCCTACATTACAACATCACGGAGCTGACCTTGAGCTTGAGACCTTGAGCTCCTCCACCTTTCATTTGAGGATGCCCCAAAGATGCTGAATTGGGTTTAGGTCTGGGGACATGCTAGGCCAGTCCATCACCTTCATCCTCACCCAAGGCGTGGTCATCTTGGAGGTGTGCTTGGGATCATTACCATGTTGAAATACCGCCCTGTGGCCCAGTTTCAAAGGGGGGGCATCATGCTCTGCTTAAGTATGTCACAGTACATATTGGCATTCATGGTTCCCTTAATGAAGTGTAGGTCCCCAGTGCCGGCAGCACTTATACAGCCCCAAACCATGACACTTCCTCCACCATTCTTGACTGTTAACAGGACACAGTTGTCTTTGTAATCTGTAAACTGGTCTGCATGGCTGTCGTCCCTGAAGGAAGCCTCTTCTGAAGATGATGCACAAGACAGCCCGCAAAAAAATTGCTGAAGACAAACAGACTAAGGGCATGGATTACAGGAACCATGTCCTGTGGTCTGATGAGACCAAAATAAATGTATATGGTTCAGATGGTGTCAGGTGTGTGTGGCGGCAACCAGGTGAGGATTACAAAGACAACTGTGTCCTGCTAACAGTCAAGCAATGTGGAGGAAGTGTCATGGTTTGGGGCTGTATGAGTGCTGCCGGCACTTCATTAAGGGAGCCATGAATGCCAATATGTACTGTGACATACTGAAGCATGGATGCCCCCCCTTTGAAACTGGGCCACAGGGCGGTATTTCAACATGGTAATGACCCCAAGCACACCTCTAAGATGACCACGCCTTGGGTGAGGGTGAAGGTGATGGACTGGCCTAGCATGTCCCCAGACCTGAACCCAATTCAGCATCTGTGGGGCATCCTCAAATGGAAGGTGGAGGAGCTCAAGGTCTCAAGCTCAAGGTCAGCTCCGTGATGTTGTAATGTAGGAGTGGAAGAGGATTCCAGTGACAACTTGTGATACTCTAGTGAACTCCATGCCCAAGACAGTTATGGCAGTGCTGAAAAATAATGGTGGCCACACAAAATATTGACATTTTGGACATTTTCACTTAGGGGTGTACTCACTTTTGTTGCCAGTGGTTTAGACATTAATGGTTGTGTGTTGAGTTATTTTGAGGGAACACAGCGCCAGCGCATGTTGGTTTACACATACCTGCAGAGATTTCCCTACTCTCAACCTAATGTAATCGGCAGTTAAATGTTAATTACCACTCAAGCATCACAACCTATTCAAAGCATACCAAAATTATTTGAGAAAAGTGATTAGATTAGAATGAAGACTAGAATCTGTGGACACAGTTAAAAGCAAACGATGCGTAGTTCATTCATTCATCTGTGCTTGAGTTTTAACTCCTCTATCTGAATTCAGATCGATGTGCTCACAAAATAAAAACTGTTAGTAAATTAGTATTTGCTGAAAAACCACATGCTACACAAATCCTTAATGGTAAATTAACAACACATCAAGTGTTCTCCCAAGTGTGTCTCATTCATGACCAACCATAGACTGTGGTTTAGGAATGTCGGCTCGGTTTGTTTTTACTCTACCTGTTGGTTCTTCCAACAGGTAGAGTAAAAACAAACCGAGCCGACATTCCTAAAGTATGGGAGCCTGTTTGCGCCAGTTTAAAAAATATATTTTGATCATATATCTCGTTATTCTGAGATACTATGTCAATATTCCGAGATATTATCTCATTAGTCTGAGATACTATCTCAATATTCTGAGATAGCTATCTCGCTATTCATAGAACAGAGAACAGAGTTGGCGCCAGCGCATGTTAAGTTCCCGTTCTGCTGCCGTAGATGGGGTGCACATTTTCCAGTCATAACGTAATCATGCCAGCCATCCAGCACTTCTGGTGCATCAATCTATAGCCGTGTTGTTGGCCCGACCTCTGTAGCTGCTGATGGATGAACTCTGCAACTTCGACAATGTCAGTTTTATTTCGCCTACGCCAGAAGTGGTTTCTTGCCAGAGTTCTCTATAATATGCGGATGCTTATTTCAATGTCATGCTCCTCATGTAAAAGCGTTCGAATTGTAAAACCCATAGACAGTAGAAGAAATGGACTGAGGGATAGTGTCGTTTTCAATGGGACCGGATAAAGCCAATTTTTCAACATTTCGTTTGGTCACGTGTCCACTTCAGCCTACTACGCAAACTCCTGCTGATGTCGAGGCCATATTTGGCCAACGAACCCAAATATGATCAATTGGCGAGTACATGCTCAAACAAAAATCAGACAGCATACGATTGTTTTCGTAATTAGTGTTTTTCTACCATTATGGTTGCAATCGTATTTACTGGAGTGGAAGGCTAATACTGTACTTGGGTATTCTATTTACTTTCATTCCAGCTAGTCTTGCAAGTTACCGTGTCGAGGGCGCTAGCTAGTTAGCAAGTCCATACTGACCTGTAGTGTGTATAGCTTAGCCATCTTTCCTTGGGCTTCATTTGCATCGAACATCAAACATTCATTTGCATCAAAGTATTCCTCTTACAAACAAATGCCAATTCTGGTGCTTATTTTGCTGGAAATACAGCTGTAAATGTTTCCCTGATGTGAACAGAAAAATAAACAAGCATGATTATGGGTATGGTTTGTTATTCAAACAGTATGGTAAATTTCCTGCTGTGCGACAGAAACGCATTAGCTGTCGCATGATGTGTGACGTCATTTTTAGCACAATTTCAGATAAACATTTCTTACAAGACAATGACATAACAGATTTCCGATCGAGGCAAATATGTTTTGCAGTGGTTTCTCCGGTGTCCAACAATACCAACATCAAGGCGTGTTATGCATCCTATGTGAAGTTACTTCATGTCAAAGTGACGCTAAAATGAATGGAAGTCTATGGAATACTAAAGGCTACTGAGCCTTTTCCGGGTGGGCCCTTTCGCCCATGAGGATTCAACTTCCATGTCTATTCCTGCCCCCTTGGTAAAACCACAGCCGAACACAGTTTTCAATCATCGAATCCATTTTGAATGACCACAGAAGTAGGGGCAAGGCACAAGAAATATGTCAGAATAATGAGGTAGGTATCTCAGAATCTTGAGATAGTATCTCAGAATATTGACATACGATCTCAGAATTTTGAGATAGTGTCTCAAAATAATGAGATATTACGTCAGAATTCCAAGCTAGTATCTCGGAATATTGAGATAGTATCTTAGAATAACGAGATATATGATCAAAATATAGTGCGCAAGCTTTACCCACACCAGCTCAAACTGTACTGTCCTTTACTGTCTACTAAAATTCATGTTGTGTTTATTGTCAACTCCTCTCTGAATCTTGGTAAAATGCAAAGGTAACGTAGCACCGACTGCAGACACTGATTAGTTAGATATCACTAGCTAACTATATCCCTCACAATAATAGTTAAGCTTTCTACGGTCAAACGTCTGTCATTTCAAGTGTTCTTCAAATAAAATGTCTCGCTAGCTGTATTACTTAGTATCTCTACGAGCGGTTAAATATCTGACATATCAGGACAATCTGATATCAGAAAGGCTTAAATAGATGATAAATTGTGAGGTGAACGGTTAATGGTTAGCCAATATTAGCTACCTAATATGAACGTTTTACGTACCGGCAAAATTGTATAGGATCTTCCCACTGAAGGTCTTCTGGTAGTACAACCAACTGCACAACAGCATATGATTGTTCATATGGGTATATTTATAACAGTATATTATAAAACAACTAAGAAAAGTTGGACACACTGCCTAAAGATTTACACTTCAGCTGTGAAGGTAGGGCTAATGACAGCTAATGTGATAGTTAGTCACTGCTGTCGGTGCAGCCTCTCTCTCTCGAAAAAAAAATTGTTTTATGTAAAGAACTTGGAAAACTACTTTTCTGAATATTAGCGGTTAGAAGATATAGTTTTAAGCTAGAAAAGTGGCAGAAAATGTACAACTTTCCCATAGAGATACATAGGAATGGGCGGGGTTAAAAGTTGTACTGCAACCAGCCACCAGGCCACCATGTTTAGATGGGATGCATAGTGCATTATAAATTAAGTAGGCTACTAAGGCTATTTGTTGTATGACTCAACACATCATGGTGTTCATACTTAAAAACATTTGTGATTGCCAACGTTTATTTCCAAACTTGTGCATTAATGCCTAAAGACATAAAGAAAGGGCACCTCAGTGTTGTGTTATCATGTTGACACGATATGTATAACAACCTTACTTTTACTTCTTTCAACCAAACATGGCGACAGTACATGAAAATCCAGCATACAGCTGTGCATGTCATTTTCCAGCATTCCCCTTTTTTAACAAATAGCTTCATAGTCCAGCTGTGCATGTAGTAATGTGAGTGGAAGCTATGCAAACCACAGTTAAATAGCTGGGGAAATGCTGCCTTCACTTGCTCTGCAAAATTTCCATTTCCTGATCTCTGAAACTGTACGTGCTTAAATGCATGTGAGTATTTGCCTAAGCATTAACATTTTAAATCATTTTATATGCACTTGCATATATGCATATATGTATATATGCATATGAGTCACACATTAACATCCATCTGCATTTGTTTATGTGTAGCAGAATTAGATATGTTCCCTTGAATTCAAGTTCCCTGTTAAACTGCACGTTTGGGTACATGTTTGTATTTTCACAGGCCTTTGGGATTACAATAAGGATTGTGGTTTGGTTGTGGCATAGGACGTTCCTACGATCTGGACCCTCTGTAAGTTTTGCTCTGCCTGCAATTGTCTCAAGACAGAATTATGTGGTTTGTTTTAAGATCTCTTCTGTGCCCCCCCCCCCCCCCTTTATGATTGCCAATGGTAGTTTGTGAGTGAAATCTTATTGTATTTACACTATATTCACGAACTATAGTAACTATTGTTACATTGTTATAACTGTGCAGTCAGACTGCAAGTTTTTTGCCTGTTGTGTCCAGTTAGCACGGTTGCAGGGGTACTGCCAGTAACTTAGCTAGATAGCAAGCTGTCTTGCTACTACCAGACTTGTGTAACACGTTTAGATATTTGAGTAGTTGTTAAAATAATTTGATTGAATTTAAAGCTATCTGCTTACCTGAGTTGTTTGACAAGATTGGTAAGGCACCTGGTTTGCTCCAGGATTACATTTCATTTTAAGGGATTATATCTCCTCAATCCATGAGGCTACCACAATTAATTAAACCATGAAATTGAAGCTCATTTACTGTAGTTCTTTTTATAGTGATATCATGGTTTATGACCACACAAGCAATGGTATAACCACCGTGGCCATTTGAAAAAAAAATACCCATGAAAAAAAATGGCAATTGCTTTAGGCGTTTTACTAGTTTTCCAACTCTCCACATCACTGAAGATGAGTGAAAAAGGCAGTTGTGTTGCATTTTCTCCCACTAAGCAAAGAAGGGCAAAGAAGGGTATGACCAAATAAACCACAAGGAGTGGAGGGGAGAGATAGACCGCCTCTGTACAGAAAATAACTTGACAATCATTTTGTATACATAGCAGGCCACAAAAGTGACTACCCCCCACAGTGAACATGTCCAAATTGTGTCAAAATTGTTAGCATTTTGTGAGAGCACCATTGTTATCTAGTTAAGGCTCTTAAATAGTGCTATCATGATATAAATCTAACATTTATTTATTAGTTATTAACCCAAAGGCATGAATGTACAGGACCTTGTCTGACCAAGATTGTTTTATCTTGTACAACGCTGTATGGTCTTTTACCAAAGTTCCAGGTAACTGATTGAGAGTAATCTCATGACTGACTGTCCTTGCCTTGTCCATGGGTCAAAAAATGGATTGTCCACAAAAAGAAATTATTGTTTAACCTTGATTGGTTGAGGATTTATTTTTACTTTAACAGATAACAGAAATAACGAAATGAAACGAACGCTTTCTAAGCAGTCCAAGCTTCTCAAGGCAGGAGACAGACGTAAGAAAGCTGTTGCCTCCAATCAGCCACACCTGGTCTGGCCCTTAACAGGTAATTATGCTTCTGGGTTGGAGACACAGCACTCCAGGCCTATAGAGGGTGCAAGAGAGACACTCACACAGCAAGGGTTAGTTCACACTCCAGGACTGTAGAGGGTGCAAAAGAAGCACTTGCACTGAAGGGGTTAATTTTGGCTCCAACAAACACATTTAGAAATGTGTTTAGTGAACTTGCACTTTAGGACACAGAATTTCCAAGTCAGTGGCAGCAGACAGACTCCAGTAACTGTAGTGTTTTGTCAGCACAGCAGCATAGGCCGTAGTAAGGGGTATTACAACAGAGAGTGAAGCATTAACATCAGGCCAGCTCTCCTATGTTAGATCGTATCATGCAGTAAAATGTGTACGTATACCAAAAACCAACATAATGTACAGTGACACAGTGTGCTACAGTGCATGAACACTTTGTCTGGTATGGAAATAGTGCACACATTGCCTGTTTTAGTGCATTTTAGTGTTTTCCTGCACTAGTCAGTTCTTTACCTTGTGTGTTGTTTTTACAGGGTAGGAGACGCAGGCACGAATGTATGTCATGATTGTGTGTGTGAATGTGTTGTGTATTTATTTATTTATTTTGATGAACTCAGCCCTCACTTCCCCTCCACTCTCTTGTATTAGATGCATACAGCTAGATAAGCAACAGATCCTCTGAGTTTTCATGTAGTGTAGATACAGCCACACAAGAACTATGCTTCCCATGATCCTTCTCCCCATGATTCTCCTTCCTTAGCCACACCTCAGGTGATAATCCCTTCTCTAGTTTCACACTCTTAAAAACCACTGGCAGGCTATTGGTCGGTCTCTCTGTCTCGTGGGTCGTCAGACCTCATAGACCTAAAGAGAGGCATAAAGAGACACCCTCTCTGCCCTGCAGGCCAAGGAGCCAGGCAGACAATGGACTTTGTCAGCATGCGCAGCTAAATAGACAAAGAATGGCCTTTGCACAAGGTCACAAAGTACTTTAACTCGAGTACGCAAGTTTACTGGAAAGGTGACCGGCTTCCCTTTCTCAGTCGTATAGCCACGAGCAGGGTGAGCAGATTCCCCTAAGCTACTCGTTGCACAAGCAACATTTTGAGTTTGAATGGAACGGACTACTTCTAATCCACAGGATTCCCAGCTGAGGAAGTACAGTTCTGTAAATGTCTATTCGCGACGAAACACCGCAGGAAATCTTTTAATCGAGAAGTAGATTCCCAGTTACAGGCTGAGAGAAAACTTTCCTAAAACAAGGACTCTTCCTTCATCGGATCACCACAGATCGTCCATGGAACCGAGGCAACGTAACCTCAACTGGACTCTCCTGAATCGGCAAGGATTCTCCAACCAACAACCAAAGGAAACAAAAAGGCAACCTTCACGTGAGCACTTGGGCGTAATTAGGATATTCTTTAGCACAGCAAGAAAGTGTTAAACTGTCTGATGTAAATAGGGATGCACGATATATTGGCATCAACATCGGTATTGGCCAATTTTGGGCCGATGTGCAAAATCTGGCCGATATTAACGACCGATATTACTTTAGTCCACTTGCTCTTTGTGCAGTGTCGGTGTTCTGTCTCTCTAGCCCGGTAATGCGTTCTGTCGCTTTAAGAGCGTTATGTTTACTGATGACGTCAGAATTTTAGCAACAGCATTAGGAAGTCAAATCAGAGAAAGAAGTTCACGTAAAAAAATAATCTGCTGACACATCAAACTTAATCTTTCACATTCCTTGTCTTTGGATGCACTGTCGCTAGGTTATGTTGTTAAAAGAAGTTTTATGTTGCATTTTTTATGAATATTTGATTAATTAGCGTAGATGAGATATATTTTTATGAGCTCATTTTACATGTGTTACACTGATTCTTAATGTATGCCGCTGGATGAGGTAATCCATTGTCGTGTGTTAAAAATACTTCCATGTTGATAAAGAATATATGTATTGCTGTTAAGAAGAAACATGAGTTAATGAACTTTAATAACTGTTGTAGGATTTCATATGTATTTTATTACGGATGAATACAAGCCATGTTTTGTATCTTTGTAGTTTTACCCAACTTCACTCATCATTAAACGAAGTTAAAGAAATCTTCAGCATGGTGATTGGAGGAGGAGTTATCTGTCTGCTAGCTTATGCAGGGCATGTAAGGGTGGCAGAACAGTCGGGAAAGGTGGGGTTGGTTGCCCTTAACAAGGTCAAACCTTTTGGGTTAATCTTGTATCTGTCCATTTTTAGATTGTAATGCTGAGTCCTAAGTTTATTGTGATTTGACAAAATGTGATTGAGTTCCCTTTCTTGGTAATACACAAAGTGGCCCATTAACCTTAAATATATTTTGTGAATAAAATAAGTCAAGCTTCAGTTTTCACAGCAGGGACTTGAAAACAAGATGTTATAAAAATTAACCCTAGGAGAGAGTTAAATAACTATTTGCTAGAAGTTGTAAACTCTGTTGGTTGCTTTTGCTTTATGGAGTCAAAACAGATTTGAAAATAAAATAAGACATTCAATTCAATTTGTGTGTTTTTCTCCATTTTTTTCTTTTTTTAAATATCGATATCGGTAAATATCGGTTATCGGCCACAACAGCACTATCAATATCGGATATCGGTATCGGCCAAAATCTTCACATCGGTGCATCCCTAGATGTAAACATACACACTGTTTTCATGTAGACTTTGAGTGACCATTTGTTATGTTCTTCTTTTGTTTGCTACTTTGGTAGATAGATTGTGCATGCTCTCTCCCTCTTACTAACTCTTATCTCACCTGGTCAGAAGGAATGCTAACGATAGCCTAGCAGAACTAGCCTATTGTTTCAAAGTAAGTTAATCATGTGCATATGAGTATGCACACAATGCGTATCCCTCACACATTCCACTGAACATTTGACCATCCAACTGGGGACACCCCCACCCCCCAAAGTCCCCCTACTCCTCTCTCCTTTTTTTGTTTTGCACACACACACACACACACCACCCTATTGTCTTGCATATACACACACACCAGCACAACCTGTTAGATTAGTTCCCACCTGTTGTTCAAGAACCTCCAATTGCCTTCATCCACTCCAAGTGTATGTAAATGGTATTGGCTATAGTGTATTGTGATACCGTAAGTAATTTGCAGGTAGGAGCAGGCTTCACTCTGTGTTTCGTAAATTACTTTAAGGGTGCCGGCCGAATGATAACTTCAAATCATAACAAGAGTGGGGCCGCACCTTGCATCGAAAAGGTGTCTTTTTAATTGCACGTGTGCAAATAAAAAGACACCTTTTCGATGCAAGGTGCGGCCCCACTCTTGTTATGATACGGTAAGTAATACATTATTACTATAGCTGTAGTAACATTTTGGTAATATACCATCAATTTAGAACAATCAAAGACAACTGTGTCCTGCTAACAGTCAAGCATGGTGGAGGAAGTGTCATGGTTTGGGGCTGTATGAGTGCTGCCGGCACTGGGGACCTACACTTCATGAAGGGAACCATGAATGCCAATATGTACTGTGACATACTGAAGCAGAGCATGATGCCCCCCCTTTGAAACTGGGCCACAGGGCGGTATTTCAACATGGTAACGACCCCAAGCACACCTCCAAGAAGACCACGCCTTGGGTGAGGATGAAGGTGATGGACTGGCCTAACATGTCCCCAGACCTAAACCCAATTCAGCATCTGTGGGGCATCCTCAAATGGAAGGTGGAGGAGCTCAAGGTCTCAAGCTCAAGGTCAGCTCCGTGATGTCGTCATGTAGGAGTGGAAGAGGATTCCAGTGACAACTTGTGACGCTCTAGTGAACTCCATGCCCAAGAGAGTTAAGGCAGTGCTGGAAAATAATGGTGGCCACACAAAATATTGACACTTTGGGCAGAATTTGGACATTTTCACTTAGGGGTGTACTCACTTTTGTTGCCAGTGGTTTAGACATTAATGGTTGTGTGTTGAGTTATTTTGAGGGAACAGCAAATTTGCACTGTTATATAAGCTGTACACTGCCTACTTTACATTGTAGAAAAATATTATATCTTTAGACTTCTCCCATGGAAAGATATAATAAAAAAAGGAAGAAAATGTACTCACTTCTGTGACATACTGTAAGAATTAATGGTAATATTAATGGAATTGATTTTATGAGACTGATCTATTAAGACCAATTATACCCAAATATGTAAATGTATTATTTGTTTAATATCATGTTGTCAGCACATCACACAGTTTATGGAATTTTGTTATTTGCATGGTCATAAATTTAAAAAATGAATTTAAACTTCTGATTCAGCTGTCTGCTTTTTGTAGCTCATATATCCTGCATGGACTATTCATTCAAAAGCACCAAGTTTTTATTACAAGGTTCAAAATGCCTTTTGTCAACGGGCCTTTTAAAATGCAGTAGGCTAACTATTTGCATGGTGTATTATTCAATGTATGTCCGGCTACATGACAAGGTACACTGGGAGCTTGCTATTTTGCTATAATTCATATGTTGTAGTTTAAAATTCAAAACACTGTATTGCTAAAAAAAAAAACATGATTGTTTAATGAAAAGCGGCACGGTAAATATACGGACTAGTTTGATGTTTCTATAAGTTAATGGCCTGGCACAGGTTGCATTTCATTGCGTTGCTTGCATTTAGAGACTTCATGCTACAGGATGCGTGGGAGGACAGTTTGGTAACTTGGAATTAATTGATAGTGGAGTTGCTTAACGCTTAATTTGTACAGCTATTAGTAAATTTAAATGTGCAAGGTAAATTTTATATTCTACAATAAGGTAAGATAATATTTATATTCTGTTTTTAGTGTAACATTTGCATATTTATTTTTGATAAAATATTTATTTTTGATAATTTTTACATATGCACAGTGAAAAAAATATTGCATTTTTGCACAAAGTAATTTGCACATTTAACTTACTGGTTGCTGTCTCTCCCCTTTGTCCTTGTTTACCCTTTAGGTTTTTTACCTAAGGGCAACCACTGACTGTTCCTGCAAGTGGCACGAAGTGCTTATACCTTGTTCCATGACCTTTCAATAAAAAGAAAAAAAATTCAAAAAGGAAAACAATTTCAATTGTCAAGTGGACTCTTTGAGTGAATTCCAGTGTCTTTAAACCTCCACCAAATCACACCGTTTTGAAGTTGGGGAAAAGTACAGTTTAAACAAAGAAAACAAAATCAAAAAACCTAAACAAACAACAAAAACTTGACAGTACAAAAACGGGAGTCCAGGAACTGGAATCTGAGAGATCGTCCAGACGGCAGCACTGAGCCCTGACGGCAAAGGACCTGGGAACCATAGACACGTGAACCAGGTGCCAGAGGAGAATACAGGAGCTGACCTGGGGAAAAAAAAAAAAAAAAAGGAGCAGCACAAACCAACAGACTCACCTTGCTGTCCACGGGCAACCTGCAGGGAGAAACTATGTCAAAGACCGCAGAGGAGCTCAAAAAGGATCGGGCTGTGGCAAAAAGGGCTCTCACCCACGCAGCGAACTCCATGAAGAGAACCTTCAAAGAAAAATCGGTGGCAGAACTGGAGGGCTTGTTCAACAATCTCACCAAAGCAGCTGAAAAGGTATGGGAGGCGAATGATGATCTGGAGGCCAGGCTCCTATAGAGATAGAGAGGAGGACGAAGACTCAGTCCTGGATGAGCATCAAAGAGCTGACCTCGCAAAGACTGCTGGAGAATGTGAGGAACAAATGAATGAAATTAAAGGTCTCCTCCAAGACGTGCTGTGGTCAAATGCTGCGGAGACCGAGGTGCTCACTGCGCTCCAAGTGGCAGAGACTGAGTGCAAGCCTACCGCTTCAGTGGATCCAAACAGCAACCTAGATGGCTACGAATTCCTTCTGGCTCACCTCTGAGACCTCACAGCAGCGGCAAAACACTCCTTTGAGCGATGGAAGCGATGGGCCCCAGCTGGACAGAGTCGGGACATCCAGGACCGAATGAAAGAGCTCGACCTGCAAATTCCCATGCTGACATCCAGGAAGGCCGACTTCATCGGCCAGAGGCTGAAACAAGAACAGCGTGAAGTCACCTCAGTCTCACAAAACCCACCCACTCCTGCTGTCCGACTAAGGCCCTTCCTGCACTTCCAAAATTCTCAGGCAACCAGTGCGACTTCCACAGATGAAGAAAAGACTGGGAGTCTCTGCAGAGACAAGGTGAGCCCTCAGGCTCCAAAGAGGTGAGAAAGTTCCAGCTGCTGGATAGCTGAATAGCTCGGGACCTGAGGCTTACAAGCTACCAAGAGGCAGATGACATCTTCCGCATTCTGGAGAATCGCTTTGGCAACCAAATGGCTATCACCATCGAGATTGTGGAGGAGGTGCAAAAGATGCCAGCTGTAAGGAACCACCAGCCACGGAAAATCACGGCAAACCAAAGGTGCTTTTCCACTATGGGGTAAAACCCCAGTGTTTGGGGTAAAGCCCTGGGTTTGATGTCTTTCCACGCATGGGGCGTGACCGGGGCCAGGGCTCAGACGGCCCTAGAGATGGGGTAGAGCCAAACCGGGGCCAGTCCGAGGACTTGGAATTGGAATATGAATGGAAGGAGACGTAATAATAGGTAAGTTATCCACGCGTTACTACCGTTATTAGTTCGTTATTTCTTCAACCCGGTGAAGTATTTTCTCAAACGCTAGCTAGGTGTTTATATTGTGCTTTCGCCATGGAAAACGCAGTAGAGTCAGTCAGTTTTCATTGGAGCGACCTAGAGGTCCAGGCCTTACTGGCAGTATGGTCGGAAGACAGTATTCAACAGGCGTTTACCTCCGCGGTGTACACCAACGCCGCAGTATACAGTAAAATTAGCTGTCGTTTAGCCGAGCTAGGCTACACACGGTCGGTGAAGCAGTGCAGGGAAAAGGTAAAAAAATTGAAGGCACAATATAAAGAAGTTAAGGACCATAACAAGAAAAGTGGCAATAGTAGACGCACCTTTAAGTGGTTTGACACCATTGACATTGTTTTGGGAGACCGTCCGGCAAGCAAAGGGGGGTCGTCCTAAGCTCCATTGAATTGCTTGAGGCAATGGTGTCACCTAATCAGGGTAGGTAAATCGGTAATCTAAACAGTTATTTTTGTTTGTTCTACAATTACCCGTAGCCATTTCTGGCATATTTATTCAAGCACAACCTAAACCGTGGTTGCTTGCAAAGTTTGAGCTGAACACTGACACTTGCTCGCTGAATATCGCGTTATTATAAATGCCAAGTGCACCAAACATTACATTGCGCCCTCTTGTGGTTAGCCTACTAACAGATCATTTACCTGAGGACACATTTTTTGATACTGTTTAATTAAATAGGGGAGAGTTTTATTGCTATTTCAAAGGAGGAGTTATGAGAACGAACTTGCATGGCTTTAGTGTTTCATTGTATCTACTTTTATCGTCCAGGCTCTGGTTCAGACACCTCATTCAATGGTGACGCTTCACTGGAGGAGGAAAGTGCAGACCTGCCTGATCCAGTAGGCCTACCTAGACCTCCATCTACCCCAGCGCCCAGCGCATCCACCTCTACCCCATCTACCCCAGCGCCCAGCGCATCCACCGCTACCCCATCTACTCCAGCACCCAGCACATCCACCTCTACCCCATCTACTCCAGCACCCAGCACATCCACCTCAGGCCCCTCTTTGCCAAGTAAGACTGCTCTGCTTATTTTCATATAGTTCTATAAATGTTGCTTTCTGACGTTTTTTTTTTTTTTTGTATTTGTAATGACTGATATTTTAAATATTAAATATTAAAAATAAAATCATCACAATCTATTTTCAGGAAAAAGGCGCAGGGCAGCAGAAGGGCTAGAGGACGTGCTGAGGGAATTAGAAGACAGCAACAGAGGGGCCCAGGAGAAGATGTTTGAGGCCCAACTGCAGCAGCGGGAGAGGCAGCTGCAGTTCCTCCGCGACTGTGATGCTGCTGAAAGGGCGGAGAGGGCAGCTGAGAGAGCAGCGGAGAGAGAGGAGAGACGGGCTAGGGAGGCAGCAGAGAAGGAGGAAAGGGAAGAAAGGGCAAAGTTCAACGCTTGTTTTTTGAATATTCTTTCAAGAATGGTAGATAAATTGTAAATAAATTATTTATGGATCACTTTCAATTGTATTTATGTAATGTATTTTATTGAACTAATGGTTTTTCATTAGGCTAAATATAGTATTTAAAAAATATGCAGTGCTCATAGGATTTTTTTTAAGAAAAATAATTTAATAGGCAATCACGGACAGCTCTTCCACCCGGTCCCTCCTCTCCTTGGCAGTTTGGAGCAGCGTATTCCTCCATGCCATTAGTCCACTCTTCTTGGAAAGGCTCTCCATGCCTCTCACAAAGATTGTGAAGGATGCAGCAAGCCATGACCAAGCCATGGTTCACATTTTCTAGGTGGCAGTCATTTCTTTTTAGGAGACATCGCCACCTTCCCTTCAGCCTCCCAAAGGCATTTTCGACCACACAGCGTGCCCTACTAACAATTTTGTTGTATTTTCTTTGCTGTACACTGAGGTGGCCATTGTCCCTGAATGGTTTAATTAACCATGACTCCAGTGGATAGGCTCCATCCCCCAACAGATAGTACCCTATCTGTTTGCCACAAATGTCTTGTGTTTCTGTGTTAAAAAAATTCCTCTCTGCTAGGCTCCAAACATTGGACTGTCGTAGCACCCTGGCGTCATGCAGGCTACCTGGTGCTCCCACTTGCACATCCCAAAACATTCCCCTCCCATCTACGACTGCTTGGAGGACCACAGAATGAAACCCCTTTCTGTTAATGTAGTCTTGAGGATACTGACTTGGTGCCATAATGGGAATGTGAGAGCCATCGATGGCACCCACACACTGCCTCATGCCCCATCGCTGTTCAAAAAATATCATCATATCATGTAGTTTTGCAGGAGTTGGTGTTGGTAGAAGGTCTTTGCATAGCAACTCACATACAGCGATACAAAATTCATGGGTACACCGGCAAACTGTGGGTATGCTGACCCCAAACAATTGCCCGATGCTGCGGTACTCAGAGTTTGTGGCCAGCTTCCACAGAGCAATTCCCACACGTTTGGGTAGAGGGACACACTCCCGAAAGCTTGTGTTCTGGCGCTGCAACCTCTCCCCTAGCCTATTGCACAAGAACTGAAATGTTTCAGAGCTCATCCTAAAATTGGCAATCCATTGTGCTTCAGTGTAGAGTGGCACTATGTTCTCCCACCAGTAAGAATTTTGTGGAAATGCCCATACAACTGGAGATGACCTCTGACGGTACAAGGTGATAATCTAGAGTTGAAGTGATAAACAAAGGGAATTTGTATTATTTTTTGTTACACTATATTTTTATATTTTCAAATATTTCTCAACAATCATGTTCACAAATTTTAAACTAGGCCATGGTTATTTAGCCATATTAAAATCATGGTAGATTTTCATAAGGGTAGGCCTACAGTGTATAAACTTGACTGCAGTCAGTTTGCTTTGTTAATTACTACTTGCACTGCAAGCTACACAAATCGTAATTTCATTTCCTCTCCATCAATCATCTTGCCTTTTTAGTCCATGAATTTCCACGAAGCTGAGATTGCAGCCACTCGAGATCGCAGTCATCACATTCATCTAGTAGAGCCATTACTCTGCGCTTTCGTGTAGTGACGCTACGCGCCCTCCTCTCATTCCTGCGACATGCCATTAGTTTGTACCGCTTGGCCCGTTTTCTCAAATTTTCTTCATTCACTTGGAGAAGAAAGCGATAAAGAAATAAAAGAAACACCACGAAGCTTTGCACGTCCATTTTTAGTGTTTCATTCAACGTAACGTATTTCTACAGAATGTTATTGTTCAGTCTTTATGATGATGTTGCTAGAACGCGGCACGCTGTAGATGGGGGTCACGGACTACGTTTTAGTTTTTGCGTTGATTTTGCGTTGATTTAGGGGTTGAATTAATTCCGCCACGTTATTCAGTCTGTGATGCATTTTCCCGGGATATTAACGTAATATCTAGGGATTCTACGTATGCATGGTAAAGATTCCAAGTCCACGTAAAAACCCCGGGGTTTAATTTGTGTATGGAAATGAAGACCGGGGCTACGCACTGGTGTTTAAGCGCCCGAGGCCAGTCCGGGGATTATAGTGGAAAAGCGCCTCAACATACCTCTGTAAACACCCTGACTGCAAGGATGGACGCCGCCCAGACCACCACTACTATCTCTGCTCAAATGCTGCTTCACGAACCACTGCTGTGCTGGGAAGGAGCGACCACTCCAAGGCAGGAGGGAAAGGATATACTGCTGATCAGGAGGATATCATCAGCAAGTTACCCGCAGAACTGGCAATGCAGTGCCGAAATGTGTTCTCCAACTCTGCCTCAAGGACTCTTAACACAGCAAGCGAACAATCAAGCCTCCTCATGCAACATGGTCTGAAAGAACTTCCAGTCATAATGATGCTCCTTGAAGTGACTGCAAATGCTGGGCAACAGATTGGTACTCTGATTGACCTAGCACCAGACACAAATTATATCACCCACAAGGCAGCAGACAGACTCAAGCTCCGCAGTGACGAGATGACCCTTGTCGTCCACGGTGTCGGAGGGATGAAGTTCCAGGTACAGACAAAGAGGTTAAAAACCCGGGTGAAGACTCCAAAAGGAATCCTGCAATCCCACCAATTGGTCTGTTATGGACTGGACAACATTGCAGACATCCAAAATGGAGTAACAGCAAAACAACTGCAGAGATTATTCCCCGACATACCCATAAGAGAGCTCACCAGACCCAAGGAGATTGACCTTCTGATAAGCCACAGAGAGGGCAAGCTGGCACCACAGCGGATCAGGGTCATTGGAGATCTTGTGCTCTGGGATGGGCCATTGGGGAAAACAGTTGGAGGCACTCACCCAGACCTGTTTGAAGATGTCACGATGTCAGCCTACACCTCAGGCACGCACTTTGCCAGGTCCATGAGAACTGCTGCTACCAAGTATAAGGAATTCCCAGCCAGGCTTTCCAGACAGCTGCTGCCAACCACCCAGTCTTGCCATGACATCCAGGAGGCTGCAACTCTGCCCACCTGCCAAGATTTCCTGGAGTGGTGGAGGTGGCACAGCATTGGCGCTGCCTGCGAGCCAAGATGTGGAGGCTGCCGATGTGGAAACTGCCAGCTGGGGGGCAAAGAAATGAGCGACGACCACAGCAAGGATCCACATTGGCATGCCAAATACCCCTGGCTAGAAGACCCAGCTTCACTCCCAAACAATAGGGGAGCTGTTGAGGCAACATTCGACACCTCGCAAAGGAGCCCAAGTGGAAGGCAGCCTACACTTCCCAAGTGCATGACATGGTCCCTAGAGGAGCTGCAGTTAAGCTGTCTGAGGAAGCCATTGCCAGCTGGGCCAGACCTGTGTTGTACGTAAGTCACCTCATAGCACCAAACCCTCAATCAATCACAACCCCAGTCAGGCTCGTCTGGAACAGCAGCCAAAAGTTCAGAGGTGTGAGCCTGAACGACATGCTCATGAAAGGTCCAGATGTCCTCAACCCCATTCGAGCAGTCCTCCTGAGGTTCCGAAGTGGAGTGTTTGCTGCCCTGGGTGACATCAAAAAGATGTACAACTCTGTCTGGCTGGAGGAACGTGAGGTACATCTGCATAGGTTCCTGTGGCGCAACACTGAGGATGAAGAGCTCGGAGTGTATGCCATCACAAGGGTGAACATTGGAGACAAGCCCGCAGGATGCATTGCACAGCTTGCCATGCGAGAAACTTCAGACCTTCCTCAATTCATGCAACTTGAGCAAGAGCGCCGCGTACTTCAGCAAGACAGCTATGTCGATGACCTTCTTACCTCAGACAATGACCTAAGCCAGTTGACAACCACTGCTGCAAATGTAGAGCTCATCCTGAAGGCTGGAGGATTCCAACTCAAGCAATGGGTGTTTTCTGGACAAAGTGCGAGGCCGGAGTCTCCGGAAAGACCAAAGGACAGAGACCGGGCCAAAACTGAAATCATGGTCCTTCCAAACCAAATGGGTGATGAGGACAACGAAGCACTCGGCTTAGGCTACATTGTCCAGGAAGACAAGCTCCATGTCATGTCCTCCATCAATTTCTCTAAGAGGAAAAAGAAAATGCGGCTTGGCCAGAATCTCCTTCAAGAGGAAGTAAGAGCTCAAACCCCAAATCCCCTGACCAGAAGAGAGCTGCTCAGTCAAGTGGCTGGATTGTATGACCCTGCCGGCCTTGTCTCTTCTGCAAAGCAAAAAGGAGCGATCCTAGTGCGCAAAGCATTCCAGGAAGCCAAAGGCAGCGGTTCCTCCGCCAAAGACACATGGGACACGGCCCTCTCTGATGATCTGAGAGAAGATGCAATAGAGCCCTTCAAAGAGTATGTCCAGCTCTGCGAAGTGAAGGTCCTCAGGGCCCTGACCCCACAGTTTTGCACAGAAAAGCCACTTGCAGTCACATTCTTAGATGGCAGCGAACATGCGTATGGTGCAGTAATGTACCTGAGATGGCGCTCCAGTCAAGATCCCATCGTGAGGTTGGTGGAGTCAAAAGCAAAGCTGACCCCTTTAGACCAGAAGGGTGATGCGGTGAAGGCCGAAGTCTGTGGGGCTGTGTTTGCATCCCGTCTCAGAAGGTACGAAACCCACTGCAGAATCCAGGTGGAGAAGTGGTTCCTCTTCGTGGACAGCCAGACAGTGCTGGGCGCAATCCAGAGGGAGAGCTATGGGTACCAAACCTTCACCTGGGCCTGGAGGGCAGCAAAAAGGTTCTTCGGACCAAACCGAACCCTCAACAAGCTAAAGTGGGAGGAGGTTCCACTAAATGGCATCATCACTGCCAAGGAAAGAAAAGACGCACTGACTGACCTCCTACTTGCTGCACAAGAGGGTGCCAAATTCCGAGAGCAAAGGCATTGTCCCACTGGGAGAATTGTCCCAAGCTACTGCGTCCCACTGGTGAGAGCTGCGTGTGCAAGGAAGCCAAGTACGGATGAGCAGAAGGAGGCAATCCAAGCCACCATCCTTCACAGAGATGTCCGGTGTCTGGTTGTCCTGTTGCCTGTCGAAGAGCAGAAGGATCATGAAGGGGTTTATTATGTTTGACTTTGAGTTGCGACCTTACCTGTATGCCTACCGTCAAGGTCGAGTGGGAGGTGTGAAGTCAAACAAGTGCTTCGTGCAAAACGATGTGTTTTAGTTCACTAAAAAAAAATGCATGGGAGAAAATGGAGAAAAAAATGGGTGGTGTTTAAGCAGCGCGAGTCAGCTGTAGTAATTCAAGCAGCGCGAGTTGGCTGATTGAAATCAGCTGGCCACACGTTGGCTGATTTTGAATCACGCGGGAGAGAAGCACAGGTGTTTAATTATCGGCGCCGTTTTTAGTTTGGAGGTGAGGTCGTGAGAGCTACACACAAACTCTGAGCTCTGTGCATGCTCTAAACTAAAGAGGAGAATTTGAAAGCTTGTGCAAACGTGATCTGGAAACTGGAGAGGCAGCCGGTAAGAGCTTGTTTATTTGTTTTCTGAAGGAAACGCTTTCTCACGTTTGTATTATGCCCGGCGTGATTGTTTGCCTCAGCATTTGTGCTGGTTTTAAACTAGTTTGATGTTTCTATAAGTTAATGGCCTGGCACAGGTTGAAAACAAACAACAAAAAGCTGGAAATACAGCTGTAAATGATTCCCTGACATGAACAGAAAAGTAAATAAGCATGATTATTGGTATGACTCAAACAGTTTGAACAGTACAGTAAATTTCCTCCTGTGCAACAGAAACTCACTAGCCGTCGCATGATGTGTGATGTCATTTTTAACACAATTTCAGATAAAAGTTTCTTACAAGACAATGACACAACAGATTTCCGATCAAGGCAAATATGTTTTGCAGTGGTTTCTCCGGTGTCCAACAATACCAACATGAAGCCGTGGTGTGCCTCCTATGTGAAGTTATTTCATGTCAAAGTGACGCTAAAATGAATAGAAGTCTGCTAAAGGCTACTGGGCCATTTCCGGGTGGGCCCTTTCGCCTATAAAGATTCAACTACCGCATCTATTCCTGCCCCCTTGTCCTTTCCCCATGAGGTTTCAACTTCCGTGTCTATTCCTGCCCCCTTGGATATGACATTTAAACACGGCTTAAATGCTTTCAATTTCTAAGCATATTTGAATGGGTTGTCTCAAAGGGGTTAACAGTTTTTATGATGGAACGCTCGCAACTTGCAAGGTAAATAACTGTAATGAATGGAATGCTGGGTGCATACAGCTTGTGTGTGTGTGTGTGTGTGAGAAAAAGAACCGTTTCTTTCCATTGCCATCCTTGCCATAATTGTTAACATCGCGGTGCGCTATGCCTACACTATGTTTTAGAATGTACTGGATGTGAATTTGTTGTAACTGAATATTGAATTGTATATATAACTAGACTGCATTCCCAAGTAAATGCAAAAAGTGTGCTTGCAAATATGCGTGGCAATTATTTAAAGTTTTTACCAATTGGCACTATAGGCTGCAATACACTGCCATGGCAGAACATTATGCAGGCCATGGCATGGGGATTATGACATCACTCGAGAGTTCTATTCCTGAACATTCCACATTTAAAAAAATGGCAGTTGGTCCAGGTGCAACTGCCACAGTATTGTCTGCCTCTCTTTCACCCTTTTTAAACTGTCCTGTTTCAAACAGTTTAAGTAGTTGCCGCATGAAAATTTCACAGGTCACAGTCAGATCCCAGACCTCTCTTACAAAGTTTAAATCAAGTTTATAGGTTAAGCAGTTGAGTTTTGATCATTTAAAACTTCAGACATGCACCCTGACCTGTTTACAGTAAGATGACGAAATGTATGGCAAAAACCCATAGACTGTCTGACACCATTTTTAAACTGTCCTGCCTCAAACAGTTTAAGTAGTTGCAACATGAATTTTACACAGGTCACAGTCAGATCCCAGACCGCTCTTAAAAAGTTTAAATCAAGTTTATAGGTTAAGCAGATTCAAGCAGATAATCATTAAAAAACTGAGTGGAGGTTAGAGTGAGGGCAGAGCTCACTGTGGCTGCTAGAGTGGAGCAGTGTACTGTGACATCATCAGCCTGAACATTCCGCCATTCATTTTCAATGGGGGAAAAGTTGCAGAAAAACGACAATAACGGACGAACGACAAGAGGTACGGTATAGGGAAAGGTGGGTGGTCTTGTCCAAACCGGGCCGGTCGTTTTAGAGTTGGAACGGTGTCTCTATCTCGAAAGCCTGAGGACTAGTAATGTCTGAAAGATCTGGTTCAGGAGAAGAAGAATAAACGGGGAGATAACAATAAGTGTGCTCTGCAAGCACACTTAATAAACGGTGGGATAACAATAAGTCTGCTCTGCAAGCACACTTAACTAGTAGTTGATCAGTTGTCAATACATGATCTCACAAAAATAGAATATTAGTTTTCTGCTGTGTGCAGATTGGTTTTTTGTTTGTTTGTTTGTTTTGCATATATGAACGTTTGATGGTGCCGGAACTTCGAACTTCGAACTTCCCCTGGAACTGGAGATGAGACACATACATTGACAATTAGATCTAATTGTCAATGTATGTGTCTCATCTCCAGTTCCAGGGGAAGTTCGAAGTTCCGGCACCATCAAACGTTCATATATGCAAAACAAACAAACAATGGTATGACCGCCACAGTGTATTGGAGTGTGGGAACTGCAGGTATGATGAGTTTGTGGTAGGTCAGTGTTGTGAGGTGAGAGTTTGTGTGGAAATGATTTGTTGGAAGTGGGCATGGATGTGGGTTTTGAATGAATGACATTCTGTGTGTTTGTGTATATTTTGTGTAGTTCCCACCTTCTCGGTCCAAGATACTGGCAAAGCAAAATCACAATTTTTGCATTTAACTATATCACTAGGTGGTGCTATGCTTCAAGTGAGTGTTTATGGGATGGCTCGATACGCCTCTTTAACACCGGCATACTAACACAAAATCATTTAGGCCATGGGCCCAGGGGAGAATTTTCACTTATTGGTACCATCCAAGGTGGCAAATTCTATCCTTGCTTTTTGGAATAGTATATATCTATAGACTATATTTTGCTATGATAGACATTCCAAAGTGGTAGCTTAGTCATAGAAATCTTCATCTGGAAATATTGCTCGAAAGTAGTTTGACTGATATCTTAACAAAATAACAACAAAAATTGAAAAGATACATAAGGGTGAATGCAATGTAGATTACTTTAGGTTTAATCATTTAGCTTTTTCACAATTTTTTTAAAATGTTTATATTTTTAGATACATTTTGTTTGCCATAGTCAGTGTGAAAACCAGCTTAAACTTATTTTGATAACTTATTGAACAACAAAGTGATATAATACATGTAGGTGGGTCGAAGAAATCTAACGGAACACAATCATCAAAAGCATCAAATACTCATGTAGAGCGGTACATTAAACTGAGATACCAACAAAAATTCAATAACTTCTTATCTGTGTATTACAGGGTTGCAAAGGCCATCATGAATTAGGTACACTGTACGTGATTCTGGCAAGACTAGTATCACAAATAAAAATATGGTAAAGTAAATAACAAACCAAAAGAAAACACAACATTTAAATGATCATGCATGGGCTATAGCATGCATTTACCATGTTTACGACCTCATGACAAACACTATGACTAAAAGATGAGTAAAAACTCTACCCTGTAACTTCTATATGCTACTCGTATGTGGTCATTACATATAAGTGCTGATGCACACCAATGTCAAACATGAAATAATACTGTAAATGATCTTCGTCGTCTGTGGTTTCTACAGTATCACAAATAAAGTTTGGGTGACTTCAGGTAATTTGAGCCATCAGGTAAAATGAGCCATTTAAGGTTCGAGCATCCTAACTCTTTAAATATTGGCAGCCAATGACTGCAAATTATTTCAAAGGAATGCTACAACTGTACTTGACGTAAAATAATACATTTGATTGGTGTATGGTTGACATGGTGGGTGGGGCAATGCAACACTTCAAGACTGCTGAGGAGAACCGTGAGGTAAGTGGACTGGCAGACAAGGTTGATAAGTTGTTCAAAAAAGGTAAATTGAGCCACCACCAAAAAATTTTATTTTATGAAAAATAGTTTAGCTAAACATAAATTCAGAATCATATGTGACTAATTCTTATATAACATGCATTTAGACTATTTTTTATAGATGTAGGTCATTTTTTGAACATTTTAGCTGACTAGTGGCTCATTTTAGCTGCCCGGGTGGCTCATTTTAGCTGAATTCTGATCATCAGAAAAATGTTGATCAGCTGATGGTTTATAAGCTGTAAAACCTTAATAAATAAATTTTATACAAGAATTCAACACTGAAATGTTTAAGATGGCATTAATTTACTAAAATAAACACAGACCAGTGTCATATATTGTATTATATTATTTTATTAGAAATTAACCAAAATGTGGCTCAAATTACCTAATGTCACCCCTACAATACATTAAATAACAAAAACTGAGTCTGAGTATGTGTGTGTGTGTGTGTGTGTGTGTGTATGTATGTGTGTTTGTGTGTGTGTGTGGTTTGTCCTGTGTATGTGTGTGTGGTGTGTATGTATGTGTGTTGTGTTGTGTGTGTGTGTGTGTGTGTTTGTCCTGTGTATGTGTGTGTGTGTGCGTGCGTGTGTGATAACATATGAGGGGGGTGACCCAGTTGACTGGCGTGGGACAAGAATCAGAACATCCATCAGGCCACGCATCACCCTCTGAGCTCCGGGAGCCTGGGAAGGTGGGGGTAAAGCAGGCTGGGGGAGCAGAGTAGGCACCCTTACCTACCCCACCACCACCAACACACACCCACCCACCCTACACAAGACCTACACAAACACACACACACACACATACACACTAACTTGAGACCTACACACACACATCAGGCCAAGACCTACACACACACGGTGCACTTCCCCCCACCAATCAAGAGCAACACACACACACACAAACAAACCAGTGTTAGATATCACACATACACTGCACACACACACACACACACACACACACACACACACAAACACACACCAGTGTTCAACATCACAAACACACACGCAAACACACACACAAACCAGTGTTAGACACCACACACACACACACACATACACCAGTGTTAGACATCACACACACACACCAACCCTCGTCCTATTAGCACCCTCAAGGCCACATAAGTCTGGGGGTAAGGGGGTGGGGGCAGTTACTGAAGATCTGTTCAGTAGGCCCGACCAACTGACCGGCCGACTGACCACTCTCTCTCCCTCTCTTCCACCCTCCTCACTTTACCACTCTCTTTCTCCCACTCCTCTACCATCCCACTCCACCACTCTCTCTCCCACTCCTCCACCTCCTCACTCCATCACTCCACCTCCTCACTCCACCCCTCTCTCTTCCACTCCTCCACCTCCTCACTCCACCACTCTCATTTCACCACTCACTACTCTCTGTCTCTCTCTCCCACTCCACCCTCTCACTCCACCCCTTTCTCTCCCCACCCCTCCACTCCCCTACCACTGCTGTTGCTTTGGCCTCTTCCTCCCTCTCCACTGGGGCCACATACCTGTACATGGACGCAATAACTACCATGTAAAATGGCAATAACACGCAACTCGCTATTCTAGCAAGATCTGAAAAAGCAACAAAACAACCTTCTTCTCCTTAAAATCTGAAAAATCAATACAAATGTAGCATGAGAAGCTTATCTAAGGGCGCAGAAAGTCAACCAGGGGATCTCCTTACCATACTTCACACTTGAAATTGCGAAACACAGCACATGGCAAAACACATTATTTGACGGATATTGACATGGCATGTAACTCTGATAGGCTACTCCTTTGGAAAGTCTATCATGGCTTAATATACTCATATGTACCCTAGAAACAAAGTGCCACCACAAAAGTTTTGCCACCTCGGATGGTACCAATATCTGGTCTGGCCCATGGCCTAATTATCTTGGGCAAATTTTTTGATGAGTTATTTAACAAAAACTGTTTTTGGACACCTAGCTTCGACAAAAAACATTGTCCCCTTTGACAAAATATTACAAAATCTGATGCACATGAACAAAAAGCTGTTTAGAGGTGGCATGCAATTTTCACAACATTGGAGCAATTAGAAGCCAAGATATGGACTTTTGAAGAATTTTAAGCTATGTTTCAAATTTTCATTGACATGTAACGTTTAAACAGTTTATCTCAAGACAAATCCTTTGATAACTTTTTGTCAGAATTGTCTTTTGATGACATGTACCAAATTTGGTGAGATTCACATGAACGAGTTCGTTTGGTTTCGCCTTCACAATGTTAAAATTTCACGGAAATTCTTTTTGTTGGAACTGGGCGTCGACAAGTGTTTTCAATGTGGGAGGGTCAATAGATTTCACGACAAAAAAAGCTGCTTTTAAACATTACTGTTCTCTAGACAATAGCCAAAATTACATTTTGTACAATTACAGCGCCCCCTATGAGCCAAATTGTATGGCATGTGCTGTGCTTTTAGAGGTCTTTGTGCTGATTGTGCATGACATACTTTGTGCAGTTCCCATATTCCCAGTCCAAGACATTGGCAATACAAAATCCCAATTTTTGCATTTACCCCTATCACTAGGTGGCGCTATGCTTCAAGTGAGTGTTTATGGGCAGGGTTGATACGCCCCTGTAATACCAACATATCACAAAAAAAATCATGTTGTTCGGTAAAACGTTCATTGAGTTATTCAGCAAAAACTTTTTGGCGTCTCCCCCTCTTTGGATACTGGCACAGTGGGGGCCAAAAGCTTCTATTCGCTCAAAAACTTCTAGGGCTACATGCCTACGAAGATTCATGTCCCCCAGAGTTCCCGTGTCCTGGCAATCGTTGAAGAAAAATCGGTGAAAAAAAAAAAAAAGGGAAAAAAGTCTCGGCAACACTATAATGACCGCTAGCAGCGGTCATAATTATTTATTATTCACCTTTAGGCCTCTCAGTAGCAGTCGGGCTGCATGCAGTCGGCTCAATCTCTATACAGTGTCGGTTCTACAGGGCCCCACAGGCAGAGAGACACACTTTCTGTTCATGGCACCTTCTCAGCAAGCAAGGGCGCCTGCAGTTCACTTAGGGGCGCCAATGTGCCGATTGCAGCGATATGATACACAGAGCTTTTTATATTTCTTTTTTCCCCAAGCGCTCATGCCGCCCCCCACGAAATGGCGCTCCAGGCGGCTGCCCTGTTCGCTCATGCCTAAAACGTCTGATGAAAATGTTTATCAGAAAATAACTATTCAGTATTCTGTTTGAATGTAATTTTCGCAACATTTAGGGCTGGATTCGGGATTCGGGACAACATCTTAGATTGCGGGACTGTCCCGATTTTTTTGGGACATCTGGTCACCCTAATAGCGTCCCTTTGTCATCATTCATTCTTTGGGTAACTCAGCGGCACTAGAAGCGCTACGCATTTTAAATGCGTTTTTTATAATATATATATTATAATAAAATATTATATTTTATAATTTTATAATATTGTCCTTTTCAAACAGCGACAGTGTTGGTGGCACGGGATGTCCTACAGGAGGAGGACTATCTCAAGGACCTGATGCCTTATGTCAGATGAGGAAAATGGGGAGGACAGAGATTTGTTGCGCTCCCTCCGAGATGGAAAAGCGCGAGACTTATGTTCATCAATGCCAGCAGGCCCTCAAGGCAAACGGATGGGCCGTAAGCCTGCGAGTGTGAGGCGGAAAGTGACCGGAGAGGTGCCGGTCCTCCTGTCTTACTGCGGCCGATAATGCATATTACGTTAATGTGATTAAAAACCTACAGCACATATAGGACAACACAAAGTAAAGACAAGGTAACAAACTTAATTATTTTCTGTCGTAAGGATTTTATCTGTAAAGATAAACTAGTTGTTGGAATTTAGCAGGTGTAATTCAAAGTAATTGTTGTGTTAGCAGGTGTAATTCAAAGTAATTGTTGTGTTAGCAGTCTAGGCTACTGTGACAAAGGGTATGTTACATGTTGAAGCCAGGAGCCTTAACGATAAGCCATTTTGGCGATGTATGCCTATTCTATCTTCAAACTCATAACGAATAAGGGTATGTACATAAATTCCTGTGAAATCAATTCACTGCCTGGCCGTATAAGCTATGGCTCGTAGATTTATGACTACAAGAACAAGACGTATCTGTGGGCGTATATCTGCACTTTAAACATTGATTATATCAGGTGAGTACGGCATGTGTCGTATTATCAGTATACCTCCGTATATTGTAACTATCCAGTATGTGACTAATATCCCCGGAAACTGTCTTTTTGCCTACTGAAAGTGAGATAAGGTGATTTTAGTATGAAGACCATATGTAGGCATACCAGAGAATGTACTGTAAATGCCCATTAAAATGTATCTGACACTTTCACTGTCTTTCTGTTAGTGTTGGATTACTGTATAAATTAGTTGTTTGCAGCAACTACACGTGCCACACAAGTCCCATCATTTTTTGTTAAAAAAGTATTACAGTTTTTCTCCAACGGTTTGGCTCATTTTTTGAAACTGAGATTACATTCTCAAAACAACATGGACAAATCCCTAAACCAACTTACAGTTTGTCACAACAGAATGGCATTTCTCATTGCTTTCATCAATTTTTCAAATGCTTTGTACATGTCTCAAGTGCATCTTTGCAAATGGTTATGTACACTTACCTACAGTTAACACAATCAGCCCACATTTAGCACATTTTCCAAATGAATCGATCTTGCTGATCTATTCCAATTACTTGGTTCTCAGTCTAATGGTCATTCTCTTCAAAACATGTCAGTACAACGTCATTGTATAAGTCATCATATGCAGAACAGTCTGCTCAATTGTCAAAATTAGTTAAGGATATAATACAATATAGCATACATTTTTTGGAACATGTCATAAGTTCATGACAGTCAGGTGAATAGGTGACAGGTAAAATCAGGTCTTTACTAACGAAGGACGAGTTTCCCACATCGCAGATGTCCAATCTAACAGTTAGTCCGTGATGCAGTCTTCCAAGACAATGCCATCTTCCAAAACGTCAACTCCATCAGCATATCGACAATAGACCAGGTACTGAAGAAGAACCAAATGACCATGAAACACTATCTACAGGGGGGCATTCGATAGGAACACGGACAAAGTGAAAGAACTGTGGTACCAGGTAATTTAATTATTTGTTGTTTATCGTTGTAGCCTATAACTATAACAATTTTCATTTTTCTCCAATTGTCTTTCATTTTTCTTCAATTTTCTCCATTCTCTTTGTGTCAAATACTACCTGCAGTACCTCTGCTTATGCGTATGTACTCCAGGTTTGGAACCACTGCAGAGGGTTATATTGACTTTGTAAAGGACATACTGATGCTGTGTATGACCCATCTATATGACTGAGTTGGTTTTATTTTTCTTTTTTGTAGAGAATAATGGCATTAGATGGAAATGAAAGACCTCACATCCTTTTATTTGTTGATGAGGCTGGTTTCAACCTGGCCAAGGGCCGCAGGCATGGCCGAAACATCCTTGGCCCACGGGCCACAGTGGACGTCCCGGGTCAATGAGAGGGAAATATTACAATGTGTGTGGCCACATCTGAAAAGGCCCCACCTACCACAATTTGTCATTGTGTGAGGCAATGTGAACTTTCACCATGCCATGGTTCACTTAGGGGGCGCCAATGTGCCGATTGCATTGACATGATACAATTTTGATTTTGATTTTTTACAGAATACTGTATACATTTTCCTTTTAGGTTCTCCAATGCATGACATTTACTTCATGTGTGAATAAAAATAGTTACAATTTCCTTGGTAGAATAAGTGCAGTGTGTGTGGTGTAGCCATAATGACAAAATGTCTAAGCATTTTAAGTTGCAGTGCTTACACAATGCCAAAGGGACAATGCATTTTGGGGGCACTGACTATTTGTGTGAGAAGGGAATTTAGTTTTGACACATGGGTAAACTGTTTTGGGAGAGATATGAGCATTTGCAGGTGATCCGTGTAGTTGTGCTGAACCATCCAGTTAGTTTTGACAAAAGTACTGAATGAGTGAAAATGAGCCAAACAATTAAGAAGGATCTGTGTAATTTTATGGTGTTGACTATTTAAATGGGAAATGGATTTTATTTTGAAGAATGAATGAACAGTTTTTGGAGACATATGAGATTTTGCTGCTTATCTGAAGTGTTGTGCAGAACTGTAGGAATGTTTGGCCAAATGACCTTGTAGTTATAGGAATGTCATCTCAGTTTCAAGAAATGAGCCAAACCCATGGAGACTGTAAAAACTGTAATGGCAGCTGCACACAAATGGTTCTGTTGTCAAAGAATGGCCAGCTGTGCCAGGACCAAAAAAAAAGTTAAATGATATTGAAAAACCTCTGTTTTTGCTTTTGTTTGAGGTCGATGTTTTCAAATGGCCATTAAGACTACAGTTTTTCTTAACTAATAACAACACATGTTATTTATATGGGAAAACACAAGTTATTGACTGTTTTATACAGTGCAGTTTGGCATGCAAAATGTAGGCTATAAATCATCACAATTTTCTATGCGGAACAAACTGTATCCTATTAAATGCTAATCACAGGCAGTTAGTATTATTCGCCTGTATAGCAGCATTTACCTATCATTACCGGTATACATAAATATTCTAGAATTTGTAGATGTCACACACTCAGCCATCACTGCTACAGAGTTTTTTTAAGAGCTGCATGACCTCCAATGCTAACATACCTTTTAATTATAGTAGTTAGGCCATCACAGAGGCCTTGAGGTTCATAGTGGCCGACTGACAGTGCTGTGAAGATTGTCCATCATCCTCTGCCTTTGGACCCTTTCCGTGCTGCTCCTTCGAGTGTGTGCTCTCCTCTTTACCATTCACGCTGCAGGCATTTGATGTTTCTGATAGGCCTAGGTCTATGTCATGACATACTTTTTTACCGTCCTCCACTTTCCACTTTGCTTGCAACCAGGGATGCACAATAACACCACCGACGTCGATTCTCTTCAGTGGGTCTGGGTGTAACATCTTGTAGATTAAGGTTCTGCATTCTGCAGAAAGGTTTCTTGACCGATGGAAGTACACCTGGTGTTCCCTCTGAGCCTTCAGCATCTTCCTAACATTTGAATCATCGAAGGGCATCGATCCACAAACCATTATGAACAGAACGACACCCATGCTCCAGACGTCATACATTTTTGGGTTGTATGGTAGACCCTGCAAAACTTCAGGAGCTGCATAGGCGGTAGAACCACAGAAAGTCTTACTCAGGATCATATAACCATTATCATCGTAGTTCATCCTGCGACAAAACCCCAAATCAGCTACTTTCAAATTGAAATCCTTATCCAACAAAAGATTCTCGCACTTTAAATCTCGATGGACGATGTTCTTGTCGTGAATGAATTTAATGGCCGTTGCTAACTGGTAAAGAACTTTTCTGCTAAAATCTTCAGGTAATATTCCGCGGAACTTCACGAACTCCAACAGGTTGCCTTGTACGCCGAGCTCCATTATCATGTAGACCTTCCCATCCGAAGTTTCAAAGATCTCATAAGTCTTGACGATGTTGGGATGGCTAAGGCATGACAGCATTTCAATTTCACGAGGCAAAAATCGCTCTAAAAAGTCTTTTGGTGCCTTATTTCTATTAATAATTTTTACGGCAACATTTATTTTTCGGCGCTCGGAGTACGCGGATTTTACTTTGGCATATGACCCCTCGCCTAAATGTATGCCGAGAGTGTAACCCCTTTTTTTCAGAACTAGAGCGTCCATTTGAATGGAGCACTTGCGAAGTCGTCTTAATTCATTCTGTGGACATTACGGAAATTTAGCTGGCAGTACAGATTAAACCAACCCAATTCCTCCAGGTGTTTCCTGCAACCACGACACAAAATTATGCTGTTTTATTTTAAAACCTTTACATGACGTCAAAAGAACAATGATGTCACAGTCGGGCAGTCGGGATTAAATGTCTGGATACGTTTAGAAAATCCCTACATGGGCTTTATCTCCCTTAACAATGAAATTCTCTTTTCTGATTAGCGGATGAGGTGTGAATTAGGGCCAGAAACCACTTACGTGTTAAACTTTGTATAACTGGCTACCTTTGAAGTAGCCTAGTCTAGATCTAAAAAAAAAAATTGAATCGCGGTTCATGGACAGAGCGTTCCGGCCTGCCAGAACTTGATGTAATAATACCTTCCCGACCAGCTGTAGAATCGTCAGCTCTCTGTTCTTATACAGTCTATGCTCTCTACAGGCTGGCGGCCTTACTTAGAAATTAAACTCACGTTTTCTCTTTTGTTGAGTTTACTTGCTTAAACTAGGTTTTTAAAAATTAAAATTAACTCATTCAAATCAAGTAAACTATAATTGAGTTACATAAGTTTGTGCTATGTGTGTGCTAAGTTCACAATAAATGTGAACTGGGAGCAGGACTACATACTGTAGGCTGTCTGCTTAGTTAAATATGAAACTTTCCCCTTCATTGTTCAGATTCATGAGTGATTAAAAAGATCAGCTTATCCAACACCGTTACTCAAATAAACTAAAACATGTATTACACAGAAAAAGTATAGCTTTTATGTAGCAGAGTAAAGCAGCAGTCCTTGAGGCTACTGTTTTTAGTCCAAAGACATGCTCGTTGTGTGCTCAGTGGTTTAGACAGAACTACTTCTCTAACTCCTCAGTCTCTTATATTCCCTATGCAGTATTATTATATTATAGTATATATAATTTCCATGACTCCAAAAAATTACGCCTGAATGTTTTCGAATGTCAAAGGTAAGGCTGCGCACATATTTTTTCATCACCTTGAACTGATGGTGGAACGCATTTGGATTGGCACAAGACCCCATGACATTCGGGTGGTTATTTGGATTTGGACTTTTGGATAATACATGATTTCACTTCTGTTGGTAAGTAATAAGCTCATTAACAGTTGAACAGAGGTAGTAGTACTGCCACTTTTGTGTGGTTTGCTTGTACAGATGACATTCCTATAAGGTCATTTGGCCAAATAGTCTTACAGTTTTGCGCTTCAGATAACCAGCAAAATGTCATATGTCTCCAAAAACTGTGCATTCATTCTTCAAAATAAAATCCATTTCCCATTTAAATAGTCAATGCCATAAAAATTAAAAAGATCCTTCTCAATTGCTTTGGCTCTTTTTTGCTCATTCAGTACTTTTGTCAAAATTACCTAGATGGTTCAGCACAACTACACGGATCACCTGCAAATGCTCATATCTCTCCCAAAACAGTTTACCCATGTGTCAAAACTAAATTCCCTTCTCACACAAATAGTCAGTGCCCCCAAAATGCATTGTCCCTTTGGCATTGTGTAAGCACTGCAAGTCAAAATGCTTAGACGTTTTGTCATTATGGCAGAGGTCTAGCTACACCACACACACTGCACTCATTCTGCCAAGGAAATTGTAACTATTTTTATTCACACATAAAGTAAATTTCACGCATTAGAGAACCTAAAAGGAAAATATATACAGTATTCTGTATATACAAAATATAAACACCAACCAAAACATCAGCAATAAAGTTTCACAAATGAAACAACACTTTCACTAGTCGCTGTTGCTGTCGCCGCTAACCCTCTCCTGGTCACCATCCTCATCCGCCATCCATCTACTGCTCTCTGTTTGGCCACAGATTTTTATCCACGTCACATTTGATGTTTTCTTTTGCGATGCAGCATGAGAAGAAGCGGCGTCCATTGCATTGAGCAGGGACCTCTGATCTTGAGCATGATGTTCGTAAACTCTCCACCTGCAAGCGGAGAAAAACTCCTCGATGGGATTGAGGAACAGAGAATATGGTGGTAGTAACACATTATGCATCCTACAGGTAAAACATAGAAGACATGTTTTACCTGTACATACTGGTGATGGATCTCCTTTAGTCTTTCACTGTTCCTTTCAAATGTCACTTTGTACAATTGTTTCATGCGCATTTCATTTCTCTTGGGCACTCTGTCAATTGTTGCAATTGACACAGATTCAATATTGACAAATACATTGTTATCCTCTATGACAGCGCTTTGCATTTTTTTAAAACTTATTGCATTGTTTGCAATTACCATTGCACAAATGGCTTTCTCTTGTTAAAAAAAAAAGTAAAAAGTGACCCTCTTCCACTTCTGTGAGGTTGTCTTTCAGTCCTATGTGGTGCAGAGTAAAATTTCAGTAATGTACAGTAAACGAGATATTATGAGACATTGGATTACTGTCCAATACTGTACTCTGTTCTCCCTACGAAATTTTTGAATGATTGAATTCACAGTGGTTCTTCCAACATTTGGTTGCACCCTCCAACCAGCCTCAGCCATTGTGAGGCCATGATTGTCAATATCATCCACAACTGTAGCCCTAATTTCATTGTTTCATGTATTTGGCATATTCTCCCTCTTCCCCTGTTTTGTCCCCTTTCTTTTCCCCTTCCTCCCCACATCCTCACCACTCTTCCACATTGCTGACCTTCCATTTCTGTGTCACAGAATTGTAAACACTATGTCCTGCTCTGTTCATATATACTATAAGTGAGGGTTAATGTGATTACAACCAATATAGTGGCGTTACAACTAATTTTTCACACACCTCCATGTGAGTAAAAGCTGAAGTTCACCTGAGAGCAACTGTTCAATTTAGGAGACATTTCCAGCAAAAAAAAGATAAAGAAAGAGTGTAGCCCTGCTAAATTCTAAGGTTTACATTTTCTGTCTAACACTGCGCGCATGCGCATTAGCACCCTCTCGTGCATCTGGAAGTTTTAGCCTTGATAACCCATAGAACTCTCGTGAACCACAGATGAGCCTTGACACCCAGAGAAACAACCCGTCAACTCTGAACGCTGAAACTCTTTACTTCCCTTTCCTTTCTTATTTTCTTCAAAATTCTTCTTTCTTCACTGTTACCCTCTTTCTTCACCTGAACGTCGTATATCACAACTTTGCACTTTTAGAAGACGAACTTCGGTGAGTAATCCGTGATCACTATTAGTTATGAATGGAATTCCAGTAGTTAATATAACGGCAATTTAATAAGCCTTGAAACACATACTAAAACCAATCGAAGTATTTATCCGATAGTGTACACCCTTACTTGTTGAATTTGAATGGTATTTCCAAATGTCCTTTTCTTGTTTTAATTAAAACACTGAATGAATATGATATGGATGTGTAGCTAACATGTAATGAAACACATTAGCCCGCGAGTCTGTTGACGTTGGCTTGGTAACCCTCAGAGGCAAACGTTTCGTTTGACCACGGTTCTGCACTTCGGTGTATAAACTATATTGATGTGTATTTTCTTTTATAAGATATGTAACTTTCCTCCCTGATTTATACATGTATCCATTGAAATGTTCTATGTATCGTACCTGGTTATGTTACTCAGCCAGTTGGTTTATTTACGTTAGCATTGTACCTGCTATCAGCTGGCCACAGCTATGTATGTCGTGTACCTGCTATCAGCTGGCCACAGCTATTGAATGTCGTCACAATGTTTTGTGTAGATTGGTTTTTTGATACGACTACGATTGACCTGACCGAGACAAGACCGAAGATGGCGAGCCTGTCCCTGATGATGACCACCCGTGCTTCCCCACCCAGCCTGTAGCAGTCTGGCCAACTGCTGCAGGTGGGCGTCCCCCGTGTGTGAGCGAACAACACGAACAGCGAACAGATAAGAATCCTCCTTTCCCCTTTCCTTCCTCTCTTTCCCACCAAAGGACACTACTTAAACAGACTGACGGACTTATTGAGAACATTGAACTTCGAACATTGACAACCTTGAATATTTATTGATTACACCTTGTGGATAATCCCCTGTTGTTATAAGAGAGAGTATTTATTTATTTATTTGTTTGGATGTTGTTTGTTTAATTATTTATTTATCTATTTATTGATCTATTTATTTATTTCCTCGAGCTCGAGTGATATTATTGTTGTTGTATTTTGTATTATTGGGATTTTACTTGTTATTCCTACATTGTTGGGTATATTTATTTATTTATTTCCCCACTACGTGACCGCAGAAACGGAAACTGTACAAAATAAAGTTTTAATAGTCTTTTTCTACATAGTAGTCACTGGTCCCTTTACTATAACACACAACTCAGGAACCTAGGTCTTTAGAGTGTAATAGCATATTACAGGTCCAAGGAGTAAGAGTGCTACAAAAGGTATAAAATTTGATTAACAGAATTTGATAACTAGTTCAACAATTTTGTATGTAATGACTCAAGCAATAAAGACTATTAGTTTTATTGGGAATGACTATTTAGCATCCATAAGTATAGTTCATTTTGACTGACATGACATAAGCAAATGATAATGTTAAAAAACAACATTGTATTGTATAAAAGCAACTGACACATGTCCAAATGTCACCACCTGTCACTTTTTGTTTACCTCACTGTCTGCCCTCTTGTGGTTTGTTGGCGTATTACCTCTGCCTTGTCAATGTGCTTTTGTTTTTGTCTGGTTTGTTATTGCCTGAGTTGTGTCACCTGCCCCTCAATTGTTTGGCTCAATCACCTGTGCTGCACTCCTTATTTAAACCTTGCTTTTTCTGTGCTCTGTGTCAGATTGTTCTGTCTGACACCTGAGTAAAGTAAGTGCCTCTGTGTTCTCATTGTACTACCCTGTGAATTTCCGAGTTGGACTGTCCTGCCTGTTTTGTGCTTGCCTTTCACCGCTTTTTGTGTTCCTTGTGGATAGTCTTTTTTGTACACTTGAACCTTGCTACTGTTTGGACTGTTTGAGCTTTTGACTGTGTGACCTATTGCCCTTTTTGTTCTACTACCTTTTTGGATCCTCTGAGCGTTGGGCTTTCTTCGTTTTTTTTTTATGGACTGTTGAGCTCCTGGGTTGCCTTTTGGACCTTTTTGGTTTTTGCCTTTTTGTCATCATTTGGTGAAAATAAACAAACTGCTCAAGAACTGCAACTGGTCCCCCTGTCTGTACTCCAACACCAAAAGCATTTGCAATTTGTTCAGAGAAAGGATAAATTGCTATTATGAGGTGCACAAATGACTAAATGTTGTGGAGGTTGAACTAATAGTTATGAGAATTTACATTCTGATCTGAGAAAAGCTGTATTTTGAGAATGTCATCTCAGTTTCAAGAAATTAGCCAAACCGATGGAGAAAACCTGTAAATGTGGATACAATTGCTGCTGGCATACACATTCTTTAGCATAATGATTAGCCAAGGGGCTTTGCCTGAACTTGTTAACTGCATGCTTATGTGAATTTGGCAATGTGGTACCCATTTGTTGGATTATATATTGTGTATGATATTCGTCATTCTTGTTGTAAACTTTCAAGTGAGCTGGATAAAATTACTCTGAGTCGGCTGCTTATAAGTCATACAAGGTTAACGAGTAGCTAAGCTATCAATAGGCGCGTTCGGGTTACAATCCCATCTGTCAGCGTTTGTCTGCGTCTGTCTACATACGTCAGCAAGAACTCCGCTTTACAGCATGGGCGGGCGTCGGTCAAGTCGGACACAAGTCTTCAGCTTGCACCACCTGATCTTCGTAGTAGAGAGGTCATGTGTTGTGTGTGGGGGACAAGGAGGGGGCGGGCGGTTGTAGTAGGGTGCATTGAGACTTCAAGTCGAGTCTTTTTTTTAATAGCACATTTTAAACAAAACAACAGAGATGTGCCAAAGTGCTGCACAACACAAGGATAAAAAAAACACGGCAAAGGACATCTGTCATCGACTCACACCCTCTCCACAGGGGTTCCCCAGGGGTCAGTTCTGGGCCCCCTTCTGTTTGCTATCTACACCACCTCGCTGTCTCATATTATCCGCTCACATGGCTTCTCCTACCACTGCTATGGCGACGACACACAGCTGTACCTGTCGTTCCAACCAGACGATACCACGGTCTCCACACGCATCTCTGCCTGTCTCTCTGACCTATCCTCCTGGATGAGAGATCATCATCTCCAGCTTAATCTGTCTAAAACCGAACTCCTGGTCATCCCTGCCCATGAGTCAATCTGCCACGACATCACCCTGAATATTGGCGATGTCACTGTTGCCCCGAACAACGTGGCTAGAAACCTAGGTGTCATATTAGACGACCGTCTATCTGTCTCCGATCACATTTCTTCGTAGCGAGATCATGTCGCTATGCATTATACAATATTAGAAAAATCAGACCGTACCTGACCCAATATGCTGCTCAATTGCTAATACAGGCATCAATCACCTCGCGGCTCGATTACTGTAACTCTCTCCTAGTCGGTCTACCTGCCTGTGCGATCAAACCATTGCAAATGGTTCAGAACACGGCAGCGCGACTGGTCTTCAACCAACCCAAAAGGACACATGTTACTCCACTCTTTAGAGATCTTCACTGGCTGCCAGTAGCTGCCAGAATTAAACACAAGGCTCTGACACTAGCCTACAAAGTAATTTCAGGTTCCGCCCTCGCCTACCTCAATGTCTTATTACAGGCTCACGTCCCGTCCAGGGCGCTGCGCTCCGCTCACACAAATCGTCTATCGGTACCCTCACTTCTCACAAAGAGAGGTCACTCTAAGCTCTTCTCCGTGGTTGTCCCCAAATGGTGGAACGACCTACCAGTTGCGACAAGAACAGCAACATCCCTCCCTATCTTTAAAAAGCTTGTAAAAACCCTTCTCTTCCGAGATTGCTTCCCTTCCTAACAAGCTAATATAACTAACAAACACTAATCTAAACTCTCTCTCTCTCTCTATCCCTATGCAGAAGTACATATGTCTGTTGTGTCTCTACTCTGTGTCCTCCTCTATTGCTTATGTCCCCCTTGATTGTAAGTCGCTTTGGATAAAAGCGTTTGCCAAATGCAATGTAATGTAAAAAAAACCATAACCCAAAGACCATTAATCGGTATAGCCTACTGACACAAAGCAATAAAATAAAAACCAGATTAACAAATACATAAATAAATAAAAGATTGAGCTTGACAGCATCAGATACACGCCCCAGAACAAGCTAAAAAGAGAGAAAAGATATGTCTTTCTGGACTAAAATAACGTGTAGTGCTCTGTCACGGAACTTCTCATCTCTTATATGTACAACGCACGTGTCCAGACGTCAATTAACTTTAAACCAACCAGGGCAAAGTTGCGTCACCAGAGGCGTTAGTTAGACGGTTGTAGACGTGTGGAAGCATCTACAAGCGCTTGCACGATTTGTCTACATGCGTCTACATGCGTTTAACTCACGTGGATTTTTAGGTCATATGACCTTGTCACATTTTTGTGACATCGCCACGCCTTTCTGGCAAGTCTGACACAAAGTCTAACCATCATGCAACATTTTCATCCCACAATGCATCACTGACTGCAAACGCATGTAGGCGCATGTAAACGTTTACATCAGCTCGAACGCGGCTACTATCATACCAGACAGCTATCTATAATTTAGTGGTTTGCCTTGTAATGCAATAAGGTTGAAAGAAATTCAAAACACTGTCATAGAGGATAACAATGTATTTAGCAATATTGAATCTGTGTCACATATTGAATCTTTGTCACTCAGAAGACATTAATGGTTGTGTATTGAGTTATTTTCAGGGAACAGTAAATGTTATATAAGCTGTACACTGCTTTACGTTGTAGAAAAGTGTTATATCTTTAGACTTCTCCCATGGAAAGATATAATAAAAAATGTACAAAAATGTGAGGGGTGTACTCACTTTTGTGACATACTGTACATATTCTAAACATTGTTGTGCTGTAATTTACTAATGTAAGACAAACTGTTATCTGTTTTCAGATCTATGATGAGTTGTCAAGAGTTGCCAACAAGAACCTCCACCGGCAGTTCTATGAAGCATTGGACACACACACCTCACCTCGTTGAAATAATGAAGTCCAAAAGCGGTTTTCTCTGCCAGATTAATAATCAGGTGACTATTGTTACTTTCAGTTTTTGAACAACATCTACAGCCTGTTCCTAATCTCAAAAAAATCATTTTTCCCCATTTTTCAAATGTCCTCATTGATTTTATTTGTGGTGATGCATCTGCAGCTATTATTATTTAAGAAATTGGCTTATTTTTACGCTGGATTTATGTTTACATGTCTAGAACATTACTGCTACACAGACCATTGTGCTGCGATGTCTCCCCTTGCTTCTTGGAGATGATGACGGTGAATTCAACAGGACCTTTAGTAAGTATTTGAATTCAACAGGACCTTTAGTAAGTATTTTCCAATATTTCTTCACTGACTATAACAATAAATAGGAAGAGTAGAACCCTAGTGTCTACCTTGCATGTGAACGAACATATACAGCTGTGGAAATAAGAATTAAACATGTCAACATTTTTTAGTATACTGTAGGTATTTTTGGTTGAACTATTGACATGAAATTTAGTTAATATTTTTGGGGTTTAACATTTGAATTTCTTTACATGTGTGGATTTCTTGGGTTAAAAACAATGTCTGGTCAAAATGTCATGTCAATGAACACTGATTATATCTTCCTCATGGCACCTGACACTTTGGACACACTGCAGATACACATTTATTCTGCAGGCAGTGTGTCTGCTTTAATCTGTTAACATCTGTTAGCACGGAAAGGAAAATCAACGTGCAGCGAACCCCTTCTCCGTCCACCACCCTGGCAGTGTGTTCAAGGCGTGATGGTGGGTGGGATATGTTAAGCAGCAAGTGAATTTATTGTCCTCACAATTAATGTGTTATAAGTAGGAAAAATGGGCAAG
This sequence comes from Setipinna tenuifilis, assembly GCA_030347295.1. NCBI lineage: Eukaryota > Metazoa > Chordata > Actinopteri > Clupeiformes > Engraulidae > Setipinna > Setipinna tenuifilis. Next base: position 31,981,091 of record CM059273.1, read on the forward strand.
CTTAAGGATTTGAGCCAAAATCTGTGAAGGTCAGTGTCCTATCAAAAGTGGTCCAAGGAAGGAACAATGGTGAACCGGTGACAGGGTCATGGGTCAAGGCGCATTGATGCACATGGAGAGCAAAGTAACTACTGCAATGCAATCATTTGAGCACCAGTAGGTTGACTGACAAGCATCAATGAGCCTTGGTTTCTATAGCCCTTTTGCTGTACAACCTTGGACCACTTGGACCAACCTTGATACTGGTCCACTACAGGTACTAGGTAGGTAGATTTAGGGTACTGACCACTGCAGACTGGGAACACCCTAGAAGAGCTGCAGTTTTGGAGATGCTCTGACCCATGTCATTATGCCCATTTTCCTGCTTCTAATACATCAGTTTTAAGGACAACTTGTTCACTTGCTGCCTAATATATGTCAACCACTATCAGGTGCCACAAAGAGGAAGGAATTGGTGTCAACACAATATTATGCAGGTGGTCTAAATATTATGCTTGGTTGGTGTATACCTTATTTACCTCTGATTTAGACTTTGTAATTAGTGAATGAACCCCTCTGATGAATCCCTCTCTTGCTTGCTTGCTCACACACCCTTACACAGTTGTAATTTACACACATTATATGGCTTCACTCACTCTCACTGTGATTCTGTATCTTCATCCACTCACTCACCTGTCCTGTTTTCATTTCACTGCAGGATTCGGACATGAGAGGACTTTGCCCAGGTGCCAGTGGGCATACTCACAGTCATCCCTGAGGACGACCGAAATCCTGCTGCTAGTCTGCATCTCAAACCTGCCAGCTTTGCAGTAATTCTTGAGGGTAACATAGTCTTGGATGACCTGAAGCTATCTTCATTCCCTGAAGCTTTTTGTTTGTTATTTGGCCTGATGTATGCTGTGCACCTTGACTACCCAAATGTTAATGAAGTATTCATTTGAGTTCATTCTGAAGGTGCTGTTGGGTCTTGGAGAAAACAAAAAGTTCCAAATTGCAAAGCTTGAAAAATGCTCTTATGAGCTCCATAATATAAAAACATGTGAAGGGCCATGTACCAGATTTTATTTAGACATGTCATGTCACAATTTAGATGTTTTGTTTTATTTTTGCAAGGTTGCATTCACATTCCCTTTCAGAGAGGGGAAAAAATCTGTATTCTGTATGTAAAACGGGATAAAAAGAATTTCTGTATTCTTTGACATTGGATTTTTGGAAAATAGAGATAATTTTGGAATAATGTAGGACTTTACAGGGTTGTTGTTTCCCTTTAATCAGATGCTCTGGTGGGGATGGGGGTTCTTTAGGGTGACCATTTTCCTAGAGGCTTAAATGCCCCATGACAGCTTAAATGCCCACAGTGTTCATCTGTGTTTTTCGTTTTCTTTTTTTTCCCCCTATAGAGGTATATATGATTTGTTTTGTAAGGGGTCATGTACCATGTTTTCGTTGGCATAATGTTACTTTTGCAAACTTCTTGTCAGACAGTATTTTCAAATGTTGGCAATAATTTACCTATTTTGGTTAATAAACTTGAGTTTTTCCAGGAAATTGGTTTCCTGATTTTATTCAAGTTCACATAACTTTTCACACACTTATGATGCCAAGTTCACATTACTGAAATATAGCAAGTGTACTTAAATTAGTCTTTTTACATTTTCTTAACTGAAGTAAACTGAGTACTGCTTACAATAAGCATGTTAGTTTATTCAATATGAAAAAGTACTTGTTTCTTTACTTATTTTTTCCAGGCAATCGGTTTCCAAAAATGTTTTAAGTAAAGTCAACTTGTCAGGTTTTACAGTGTAGGTGCAGGTCCCTGTGAAGTGGGATAATCAGGAGGGTGGCATACTGCAGATACTGCTCTGGGGATAAAACTTCACCCTCACCACCTGAGGAGACAGTAAACAAGACTGGCAGGGTGGGTTATACAGCAGTGTGATAAAAGATGCCCCCCCTCTCTAACATATACACATACGCACACAGCCTACCTACATATCCCTGTCTTTAAAAGTGCAAGTGTAACAGATTAAATATTCCACTTGCCATGAGTTTATCTATTTTGATACATGATGTATGAGCGCCCTCTACTGACGCTACTGCAGATATCGCAAGTGTTTTCTTTGATACGGTACCAGTCTGCAGTAGAGAAGCCTCTGGCTGCAGTCCGTAGGACACCGATGCGGGATATCTTATCCCTCACCAAGACGCCATATTGGATACGTCACGTCTAAAGCAGAATCTACTGCCTGTGGAAAGGAGACGACGCCATGGCGGTAAGTGAAAAGTACATTTGATTCATTTTATGCTCACAACGATATTACATCGTTGACCCTGCGGCACAGAAAAAAGTATATATGATATTTGATTTGTTGATGTAGTTTGTGGGGTTCAGTAGTTTGCATGTTCGATAATTTATCCAACTATCCAACATGTTGGATAACCTATCGTGTTAGCTAGCACTAGCTCGAGCCTACCTTTAGATAAAGATATGTCTTGTGAACTTGAATGTATGCAACACTTATCTCTCTGCGCGAATTAACTACACATGATTTTGTGTGTGTATAAGCAAGATTATTAAGAGCTTAACTGTCATTACAGCAAAACATGACTTCGGTTGGATAAACGTAGTACCAGTTTCCAGTGTTGGATATCTTGGATATCTCGCTAGCGGTGTTTATAACTTTTATTTCGCTTGCGAAAACAAATTGCTATTTGCTTTTGGGTCTTACTGAAAGAATATCTGACTGTGTTGGCAAAGAGCACTGTTTATTGTGCAAAATAGATGTATTGCCCAAATTCTAATTCTTCGAACGTACATGTACAGTCAATGTACTCTTTGCCAACACAGTAAACACCGCTAGCGAGATATCCAAGATATCCAACACTGGAAACTGGTACTACGTTTATCCAACCGAAGTCATGTTTTGCTCTAATGACAGTTAAGCTCTTAATAATCTTGCTTATACACATCTACAAATGCCCTTGTTGCAAATTGTCCAGCAACAAAGAATTTACATTCTCGGGCCATATTGATAATCACATTAAGCATGCTGTGCACCATGGAGGTAGGGTTATAGACATTGACATGGGTGGTTTTACACTATAAACAAAAGTTATGATGAGTTGTTGATGAGTGGTTTTGTTTCTCTTTCACAGACTACAACATCTGCAAGTGCAACGTTGAGTGCAGGAAAACAGCACATTTTCACTGTCTGTTCTGCAGAAAAACAATAATCTGGAACGACCAGGTTACACCACATTTAAAGAAATGCTTGTCCAACGAGCTGCCTCTCTCTTCTCCTGCCTCCACCCTACATCGTGTGGCCTCCAGCGTTGCAGCCACCAGTGCTCCGTCACCTCCTGCCTCCACCCTCCATCGTGTGTCCTCCAGCGTTGCAGGCACCAGTGCTCCGTCACCTCCTACCTCCACCCTCCATGTGTCCTCCAGCATTGCAGCCACCAGTGCTCCATCGCCTCCTGCCTCCACCCTCCATCGTGTGTCCTTCAGCGTTGCAGCCACCAGTGCTCTGTCACCTCCTGCCTCCACCCTCCATGTGTCCTCCAGCATTGCAGCCAGCAGTGCTCCGTCGCCTCCTGGCCACTGGAAACTCGTCAAAAACACGGTACAGTACTACTCAACACTGTCATGGTCTGTGGTAGTAATTGGATTAGGGGGCTTTGTGGGGTAAGAGACAATCGGTGTGTAAAGTTGGGGTAGAATGGTATGGATAAGATGAAGAGTGAATGTGTAGTGGTCAGGTGAGAGGGTTGGGTGGGTTTACAAAAAGTGGACATGAGGTGCACAAAAAGTCTGTGGTTAAGTGTTTTTGTGGGGACTTGTACAAATTGATGTGTGCGCGCAGACACACACACACATATGTAAAGAACAAACACTAATTGCATCACTCAATCTTATATTTGTAGGTGATTAAATAAGCTACTGTCATACACTGATATTTGCACACAACCTTTGTCATACTGACAAAGCACACTTTAGTTTAAACTGAATCCTGAACCTGTTGTTTGCCTTTCTGTTAGGATCACATCCCCTGGATACGAAGGTGGTGGTGTCATCTCCTTCTTGAAAACGTGATACCTGCTACAACGTATGCAATTAATACTTACTTCCTTGAATGTAATGACTCCATGACGAGCAACCTGTTTCTAACACTGCATATACTGGTTTGTTGTGACAGTGCTGATGAGCCACCTGATGTGTTGGACACTGGAGAACCAGTGGATTCCATTGAACAGGTGTTTATGGGGGTTTGGGGTGGAGGGGTAAAATGTGATGTATGTTAATTTGGAATGTAATATAATTTTAGTTACAGTAATGTATGTAAAAGCTGTGTGTGGTGTATGTCAGGTCAATGGGTGGTGAATGCGGTGATGAGAAATAGATTGTGTGTAAAGCGGTATGTTGAGGTTCAGAACATGTGAGTGGGTGATACTGTAGGGTGTGTGAAGTGCTGTAAGTCTGGTACAAGTGTGTGTAGTGTAACGTGATGGGTATGGACATGTGCAGCGTCAAGTGTCTGTAAACTTTGGATGGCCTGAGGGCGGCCCTTTCAAAAACAAACACAGTCCTATGCATCACTTTGACCTCAGTGGTTTTAACAGTAAGTTGTTAGGATGAGAATATGTTAATAGCTGCAATGTATTGTACTAAATGCCTTGTCTCTATCCCAGACGATCATGAAGAATATTTCCACTGCCATATCTTGGTTTCAAGAACACCGGTCTCTCTTCCGTGGGCATGTGGACATGCCCCCCATATTGGACATGACAGAAGAGGATGCAGAGCAGGCACTGCAAAAGATTGCGACAGATGACGACATTGAGTTGCAAGACTGCCTCCTGTTCTCATATGAACACCAAGACGACTACCAGACTTTTCTCAAACATTGTTTGGCTGAGAACATACAAGTGTCGGCTATGTTCCACACCCCTACCCATTCCGTTTAGGATGTCTTTATTTATGTCTTTATTTATTTATTTATTAGTGTTACTTATGTTCATCTTGATTTGTAAATTCATAGATTGTATACTTATATATGTATGTGTGTTTTTCATGATTGTTGTTTTTTGTGTTGATTGTGTGCCAATAAATGTTTTTGTGTGGGAAAACTTGTTTGGATTTCTGGTGCAAACCTATTTAACATAGGCTAATATGTGTACAGTTGCATTCAGTGTTAAGCTGCTGTTTAAAAGGTTGCATTATAATTATTAAATCATACTTTAGAAGTTATTAAATTATACACCCCAATAGTCTACTGCCATATAAAACAATTATGTTTCACAATACATGATAATTGCAACATTTTAGTGTTTGGGGTAATATTTAGTTTTTATCCCTTCAACAGAAATTACACTTTCAGAATCTGTGAATAACTCAAAATGCCTGTGGGACGACTTGTCACTGGTTTTGCTACGGGTGGTCACATATATTACATTCTGGATATGAACCCAAGACTTAGTGAAATTGTTCCCCTTTTCCCACCGTTCTATGGCCGGTAATTACTTTTGTCAGTGTTAAGAAGTTTAATTTTCAAATCTAAAAATTATCAAACTGAACATAACCCACAGGACCGCAAGCTTTGTTCTTTATTTAACGGGGAATTTCTTTCTAGCGTTTAAATCTATGCATAGAGAAATACACTTGACGTCATACAAATGGCCGACCTCAAGAGTGACGTAATCAATATGGCGTCTTGGTGAGGGATAAGATATCCCGCATCGGTGTCCTACGGACTGCAGCGAGACATACTTGCTGCAGTAGCTGTTTCCATGGAAAGTTTAAGTAAAATGAGCTCTGGTCAAACAGTTGAACAAATAGGCATTGTTAAAAGAAATATTGCTTTTATACAGAGCTATACGTAAGTGTAGAGTCCCACATTCTATGAGATGTGTCAGACATCGTCTTTGTTTTGTTCTATCATTAATACTTTGATTTGTTGTAATAGCCACGCTATTATTGCTACTCTGCTAGACTAGCTAGCTGACGTTAATGAGGTAAACCCTGTCCGGTAAGACGAATGTCTTCTTTCTGTTTAGCTACTTTTGGAGACCTATCCGAGCTGTGAGATATTCACTATCTTTGTTGTTATCAGGTACACACACACATACATGAGTTTTCATGCATTACTTTATATTGTGTTATTTTAATACATACCAGTCTGCAGTAGCCGTTTCCATGCTACTTTTGTAGACCTATCCGAGCTGTGAGATATTCACTATGTTGTCATCAGAATAAATGGCATGGTGCCAAAGGAGTGGTGATGACTGGATGACTTTATTACACAACGCAGAAGACAGTAAACTACCGCTACAAATGGTGCCGTGACCAGTGCTTAATTTGTAAATCAGGAGGTGCCGGAACGCAAAGTACATATGATAGCGCAGGGATGATGCGACAGGCGCAAGTTCCGGAACACATATAGAAAATGGTGTTGGAAACAACATGCACATGTCCACTTGCCATATTGTCGGACTCACAAGCCTCAATTTTACATAATATCCATGCTATAAATGTTGTCACAATAATGAAGAAATATTTATGCTATGCTCTGCACAATGCACAGGCAATTGCCCACATCACCACAGGTAGAACTTACAGAATACTGTTAGCAATTAATTTCTCAAAAACAGGTCTAACTTGGAAAACCTTTTCTTTAACAAAAATGAGAGCTTACAGTAAATCACTTTAAATCAATCCTTTTTATTATTTAAAGATAGGCATGGCGGCCTATTAATGAACCATATGCTTACCAAATTCCGTTGGTTACTCAAAAATACTCCACATCACGCTCATGTCCGGATTGTCCTCCCCCTCTCTGTTTCGGACTTTACTGCATGTGTCAGTGGCAGTTCTGTGTCCTTTTGACACCCACGACCTCACGTACGGGAGTGGGTTGAACCAGGGGGGGTCCGACAAGATTTAGGAAGAGTAAAGATGATATGGTGGGTATGAGTAGACTGGCACGGTTGGGAGTGCAAATCAAGTTCATCTGAGAAAACCCGCGCTCACATTCAGCGCTTGCAATGGGAATGCTGTTGACAGCAACAAGTAACTCCATCAGCTCATCAGGCACGTCATTTCCATCTGAGTCTCTGTACTGTCTGTAGGCCCGTATGACTGCGCGTGGGTTGGAGATGCTAAAGCGCTGACACAGCGACTCAACCTCAGCCTCTCCATAGAGCGCATCTGCACCATCGGGCCAGTACTGTGCGTAAAGCACCTTCAACTGCTCAATGAACTTGTTATATCCAGTTTTATCTGGCAACCGGCCTCCTTGGGAAAGCATGCGGTCCTCCAAGTTCTTGGCCACAGACAGGAAAAACTGTTTGGGGTCGAGTGTCCTGTCACTTGATTTTCCTCGATTCAGTGTGACGCCACGGAAAGAGTTGTCTTCAATTCCCCTTTGGCTCTGTTCAGTGTAGCGCCCTGGCCTATTTGACATGGCCTCAAGTACCCTGATTTCACGACAAATTGTCTTGTGTGCTGAAATGATGGTGATGTCTCGTTTTTGAAGCTCAACTGAGAGCTCGGATAATTCTTGCAGTGCATCGCACATTATGCCCAAGTTGTTCACAAACGCATGTGAAGATATGCGCATAGCAAGCCCACTGTAGCTTTGCTTCGTTTTGCTGTCACGGGAGGGATCTTCCGATGCAGTTTCGAAATGCTTGTAAAGTGCTGGGTAGTTCTTCCACACTGCTTCCACGGTTCTAAAACTTGAAGCCACCCATCTAGTGTCTAAAATCCGGCCTATTTTACATACTTGAACATCTAGGGTCTCCGCACACTCTCTTAGCTCCATTCTGTTTTTGTTAGATGTGCTATACAGTGCATATAACTTGTCCATTAATATTTTAAAGTGATTTATGGCACCCATCTCTTTCATTACGTCTGCGACCGCAAGCTCAAGCCTGTGGGGTGAGCAGTGCCACAGAGTAATTTTGGGGAAAATGGCCTGCAGCCAAGTCGCCACTCCGCTTTTACGCCCCAACATAACTGAAGCTCCATCACAAGTTAGTCCAATGAGGGTTCGAGAGAGAAAGTCCTGAGTCAAATGCAGACGCTCCAGAGCAGATAATAATTTGTGAACAATACCTTGAGCAGTTAAATCATCTAGCTCAACGAGATCAGTAAAAATGTTCACAGGCTTGTCCATATCAGGCAACTGAGCCCTAATGTATATTATCAAGCAGCTCTTTTTGCTCAAACTGGTTGACTCATCCAGCATTAGGCTGAGTTTGGGTGCGCACTGTAGTATTTTTTCGAACAGTTTCTTTTTCATTTCTTCCGAAATATGTTTCTGGATGTTTGAACACGCAACGTTGGAGTGTAAAATCCTCCCCATATCGAGTCCATTTAACTCTTGGCAATCAATCTCGTGTTCGAAGCCATATGCGGGGCGGTGGCGTTTAGCCTCCTTGTACACCGTGCGAAATATGCGAGCTGTAGTGGTAATCTGTTCTGACTGACTATTAATTATAGACTGTCCTAAAGAATCTACTTTAGCCTTCTCAAGAATGCTTGCTGCTGCTAGATGAGCCTTGGTACGGGCATGCTCGAATACTTTTTTTCTGAGTGCGCGTTGCTGCTTTTTAATGTCCGGCGCAGACGAGGTCACTGTACTTGAAACCCACTCTTTGGCTAGTTTCATCCCCCCTGTCTTCTCTGGCCCCAAAGTCCCCACCGCGCTACAAATTGTGCAGCCCAAACCCGAATCTTTCATGAGAAGCCAGGGGTAGTAAGCCTGCTTCATCTTGAACTGAGCTGCTGTCCAAACACTTGTGCATCCCATCCCTGACCTGTCGCTGGACGTCCCACATTCTTCTCCGCTCAGCGAGCTCTCCTCTCCTGGTGAATCTCCTGTCCTCTCCTGGTGAATCTCTTCCATCGGCTGCTGTATAGGGCTAGCTGATGCCAAGGTACTGGTCTGTTGCTCCGGCTGTTGGTGGTCCACCTGGCTGACTGGTAGCGAGGTAGCTGGTCCCCACTCCTGCTGGCTGCCAGGTACTGCCAAGGTGTCAGCCTCCCCCCAGGGCTTGGCTAGCTGACTAGCTGTTGCAGCGTTAGCCTCCTCCTGCAAACGGTTCTGCCCGTCTGCATTACCGCTGCTGCTGCCCTCATTGCCACTTGTAGCTTTTCGGATTTTTTTTGAAGCATCATCTGCCTTGTTCTTAAAAAAAGACAGTAAATTCAGCTGTCTTTTTGACATTGTTTGAAATCGGCTTTGTTCCGCTTGCAAGTCTCCTTCAAGTTTTTTTTATCAATTGTGTCACGTGATTTTGGCTCATTTCAGCGCGGCAAATCTCCGACACTCAAATGACGTTACATCTTAATAAACAATATGAAATTATTGATATTTGTTCGGTAAATGAAAATATGCATATTATGATTTTATTTTACACATTTTAAAACTTTTTATAATGATAAAATATTTTTTTTTATATACGAGAGGTGGCGGATCTTCCCAAATAAGTCCCGGAACACAGGGAGGTGAAAATTAAGAGGTGGGGGATCCTGTTCCGGCAGGATCCGGCACAAATTAAGCCCTGGCCGTGACCCGTCGTCTCATCTGGTGTCTGCTGCCTCGTCGTGGGAACTCCGCCATTTCACGTCAGTCTCAGCAACGCTGCGTGTCGCCTCTGGACTGATTTTAGCGGATGACAGGTTTGAAAAAAAGGGATAGCGTTTTGAACTCTTTGGATATTAGGCTATGCAGCTGGTCAGTTTGTAACTGCAATTTATGTTTGCTATCTTGTAGTTCGCCAAGGAAACTTTTGTTTTCCCCTGCTCAAAAAGAAAAAAAAAGACTGAAATGTTGATTTTTGATATACTGTATGATATCATTGTTTTGAGGGCTGTCTAACTGGCATAAGCCATAACCAAGATCTTTTGATTTTTATTACTGACTGTCTATTTATACAGTTCATATTTTGTGATTTGGGTTGGTATGGATGGGCTGGAAAGGGAATTCAAAATGGATGATTAAAACCTATCTGGTGCTGGCAGGGGTCACACATTATGGCCTAGCCCATTACAGCCAGTCATAGGGGGTCTTACTGGGGGGAAACCTCTTACTTCCACACCTCACCATGTTATGTTTAATGAAACTGAATGTGATGATGATGCCTATGCTACTGTGGGTGTTTAGGCAGACAACCCGCCTGCATTTTCTGTGGGTCAGGATGGAGAGCATGTCTCAGTGCATGTTCTTAGTGACCTAGTGAAACAGATCGGCAGCAGTATTGGGGAGAACATTGTTTCATGCCTTAAGTCAGTTACAGCTGGTGAGTCAAGTTTGAGTCCTTTGAGCATAGCTGACCTCTCTAAAGTTAACCTGACTGTTAGCCACAATAGCTATGACCCTCATCCCTTCAGAGGGGATAAGACAGATAAACTCTCACTGTCAGAATGGGAGGAGGCTGTTAAGTTGTACCTGGTCAAGAGGAATGTGAAGCTGGCTGATCAGGCAGAGGAGGTCATGAGTAAGCTGCAGAGTAGAGCACGGGATGTAGTGAAGATAGGGCTGCGCAGTAGGCCTAGTCTGGACTTGAAGTTAGGTCCACAACCTATTTTTGACATACTGAAGCAACACTTTAGCGACACTGTGACTTCCTTTATTCCTCTTGCTGACTTTTATGACACTAAGCCCCTGCCCGCTGAGAGCGCTGTTGACTACTGGATTCGGCTCAACAAAGCCAATGACCGTACTGTTGAGGGACTGAAGAGACAGGGCAAAACCCATGATAACCCCCCTAGAGAGGTGGCGATTATGTTCATTACCCACTGTCCTGACCCTGAGTTGTCTCTAGTCTTCAGCTGCAAGCCGCTGGATGAATGGACTGCCCCTGATGTTCAGGTGCGACTCGACGAACATCACCAGAAAAAGCGTCTTCAGCAGCGACAGACTTCTGCACGTCCAGCTGATGACCTGCGTTCTGCACAGGCTGGGGAGGTGCTACGTAGCCATGTTCAGGCTGCAGCGAGTCCCCTTGTCCCTACGCCGCAACCAGCCTCAGCTTGTAGGCCGCCGCCTGATGAGGGACGCTCGCTGGAGCATGTCATCACTCTTCTGGAGCGTTTTCTGCAGCGAGAGTCCCTCCAGCACCCCAGACAGCCAAGATCCAAGCAAAGCGTCCGCCCCAGAGCTCGAGGGCCATGCAATATCTGCGGCAATGAGGATCATGACACAGCGTCACACAGCCGAAGCGAACGCCTCTGCTTTCGTTGTCATGGTGCTGGACATCAGGCAGTGACATGTACAGCCCCACCTGCTCCTGATTCACCTGCTGCCCAGGCTGCCCCACCTACCCAGCAGGGAAACTAGCCGGCCCGCACGAGGAGGGGACTAGTAAAGGGCCAGTGGGCATGTCCCCCGGTAATGTTGCTGATCTTGAGTCTATTTATTCAGGACTTTGTGCGTCAGCTAGCAATGACTCAAATTTAATATATCAGAACATTCAGAGACTTGTTGCTACAGATAATCTTTTCTACACTAGTGTTTTGATCCATGATTCTGTGGAGCTGAGTGCCTTGCTGGACAGTGGCTCAATGGCCTGCTCTCTGAGCTACGCTGTTGTTGAGAAACATGAGAACCAGTGTTTCCCACACATAGACCAATTTGTGGCGGGCCGCCACACATTGAAATCCCCCCGCCACACATTGATTCCGGTATTTATTTATTTTTCCAGACGCGATTTTTATATAAAACGTTCCGTTAATTTAAACCTCGGATCAGTCTCTGCTTTTTACTGTCATTCGCTTTCCCACACACGCACGCATGGGTCCAAACGCACTGACATCTGATTCGCCCGCTCCTCTCCATGGCAACGTCTGACGCTGCAGCCGAAGCTGGATAGCAAGAAAGCAGAATTGCACTGAGGAGAGAGTCGGCGAAACCTGGCTGTTCACAAAAGGTTTGTATGCTACTGTACTCAAAACACACATGCACAGAATTATTGTCCAGAAAAGTTATATTGGCATAGTGAGCTAAAAGTTGTTAACGTTAGCAAAGGAACATCCCACGCCCTAATTCAACATATAAAGCTGGTAACGCAGCAGCCCCGTAAAGCCCAAGACATTCCGCCCAGGGCACGACCATAGCGTTCTTGATGCATTTAGCTAGAAAGTGTTGAGGGAGTCAGATTTGAAGCAGACACGTTCTGATTGTAAAAGAAATGCACTGGCATCGGTCTACGTCTACACTAGTCAACTATGGTTCTCAATCGCATCCTGGCATAGTCCCACCCTCCCTCGTGACTCTCTTTGATTAACTGCTGTAGGTCCATTTATAAACTGGATTACAGTAGCCTAATTCAGCGATTCAGGTGAAATGTGTTTATGGCAGTGGCGGATGCTGGTATTCCAAAGAGGGGAAGCTCACTGCCAACTTAATCATAAAATGTGTCCATTTACTTACACGTTAATTCTACCCTTCGTTCCTTCTCTAGAAAATGGTCTGCCATAGTGCTCTCCTAGCGGGCTAGTTCACGAGAGCTAGTGGGCTAGTTAAGTAGCACTAGCGCCAACCTACCTCACAGTATCATTCTAACGAAACGAAATTAAAAACGAACAAGAAAAATGTAATAAACCAAACCGGAAATAAGTGTAAGTGTGATTTATATACAGTGTAAGAAATGAACAAGCATTTTCGCTGAGGAAATGCTAACAAATTGCTCACTGCTTGTCTTTCAATGCATGCAACATCCGCGATGGGACTGAGCTCCAGCAGCCAAGTGACAGCCTATGTATCAAAAACGCCAGCCAATCAAAACTGGATTCAGAGGTTCACCAATCAACACGGGGACTGCTTGAAGTCCGGACCAGCAAAACTCCGCCCACCATTCCATTCACCCCCAGAGACGCTCAGCGTCCGGGGGCGGGAGAAAAAAAATGGCATTTCTCCAATGACCATCCAGTTTCCATGCATAGAAAATGAGGGGTCCGTGCTGGCCCATTGAAGTGCATTGACGCTATGAGAAAATGCGTTGGCCATATGCCATGAGAACAAAGTATGCTAAGTTCCAACTCAGTTGATTTGTGATGATGGGCCTATTATTAACAAACTGGTGTTTGAAATGGACATGTTTTAAGGCATTTTGTAAACATTTGACCATTACATTTTTTTTTACAGAGCTTCACTTGCAGTCTTAGAGAAATCTCCTCTGGTTTATGGATAAAGCTATGTCCATTGTCAAATTAAGAATAAAGCAACATATTTTGGCTATTTTTTTTTCACTCTGACTCTGAATGTTTGTTGTTTTAATTCAGATGAGTATTGAGAAATATTTCTTCAAAAAAAGGCCTCGTGCAGAGGAGAGAGAGCAGCTGGAGGTATCATTTTGTTTTATGCCAGTTTTTTTGGTAAGAAGTTAACAAAATGGAACTTAATTAAAATCAAGTTCAATTTCAATCTGGTGATGGGTCTTCCATACAAAGTCCAGGTATTTGTATGAGCATACAAATTTTATTGGCCTGTCCAGTAATGCATGTTTAGGTAGAGGAAGGTCCATACAGGATTCTAGTAGGGTTCTTATCAGTCAGAAACTAAGATTAAACCTAATAATTTAAAAATGTCTTTTAAATACTAATGTACATTCAACTTAAAGCAGCTTCAGAAAGAATACTGCCTTCTGCTCGCATTTTACATAAACCCCAATGACCGACTACGCCGACCGCCGTGACTTCGCGACGCCGTGACACTATCCCGGTGCGCAGACCCACCACAAATTGCCACCTGATCTGTGGGAAACACTGAGAACACTCATACATTCAGGATCAAGAACTGTGCCACTGACCAAGAAAAGGTGGTTCACAGGAATTTGATAATGCCTGTCAATTTCCTGCCTATACCGCCTGAGTCTGATGATGGCAGTTCTTGTGTCAGTGAACTGGCCACAGGAGCCACAGACAGCTCTCTGCTGGATGGCTGTGATGCCACAGGCTCTGTTGCTCTCCCTGATTGTGGAGAAGATGACAGGACTGCATCATGGGTCTCTCACCTCCCAGATCCAGATGGGGGTCACCCAACTGCTTCACTTGACAGACAGGGCCAGACTGGTTCCTGTGACTTACATGTTGGCCCGGACGGGACACATGACGAACAGGACTGGACGGCATCCTACGACTCGACTGCTACCAGACCTGATCGGACTGTTTCGCCTGACTTACCTGTTGAGATAGAATGTTTGACCGACCTGACAGACATAGAACCTGCCCCTTTATGCCAGCAGATGACCTGCAGTCTTCAGTTGTAGGCTTAGCCAGATCTAGGACGCTGCTGTCCCGGCTACACACAGCGAGTGATGGGATACTTGGGGTGAGGACTAGATGTGGGAGAGTGGTTAGGCCCGTTGTGAGGCTTATTCAAAACATGCACCAGAAAGTCCTTGCTGGGCTGTAATGTTTTTCCATTTTATCATTTTGTAAAATGTAAAAGTGGCATTGTTCTTATTTTAAGTGGACCGCCCCTGTATGTTTTATGGGCCTATGTGAGACTTAGATACACAGGTGGTCATGGTGTGTGCTGTGTAAATTATTGGATGTCTGGTAGCCTAACATGTACATGGGCATGCTTTTCTATGAGTGTTGTGAGGATTTGCTACCCTTTCTCATTCTAATTCCTTGGGAATGGTCATTGACCGAAATGCTTGGTATCCGTGATCTGAACAGTACAGCGTCATTTTTTCAATTTATTTTTTTTTCTCTCTCTCCTTGTCTTTGTTTGCTTGCTTTTTATGAATCTGTACGTAGTTGCTGGTACCTGATGTGTTTGTTGTGTAGTGTTCTAACAGCACTTTTCTTTGATCCAAGTGGTTTGCATGGGCAAGTGGAGATCAGTAGGGGGGAATGTAACAGATTAAATATTCCACTTGCCATGAATTTATCTATTTTGTACAATACATGATGTATGAGCGCCCTCTACTGACGCTACTGCAGATATCGCAAGTGTTTTCTTTGATACGTTACCAGTCTCCAGTAGCCGTTTCCATGGTAAGTTTAAGTAAATGAGCTCTGGTCAAACAGTTGAATAAATAGGCATTGTTAAAAGAAATATTGCTTTTATACAGAGCTATACGTAAGTGTAGAGTCCCACATTCTATGAGATGTGTCAGACATCGTCTTTGTTTTGTTCTATCATTAATACTTTGATTTGTTGTAATAACCACGTTATTATTGCTAATCTGCTAGACTAGCTAGCTGACGTTAATGAGGTAAACCCTGTCCGGTAAGACGAATGTCTTCTTTCTGTTTAGCTACTTTTGGAGACCTATCCGAGCTGTGAGATATTCACTATCTTTGTTGTTATCAGGTACACACACACATACACGAGTTTTCATGCATTACTTTATATTGTGTTATTTTAATACATATACCAGTCTGCTGTAGCTGTTTCCATGCTACTTTTGGAGACCTATCCGAGCTGTCAGATATTCACTATCTTTGTTGTCATCAGAATAAATGGCATGGTGCCAAAGGAGTGGTGATGACTGGATGACTTTATTACACAACGCAGAAGACAGTAAACTACCGCTACACAAGTTCAATCCTTGAACATCTGTTGGGGTCCCCAGTGTACAGACAAGCAATGCCACACTTCACATTAGCTCTTTCACATGAGCATCCTCGGGCATACATGCTTTTCTTGCAGTGGCAGGATTTGCTGAGTTTGAGTTCAGATGGTTTGGCGTCTTTCAGCATCATGGTTGGCACCAATCTGCCATTGACAAGTTGTCTCCCAAAATCAGTGGCAGCTGGGTAGGTTGGCTGAGCCATGTGTGCCCACTTACACACAGCCAACTGATTCAAAGCTCGGTGAAAGGTGTACTAGGTGCATCTTCAGTTGGTGTCTCCTTTGATACTCACAAAGAGATGGGCTTGCAGTGCATTTAGAGTACCACCAAAGTCACTCCTGTCATAGAGTGACACCATGTATTGTCGTGCTGCTGTTATAACATCTTCCTGAACATCCAGGATTTCCTCAGGGTCACCGTACTTGCACAGTGGCAGAAAGTCTGTCAGATGTTTAATGGCAGTTGTGTAGGCCCGCCTTTTCCCTCTTTTGTATGTAACCCTTATAAGTCACTGCACCACACTCACACAGTGATTCTTGCTTTATTATATTCACACACTAATTCTTTTCATTCATTCACCCATAGTGGATAGTCCCTAAATGTTACATTAGTTTTAATGGTAGTGGCATATTGGTAGATACTCCCTAGGGACCTCCCACGATGAGAATAGGCCCGTTCGAGTAACAAATCGGTCTGTCTACGTTTGTCTGACTTCGGCTACATACGTCAGCAAGAACTCCGCCTCGCAGGATGGGTGGGTGTTTAAAAGGCGCCGGTCAAGTCGGACACAAGTCTTTTGTTTACACCACCTGATCTTCGTAGTAGATGGTGGAGAAGTCATGTGTTGTGTGTGAGGGACAAGGAGGGGGCGGGCGGTTGTAGTAGGGTGCATTGAGACTTCAAGTCAAGTCGAGTCGTTTTTTTACTAGCACATTTAAACAAAACAACAGACATGTCCCAAAGTGCTGCACAACACAAGGATGAAAAATAACACGGCAAAACCATAACCCAAAGATCATTAATAGGTATAGCCTACTGACACAAAGCAATACAATAAAAACGAGATTAACAAATACGTAAATAAATAAAAGATTGAGCTTAACAGCATCAGATACACGCCCCAAAACAAGCTAAAAAGAGAGAGAAAAGATATGTCTTCAAACTGGACTAAAATAACATACATATAAGATGAGAAGTTCCGTGACAGAGTGCTACACAACATCCGTGTCCAGACGTCAATGAACTTTAAACCAACCAGGGCAAAGTTGCGTCACCACGGAGGCGTTAGTTAGACGATTGTAGCTGCGGGAAAGCAACTGCAAGCGCTTGCACGATTTGTCTACATGCGGCTACATCACATGGGTTTTTAAGTCATCTGACCTTGTGGCGTTTTTGTGACAGCGCCACGCCTTTCTGGCAACTCTGACACAAAGTCTAACCATAATGCAACATTTTCAGCCCACAATGCATCGCTGACTACATGCGGCTACATCCGTCTGCAGACATTTACCCTCATCCGAACGCGGCTAATGTTATCTTCTTTTTTTCACAGAGATAAGAAGACGTTGTAATGGTCGCCCCCTGATGACGTCACAGGTTGCTGTCTATGGGTGTTATGCTTCTGATACCACTTGCCAGAAAAAGGACTCAGAAAAGGACCGTAACGGCTCGGTCCCACAGGCGAATTTAAATTTCGCCTGGGGGCGTGGTCGCCAATATTTCAAGCAGGTTATTGAGTGGGACAGCCTATGGATCTTATCCGATGCGAGTAATCACGTCGCCGGCCAGCCTACCTTGGCAACTTAGCTGGCCAACATAAGTTGTCCCGCAAGCTAGCCTACATCTAACAGCAGCATTGCACTGGAGAGTGAGACGGCAGCGGGACCGAGTAACCTGCGACGGGAGTCTGCAAGAGCTAAGTACACAAACAGAGTTAAAAGCGTTGCAGGGCTAATCGATATACGTGGGGGGGAAAGCCCATTGTTTGGACTATGTTTGTTCTTTGAGAGTAGTGTATTTACTGGTATTTTTACCTAATGATCTTACACTGATAACTAATTCTTAGAACAACACTTCTCTATTATTGCCATAGACTGGAAGTTTTTTGGGCAGGTGTATGTATGTTTTATGCACATGTATGTTATTTTCCAAAGTTTTTATCCAAAGCGACTTACAAAAAGGAGGTCATAAGCAAAAGTGTAAAAAAGTAGGGACACAACAGACATATGTACTTCTGCATAGGGACACAGAAAGAGAGAGAGTTGGTTTAGTGATTGTTAGTTATGTTAGTTTTGTTAGGAAGGGAAGCAGTCTCAGAACAGAAGGGTTTTTACAAGCTTTTTAAAGATAGGGAGGGATGTTGCTGTTCTTGTCTCAACTGGTAGGTCATTCCACCATTTGGGGACAACCACGGAGAAGAGTTTAGAGTGACCTCGCTTTGTGAGAGGCGAGGGTACCAATAGACGATTTGTGTGAGCGGAACGCAGCGCCCTGGACGGGACATGAGCCTTTAGTAAGACATTGAGGTAGGTGGGGGCGGAACCTGAAATTACTTTGTAGGCTAGTGTCAGAGCCTTATAGTGTTGTCACGATACCAACATTTTGGTACCGGTACCGGTACCAACATGTATTTCGATACTTTTCGGTACTTTTCGATACTTTTTCAAATAAAGGTGGGGTTTTTTTTCCAAATAAATTAGGTGATATTTGTCATACAAGCTAAGGCCTTATTTACATTGAGATACATAACCTAAAAATATTTATCACATACAGCCTGTCTTAAGTAGGACCAGTGTCTTTAAATGGTATGTTACCAGTATTTCTAACATATTAAATGGCTAAATGTGTATGTAAAAGTCTGTTACTTAATAAAGATCATGCATGTATTGTAATAACCTCTGCCCTTTGAATATGTCAGTTTATTAGAGTTCGTTTTTTTGTATTTTCTGTCTAGAAACTTTCCAGTCAAAGCCCTCTGTCGCTATTATTAGGTGTAATACCTAGTGTGGCCATTTGGCAGTATGGCGCTATTTCATTAATTGGCCTCTCCTTTTGTGTTTATATCCGAACGTGGATGCTACATGCTAGTAACAGGACGGAGTCAAGTATCCAGTTGAATGCATCTGGAGAGCTTTATCGTGCGCGTGTTGTTTTCTCTCACGAGTTGACACTACCGTCATCGTTTTGTGTTGAATGCATTATGTGCAATAGATCAACAAACTCATACGGATAATTCTGCTGTCTATTTTTTGACACGGATTACACTGGAGAAAGTTGCTCAAATCTCGGACTGTATTATGGATATTGTAGGCTCCCTGACTGACACTGAACATTTTTTAATGACTATTAGCTATGACCAGTATGAGAGAGTGGGAGAGTAATAACACCAAATTTAACACAGCTTCTACGCATTTACACCAGATACCTTGTAACACTAATGGATCACATGACACCAGGGAGGAAAAATGGCTAATTGGGCACAATTTGGACATTTTCACATAGGGGTGTACTCAGTTTTGTTAACAGTGGTTTAGACATTAATGGTTGTGTGTTGAGTTTTGAGGGAACAGCACATTTATATAAGCACTGTTATATAAGTTGTACACTGCCTACTTTACGTTGTAGAAAAGTATTATGTCTTTAGACTTCTCCCATGGAAAGATATAATAAAAAAGTACAAAAATGTTAGGGTTGTACTCACTTATGTGACATACTGTATATATATATATATATATATATATATATATATATATATATATATATATATATATATACACACACACACACACACACACACACCAAATCATACCTTTCACTAAAGAAAAGATGAAAAAAAGCACTATGAACACATTTTACGTGGGTTGACATAACAACTGGAACATTTGCATAAATATTTAGTGATGAACAAGAATGTCAAGTTATCTTCAGTTATTTTGCTGAAAGTAATTGAAAAGTTACATAAGTCATGTAACGATTACAATTCTGAGACAGAAATATTGTAAGGTAGCAGATTACATCTGAGTAGCAGAAACACGTAATGTATAGTGATTTCCTCTTTGCAAGTAACTTTCACAACCCTGGGCATGGGCAATACAACATTGCATAACCAACAGAAAAATGCCTGTGCATTCATACCTGACCATAACCATGAAGACCCCAGGTCTTTCCAGATTGTTTGTGTGAAGAAAAGACAATGGAGGTGTGCTGCAGTTTATATTTACAGGTGTAACAGTCTGTGAAACAGAAACAAAACCACTCATAAATAACTTACAGAATGTTATGATGTAAACCCACCCAAACCAATGTCTACAACCATACCTCCATGATGCACAGCATGGCTGATGTGTTTTTCGATAGGCCATGAATTTATATTCATGGTCTGTGGATAATTTGCAGCACAGGCATTTGTAGACCTCATCCTCCAGGTATTGCTGCATGGTGGGACGCCCTTTAAAGTCTGTTGGGTACTGAAAAACATTTAACATAACATGCATGTTATTCATCATGCTTCTACAGGGGCTCAGCTTGCCTTTTACCTCTAAAGACACAGAGCTTTAGAAATAACATTTATAGATTACTGTGCATGTATGTTTGAACATTAGATTATTTGTGCAATACATCTATTATCCCAAAGGTTGCCGGTTCGACTCCTGACCCGCCAGGTTGGTGGGGAGAGTAATTAACCAGTGCTCTCCCCATCCTCCTCCATGACTGAGGTACCCTGAGCATGGTACCGTCCCGCCGCACTGCTCCCTTAGGGGCGCTGTTGGGAGCTGCCCCCTTGCACGGGTGAGGCATAAATGATATTTCGTTGTGTGCAGTGCACACACACACACACACACACACACACACACACACACACACACACACACACACACACACACACACACACGAAATTAAGATGAAAAGTGGGTCTTATCTTTTCCTTCATCAGGATGATCCTGTGGTCAACTTCACTTTACAAAGTATTTTCAAAGATGAAATCTAGTGATTACTTAGTAAAAGTTTATCAAGGTATAAAAGCTAACGTGTATCAAAATTCTTTAACTTTGTAAACACCCCCAAGAATGGAATATTGTAACAGTCTTACTCATAGTAGTGTTCTACCTTGGACAGCATGACACTATTATAGTATATCTATATGATAATAGACATAAATATTGAATCTGTGGACTTTTAAGTAAATCCATATGTATATGGAAGTCCTGTATGTGTTGTGTCCTTATTTACATCCATAGAACCCCATTGTAGTTTCCACTAAGCAGTTCTGGCAGTGCAGAGTATCTGTAATGGGTTAGTGGCACTAGGCAGTTGACTGAAATGTCAAATGACATGACAAAGGCTTCAAGTACTTGTTAAGTACACTTAATTATAAGTCAGCTTAGTTTTCAAAATTACATGTATTTATATGGATCTGGTGATGTGTTTTTATCACTTATTTAATTTCCACCTACATTAATTTTTTATTCAATGACATTCACCAACTGTCTGTGGACATACTGTTACATTTTTGCTGAGTTTATGACCTTTCAAAGATATATGGGATTAGGTTGTCAGTGTCCTGTTCGTGAAGTCCGGAATTTTCGGTTTTGAGGAGTACCTAAAAAGCATTAAAAAACATATTGTGCAGTAAGATATCTTTATACAACAATTTCATAAAATAGACATGATATGAAAAACATGGTTTTGCTTTGTTCTACCTTGGGTGGAGGTATCTAAAAAACTAAGGCTACTTTTTTCCTGTACTGTCTGTAGATTTTGGTGTCTGAAAACAGGAACCGACCAGCCCACATGTCCACAAAGCCTTCCCTGGGGTGGCAGGTAAATACATGTATTGCCCATCTAAAGTGTTCTCTATGTAGAGACAAGGGCATCACGAAGAAGATAAACTGGAAAGAGTTTCAGCAGTCTCCTTTTTGTGAGGTGTGAGGTCATGAGAGGCTACCAACTTCCAGCAGGGTAGTTCAATGAGTGCAAGGACAGTATATTCAAAATTATTACTATATTCAAAATTATTTTTTATTAGTGTTCAAAAAGGTTTTAAAAAAAGGCACTTCAGATTAAAAAAAAAAGTCAAACTAAGGATTTCTCTTTTCAAGGCTTATAATGAACAAAAAGTCTTTAAATGAACTCAGAAATCTTCCTTAAGATATAGTCCACTTTTCAATGCAGAAACAATTGTCCATTAGTCCATTCCCTGGGTTCTTACCCCTGCAGTTCCTCCACACAGCATTGTGGATGAAACAGTATCCAATAGTAAGTCCTTTTTTTCCAGCAGGTCCTTCAGAGCAAGTATTCCACACAGAAAGGAGATTCCAGCCTTCTTTGCTGCTCGCCACACTCTCCCTATTGAGAGTTTCTGGTCTCTTAAAAAGCCCTGTAGTTCCACAGCAGGAGACTGGCAGCAGGTGTGTGTCATTAGGCAATCAGTGCCTGGTGGATTGGAGTGCCGGGTGTTGAGGGGTGGAGTTGCTCGCTCCACCAGCAGATGGAGCCGTGCCTGGGTGCTGCTCAGGGGAATGTAGTGCCCCTCCAGGACCCAGCCTCTCGTGACGTCACAGCAATCGAAGCAAATATGTTTTTCTGTGGTTTCTCTGGTGTCCAACAATGCCAAAATCAAGGGTATGGGTGCTTCTAATGTAAAGTAATTTGGTTTCAAAATGACGCTAAAATGAATGAAAGTCAATGGACTCAGTAGCGGCTCGTGGGTAGAAAAAAAGGTTGGGCAGATAGGCTGAAGATGACTGAGTTTATTACAATTAATTCATAACATGCACTAAAGAGCGCGTATGCCACTATCTTGTGTATGCGCACCTACACGCACCTTACCCATGCCTACGCACAAAATAAAGGGAAAAGGAAAAACTGTCACCTCAGAAACGCGAACAGGGGGCAGAATTGGTTTACTGGTGGAAAGTAAATAATCAAAAACATTGTATATCATGCGTGAAGACGCTATTCGCCTGAAATATATAAAAGTGTGATTAAGTAAAACTTGGTTTTTAAGTGAATCATGGTAATTTGTTGGCAAGTATAGGCATGCTTTTGGCAATATAATAATATATAATTTATATTAATAAAGTCAAAGGAAATCTTAAAGTAACATAACTAAAACCCTGCCTTTTGTTAATAATGTACTGTATCACTTTCGTGCACGATGTGACATTTATTGTTGTTAAATGGGCAAAGAACCGTAGCAGTAGAGTAGAGTAACTTGTAATTCCTAAAGGGAAACTAACGTGAGACAAGCAGACTGCAATCATTTAGTTTTGAAAGAATGTGCCTGTTGTTATCAGCTTCTTTATTGTGGTTTCGAACACACACTGTAGCCATAATGGAGCTGTGCTGCGATGTTAGCAGTCTCTAGCATGGCTAGTTTTATAGCACAACTCAGATGTGACTTGCTAGACTCATGTTTTTTGCCTTTTCTGAAAAATTCTTCATGTCACACACACCTGCACTGCTCCAAATATCCCCTTGTCCACTCATGACAGAAGAACGAAAGAGAAGGCATGAAAAACAGAACATTTTATTTCGTTCGGGACAACCATAGAGCTAAGGCTTTCTATCATACCACGAACGTGAAAACATCTGATTAAATGACCTACCCTTGTCCTTCGTTTGCTAACCGATATGTATGTCTGGCTTATAGGGTCCAAGACTTCTTATTGGCAATTTAGTTCATATCGAGTCACTCGAAAGAGTTCTCCAAGAGAAACTCCACGCTATTGCACGCATGTTTGGTCGCCATGGTTTAAACTATACTACTGACTGGGTGACGTGCGGAGTAATATAGGCTGACGTACAGTAGGAAGGATCTTTTCAGGCAGGGCAGAATTAAGTCTGCCCCGTGGACGTCTACAAACCCGCGCTTATTCTGCAGTGTTCTCTCCTCACAGATTTACGGTACATAGAATGGCAACGATAGGAAGCGGGGGATTTCTCTATATAGAATTTAACGTAATGACAGCTACAGTGGAGGTGATTCAGACATGCGAGAAAATGCATAACAAAACACAACATGATTCTCGTTCGCACTGCATTTACAAAACAACATTTTATTTACAATTAATGAGTAGATCTAGTTTTCCTAGTGGAGGAATCTTTGGGAGGGCTCTGCCCCACCTGCCCACATGAAGCAGCCGCGCCTGAATGGACTGCTAAAGGCTACTGGGCCCTTACCGTGTTTTTTTCGCCCCATGGGCCCAGTAGCCTTTAGCATTCCATAGACTTCCATTCTTTTTAGCGTCACTTTGACATGAAATAACTTCACATAGGAGACACGCCACGCCTTGATGTTGGTATTGTTGGACACTGGAGAAACCACTGCAAAACATATTGCCATTGTCATTGTCTTGTAAGAAACGTTTATCTGAAATTGTGCTAAAAATGACGTCACATATCATGCGACAGCTAGTGAGTTTCTGTCAAACAGGAGTTAATTTACCATACTGTTTGAATAATAAGCCATACCCATAATCATGCTCATTTGCTTTTCTGTTCGCGTCAGGGCGCATTTGACTTGATGTAAACGTTTGCAGCCGTTTGCAGTCAGTGATGCATTGTGGGATGAAAATATTGCACGGTGGGTAGAAATTGTGGCAGACTTGCCAGAAAAGTGTGAGGATGTCACCAAAATGTGACAATGTCATATGACCTAGAAACTTGCGGGAGTAAGATGCATGTACAGTAGGCGAATATAGACAAATCCTGCAAGCGCTTGCAGTTGCTTCCACACAACTACAAGTGGCTAGCTAACGTGGTTGTAGTAGGGTGCACTGAGACTTTAAGTCAAGTCGAGTCTTTTTTTAATATTTAAACTAGAAAAGCACTCGGAGAGCGCAGACCTCTGCCAAGGCAGCTTAAGTCACCACCTTATTATCATTCTCACCTTAAGACAATACTTATTAATTATGTTAAAACATGTTATTACTGGTAACTTTACTGAATTAATGCAAACTGAATATGAACATACAACACTTTATGGGGTGACATTATGAATATTATATACAACAGAAGTTATGAGACACTATATACAACAGATTATGAACACTATATACAATACATTATGAGGCAACATTATGAACTCTATACAACACATTATGAGGCAACATTATGAACTCTATATACAATACATTATGAGGGAACATTATGTACTCATTCAAAGGTAATATGAACAGTTGGTGTCAGTTGCATGTCTCTAGCTTGATTAGTTACTTCTCAGTAGCCCATTTTCCACAAGGCCCCTCAAATGTTAACTTTCTGGAGATCCAGAATACTACCAGGATCAGGATTATATTCTGGGGTTTTACTGTCTGGGGCTTATGATGGTCTTATACTGTATTTTTTTTTTACTAAACATTGTGGGCATTATTTGTGTTGAAGTTATAAGCAAAAATGTCCAAATTGCCCCTATCTCGCAATGGTGAAGAATCCTTTAAAAAACTCCTGGATCCAGATGGTCCAGATCACCACCAAAAACAAATCAGTTCTAAGTTAGAGCACTTCTGACCTATCCTGAAAATTTCATTTAAATCCGGTGAAAACATAACCTCCTTGTGCTTCACAACACAAGTATGAAAAACTAGATGTATCGCATAGCGATGTATGAAAAACCAGATCTACCGCATGGTATGACCGCCACCAGTAGCGGTTTTAGGCACGGGCGAACCGGGCAGCCGCCCGGGGCGCCATTTCGTAGGGGGCGCCACGAGCACTTGGGGAAAAATAATAATAACTAGAAAAGCACTCAGAGAGCGCAGACCTCCGCCAAGGCAGCTTAAGTCTCCACCTTATTGTCATTCTCACCTTAAGACATTAATCATGTTAAAACATTTTATTACTGGTGTAATAGTTAACTAGTGGGTTCGTTCACTCATGCTCACACGAACTTGGTTGGCTCTTCGGTGCAGGAAAGTACTTTATCTAATTTCCACTGCCAACATGAACTACTGGGCTGCTCACCACTACCACTCTAACTCTCCTCTGTCTTTCACTGAACCCTCTAACCAAAAACTCAACAACTCCTTGACCCGCAACAGGAGCCTCATTTCCGTACTGTTCGTTCACTCATGCTCACACGAACTTGGTTGGCTCTTCGGTGCAGCAAAGTACTTTATCTAATTTCCACCGCCAACATGAACTACTGGGCTGCTCACCACTACTGCTCTAACTCTCCTCTGTCTTTCACTGAACCCTCTAACCAAAAACTCAGAGGTGCTGAGAGGTGGTCTTGCCCGGGGCGTAAAACACTATAGAACCGCCACAGTGTATTGAAGTGTGGGAACCGTAAGTATGGTGAGTTTGTGGTAGGTCAGTGTTGTGAGGTGAGAGTTTGTGTGGAAATTATTTGCTGGAAGTGGGTATGGATGTGGGTTTTGAATGAATGATATTCTGTGTGTTTGTGTATATTTTGTGCAGTTCCAACCTTCTCGGTCCAAGATATTGGCAATGCGAAATCCCCATTTTTGTATTTAACTATATCACTAGGTAGCAATATGCTTCAAGTGAGTGTTTATGGGATGGGTCGATACGCCTCTTTAACACCGGCATACTAACACAAAATCATTGTCTTGGGCAAAATTTTTGATGAGTTATTTAACAAAAACTGTGTGCACATGAAAAGAAAGCTGTTTAATGTTGTTATGTCAACTTTGACCAAATATGAGCAATTAGAAGATAAATCCTTTGATAACTTTTTGTCAGCATTGTCTGTAGATGACGTGCCAAATTTGGTGAGATTCATATGAACGGCCTATGACGAGTTCATTTACTTTCACTTTCGCAATTTTAAAATTTCATTGGAAGTGGCCGTTAACAAGTGTTGTCAATGTGGGAGGGTCAACAGATTTTACAACAAAAAAATAGGTTATAAACATTACCGTTGTGTAGATAATAGGCAAAATGACGTTTTGTACAATTACAGCGCCCCCTATGGGACACATTTTATGCCATGTGCTATGCTTTCAGAGGTCTTTGTGCTGATCATGCATGACATATTTTGTGCAGTTCACATCTTCTCGATCCAAGATCTTGGCAATGCAAAATCCCCATTTTTGCACCAGAATTGGTATTTGTTTGAAAACGACGCTATCCCTCAGTCCATTTCTTCTACTATCTATGGGCAAGTCTGACACAATTTCTAACCATCATACAACATTTTCATCACAATGCATCACCAACGTCTCGAAACGCCTGCAAATGTTTACATCAAGTCGAATGCGCCTCATTTCTTCTCCCGCGTTTGTTTGATTTCTGCCCCCTTGGGAAAGACCATATAGACACTAGAAGAAAGAGACTCAATTTTACCTGGGGGTGGCTGTTAAAATATGTGAAAACGTGTGTCCTCAGGTTAATGAGCAGTAAATATAGTGTTCTATAATTGACACAAGAGGGCGCAAGAACCCAATCGATATTCAATATGTGACTGTACAAAGATTTTAATTTTGGTACGCCGGAGTTGCCATAGGCAGGAGTTTTTTATGTATGCGCTTTGCTTACAGTTCTGTGTGTGTGTGTGTGTGTGTGTGTGTGTGTGTGTGTGTGTGTGTGTGTGTGTGTGTGTGACAGCCCAACTGTCCACGTTCTCTTATGTTAAAATAAATATGCCATACAAAGTGGCTAAAGAAGAAACTCGTCTCCACATCTTCTAAATGAATCGCAGACAACAGTGGCCTATTCCTTCAGCTGGGTGCTGTAATTACCATAGGTCCACAAAATGGGGATCCATAAAACTTAAGTCCTCGCCTTTAGCTCATTCAATATATCCTACGGGCACAATTTTGTCTGGTAAAATTGTATTATTTCATGGAACGTTATAAACAGGAGCTTGATGGTCTACTACGTCAATCAAACTTCAATCCTGCCCACAGCTGCAAACCAGCAAATCGCCATCGACTTTGAAGCATTGTCTTTATTTTATGACAAAATTCATCCTCCCCAATAATACTACCACATTCGAAATCGGTCCTCGGGTGTATAATGTAAACATGTTGTCGACTCTGTGTAAAGTATGGTAATGTCAGCCAAGCCTACTTGATATACTAAACTAAGACGTAACTAATATATCGTTGAACGGGATGAAAAATGTTGCCGCTGGTAAAAAGTCGCTTCGAGACAAAGCTAGATGACGGCATCAACTTAGAAGTTTTCACATTTATTAATCACAATCAGTTTATCGTTGTGACATTTGCTGTTTCTAAAATGAAAGCGTCTCGCAAAATTGCGTAGAAAAAGATGTAGACTACTATTTCAACTGGACGGTGTATGACCACCTTAAAGTTTCTAAATCAGAGAAAGGAACCCAGTTGTGTGCTGGAGATGTGCGCTGTCTGGTCTGGTCGCTTGGTGACAGTCATAGACAGTAAAATGAGCTAGTTAGGTTACGTTAGTTTGTGTATGGTTCACAAGGCAACCGTCAGGCGGATCTGGTGCGAATCTGGTGTCTTTCTAAAGAGGTAAACTAGGTATAATTTTAAGCGACTGTCAGAAAAGTGTATGTATTTTGGAATATATGAAGATTGTTGTTTAGATAGGGTATGTCATCAGATAAGACTTCGGTTGTGATTTTGTGGTTAGCTTGGTAGCTAATTCATGTTCTTACTGTTTAACTTAACTAGTCCGAAATGAATTGGAGTCATTTTATCCAGAGATGCTATATTTGCATTAACTTACTATGTGGGTAACGTTAGATAGGCTATATAGAAAAAGGTGATGGGCGACAAAACCATCAAGGGCTTGGCTTACATACATGCCTGGCATTGACTTTGAGCTTCTCTGTTATGAACTAGTCTACGTCAACAAAGCTGAACGTTTCAGGACATCTCTTTTTGCTTAACTGGTTAAAAAAAAAAAAAAAACTTGACCCTGCTTGACAAAACTACGTGGTGTGCAGTTTCTTTCCCTGTTGGGCAGTCAGGATTAACTCATGAAAACTGGTTGTTGGCTACTTTGACAAAAGTCAGTTTTCGGGCTAGGCTTATTCTTTACACGATTGTGTGTCGGGTATTATTTTATAACTGTAGGGTTTATAAATTAGTCTTGGTAAACTGGATAATGCAAACCTACACGAATGTGTGATTGGTCGTACCAGTGCACCTGTCCTTTACAGCTTTTCAAGTTTTTGTAAACGGCAGCAGCTAAAGAAACTTGTAAACTGGAACAGTCTAAGTAAGTAAGAAGTAGTAATCATTGTGGTAGCATGACGTTTACGTATTACTGCAGTTGGTGTCTTTAATAAGAGGAACACCAGTAACGGTGAGCATTCCATCCCTTTTCCTTAAAGGTACGATGGCCTTTGCCTGCAGTCATAGCACACTGTACAGAAAAAATAGGGTATTTGTGTGTAACAGACGTTATTTTGTCATGATACTAGCTACTTGGAGACACTGTTTTATGGGCTTAACAGCCAGTAAGCACTAATTATGGCCATTTGGTGTGGTTGTATAGCACTTTTGTTGTTTTTTTCTTCAATACCTGAAAGCTACACATACTTATATTACACTTTATATGTTACAGTATCTCACAAAAGTGAGTACACCCTTCATATTTCAACAAAAATGTGCTATTTATTTTCAAGGCACAATGCTACAGAAATGAACCTGATATGTTTTTGAGTAGTCAGTGTACAGCTTGTGTAGCAGCATTCATTTCCTGTCATCTGAAAACAACTTTACACACAGGCATTTTTGTTTAAATAGCAGGCCACAAAAGTGAGTACACCCTCAATGACAATGGTACATATCCTTCAACCCTGAAAAGCCACTTGTCCAGTTCATCATTTTTGGGTTTGTGTCTGCTGAACTGGACCATGCAAATATGCGTGTCATGTATTAGAGCTATTCATTTTAATGTTTTGGCTATAATTTTGTCATACTAGCCATTGGATGTCCAACATGGCTCCTCGTGGCATAAAATACCTTGCGTAGAATCGGGGCTGTTTCAAGCTGTCAGAACTGAGGAACTGCAGTTCATCATTATGATTCATGCATTCCGACATGTGCTGTGACATTCTGAAGCAGAACATGACACCCCCCTTTTGGAAAGTGGGACATACGGCCGTTTTTTTTATTATGATAAGAACCCCTAACACATCTCCAAGATGACCACTGCCTTACTGAATAAGTTGAAAGTGAAGATAATGGAATGGCCAAGTATGTCTCCTGACCTGAACCCTATTGATCAGCCATGGGGCATCCTTGCCATCATGGAGGAATGGAAAAGGATTACAAAAACAATGTGTGTAGCTCTGGTGAATTAAGGCAGTGCTAGATAACAAAATATTAATGATTTTGACACAATTTAGACATGTTCACTTTGGGGTGTAGTCACTTTTGTGGCCTACTATGTTTACAAAAATGATTGTGTCTTAAGTTATTTTCAGAGGGCAGAAAATCTATACTGCTACACAAGCTTTATACTAACTACTCAAAAACATATCCAAGTTTCATTTGTGTCGTCACTTTTCCGAGATACTGTATGCATTTGTAACCATAGCTTCCAAGTCTTTGTTTAATTGAGTCGGCCCTTATCTAGGCCTATCCCTTCATCGTCTAAGCTGATTACACCTCTGCCAACAACCTCCACATGCTGAGAAACTGTGCTTTTTCCTTGCCTCATGCCTTCAGGAAAGCTGCCAACTTGTTGCTGTGGAGCTGAAGTTGGAGTGGGATAAAAATCACAGTCTAGTTTTTGTGTCTGACAGCTTGGCGGGTCTGGGAGCCTGTGGATGAGCAGGCAGGCATTTAATTAGCCCAGAACAGAGACTTGCACCGGCTGCATTGTACCCTGGGGATTAGCATCCAGCTTGAGCTGTGGGCGGTGATAGACACCATGTGTGTATGTGTGTGTAGGTGTGTCCTGACATCTTAATGTCCTGCATGTTCATCAGGAGGAAATCCCACCCCTACAGAAGAATTAACCTGTGCGACAGCCAAGAAGCAAGCAACATTAAAAATAACTTTGGGCTAACACCACGGAAGCTGAGTCCTCGTAAAAGGCTAAATATGTTGTATGTTAACATTGACAATGGATTATAGTTTTGGTTGGCTAAAAATCATGTCTCACTTGGTTCCATCTGTGCCTGTTGAACTTTCAAGATCATGGTTTAAGTCTAGCTAGCCCTGTAATATAATACATTCGGTACAGCTACAATGTGTGACATGCAGATGTATGCAACATGCATTCAACATTTATTCATTGCTCTCAAAATTGCCTAAAGTCCAGAAAAAGGGTCATACAAGTGTCAACTAGAGACATGATTTTATCTGGATTTCATGCTGCTGCTCATTTGAGCTCAAGGTGCTGAATCGGTAGAAATCTCTTCTTTTAATCCAGGCTGTCTTTATGTAGTATCTGTGTCTTTTCATTTATCTTGGGAGTGCCATTTGTTTTCGTAAATAAGTAATAACAGCTTTTGTGTTTCGGTTGCATGTTGTTGATGCATCCATGTTTCAGATTAGTCAGAGCACCCTGTGCTAATCTACTTTTGGTAAGCTGGGGTGGTGGTGGTTGGTACTTCTTTAGGCTGCTTTTCCAAATGAAAAATGAGGGAGTAGGTTAATCATCTGCCCTTCATTAGCTGTGCTTGAAATCAGCGCACTTATTGTTCTTCTTAAGTGGTGTTTATTATTAAGTGTGCTTAAGAGAGCACACTTATTGTTCTTCTCAAGTGGTGTTTATTATTATAATTTATTATTATTATTATTATTATTATTATGTTCACCATTTCTTTGTCAAACTACTAGTCCTAGGGCTTTCGAGATAGAGACGCCGTGAGAGTGAGAAACAGGACTGAGAAACAGAGAGGGAGAGAAACAGAAAGGGAGGCAGACAATACTGTGGCAGCAAATACTGTCAGTTTCACCTGGACCAACTGCTATTTTTTAAATGTGGAATGTTAAGGCCAGTTCACACCAAAGCGACGCGACGCGACGAGACGGTTGCCGACAGTCGCAGCGACGAGTTGCAGCGGTGTGAATCAAAAGTTGCAAGCCGTTGCAAGCCGTCGCTTCAACATTCAACATGTCAAATCGCAGTCGCAAGGTTTTAGAATGTAACCTACTGTGACGTCCCGATATGGCCAAGACGTGCAGTGCTATGAATGGTGTTACCAGAGACGGTGAAAGGGCAAAAATGAAAGGTGAAAACCTTTGCTTTATCTATATCGCATGATTTGACCGTCGGGACATCCTGAAATTCTTTCTCCACTCCAGGGGCGTCGTTAGACCTGGGCACTTCGGTGCTATAGCCCCGGATCTTTTGGGAGTAGCCCCGGATCAGTGGCGGCTGTATGCACAAGGCATCTTGGGGAGAGAGTTTTTTTTTATTATTATTATTATTGTTACGGCTATGGATGCTTTGGCAATGCAGCATATGATGTCGTGAGAATAAATTGAATACGAGAGAGACAGAGAGAGACGTCTGTGTAAGAGAACTGAACGCGATTTAATGCACAAGAGTTTATACAAACACTTGGCTACGCCCCCCCCCCCCCCCCCAACACACACACACACACACACACACACACACACACACACACACACACACTCACGAAAAAATGATGCATCAGTCCAGAATTACATCGCAGGCTACAGTCAGCTAGCCTACTTACTACTACTACTAGACATGCACAACTGGGTGAATCCCGAGTTCTGGTTGGTCAAATAGTGAGGGTTGCTCGCATACAGAATATACCAACATGCTTGGCCTACAATAAAAGAACTGTTGATGTTAAAAAAAGTGCACTTGCAATCGTGAAATTAAACGAAGTAAGATGTCAGGATGGGTTAGCAAGAACACAATTGGATCATAGCTGCATCAACTTAAGGTAGGACAGGGGGTTTCCTTCATGGCATGCCTGCCGTGGCACTAGTTACCCAAGACAGTCACAAGTAATGTTATTTTCATTGCATCTAAAGTCATTTGACGTAGGATTTATCATCTACCTATTGTGACTTCTACTAGCGTCAAATACATAGCATGACAGGCTAGTCACTGTCTGACAGCTAGCGCCACCTTAAACTTTTAACTGCACGCGTAAACCTATTTAGCTAGTAATAATCTGTTGAATATGGCAGGGGGGTTGTACTCTTTTTGATTGCTGCTAATTTACAACTTAATTCTGTAGGCGTCCATGAATTTACTTTGTTGTTCGCCATGTATGTAGCTGACATTTTAAGTATGGTGTACCCCTGTGTGTGCGGGCGTGTGGCAGTGTTGTTCAAGTTCACTAGATTTGTTCACTAGTGTTTATTGTTCATGTGTAGTTCACGTATCACATATGTTCACATTATTCATCTTCAAGTTTAAGTTAGTCGTTGTGTTGTAAATATAGATTGACACTTCATAGTAAAACTAGTATAGCCCGCCCGTTTTTTTTGTTTTTTTTTGTTTTTTTTTGGGGGGGGGGGGTCACACAGAACCGCAAGTAAATCTGACCTGATATGGGCAGATTTACATTTAGATTGTTTGTCGCAAATTCAGTGTCGGTAATCTTTCTTGTCTATATGTAGTATGAAGGTGTTTAATAAGCTATAGCTTATTACTTATTAAAAGTACTGCACTTTGGCAGAAAAGACGTTCACAAGCTATCCTATCTTTAATGCAAACATCGAACTACTGTGCATGGCCCTTGAGTTAGCCTTTCCTTTTATTCCTAAACTATGTTAAAATTGCATGTTCATCAGCCCCCGAACCCCCAAAAACAATTACTCTTCTGGGCTATACCCGAATGTTCTACATACCTAGCGACGCCCCTGCCCTACACAAGGTAACCACGCCCTGGTCCACCGCCGTTTTTTCCTATTTGTTTGAGTAATTTTAATTTGCGATGGCAGTAAATAAAACTGCCACCGTCTCCGCATCCATGTCAGAAAACTATGGCAACAATGAAACCGTTGCAAGGTGTTGCAGCGGTGTGAATGCGCAGCTTTTAGAATGCCGAGTTGCAAAGTGTTGCCAGTTTTCAGAACGTTGCACACAGTCCCGTCGCGTCGCTTTGGTGTGAATTGGCCTTTAAGGAATACAACTCTCAAGTGTTGTCATAACACCCATGTCATGGCCTGCATAATGTCCTGCCATGGGAGTCTTGCAGCCTATAGGACCAATTGGGACATACTTTTAAAATTTTTGTTTCCTTTTAAAAAACATATTTGCTCCCTAGGGTCACTGCACCCACAGGCTCTGTGCCCATAATACAGGCAGTGTGGGAGATGATAGAAGAACAAAAAATAAATAGAAATAAATCCAGAATAAACCTTCCTATTCAGCTGATGATGTATGCAGTATGATGGTGAAGAAAGAAGGTATGTAGGTGGACAGACCACCTATTGGTTTCAGTAAAGGGGTCCTTTCATCGTTATTTTTATTCATATTTCTGTGTCGCCACTATGGTTGAATGCATTGTGCGTCATTTCTGTGAAAAATTATGTCCTAGTTCTCTTGCTTGACGCTGTTTTCTGTAAGCTATAACAGGTCTAGTGGTTGAACGACTGGCTTTTCCGGTGTCCCTCGTGAATATCCATGACGTGTCAATAAGGCACCTCTGATTGGGCAAATTCGCTGTCTTTCGCTCACCTAGCTTCTGTCCACTGTTCTTCCTTTGGGATGTGGGCTTGCCATACATGGCTCTGGGCGGGGCTTACGACCTAGTGATGTAGATAGGTTCAGCATGCTCTGATCCGGTCGTTTTGGTTGGCTCGACCCTTCAATGACCAGTAAAACCATGAGGGTCGAATTTCACGTCTTGGAATGCTGCGTGCATATACTGCTTGTTGTGACCCACCACATTGTAAATAGAGCTACTCGAAGTGGTTTTTAGCGGAAGGACCCCTGTAAGTCTGAACAAGGTTGTAGCTATCGCGACGTAAAGGCAGTTTTGAGAAATATGACAAAAATGCTTTTAAAGTACATTTTGTGTACCTCCTGTAAATACCATGATGACGTAAGTACAAAATCCAAATGCAGTTAATGTTACTCTATATAGTTTGTTGCAAGACTGTGACGATTTTACTTCAGAACTACCCAGGAAGGAGGGTGAAGTGAAACAAGAGACAAGAGAAACAAGAGACAAATCTGTCAGGACTGGCACAGGCTTCAATAACATCTGCAAACTGTAGAACCATACGTTTTCACATCATTACTATGGCTCATTCCATGGTATCTTGGTTTGTCTTATTAACCCACAAAAACATACAGACACACACACATCTCTTTTTCTTTAATGACAAGCCTGATGAGGGTGGTTTGGCTGGCAAAATTTGAAAGGGAGACCTTTTCTTGATTTTTTTGGCATTGGACATCTAAGAATATTGTCTGCTATATCTGTTGTGCAACCAAAGTATGTATATCAATCTAAGTATGACTCTCAGCCCAAATAAAAAAAAATGCTACTGTGCTGGTCCAAATAAAAGTGAGAAAGTTCCTTTCTTCCCTGTATAAACCTTCCTCCAGCTCTGCCGAGACAAAGCATTGAATGCTGATGGGATGAAAGGAAAATGCTGCATTTAGTTGTGGTTGTCAGGGAAACTGCACTAGGGCAGATTCCAGATTCTAAAACAGCTCCCTCTATGTCCTTAGCCTTCACAATAACCTCCCAAACACATCTTGGTGAAAGTTTTTTTTTCGCATCTCTGGTGAAAATCAGAATTCATATTCTTATTCCATTTACCCATATGTCAGCAATATCGATTAGTTACTCAGATTAATGTGTGACTTCTTAATTAAGATTTGATTTTGAACAAACCTTTTCATCAGATTCGCTCCAAGGTGCGTCTTGCTGCTGTTCAGGAGCCTTGCCGTTTTTTGGTGGACATGTAAGTGGACATAACCCAGACTCCTCAACCCCGGACAAGCTGCACTCTCTTAGCCCTGGCTCTTCCCGTTTCCTGACACATAGCAGCAGGACTACGAGAGGGCAGGGTGGTTACAGAAGAGATAAGAAGGGAAGAGTAGGGAAACTGTTTCAAAACCGAGAGAGAGAGAGAGAGAAAGGGAATGGAGAAGAAAAAGGGAAGCTTTACCGCTGGAAAGATAAAGTGGACCCTGGCCCCGGAGCCCCACTCTCCTGCCAGCCCTAGGCTGTCAGAGCTAAGCTCAAATGGACAGAAGGAGGAGGATTTCCAGAGCCAGATGGATGAGCGGGGGATCATCGGCCTGCAGGAAACCCATGGAGAAGAGTACTTTGACAAGGTTTGGGCTTTACTTTACGGTCTTAATTTTAGTATTTGTACTTGGTCTAGTCTTCAATTTTCAGTTTAATCTACATGATAAGGAATATTATTTTTTTCACATGGATGTCACTGTAAGCTGTAAAATGTACTATGGAGGCTGGCTAAAATTTTAATTAACATTTTTAACATGTATACCGCATTATTCTTGGGCTTTGTTTTCTGCTTTTAATTTGTGACCCTGAGCAATAAAAGTATGAAAAAACATGTCACTTTGTGTATGTTATCTTTTTAGACTGTTGTTACACTGTAAATGTTGTGTTTGTCCCCAGGTACCCAGTATAGAAGGTCAAGTGTGGGCTCTGGGTGAGAAAGAGGAACAAGGTTTTAGAAAGGAATATGAGTGGGACAAAGAACAGGAGCAGAGTCGGAGTAAGCTGTGGGACACCGAGCCTACTGAACTGCCCGAGGGTCCTCCCATGACTGTGCAGGACCTGACCTTTTACCTAAACAAACTCCTCCACTGTGACCCAGTCGAAAATGACACAAACACGTCATTGCAATGTGAGTTCAGGGCTTGCTAGGGATGCATGAAGTTTGTTCTTGTGTGTATAAGTGTGACTATATGTGGGCTACATATGATGTAAAATGTATGGGCAACCAGAGTTGCCTGAATGTGTAAAGGTGTATTTTCTATTACTAGTTATAGCAGTAATGTTAACTATAGTTATTTTATTTGTATTGTAAATCATTTAATGAAAAATGTTCTATATACTACATAAAATAGAAACATGTACAGAAAATGATAAGTAACAGTCACTTTCATAAAAGTCTAAAACAGTGTACCATAAGTGCTTAAAGTGAAACCAAAACTTAAGAAGAACCAGTGATGGTAAGCCAACTTTAGCGTTGTCCTGTAACAATGGCTTCAATATTTTTTTTTAAATATGCATCTGGCAGAATGCTTTTTTTTTGGGGTGGGGGGCACATAGTCCAGTGCTAAAATAATGTGTTTCAGGGAGTTTCACAAGCATCTTGTGTGCAGAGCAGTGCTTTACTGTGTAAAGCTGTACTGCCATGGAAGATTTCTTTTATTTTATTTCTATTATTTTCTCTATTGTCACTGACCTTTTTCTTGTTGTTATGCTTTCCCCCCTGCAGTTGAAAATCTTTATATACATGGGCAGGACAGTGCAGTCATGCAGGAGTGTTCGAGTGAGGACGAGGAGGTGCATGGGGTGGAGAAGGACGGAGACGCAAAAATAGTTACTTGTAATCAGAACCTGACTACTTCACGGAGAGATGGTCAGCTGGATATGACTGAAGATGAACCACCAGAGTTTGAGTGGGAGGAGGTCCTAAATGACCCTGGTCCACAGGCCGAAACCAGGGATTCTGGGTCCAGCGCAGGTCATTGTTGTTTAGAGTATCGGACTGGATATAATGGACTAGAAAGTTCTAAAGGCAAGAGCATGAATATAAACCTACTAAGTGTGCAAAATGCTGGTCAGCTGACCTCAACACCTTCCTCCAGAAGAAATGATCTTGAAGTTCAGGAACAATCTCAGTCACTGCACAGGAACATTTCAGAATTGAAACCTTGTTGTAGTTTATCAGCTAAACATGATATTCAATTTCTAACAAACTGTCATGGGGAAAACAAACATTTCATTCAGGAAAGTTCAGAGTCCTCAGATGGAGCTTTTTCCAAAGAAGAACTCAGGGAGTCCATATCCAGATCATCTAGAAGGCCAGATCATCATAGGCACCAAAAGAACACGTATTTAGTTGGGTATTCTCAAACCTCGCCTTCCTCACCTCATCCTGCTCCTCCTGCAGTCCCACAGATTTCCCCTCCCTGTCATCTCCTATGCCTGTCACTGGAGGACCAAGAATATTTCAGTGACATTCAAGAGGAGAGGTTTCCTGAAGTTTCCTGCACAGAGAGCCTCACAGAATCCAGCATGTGCCGACCTAAACCAACTCTGTCTCCTTGGGGAACCAAACATGACCCTCAGGAGAGTCCACAATCCTTAGCTCCTGCCCTGTCTAAGGCTGAGCACACAAAGTCAGCATCCGAGTCCTCTCTTGACAGGAGTTGCCACCATCAAAGCCCAAACCAACAAACCAACAAAATGCAAAGGACGAGTAACAGTTCCTGTCACAGATACACATGTCCTGCTGCTAACCACACAGATGTCAGGCAAGGTTTATTTTTATTTATTTTACTTAGGCCTAGTTTTATTTGCATTGATTATTCCCTGGGGCCTTAGATTTGGGGGGGGGGTGACTCCTGCCAAATAAGAACTTATTCAAAAAAACGACTGTTGCAGTTTTGGATCATATGTAGAAAGGATGATTTCAAAAAGTTGAGAGGTGAGTTAAAGTGTGTTAAAGATAATCAAGTAATTGTTGTTTATTAAGCATGCACAGATAAGGTCTATGATGAAGATGAAGTCCTACCTCATTTTTTACCTTTTCTGAACTGTGACACACTGTGATATGTTTTTTCATACCTAAATTCTTTTAAAGATTTTTTTTTGTTTTTTTTTCTGGTCCAAATTTGCCTCCTTAATTTTACTGTAATATAACCAGTTTCCATAGAGTCATTATTAATTATAAAAGTTCATTGATGAGACTAATACGATTTAAATGCCTTTGCCCTTCCTGTGCCCTTGCTGCATACATTCCAGGCTGGAATAAAAGTTAAGGGAATAGCAGCCTTAAGCCAAACATCACCAGTAATATTCTCTCCTGATTTGCAAAACCCAATATACATTTTTTTTAAATCTCATCACTTAAATAAACCTCTTAAACTCTTGGCATTTCAGGGAGATCCAGGAGTAAATGTAATTTAATTGAGGCCTTGTGGACTTTAAAGTAAGGCTTTAATTCAGGCTATGATACTTGGTCCGAGCTCTCTGTGCTGCATTTTGTCTCCCCTCAGTCATCCTGTCAGTGTATTTAAATTTCCTCTGTCCGTCACTAGGGAAGGTAAGCTCACCCACCCCTCCCCTGACTTCTCCAAAGTTCTGCCTCGGGTGCATTTCCCCAAGAAGAGCTACAAGCCCCCCAAGAGCAGACACATGGCAGGCACGCACCCCGAGCCACCTATGGTCTTCAAGTCTCCTGCGGAGATCGTCCAAGAGGTGCTCCTAAGCAGTAGTGAGGGTATGCAGGAGCTTGAGGGCCTCAAGGAGGGGGACATCCCACGGCTCTTGAACTACACAGTGCCTGAGGACTTTAGGGACCCACAGCAGGCCTCCACTCTCATGCAGCAGCTGCAGGTATGACAAACATTAGAATAGAATAGAACTTTATTAATCCCTTTGGGAGGTCCCTTCAGGGAATATTAGGAGTCTCAGCTCTGTTATGCCTTTACATTGCCAACAAACTCACCTTTTTTCTTGTATCACCTCTTTAATTCCCCACTATACTCACCCCGTCTGAAAATGTGACATCACCGATGCACCTGAACCTTCATACTGGCACTCGACAGTGCACTAACCTTCTCCTCATCAGAGGTGTCAAATGCCACAGTAGATAAACAGTTTGGAAAACTTTGCATTTCAGAGGAGTGAAACTTGACTAAATTGCAGGTTTACATCTTGATTTGGGAAATCTGAAAAGTTTTGTTTTCCAGCAGTAAAAGCCTGTTTATGTCAAATATTTTCTATCAGGAAAGACGTTATAAGTGATAACCCAAGTTAGCCCAATAAACAAATTGCAGACTTGCTCCTATGTTAGTTTGTGGTTAAAACGGAATAAATCCTATACGTTTTTGGCCAGTTTTTGTATGTTTTGTGAGTTTCCAGCAATATTAGCCTATTTGTACCCATGGAAAAGACGTTAGGCATTGCAGTCATATTGCCTATTGTTTTGAACAGGCTGCTGTGATGATAGCGTGCAAATTACAAAAAAAATGTGGTGCAGGACAGCCGGACACTCACTTAAAAAGCGCACACTGACAGACACGGGGAGTAAACCCTATCGGGTGGACAGAGTTGACTAGATCAAGGTAGTTTACATAGCCACCTCCAGAATGGACTTCAAAGAGGCCAAAGCAAGAGTTTTATAGTCTCCTTATGTTGTACACCATAGCTACATACACGCAAACATATGCACACAGACAAAACTGTTAAAAACTCGTATCTGAAGTTTTAGCTGTGTGTTGAGTTGGCAGTTATGAACCTGGAAAGTTGTAACTGTGTGGAGCCAGCACAGTGGTTTGAAATATATAGCCAGTGGCACAGAAATTGGCTTACGGGATGCCTGTTAGGCTTTCTGGAATGTTATTGTTTAGAGCAAAGCAATGATGACTTCCTTTTTTATTTAACTAAAACGGTATGTATTTGTAACAGGAGGATTACAAGAGACTGCTAACAAAATATGCTGAGGCAGAAAATACTATTGACCGACTGCGCTTGGAGGCTAAGGTTTGTGCATGTGCGTGTGTGTGTGTGTGTATGTATGTGTGTGTCTGTGTCTGTCTGTCTGTGTGTGTGTCTGTGTGTCCAATGGGGACTCTATAATTATGTGTGCAAATGTATGGTTGCATTTTACAATTTAAAGTTAACTTAAAATGGCTGCAACTCATTTGCCATTCAGCTTTACCTCAGTCGATTTTCCCTTTTGAGGGTGTTGTCTTTATGTACTGTAGATCAAGACTATCTGTCATCCTGTGTTTTTTTAGTGAAGGGGGTGGTTATCTGGGGAAGTGCAGTGTTATGGTTGCAAAATCTTTTCACATTAGTCCTTTTCGTCATGTTTGTTTAAGTCTT
This sequence comes from Setipinna tenuifilis, assembly GCA_030347295.1. NCBI lineage: Eukaryota > Metazoa > Chordata > Actinopteri > Clupeiformes > Engraulidae > Setipinna > Setipinna tenuifilis. Next base: position 32,021,625 of record CM059273.1, read on the forward strand.
TCCAGATGCCATGATTGAAAGGTAATTGATGAAGTGCCTGTTGCCATACATATTTCTATAATTTCATCATTTAATTTAAAGTTGTAGTCTTATTTTAAGTGTTCTGTTGGGACAACTCAGTAGGGATGGGAGCGATGTAATGTTAAGGTGGCCACCTTATTTGAAGCACTGGGGTAAACGCCAGAGTCATCATATCGCCCTTCTCTGCTCCTCTTGCTCTCTCTTTCTGTTCAGCACTTGTGTATGGCCGTCGTTTGATTTTGCTTTCACAGGCTATTTCTAGCCTCTGCCAGTCAGCACACAGCAGCGGGCAGGCTCTTTTGTGTGACATGGCTGATTATAACCGTGCAGTTCTGGGTCATGGGCAGGATGGAGAACCACACTAGTGGAGACATCCAGAGAGCAGACTTTATTTTCGGTGGCCTGCCAATGATACTCTGGTTGTGGTTGTGGAGACACAGTGAAAATTAAAGGCACTAAACATGTTTGTGTGTGGAATGCAGAACAAGTTGGTCCTACAGTAAAACCCTAACACCTAAGCCAAGTGAGCAGTGGAAGTTAAATATATTTTTAAAAGACGTTGGAGGCATAAATATATTATATTGTGTTATTATTCTCAACTTGCAGTGGGTCCGAATGCTAAATCTTTATAACAAATATAAATTTCACAAGGCTTGCCAAATGGGGTTTTCCCAGCATTGTGCTGCCTTATTTTCTGTGAATGGGAGAGTGAATATTACCCTGTCCCCTGACAGCTTATTTACTACTTATTTGGCCTAATGGTCCTGATGAAGGAGGTGATCTGAGGCGATGGGGTGAAGAAGTGAAATCATGAGTGCTGGGGGCCACTCTGCTGTCACTGGGACAGGCACACACATGTGTTATGTGCTGTAATGAGGGGAAAACAGGATGTGATCTTGTTTCATCTTGTCTCTGTCTGGCCCATTCATGTTAAGTAACTGAAATCTTTTGCTAATTTTGCACAGAAATAACACACACACACACACACACACACACACACAGATACATAAATACATACGGTAATTACATACATACATACACACACACACACACACACACACAGATACATAAATACATACATACATACATACATACATACATACATACATACATACATACATACATACCCACACACACACATATACATACATAGTTACTTATTTACTTTATTGACCCTGAAGGAAATGGCACATACATACTAGCAAACACAATATGGTGCATTTATAAGCCTGATTCCAAAAAAGTGGGACAATGTAAAAAATTTAAATATTTTGATGGTGACATGTCTCAAAAAAGTTGGGTCAGGACCACAAAGGGCCAATAATAAGCTGGGAGAACATTTAGCAGTCAATTTAGTGCATTGACATTAGCTTAGTAACATGACTGCCTATAAAAGGTATGTTTTAGAGGGAAAGTCCCTCAGCAGCAAACATGAACAGGCTCTACACTCTGTAAAAGAGTGTGTAAAAAATGTTGCATTCTTTTAAAACACTTGGCCAACATCACATTGCAAAGGCTTTGCAGATCTTATCATTAGTGCATAATATCATCAATAGATTCAGAGAAAGCAGAACAATCACTGAGTGCGTTCACATGGACAAGTCGAAACCACTTGGAAGTGGTTTGGGATCGTACCAGCTTCATGTGAACGGGTATTGGTTTGGTTTGGAATTGGTTTTCGTTATCCAGTTGCGACACCAGGCCTGGGCTGTTTCGAAACCACTTCGACTGCCATGTGAACGGGGATCGGATTGATTTTCCGGTATTGCGCATGTATCAACGAAATAAAAAACGCAGTTTGTTCCTTCATACGGACTTTCTAACACAGCAGAATGCACAACACGTAGCCTACGCGAATGCGTCAAACTCCTGGAACACCATGTTTGTATGCCGCCAGAAAGTTTGTTTATTGTCTTTATTTAGTAGGAACAGTGCAGAGCCCATAGAAGATGTGCCAGAGTATTACGTTTTTGTTTAGACCATCTTATTGTTTAAGTGGGTAATAATATCAGGTGAAAGGAGGAGGCTATGTAAATACATTTGCACTGACTGACTTTAGACTCTTTAGCCACTGTTTTGCGATGTGGAATAACCGGAATGAGAGGTGAAAAGTTCAGTCTCCTCTACGTGTCGTCTGTATGTGTAGGCATATGTGTGCAGTGCTGTAGTCTGCTGTTGCGTATACGATAAGATACATCTTACCTACGTAGCAGCTTTGTTGTGGGCAAATGTTTACTCGTGTTATGTCCATTATTTTAGTTATGTGTCGTTAGTCACGTTATGTCCAACATTGTAGCAGCTAGCATTGTAAATCTTATCAGCCTGGGTCGTCATGGCTGGGTCGGCACGGTTTGACCGATATCTTTGGCATTTTTTGCCCAAACAACACGACTGGTAACATTATGATGACGCCGTCCAAATTTGAGATCAAGCGGATGAGTGGTTCAAGAGTTATGCGTGGAAGAGACGTTCCTTGTATTAAAAGATAATAATAGAAAGATAGAAGTTGACTACAGCGCCCCCACCTAGTGTAGCGGAAAGGGCCGGAACTCTCGCCGAATCCGCTTAGACGAACTGCATGTGAACAGGGACTTGGGGGACAGACCACCCGTTGTGAACCAATCCCAAACCAAACCAATCCCACCATGTGAACGCAGTGACTCTCTACAAGGGACAGGGCCAAAGATCTTTACTGGCTGATTTTTGGGCCCACAAATTACTAAATGAGTCTAGGAACTTCCAGACACTACTGCCTGTAAACACATTCCGCTATGCCAGATGCAAACATCAACTATGTCATGCCATATGTGAACATGGTCCAGAAGCGCTGTTGTGTCTTGTGGGCCAAGGGTCTATTCATTTTTAATTTTTTGGAAGTCATGGATGTGGTGTTCTCTGGGCTAAAGAAAAAGACCTACCATTAGGTTATCGCCATTCAGTTCAAAAGCAAACATTGTTGATTGCATGTGGGTGCATTAGTGCACACGGTAAAGGCAGCTTGAATATTTTGTAAGACACTATGGATGCTGAAAGGTATATAACAGTTTTAGAGCAACATATGCTCATCTTTGGCCCATGTCTATTTCAGGCATGGCTTTGTTGTAGTAGTGTGCTGAACTGGCCTATAATTAAAAAAAAACAAAAAAAACAAGCCACTTTTAAGCAGTGGGTATATCAGACAAGAATGGGACTAAATTGATGAATAGAATGGGCTCTTAGCATGGCAGGAAGGGGGCGGTGTGTGGGTGACCAGAGGGGTAAGTGGTCCTGTGATTTACTGTAAAATACAGGCTTATCAGCCAGAGACAGCCTCACTGCCATCCCATCTCTATGAAATGTATGGCAGTACATGTGCACCTGTTAAGTAGTAGCTATGCACCTTAGTTTGTGTCTGTGCCTCTTTGGTTTTGACTGCCAGTTTGTTGCATTTCTGAGGTGTTGTACATGTATGAAAAGTAGAATTAATGATATAAAAATATGCTGAGATAGATTGTCTTCATTGTGTAAATCTGTGCAAAGGTGTGGCACCATAAATGTACAGAATACGAATATTATTCAGCAAAAGGTCAGGTGTTATCAACCGTACTGGGTCATATATGAGGCTGGCTGTAAAGTCTTCCTTTCACATGGCTGGGTTTTATTAGCCAATTTGAGTGTTGGCTGGTTGCTAAAATCTGTCTCCCCCATCTTCCTGCAGTGGTCACTGAGAGGCTCTAAATCACTGTGGTACAAAGGCTGCGAGACAGGGTGGGGCGGGGAGTAAGATTTACTGTACAGCACACTGCTTCTCCACATGCCCCACTCTCACTATACAGCACACAAACACACAAACACACATACACACATACACACATACACACACACACGTACAGCCATTATTAACACACTTTGTGCAGCACTGTACACACAGCTTTTTAAGATATGATTTCTTTTCAAACTGGTTTCATTCAACCAGAAGGAAAAAAAAGAGTTAGCTCCCAAAGAAAACAAGGTGATGTTGGCAAAGATAGCCTGTGCATTAGTATTTTTAAGGCAAAAGACCACGTCGGCATCGGAAATCTGTCTTAGATCAGGGCTGTGGTGTTCACTGTACAATGCCTAAGTATCATGCCAGCACCTGGTTCCTCATCGACACCAGCACCTGTTTCCATTCAGGACATGCCCCACTCATCATCACCTGATCACAGACTGGCCCGTTCCCATTCTCCCGTCTTCTAATTGGAACTGCACTTGGACTGCACCTGCACTTGGAGCTGGCGTTATAAGCAGCTCCATTCCCTCAGTCAGTGTCTGGCCTTGTTTGGATTGACTCTTTCTCCTGAGCGCTCCCGCGTACCAAGCTATCTGATCCAGCCCTGTGAAGATTCTTTTGTGTGGACTTCTCATCCTTGAGTGGACTACTTTCAGGTTTTCTTTTCTGTTTTTTTTAGATCTTTTGAGCGTTTTTGCTACTGTGCATTATTGACTGTGGGTCCATTGCCTTAGTTTGTCCTCTGATTTACTTTGAAATAAACGAGTTTCCTGGACTCAAAGATACTCCCCGTGTGTTTGGTCTTCCTAAAACTAGGGGAGTGCCACATTGCCAGAATACTGATTAAAAACTACTAATTGCCTGGGAGCAGTGCTGCCCTCTGCTACAATCAGCAGTTCGCCATGTTCCAGAATATTCCCAGCTGCCTGTAATTCATAATATGTTCTCTCTTTTAACTGCTCCGAAGGTCGACCTGAGCTTGAATCTGCCCAAGCCAAGCCACTTTGTCCAATCCAGAGCTGTGAGAGAGGGGTTAAAAGTCATGAACCTGGCGTTTCCACAAGCACAAAGGGCTGAATTAGACACACCTCAGCAGACCCTTCAAAGGTCAAACTCAGGTAGAGGTTTCTATCTTATGTATTTCAGTAGTTGTGCCAGTGTAGATTAGTATGCTTAGCCAAGTATTTTTCTTGATGTGGTGTAAATGTGTAGTTAGTACAGCCCCCCCCCAATGCTCTGAGGTAAGTTCTATTTGGATTCTCTCAGCTTTAGGTCATGCAGACCTGTCCCCTAGCCACCCCTCCTCGGTGGACTCCGCCTCCTCCAAACTTGGGTCACTGCATGCCATCCAGCACCTCACTGCAAACCTCCACTCTCACGTCCAGAGGTTTCATCTGCAGGTACCCAAACTTCAGCACCAGTAACAGTGGTGAAACAGACTATTAAGAAATAAAGGGCTGTACCAGTGCTAGTCAGCTGAACTATAACAAATATAGAGTAACATGGTCAATTTTGAGTGGATATTTTTTGGTTCCACCAGCTTGACTCGTTTGAGGAGCTCGTGAGAAGAGGTGAACTAAAAGCCGACGAGCTGATGAAGGTAAAAATCTGGGTCCACACATCTCTCAAAGGCAGCATGGGAAAATCAAACCACTTTGGGTTCAGTTCATTGCAACATTTCAGTTTTCAGATGAGCTCTGTTTATTTATGCACCTGTTTCACTGCTAAAGGTCTGATGATACTCAAAGCTATTAACATTTTTCTTGCTCCATCAGAGCAAGAGTTTGCAAATAAGGTAACACACTAGGTGTGTTCTAGATCACAACATGGCGAACGTCAATGTTTGCTTAAGTGATAATGATTGTGAGGATGGTGATGATGAAAATGATTATGCAGTGTGGCAGGCTAGTGCTATCCTCTGTTGGTTGTTCTGTGACCTCAGGGCTGGTGTGAAAGGTTGAGAATAAAACTGAGAATGCAATACATGTTCAAATAAAATAAAGGTAGTGACGATAACGGTCATAGCGATGGTGGTGGTGATAATGGTGATGATGTGCTGTGTCTTTAGGGCCTTGTGTGAGTTCGTTTTGCTGTGTTCTCAGGACCTGTGTGAGCTGACCCAGGGGCAGGAGACTCTGGAGAGGGCATACCTGGGTGCACGAGAGGAGCACAAACTCATGCAGCAAACAGGGGACAGACTGCCACCTTTTGACCCAAACAGGTGAGACCGCTTGGTCGTTGTTTGTGCGCCTGTTGGTCTGTGTGTGCGAGTTTTTTTTTCGCTTTCATTTGTGTGCACGTGTTTGTTTTTGTGTGGGTGTGTGTTTGCAAGTGTTTAATATTGCAACCTCTGCCCCTATGCTTTCCTCTACAAAAAGAGTGTTGTGTATACACCAAATAACATTGCATGCATACTTACATCTTGGCTTTTCTGTCCATCAAAGGGACCTTGAGGGCCAAATCTTCCAGTCAGGTATGCATTTGGATGAGCTTAAGGAAAGACTGGAACAAACACAGCAGGCCCCGCCCACATCCATGCCCCAGCTGTGTCCACAGCTAAGATGTCTGAGCCCCAGGGAGAGTGACGAGATGCCACGTCCAGGGGTGCGCTCTCCTGTCATTCAAAAACCCTCCTGTCTGCAGTGAGCTATTGTCACGGGGTGATAGGAAGGCACTCGGGACAGCTTCTCTAATGTGCTAATTATGCCAAAAAAAATATCCAACCCCTCTGAGGTTAAACTTTTCTGCTTCTCTTTCTCAGTGCATAACATGCACATACTTCGAGGCACTGTATGCACTGTTTAATTACTGTAAGTGTCCAATAATTTCTGTCAGAAAACCAATCATCAACACCAGGTGGGGCCGTTTTGGAGTTGTAAAGGATTGTGAGGGAGAAAGTGGAAGATAATAAGGTTGATCTTGCATAATCTGATTGTAGATTTTATTCAGATACTCAGTTATGTATCATAAAGAATTTTGTTGTAATGAGTATCTCACTTATGGTCCGGTTACCACATTCGAGAATTTAGGAAACATCTAAAACTTTATGGCGTTTGAGTTCTTCTGTAATTTTTTTACAATTAGGAATCATTGTTAAATACAACCAGTCATTAAAAACATAGAGCAGAAAAGCAACCGTTAAATTACCCCATATTATTATAGTTACCATTCTAGCATTAATATCAAATGTTCCATAGTTGAACGGTTCGACAGAATTGATGCACACTCACTCAATCAGAAAACAGCATTCTATTTGACTGGGCCATAAGTAACTTTATGGTTTATAATAATCATTTTTTTCTCTCCCTCTCCCTTTCCCCCTTTGTCTCTCTCTCTCTTCCTCTCCCTAGGGTGCCATGTGTTCTATAGGTGTAGGAGATCGGATGGCTGTCCAGGTTGAGGGCAGGTCGGTCAGCGGCGTGAGCAAGAGAGGAGATGGGGTGGAGAAAGACGAAGAGGAGACACTGCCATCCCTCCTGCTTCCCCTTCATCAGAAGCACCAGTGCGTGGAGCAGGACTTCAGCAATCTGCTGGGCCAGTCAGTTCACTAAATAACCCATTACCAGTGCTCCTCCTTATACACGTACACACTCATACACATCAGGTATACTGCATAGCCATCAAGAGCAGGTGCAATGGACCCAGTGTGTCATACTGTATATTGTGTCCCTAAGCAAGGCTGCAGAGGCAACTGGAGCCTGAATAGGCACTGCGGCACAACACACATTGTCACACATTTTACTCAAGCAGTATCAACACAGTATCAAAGCAGGATAACTTGGATGCATTTAGCATTGCTTAGCCACTAGTGTCATCAAAGTGCCAGGGTTTGTGGCTAGTTGTCATAAGTGTAAAGGTTACATAAGTAAACTACCGGTACACAAATTATAGCTTTATTAAAAAAGGCAGGAGATCAAACATTTAATCGCACAGGTTACCAAAACATACCTTTAATTGGTCTATAACAGCTTTCCATGCTGTGAATGCCCCTGTGCAAAATAGTTTTTGTTACATTTGTAATGAGGTTGAAATGACACCAAAAAGAGGCTGCGCATGAGCAGAAGGCATGTAATTATACAGACTGTGGCAGTACAAGCAGTGCCCAACACACCAAATGTAACCCAGGCTCTACTGAGCACATATAGACAAAGATGGAGGACTGAACAGTTATGCATTTTGACCTGAATATTTACCATGAGACCGTTTTCACAAGCTATTCTCCTTCATTTCACAGCTATCAGAGTCTTAAGGAGCTGCCGCAGGCTCTCAACGTGGATTCCAGGTACAACCAACACAGTACCCCCAACCCAGATGCCTCTCCTCCACCAGGGCATGATGGGATAGATCCAAGTCCCTGCTGGCGCGGTAACAGTGAGCTGGTCCAGAGCAGCCTGTCTCCACTGTGAGTGCCCTCTTCACCTGCTAATGCCTGTCAAGTTGTGGCCTTATAAACAGGCGAAGGTCCCAGCTTCAGAAAGTAAAAACCTTGCCATGTATTCCCTCTACCTGTGCACCTAACTTTCACTTAGCACTTTAAGATTTGTATTGAAAATGTAAAGCGCATTACAAAGTAAATGTATTTATTATTATTATTATTATTATTATTATTATTACCGGTACTATTATTTAGGTCATTTGAATCAGCTGGATCAGAAAATGGTTGAATTAAATATGTGGCAGGGTATTTTTCTGTCTGACATCAGGATATCCTCCTCTGCTCAGAAACATGTTTTTAATAGTTTCTAGACTTGATAACAGTTAATAATATTTTTTATGTGTTACATTTTGTACAATATGCACATTGTGTAAATATAATTGCATTGCAACAGCAAACGCGACTAGAAAATTTTGAAACAGTAATTGCACTTTAGCATGTATGTGAATGCACTCTTAACATTTTAGATGTTATGGTCTTTAATCTGTATCAGTTACTGCTTTTCTTAATTATTACCTCCGCCAAGGAGGTTATGTTTTCGCCTGGAACCATCTGGATCCAGGAATTTTTTATTCAGTCAAGTTACCAGTGTAGCATGGAATCTACAGTGACTTTTATTTTGAAAGGAGGGAATATAGGTTGGTACGGAAATGAGGCTCCTGTTGCGGGTCAAGGAGTTGTTGAGTTTTTGGTTAGAGGGTTCAATGAAAGACAGAGGAGAGTTACAGCGGTAGTGGTGAGCAGCCCAGTAATTCATGTTGACAGTGGAAATTAGATAAAGTACTTTCCTGCACCGAAGAGCCAACCAAGTTCATGTGAGCATGAGTGAACGAACCCACCTGCACCGAAGAGCCAACCAAGTTTGTGTGAGCATGAGTGAACGAACCCGCTAGTTAATCATTACACCAGTAATAAAATGTTTTAACATGATTAATGTCTTTTAATGTCTTAAGGTGAGAATGACAATAAGGTGGAGACTTAAGCTGCCTTGGCGGAGGTCTGCACTCTCTGAGTGCTTTTCTAACTTGTTTGTTTGTTTATTTATTTATTTTTAAGTCTTGTTTTAGTGCTTGTCTTGTCTGATACCATTTTTAGATTTGTATTCAAATGTTAAGTATGTTACATATAGAATGTTTTGCTATTGTTATTATTTATTATCTCTGCACACCTATGTCTATGGTGACCCTCTCCAGTAAGCCCCTCCCAACACCAGAGCCTTCCCCGGGGCCGCTTGGTGAGTCGCAGAGCAGCAGCCTGACGGACATCCCTCTGGGGGGAAGCCCTCTACAATGCTGCTCTTCTTACCCCAAAGCCCAGGACACCTCCAGCCACAGTCTGGATTTGGGGAGCAGGAAGTCGGGCAGCAGCAGCCTGTACAGTCTGATGGGAGATGTAGCTGCCCCTACCAGCACCGCTCTGAGCAAAAGAGCTGGCAAGGCACAGGCCAGAAGAGGCAGAGAGCCCTCTCAGGTTAGTAGTGTTAAAAAAGCACAATACTGGTATGAATAGTAAAACACTCACTGCTATAGTAACACTTTCATTATTTGTTCGATATGTTTTTGCAGGAGCTTTCCTTTTGGTTTTATTTTTTACAATGTGTAGTTCATAAGTTTTTAGTGTTTTAATTCATTTTTGAGCTAAAATTGAACTGGGCCCGTTTGTAGCAATGTCTATGTTTCCTGCTTTCCCTGCAGGATGGTGTTTTCTCCCCAGAGACTGACAGTGGCTTTGTGGGGTCTGAGAGCAGCCACCTCACCCCCACAGTGCACAGCCCTCCCCAGCAGGGGGAGAAGGCAAGGTGAGCTGCTCTTTTCCCTCAGGTAGACTACTGTTCCTGTTATTGCACACATTTCCCATGTGGATTTAGTCACTATAACGATAGCAATAGGAAAGGGACTTATGTGTAAACAACATGCTGTACAAAAAATGCTTTTCATAAGTCATTTTCATAACCATTTACATGCAAATAAGTATGGGGTATTACAAAGTTTACAGGCCTCCATTTTACCATTATGAATTCCTCTGACTACCTCTACGCTTCAGGGCAACGCCTCATAAGGAAACAGAGGAATTCGACAGTGCTTATACGGGCATAGACTCGGCACAACCTCCCTTCCATCACCCCCAGCAGAGTCCCTCCTCTCTGAGCCAGGCCTCGCAGTGGAGTGTTGGCTCAGCTGGGGCAGCGGGAGGGATCCCTGTGTTGTCAGAGAGGAGAGGGAGAGGCAGCCGAGGAAGAGAGAGGAGACCACCTCTCATGCCATCCTCCAGCCACTCCCACCAGCATTGGGCTGGGGAGCCAAAACAGGCCTGGGTCAGCAGTGGGGACAGTGAGAGTGAGCACTCATATATTGTCCATTGCATGTACATACAACCAAACAGCACTCAGTGTCATTGTGATTTCATGTACACAACATAATTTAACCCATCACACACATTAGCAGGGGTACCTCAGGGTACCTCAGTGACACTACTGGCAGTTTGTGGATTTGAATTTATGATCTTGCAGTCACAAGTCCAATACCTCAACCCCCAGGCCACCACTGCCCCACTGTACATGCACTCACCCACCCACCCACCAGAAGCAGAGACTGATCAGCTCAGTACCAGAGATTGTAGATACACTAACAGGATGACTAATGTTCATATTCACATGAATGCACAGAAAGTCACACCATACATGCTGTGCACATTTCATTGAGAACTCAATGTATAGTATAAAGGGCTATCATGTTTTTTCATAGCTGAGGTTGAGGCTTTACATCTTCTCTGAAAGATCATAATGACACCTCTGTGGTAAAAGCTGGAAGTTACTAAAGCAGGTCACAGCAGTGTAACTCTGTGAAATTGCTTATTGCCTTCAATCATTTTTACACGTGTCTCAATACCATGGCTACATTTTCAAAACTCTTAACACTTTTGCACCAACCATAGATAATGGGAGCCAAACGGTGTTCTCTTTCGCATTGCTTTACCACAATTGTATTCAGTCACCACTTCAACCAAAATTCATTATTACTTCTTTCAATTAATGTTCATGACCAACAAAATAATGTACAACTACAGCTTACTTTGCAAACATTTTGCATAATCTTATCAAAACGGTTAACTTTAGGGTCAAAACTTAAAAGAAATAGAAGACAGTGTAACAAAACGCAACATTTTGCATTTTGTCACACAAATGAAATAATGTATATCACAGATATTTACCCAAATAACTATTGATAATTAGCACTTTAACACTTACTTGTCTGTTTCATTATAGCTTGTTATGTAAAGCTTTAACCTTAACTTTTTTAACAAATCACTGGTGTGCTTTTCCAGGCAATCTTATTCTCTCATTCCTGTTTCTGACTTTCCTCTGTCTCCCTATCCATCTCAGCTCACTCTCTGTCAGGACAGAAAGATAAGGAACAGCACGATCAATTCTACCATCCATCGGCCAACCAGCAGCCAGCTTACCAGAGAAACTCCTCCCTCACTACACCTTATTGCCATGCTGACCACCTCAAGGCCCAAAGTTCCATCCAGCTGACCAATCAGTGGTGAGTAGTTTGTGGCAGCTGCCATGGTGATGTGTGACACAAACAAACAGGGAGATTTATGACTCCCCTTAAGAGTGTGTTGGCTGGGCTGTGCACACTGCAGAAGAAAATTGCAAAAAAGAAAACAAAAAAGGGAGAAAAACAAAATAAGGTGCAGTAAAACAACATTCACTCCAGTGATGCAATAAATGCCAATGTCACAAATGGAATAGTCCCCCCTCTTGGGGCCCTAAGGAAAGGCTCCTGAGAACAGACCAAATGTCAGCGCCAGAGTAGGGATGGACAGTCTTCTCCTTTAGAGTAGCTATAATGATGAGGAGAATGCTCTTACTGTAATCGGTTACCATATTCTCACTAAATTGAAGAAATAATGATTGTAGCATTATGACTGGATTGTCCATTTATTATATACAATATGTTGTAAGAATTGGGAATGAAGATACACTTTTCTAAGTGAAAAAATACTACATCATTCTTTATATGTTGCTGGTGGCATGCTGCAGAAATCAGAAGTTTAATTTTAATTGAAATCTTAAGCAAGAAAAATAACTTCCTTACAGTTTTTACCAATTATTTTCACACGTGTCTCAATACCATGGCTACATTTTCAAAACTCTTAACACTTTTGCACCAACCATAGATTGTGTGAGCCAAACAGTAGCCCCGTTTATATGGACACTTTTTTTGAATCCGATTGAATTTAATCAGATTATTAGAATTCTACCGAACTGTTTATATGAGCCTCAAATAAAGAGATTCGCGTTGTAAACCACCTATTTTAATCGGTTTGAAAATTTAAACGGTTTCATTTGAATCCGATTATTTGACTGTATATATGGGACGTTTTTAATCGGTTTCTGTAAATAAAGAGATTAAAAGTGACATTTTGTGTCCATGTAAACGGGGCTAATGTTCTGTTTCTCAGTGCTTTACCACAATTGCATTCAGTCACCACTTTAACCAAAATTCATTAGTACTTCTCTCAGTTAATGTTCATGACCAACAAAACAGTGTAAAACTACAGCTTATTTTGCAGATATTTGGATACTCTTATCAAAGCGGGTCCTTTACCTTAGGGTCAAAACCTAAAAGATATAGAAGACAATGTAATGAAACACAACATTTTGCATTTTGTCACACAAAAAAGAAACAATGTACTTGAGACATCTTTTAACCAAATAATTATTGATAATTAGCACATTTACACTTGCGTATCTGTTTCTTTATATATATTTTTTTATTTTATAGCTTGTTACATAACATGTAAACAAAGGTTACATTTGTTTATTTATGGACAAAACATGATCATATAGAAAGTTGATATTGATGTTGTATTCCATTATCTACTGTAGGCTTTATCATGGTTTATTCAAAATGCAGTAGCACCATAGATTAGCATTACAGTAGGTAGGGCCAGAAACAACTTGGACGACTATAGTTACAGTGCTGGCCAAAAGTATTGGCACCCCTGCAATTCTGTCAGATAATGCTAAATTTCTCCCAGAAAATGATTGCAATTACAAATGCTTTGGTAGTAATATCTTCATTTATTTTGCTTGCAATGAAAAAACACAAAAGAGAATTAAAAAATTAAATCAATTATCATTTTACACAAAACTCCAAAAATGGGCCGGACAAAAGTATTGGCACCCTTTGAAAAATCATGTGATGCTTCTCTAATTTGTCTAATTAACAGCACCTGTTACTTACCTGTGGCACATAACAGGTGGTGGCAATAACTAAATCACACTTGCAGCCAGTTAAAATGGATTAAAGTTGACTCAACCTCTGTCCTGTGTCCTTGTGTGTACCACATTGAGCATGGAGAAAAGAAAGAAGACCAAAGAACTGTCTGAGGACTTGAGAAGCAAAATTGTGAGGAAGCATGGGCAATACCAAGGCTACAAGTCCATCTCCAAAGACCTGAATGTCCCTGTGTCTACCGTGCGCAGTGTCATCAATAAGTTTAAAGCCCATGGCACTGTGGTTAACCTCCCTAGATGTGGACGGAAAAGAAAAATTGATGAGAGATTTCAACGAAAGATTGTGCGGATGGTGGATAAAGAACCTCGACTAACATCCAAAAAAGTTCAAGCTGTCCTGCAGTCCGAGGGTACAACAGTGTCAACCCATACTATCCGTCGGCGTCTGAATGAAAAGGGACTCTATGGTAGGATACCCAGGAAGAGCCCACTTCTGACCCAAAGACATAAAAAAGCCAGGCTGGAGTTTGCCAAAACTTACCTGAGAAAGCCAAAAACGTTGTTCCCTGGTTAGATGAGACAAAAGTGGAGCTTTTTGGGAAAAGGCATCCACATAGAGTTTACAGGAAAAAAAACGAGGCCTTCAAAGAAAAGAACACGGTCCCCACAGTCAAACATGGCGGAGGTTCCCTGATGTTTTGGGGTTGCTTTGCTGCCTCTGGCACTGGACTGCTTGACCGTGTGCATGGCATTATGAAGTCTGAAGACTACCAACAAATTTTGCAGCGTAATGTAGGGCCCAATGTGAGAAAGCTGGGTCTCCCTCAGAGGTCATGGGTCTTCCAGCAGGACAATGACCCAAAACACACTTCAAAAAGCACTAGAAAATGGTTTGAGAGAAAGCACCGGAGACGTCTAAAGTGGCCAGCAATGAGTCCAGACCTGAATCCCATAGAACACCTCTGGAGAGATCTGAAAATGGCAGTTTGGAGAAGGCACCCTTCAATTCTCAGGGACCTGGAGCAGTTTGCCAAAGAAGAATGGTCTAAAATTCCAGCAGAGCATTTTAAGAAACTCATTGATGGATACCGGAAGCGGTTGTTCGCAGTTATTTTGTCTAAAGGTTGTGCTACCAAGTATTAGGCTGAGGGTGCCAATACTTTTGTCCGGCCCATTTTTGGAGTTTTGTGTAAAATGATAATTGATTTAATTTTTTTATTCTCTTTTGAGAATAAATGTACAAATGTACAATAATATGTACAGTTGTGGTCAAAAGTTTACATACACTTGTAAAGAACATATTGTCATGGCCCTCTTGAGTTTCCAGTTATGTCTACAACTGTGGTTTTTCTCTGATAGAGTAATTAGAACAGATACTTCCTTGTCACAAAAAAACATTCCTGAAGTTTGGTTCTTTTATGACTTTATTATGGGTTAACAGAAAAAGTGACCAAATCTGCTGGGTCAAAAATATACATACAGCAACATGAATTAATATTTTTGGTGATTTAGAAAGTTGTCAGTGAAATGAGCTTCATATCATGGTCTTTTAACTTCTTGTGAGTGAGTATGAGTGACTATAGCTGGTGACTTCTCTGAGGCCATTTAAATAGGGCTTATTGGATACAGACACCCACAAACACTACAATGGGAAAGTCAAAGGAGCTCAGCACAGATCTGAAAAAGAGAATCATTGACTTGAACAAGTCAGGAAAGTCACTTGGAGCCATTTCAAAGCAGCTGTAGGTCCCAAGAGCAACAGTGCAAACAATTGTTTGTAAGTATAAAATGCATGACACTGTTGTGTCACTGCCACGATCAGGAAGAAAATGCAAGCCATTACCTGCTGCTGAGAGAAAATTGGTCAGGAGGGTGAAGAGAACCAGGAACCACCAAAAAGCAGATCTGCAAAGAATAACAAGCTGCTGGGACACAGGTGTCAGTGTCCACAGTCAAGCGTGTTTTGTATCACCATGGTCTGAGAGGGTGCCGTGCAAGAAGGAAGCCCTGGCTCCAAAAGCAGCATCCTTAAGGCTCGACTGAAGTTTGCTGCTGATCACATGGACAAAGATAAGACCTTCTGGAGAAAAATTCTGTGGTCAGACGAAAGAAAAATCGAGCTGTTTGGCCACAATGCCCAGCAATATGTTTGGAGGAGAAAAGGTGAGGCCTTTAACCCCAAGAACACCATGCCTACCGTCAAGCAAAGTGGTGGTAGTATCATGCTGTGGGGCTGTTTTGCTGCCAATATAACTGGTGCTTTGCACAGAGTAAATGAGATAATGAAGGAGGAGGATTACCTTCAAATTCTTCATGATAACCTAAAATCATCAGCCCAAAGGTTGGGTCCTGGGCGCAGTTGGGTGCTTCAACAGGACAATGACCCCAAACACACATCAAAAGTGGTAATGGAATGGCTAAATCAGTCTAAAATTAAGGTTTTAGAATGGCCTTTCCAAAGTCCTGACTTAAACCTCATTGAGAACATGTGGACAATGCTCAAGAAACAAGTACATGTCAGACACCCAACAAATTTAACTGAACTGCACCAATTCTATCAAAAGGAATGGTCAAAGATTCAACCACAAGCTTGTGGATGGCTACCAAACGTGTCTACTTGAAGTAAAAATGGACTAGGGACATGTAACCAAATATTAGCATTGCTGTATGTACATTTTTGACCCAGCAGATTTGGTCACTTTTCCTGTTAACCCATAATAAAGTCATAAAAGAACCAAACTTCAGGAGTGTTTTTTGTGACAAGGAAGTATCTGTTGTAGACATAACTGGAAACTCAAGAGGGACATGATATTATGTTCTTTACAAGTGTATGTAAACTTTTGACCACGACTGTACATAGATGGAGCTTGATCTGGAAAAACCTCCTATGAACAGGAAGGTCCTCTGTATAATACTGAGCAGAGCTACAACCAATCAGACCACTGATTCTTATGATAAATGTGTAGCTTTTCGGGCAGAGGAACAGCCGAGAGTATGCCAGTTGGCCAGACTGACTTGAACTCAATGTACCATCACAGGCTGTATGGGTGGGCCCAGGCTAATATTTACATACATTTACAACACATTACATGTATTTTCTTTTGCAGTGGGACATACTGTAATTTTAAGGAACTGTAAATGATGTAGGGAATGGGCGTTGACCCTTTCCTGCAGTGAAACACAATGTGGTTAACTTGTGTTACCTTCACCCTGTGCTTACATATACAGTTCATCCTGGTGTGTTTCTGAAGTGATGTGTTTTCTGTTTGCATGATTGTGGATATTTGACACAATTTATCTGCAGTTACAGAATTCTGAAAAATTAGAAAAAACACTGAAAAACATCTTTTGATTAGCATCAGCATTTTCTGATGCATATGGTACTTTACCCAGATACAAAACATAATTAATTTGTAAACTGTATAGGCAAAAACTGTAATGTTATGGTTATCACCTCATGATGTTCGTAGATGTTCAGTCTGTTGTGGCACCTTCTGTTGCTGCCATGACACTTTGGTATATCTAAGAGCATTTTCACACTTGGTCCCTTTCAGTGTTTACAGTTTTTGTACATTTTCACACTTGTCTCAATGCAATGTCCACTTTTCCAAAACACAGTGTGTTGTACTAACATGCGTTTGAGCTAGTGATGGGCAAATGAGACGGAGCTCCGGAGCACGTCTCGTTCTTTCTGAAACAAATTGCTCCGATGCACTGTCTCACATTGCACACATTCTTCTGTCATTCTATTCCAGAATGACTGACATCCAATCCAAAACCCATGCAAGAAACCTCAAGGTCTTGGCTTTCAGTAGAGACCAATATTTTGTTTCTAGGCAAAGGGGTTCTCAAGTTATAGAGGTTTGATTCTGGTTATACAGATTTCGGAACCAAATGTCCTATTGGAATTTCCAATAGGGACACAAGAAAAACTCATGGACATACCTATTGATAAAAATCTACAAAAAAATCAGGTTTTGTTCCTTTGCCTCCAATTTTTTACTGTGTGAAGGTAAGACCTGTGTCTGTGGCCTCATTATGCCTTTGTTTGGCCAACAGGTTACTGAAATTATAGGTCTCAGTCAATTTACAGGCTCACATGTTGGACGGAAAGTAAAACCTTCATTCTAACCTCTGTACCTCTGTGTCAGTGCATCACAGAATCACTGTGCTACTTACAACTTGGGCATACCATTTTCGCAAATAAACTTAAGAATGAAAGGAAAGGTTAATCGTCACGACTCACAAGTAGTTCCAAGTTTACATTAAAGATAGGATAGCCTGTGAATGTCTCTTCTGCCAAAGTGCACCACATACATCAGCAGCCAAAATGTGACATTAAAATACCCTATACCTTATTAAACATTGGCATACTGCATATAGAGAAGAAAGAATACCGACGCTGGATTTGCGACAAAAAAATCTAAATTTGCCCATATAGCCATATGGTCAGGTCAGATTTTCCTGCGGTTACTGGCTACAAATGCTGCATTTGTGGCTGCTGGTAATGCAACGACACAAAAGTCTCCTCTACATGGCTATTTTTATTAGTAGTTTTTTCATCTTCTTCTTCTTTTTCTTCTTCTTCTTATTAGATGGATTCGGGGCAGATGCGCCTGTCTGTGACCAACCAACCGGTCAATTCATTACTAGCTAAATAGGTTTACATGCGTGGTCAAAAGTTTGTTCGGGTGGTGCTAGCTGTCAGACAGTGACTAGCCTGTGATGCTATGAATTTGGCGCTAGTAGAAGTCACAATAAGTACATGGCAAATCCTACGTCAAGAGACATATGCAATGAAAATAATATTTTATGTGACTGTCTTGGTAACTAGTGCCACAGCAGGCATATGATAAAGGAAACCCACTGTCCTACCTTAAGTTGGTGCAGCTATGATCCATTTGTCTTTTTGCAAACCTATCCTGACATCTTACTTAGTTTAATTTCACAATTGCAATTGCACTTTTATTACATCAACCTTAGTTCTTTTATTGTTCTTTTATTGTAGGCCAAGCATGTTGGTATATTCTGTATGCGAGCAATCCTCGCTATTTGAGCAACCAGAACTCGGGATTCACCCAGTTGTGCATGTCTAGTTAGTAAGTAGCTGACTGGAGGCAGCCTGCGACGTAATTCTTGACTGATGTATCATTATTTATGAGAGTGGGGGAGGGGTAGCCACCGAAAGCATACTAAGTGTTTGTTTAAACTCGGTGTATTGAATCGCGTTCAGTTCTCTCTCACATTCAATTTAAATTTAAATGTGGTTTATTTGCATGACATCATATGTTGCATTGCGGTAATAATAATAATAATTTAAAAAAAAAACTCTCTCCAACATACATCTTGTGGGTACAGCCGCCACTGATCCGGGGCTATTCCCACAAGATCCGGGGCTTTAGCCTCGAATGCCCAGGTCTAACAACGCCCCTGGCATCCACAAGTGGAAAAAAGCGACCCATGGTTTGGGATGATTAAATTTGTCCACTAGAGGTCAGTGTTTCCCCAAGGCCTCAGACACTTCAAACCATTTGACACAATTTTCTGAGTGAGGCATCAATGTTTCACAAGGCTCCATTTTCCCATCACTAGTTTGAGCACATCAGTTAGAGTAAAGAGAACTCAGATTCATCAGAGCTTAAGTGGACCAGAAAGAGAACTCCTCTTTCACAATGTAAACACAAACTAAAGCATGTTGATAGTTCCTGGTGGAAAGACAAAGACATGTAGACAAAGACTTCATGTTGCCCTGTTACGTAACTCATTACAGTCTGGTATAATGTGGTCACAATGTGGTGATCTTACTGTAATTGACACTTTTTTTCAGTTCTGAAATATAAACTGCAGTTATATGATTCTGAAAAATTACAAAAACACTCACATTAGCTGGCGTGTTGTCTTGCCCACGTATATGAGGCCACATGGACACGTTAAGATATACACTATGTGAGTGGAAGCACAGGTGATTACACTTTTGATAGGGAATGACCTATTTTTGTGGGGATGGCGGAAAGTATGTGTTTTGTGCGTGTTGTTACATTGCGCACAGCCACCACAGCGGTAGTTTCCAGTGGGTATGGGGGTCAGTAATCTTTGTGAAGATCGTCTAGGCCTGTATCTGTTGAAATCGGCATGAACCAATAAATCCCTCAGATTTTTCTCCCGTTTATATACAAACAGTGGCATGTCATGCATTATTTGTGTTAGTTCGGGGTCAGATTTTATAAGATGCCAGTGTTTTTTTGAAAATCGGGCGGATGATGTGTGAATGAGGGGAGTAAGACGTAATGCACGTCACAGAAAACTTTTTTTCTTTTTATTTACTCTTCTTTAAGAGATCTGCACGAGATTTATGAAGTGCTGTTTGAAAAGCGTTGTTGATCCACGTCTCTGGGTAACCTCGCTGTTGGAACCTCCCTTTCATATCATTCGCTTTTTCAATGAAGTCCTCTGTCGTCTGACACATCCGCCGAAGTCTAAAAAATTGGCTGTTGGGCAGCCCCCTTTTTAAAAATGTGGGGTGGAAACTGTTTGCAATGAGGAAGGTGTTTTTGTCTGTATCTTTTCTGTAGAGTGTGGTAGATAGTTTGCCCTCTGTTTTAAAAACCCACATGTCTAAGAAATGCACCCTCTCGTGGCTAAATTCCATGGTGAATTGAAGGTTACTATCAAAACCATTAAGTACCTGAATAAAATCATGCAATTCATCAACTGACCCCTGGTACAAGCACCAAACATCATCAATAAATCTAAACCACTTAATAATTTTTGACAGATGTGGGTTTTTCTGTTCGTTCATAACAAAATTATTTTCAAAGAACCCAACAAAAAGATTGGAACGAGTATGGGCTCGATTTGTGCACTAACTATGCCAGACACCTGTAAATAAAAGTCCCCATGAAATAGTTCTTTTTCATCACCGGAGCTGTGAGGTCCCATAATAAATCATTAGGTGGGGTGGCAGCATCATCTCTGTCTGATAAGTAGAATTTCAGAGCCTCCAACCCCCCCTCGTGAGGAATATTCGTGTACAAACTGGCAATGTCTAGAGTCACCAACAGAATTTCATCTGATATTCCATTTATATTGGATATTTTGTTAATGAAGTCAGTTGAGTCTTTATATATGCCGGCAAGTTATACACAGTTTAATGTGGAAATCAACAAACTCTGACAGTGGTGCCAATAGGGAATCAGTTTGGGCTACTATTGGGCGGCCTGGTTGCCCCACCACCGTCAGGGATTTGTGCACCTTGGGAAGTGTGTAGAAGACAGGGCGCACGGGGTGTTGGCAGTACAGAAAATTATACTACATCCTCGAGATCCAATTCTTTTGTTTGGCTACGTCAAGGTAGGCCCGGACCTCTTTTTGGAAGGTGACGGTCGGATCAGATTTCAGTCTTTCTTTCTATTGGACAGTTGTGACAGTATTTACACCTCATATTTATTAGTGTCCTGGATCACAATCCCACCACCTTTATCGGCTGGTTTCACCATGATGTCTTTGTCGTTCATCAGTTGAGTCAAAGCCCTCCTCTCATTTTCATTTAAAGGGGAACTTCCATCGTTATTTTTATTCATATTTCTGTGTCGCCACTATGGTTGAATGCATTGTGCGTCATTTCTGTGAAAAAATTATGTCCTAGATCTCTTGTTTGACGCTGTTTTCTGTAAGCTATAACAGGTCTAGTGGTTGAATGACTGGCTTTTCCGGTGTCCCTCGTGAATATCCATGACGTGCCAATAAGGCACCTCTGATTGGGCAAATTCGCTGTTTTTTGCTCACCTAGCTTCTGTCCACCAATCCTTTGGGATGTGGGCTTGCCATACGTGGCTCTGGGCGGGGCTTACGACCTAGTGACGTAGATAGGTTTAGCATGCTCTGATCCGCTCGTTTTGGTTAGCTCGACCCTTCAATGACCAGTAAAACCATAAGGGTCGAATTTCACGTCTTGGAATGCTGCGTGCATATACTGCTTGTTGTGACCCACCACATTCTAAATAGAGCTAATAAAAGTGGTTTTTGACTGAAGGACCCCTTTAAGTTGTCTTTAATTTTATAGGGCCGACTCGCTTTTGCCAGCACCTCCTGCTCCACCACTCTGCAAAAAGTGTTAATGGATGCATTTTGGGTGCTTGGGCTAAACGTGCTCTTAGGTTTAAATGAACTGGTAGCTGTACATGTGGATGGTGTGTTACCAATGTCCATATTTTTAGAGAAAAAATGTTTTTATCTTATTTGCCTGAAGCATTTGAACAGGTCAACTTTCAGTCCAAAGATATTAACTCCACTCGTTGGAACAAAAGATAAGCCTTTCGCCAACAGGGAGGTCTGATCATTGGAAAGTTCTTTTGAGGCTATATTTATTACCGTTTCGTTTTGCGTTGGGTCCAGGTGGACCTTTTGTGCGCGCTTTCCCCTCCTGCATCTCTTGGGTCTCGGGGGTTGGGTCCTCTCTGGAACGGTTTGCATCTCTACAAAAAAGGAGCATCCACTGGGCCATTGGAGTCACTGTCGAGGGTAAAGCACTCTCCAGAGGAGAGGCCCCTCTCCCAGGGCATCGTTGGTGCGCTCTTGCTGTTGGCCTTGGGAGTCTTGGTTCCGGTGCCCTTGTGCGTAAAGGCCCTCTCGCAGGTTGAATAGGTGGCATTTGCTCTTTTACTTCCCAGTTGTTAACTTCGTTCTTTTGGTAGTCTTCTGTATCTCGTTTGTATTTCTTAAGTTTGATGACTTGATGACTTCTTTGTATTTTGCAATGGAGTCTTTTCTTCAGGCACTTCTATTTCCGTCTTGATCTCCTTTGCTTCGGTTGTTGTTTGTTGAATTATCAGCAACATCAAAGAATCATTCATTTGTACACTGTACTATAGGCTACTCCATATTTATCATTTATCTATTGTCAGAGGTGCATAAATACATGCATCACTTAGATCGTTTGTGTCGCCGGGCTGGCCTCACGGCCTAAAAGGCAGGACAGGGAGTCGATGCTTCAAGTCAGGGATGGTGTTTTTATTTTCCGTCCCACACAGGAAAATGTTGTCCAGAGAAAAAAAAGAAAAACTCCGAACTAAATAATTAATCAGAAATTAAACTATTCAAACTAAACAAAACTTTTTCAAAAGATAGCAACTGAAATTCAATAATAGAAACAAATATAGCTGCAAGCAGCAATGCGAGGCCAAGCAGTGACTCGGCCCGTCCCAGCCCAAGTCGCCACGGCAACAATCAGATCCGACAAGGCAGAAGGTCAGAGGGACGCGCAGTAAGTGTTTGCAAGCAGAACCGCTTGTCCAACTTTACAGTGTACCAAATAAACTGCTGCGACCATCATCGGTGAACTATACCGAACAGTGCCCAGAGGCAGCAGTGCCTAATGTCTCAGTCTGTTCATTTGATTTGAAAATCAGACCTACGGTTCAAAAGTTACAAACAGAAATGTACCTGCAACTTTGACCTGCTGGTGGCGCTAGAGGGTTGGGGCTGGGCACCTATAATTGGTTGTGGGGAATTCTGATGCTGTCTACAATGTGCGTGCCAAATTATAACATTTTCCTACTTACGCTTCTATGGGCTGCCATAGACATCCAATATTTTGAGAGATTCCAAAATGGTGGACGTTCTCTTTGAGTAATCATGACATCATAGGGTGCGTTAGATCTGCCTTGGTCCAAGGATTACATACATACAGGATTTATGAAAATCGGTCATACGATTCAAAAGTTACAAGCAGAAAAGTGTAGAGTTTAAAGTGCCTAAAAGTTTGACCTGTTGGTGGCGCTACAAGGTTTGAGCCAGGGACCTAATTTTTGTTGTGTGTAGTCATGAGGTAGACTTAGACTTAGAAAAATTCAACAAGGGGTTTCCGAGGCATGCATTTTTTAAAGAGCTGTTTAGCTCAGGTGTTGCTGCTGTTTCCCTTCCTGCTTTGCTTAAACTGAAGGATCCTAAAGTTGCATCCAGTCTAGTTAGATTTTTTAAAATGCTCTGGGGCCGGTTGCACCAACAGGGCTTAAGACCAGTCTTAACAAAAGTCGGTCCTAACTCAACGTTCTAAGTCCAACTAGATTGTTACGCCCGTTGCACCAGCGGGACTTAAGCCTTTTTCTCGCTAAGACCGGGCGTAAATTTTACACCTGGTCAGGGGTAGGCTAACCCCCTAGACATTTATAATGACGAGGAGCTCATACACAGATTCAGATTTAGCAGGAGGGAGCTGTTAACTTTGATTGAAGAACTGTCGCCAGATCTCATTTTAACTGAGCGCAATGCGGCAATACCACCAACCTTACAGGTACTAATAGCCCTGCGATTTTACGCAAACGGGGCATTTCAGAATACCGTAGGGGACATGGTTGGGGTTCACAAGTCAACTGCCTGCCGTGTTATAAGGAGGGTCTCCGTGTCATTGAGTCGTCGTCTCCCGTGGTATGTCCGTTTACCAAACGAAGCGGAGTGTGCTATCATTAAGCAAAGGTTTCGGCAGGCCTCTGGCATCCCTGGCATAGTAGGCTGTATTGACGGGACACATATCCGTATCCAGGCACCATCAGAGCACAAGTACCTGTATGTCAACCGAAAGGGAAACCATTCCATCAATGTGCAGATTGTGTGTGATACGAGCTACAGCATTTTAAACTTGGTGGCACAGTGGCCTGGGTCGGCCTACGATGCCAGGATCCTCCGGGAAAGCCGACTGCATGACATCTTTGAGGCTGGAAAGGTGAACGGAATACTTTTGGGTGACAGTGGGTACCCCTTGAAGCGCTGGCTCATGACCCCATTCATCGCTCCGAGGACTCAGCAGGAACGGCGATACAACACCATCCACGCCGCCACAAGGTCTGCAGTTGAGAGATGTATTGGAGTTCTCAAGCGCAGGTAGGCTAAGTTTGCGCCCTAAAACTCAGTGTCAGGCATTTACTAGCCTATCTACGGTGCTGATTATTTCTATGACACTAAATTAAACCAATCACTGTTAAGTCTAATCAATTGTGAATTGATAGGTTCCACTGTCTACATGGGAAGATGAGGATGCACCCAGAGAGAGTCTGCACCGTTGTAGCAGCATGCACTGTACTGCACAACATTTGCATCGCCAAGAGGATTCCCCTACCAAGGCAAAATCATCTGCCGATAGAAGAGGAAGATGACCACGTCATAGCTCCTCATGATGATGTCTCTGGACGACTCGTCCGTGCTCATATAATTAATAATTTATAGGCTACGTGTGTGTGTGTGTGTGTGTGTGCGTGCGTAGCCTGCGCTTGCGCTTAAAAAAATATACAATTAATAGCCTAAAGAATTCAATAAACAATCTACTATACAGCATACAATTAATAAATGAAGAGTTTGAACGGATTACACTTGATTACAGGCTATTTTATTGTTCCAGTTATTGCTCTCAATTAGTTTTTTTTTCTTGTATAGAATGGCGAAGGAACGGTCTTCATCAAATATGTGTTCCGCCGGCCTTGCAATTTGCATCCAATGAATCTATAAGTAAAGGACTGATTAGGGAACGGCCTATTAAGAATATAATATTTAAAATGTATTAAAATGTATTTTAGTTACACACTTTCACATCCTTCTTCCTCAGTTCTGTTACAGCTGACCAAAAGCTCCCCGGTGCACAGGCCTATGCCACTCTCCTCACCATCCAAACCAGCGAAGTCAGGAGAACCGTCTCCTCCAAATATATCAATGATTATATCACTGTAAATGGACGATTTTGGAGGAGGACCTCCACCGGTTGGGTGTTTTTTCTTGTCAGATGCGTCTTTTCTTGCCTTGCTTAATAAGTCTTTCCATTTCTTCTTGACGTCTTTCACAGTGCGTAAACAGTCGGAATAGTTGTTAACGGCCTCCGTTATTTCGGCCCAAATTGTCATTTTTTTCTTGTTCGTTACGGTATTGGACTGTTTAGCCGTCAATACGTGTTTGTGCTCACTATAAAGCTCTATTATTTTTCTTATCTCACCGTCGCTGAAGTTCAATTTTCTTTTCTTTGGGGCTGACATAGCTTATGACCAGGCTTAGCTAAGCCCTGTTGGTGCAACCGGCCCCTGGCCTTTATGCCAGAATCTAAGAGACTGACGGACAAGTAGAGGACTTAATTTAATTATCCTGTAGGTGGCGGTAATACACCGGATGGTGTCCAAGCCGTCATTATCCTGAAGAAGATGAAGAAGAACAACCCAGTCTGTCCTGCCACATATTGTCTTCACAGGACACTTGTGTCAAATGGCTCTGAGTGTGGTTATGTTTTCTACTGGAATAGCTCACCTTCAATAGTAATAGGCATAGGAAAAGGGAAAAATGTCGCCGTGTGCAGCTTGAACATGCCGCTGTACCGTCACTCGTTCCAATCAGTTTGTTCAGTAGGAGGTTAGATACCACCTGTGATGAGTCGGATTATAATGTAATAAATGTAATGACAACGGAAAACTGTGGCGAATACCATATCACTTAGGAGACATAAGTTGTGGAGTAAATAGGTCTATATGATATGGCGGATTGATAAATATAGGTATAGAGATTAGTGAGTTTGGCAGAAATAATGTGATATTCTTGGTGCGCTCCCTTTTTTAGCCACCAGAGGGTAACAGACACTGTGGAATGAACCACAGTGTCTCCCTCTGGTGGCCAAGAAAAGGTAGCGCACCAAGAATATCACATTATTTCTGGTTATTCCATGGTCTCTGCTGCCCTAGTGGCCAGAGAACAGTACTGCAGCATAAATATCACGTTATTTCTAGTCATTCCATGGTCTCTGCTACCCTGTAATACCACACAAACTTTGTTATCAATTCTTCTGTATAACTTAGAGGAGGCAGGCAAGGTCAATACCCCAGCTATCCCCAGACACTGTGTGTGTGTGTGTGTGTGTGTGAGAGCGAGAGAGAGAGACAGAGGCGGAGAGAGACAGTGTGTTTATGTGTGTCTGTTAGTGTGTGTGTGCCAAGTGTCTATTTGTGTGTTTGTCTGTGTGTCTGTCTGTTTCTGTTTCACTGCGTGTCTGTGAGAGTGTTTGTATCAGGGATGGAAATTAACCACCCGCCACCCGCCAAATGCGGGTAAATATGAGTGTTGGCGGTTGAGTTTTGCCATTTTACCTGCCACTGTGGCGGATGTGCAAATGCATTCAGCCAAGTTCGATATAGTCTATGAATGCACTCCCTGACGCATGTTGTAGCGTAGCTATCAGTTAGTAGACAGCGCAGGTGCGTATAAGTTTACAATTTATTGATGAGCAACACTCACGGAGCGTTTCTTGGGATCCAGCACAGGCGCGTGTGGTTATTTCAAATATGATCTAGGCAACTTTCTGTTCATCATTTTGAGGTAGGCTAATGAAAGCTCAATCATGACGATTATAGCCTAACTGTCCAAACAGGAATGCATCAGTATATTGCCTTCTCACGTTGATGATAACGGCATATGCGCACAAGTTAATTCCAAAAACTAGCCTGTGATTTTAACGTAACCTATTAATAGCGCCAACAAAACCGATTTCAGAACCCAAACAAAAAAACGCATCTTGCAAGACACATCTCTTGCATAGTCTAATAAAGAGTCTTTTCAAGGTGTTTTGGAATATTTATTAATTCCATAGAAAATATAATCAAATATATCCACATCTGCACTATCCCTTTGATTTTCTAGCATCTTGCATAGAAACGAAGTTAGAACATAACTTTTTTTCACGTTAGGATCATAAGGGGAATTTTAAAGTGACAGGCGCCTAATTAGACCTTAGCCTACAAACATCAAATACAACTAATTGCATTATTTTTAAGTGATATCCTAAATAACAGTTTATTTTTAAAATTTTAACATATGTAAAGCATGGATTTTCTTTCTACTGTCCTTTCACTTAGAAGGATAACATTAAGCTATCTAACAACCTTTTAAAATGCACCAGAATGCAGGAAATTACCTTTAATTTAGACTTTGACTGCCCAATAAAACACTGTTACTATCAGCACAGAAAAAAAGTGCTGGAGCATGATGTATACATGATGCCCCTTATATATGTCTGCCTAGAACCGGCCCTGGGTGTTATACTTGGCATTACAATGTGTGGAAGGGTTAAATATATAAAGTGGCTGGTAAAAATGTTGAGTGGCTGGTAGATTTTAGAATCTACCTGCCACAGTGGCAGGTGAACAAAAAAGTTAATTTCCATCCCTGGTTTGTATGTGTACTTATATGTGTTCTAACTGGATGTGTGTGTGTGTGTGTGTGCACTTTAGTGTGTACTGAGTTTGTGCTTCTCTGTGTACTAAGTGTGTGTTTGTATGTGTACTGAGTGTGTATTTGTTGTGTGTGTGTCTCTCTGTGTGTACTAAGTGTGTGGTGTTTGTATTGCCTGTGTGTGCATGTCAGACAGAGTCAATGCTGCTAGTATTTGTCATTAGCCACACACACACGTCTCCCCGAGCGTGTGGCAGACAGCTGTGCCCCGAGGCAGAAGACCCCCCATTGAGCTCTGTGTCAGTGAAACCTGCACACGCTGAAAGGAGCGAAGAGCAGACATTTGAGAATTCTCCTCTCTGCATTGTTCAATTTGGATTGGCTACTGTGCGCTGATAGTTTGGCCAATCCCTACGAAATTCAACACTTGCATGTACCAATGTCTGAAGATGGTTCATGCCGAGTTTTACGAATGCACAAATTGTGGGAGGTCCATCTTTTCATAAGCATGATATGCATTTTTAGGCATTGCAGCGCCCCCTGTGGGCCAGTCTGGACGGAATTTTGTGGAGAACCTTGCAACATATGGATAATCCGGTGTGCTGAATTTCGTTACAATCCATCTAAAGGTTTTTGGAATATGACCTCATTTCCTGTTTGGCGACTTTTACGATGATTTTGATTGGTTGTCACGGCCAAACGATGAAGAGTATCAAAATTCCATTTACAACTTTTGTGAGGCTGGGGCTAAAGATGCTATGTACTAGATTATAGCTGAATCAGGCAAAGATTGTGGGAAGAGTAGTGTTTTAAGTGTTTTTCACACCATCCAAAATGGCGGACAACCGTCATGGCGGAAAATAAAGTTATTGGATGCGTTGGATTTGGATCAGCCCAAGGATTCTAGAAATACCAAGATTTTGAAAATTGGATGTACAGTTCAAAAGTTACAAGCAGAAATAAACCTCTAACTTTGACCTGCTGGTGGCACTAGAGGGTTGAAGTTGGGGGCCTATAAATTGGTGGGTAGAACCCTGAGACCATCTAGAATGTGAATATGAACAGCTTGTCATGAAAATTTGAATTGATTTGGAGCAGGAGAAGAATAACATTGATTTTCATAAAATCCAAAATGGCGGACGTTCTATCTAAACAAACATGACGTCATAGGGTGCGTTGGATTCCTCTTGACCCAAGGATTACAAAATTTTTGAAAATCCGTTGTAGGGTTCAAAAGTTACAAGCAGAAAAGCACCTCAAAATTTGACCTGTTGGTGGCGCTAGACCATTTGAGCATGGGACCTGTCCTTTCTTGTGGAACCTCATGGGATAGACTAAAATGTGTGTGAAAAAAATTAGAAGATTCTGACAAAGGGTTACCGAGATATGACCTCACTTCCTGTTTGGCGACTTTTAGGACGACTTTGATTGGCTCTCACGGCCAAACAATAAACGATACCAAAATTGAAAATGGTGGGAAAACTATCCTGGCGGAAATGATGTCTTGGGGTGCGTTGGATTCTCGGCCCATGGATTCCATAGATACCAAGTTTGTGAAAATTGGACATATGGTTCAAAAGTTACAAGCAGAAATGTACCTGCAACTTTGACCTGCTTTTGGCACTAGAGGGTTAGGGCTGGGGACCTGTAATTGGCTGTGGTGAAAGCTGATGCTGTCCAGAATGTGTGTGCCAAATTTCAGCATTTTCCTACTTAAGCTTCTATGGGCTGCCATAGACTTACAGAGGAGGATGAAAAACAAAAACGGACAAAACCAATAGGCTCCTTCCCCAGCTTCGCTGCTTGGCCCCTAATTACGTTGCAATTACGAGCAACTTTGTGCTCTTACTCTCTGGTCAAACCAACTTGTGCAAAATCAATCAGGTTTAAAAGGCTAAAATCCAATACAAATATATATATAAATACTATATTTAAATATAATAAATATTCCAATTTAAAAATATATACACCACATACATCATAAACTGCTATAAAATACAGACACACAAACACCCCTCTTCCCCACACACTGGTGCAACATGCACATCCTTGAGGCAAACTATAATTGTGCCTCGGGAGCTCTCATCGGATCTTTCAGTCGGAGTCAGGAAGTTGACCGACACCTGCAAGGTAAGCCATGCTGCTCTTAGCTCACTCGTTTGTCCGGTATTGTTCGCTATTGCTTGCCAAACGAAATGTTTGACATGTCCATAGTTATTACATCAGTTGGCAACTCCTGACGATAAGAACAATTTATTGAAATGTTGTGTATCTGTTGCAGATGCCGTTCTCCCGTGACTGCAAGCTCACGTTCAGTGGTGGTATCAGAAAAAATAAAAGTCTGTGCTTTAAAACGCATGTCGTGTGGTGTGTTAGCAATTAATGTGGTGTAATGTGCCTTCCCTTTTACAGTTTTTGCCAAAGACCCTTGTGTGTGTGTTTGTGTGTGTGTGTGTGTGAGAACAGTGAGGCTCTGCAGTCCTTGCAAGTGGAGGTAAAACACCTGAAGGAGTGTTTGGAAGGGACTCTGTGCCTGCCCCACTCCCCTAGCTCTGAGCCCGTCCACCTGCACAGCCCTCCAGCACACAGCATCCCTGACAGGTACGGCCCTCTCTGTTGAGCTGGTATTTGAGTATCTATTGCCATGATATCCTAAGCGTGCTCTTTTATACTACATGTGGTACACTGAGTCCCCATTACTGTTTTTTTCTGGATTAAGCACATTTCTGTACCTTTTGGCTATTTTTGGTGAAAAAACCCTTTCACCAAATTGGCAAAACATTGTAGATACCTTGTAAACAAATCTTGCTTAACTCTGCAAAACTTTGTAAAAAATGTGTTTTTTTACCAAACAGTTAACACAAAATATCATATTAATTGGCACACAATGCAGCAACTACACACTGATGGTACCAACAAAAAACACATCTGGCTTTAGGTTTCCCTGTGCAGGGTTGCGTTAACCCTCGCCAAGGCCTGGGGCAGACACACCCCCGAGGCCCCACCCCCACTATTGTTAACTGCGTCTAGAAAGCTATAGAGATTGCTAAGGCATGTGACCAATGCCGTGGCAACGTCATCAAAAACGCAAAGACTAATGGGTATGCTTCCATGTTGTCATCGGCTGGTGTAGAAGGCTAGTGTTCTGGGGTACGTTTCCCAAAACCGTCGTTGCTAACTTCCTTAGCAACTTCGTAGGTTTGAACGATGGACTAACGACACTGCTGTTACCCAACAGCATCGTTCGAACGACACAACTAACGGATGTTTACAACAACATTAGTCCGATGGATCGTTCGACGACGCAGGTGTTTCCCAACAGCAAAATCTGGACGATCCATCGGAAGTTCCATCGTTAAACTGTGTCGTTCGAACGATTAGCATGGACCTGTCGTTAGACCATTGTTTATGTCGGTTTCTGTACACGTGACGTCTTGCTCATCATCTTTGGCCTTCTTGGGTCAGATTAGCCACCATTCAATGCTTTACCGCCACCCACTGCATGAATGATTTTACTTTAATTCACGTCATTTTCATCCTGGCACTTGCCAGGTCATGTAAAAAGACAGCTACAGCTGCACTAAATCTTGCCGTTGCTCCACGTTCGCCATGTTGACAGTGACTGAGGTGGATTTCCGGTCGCTGAACTACCGCGTCATTACCTTTTTGAAATGCTAGATTTTCATTGGTCCCAGTTTCTCTGTTAATGTAGAAACGGTGTAGACAGGCAGCTTGGCCAGACTGACTTTCAAGGCGAAATTGAAATGCAGCGTTAAAGGAAGTATGGGCGTGCCCAGGCTAGGCAAAATATAGAATATGCAGTTGTGAAATAACTAACCAATGCATAGATAACATGCTACATTTTCCACCTGGACACCGCTGATCTGGTGCAAAGTTAGTTTACACTTTAGGAGTAGGCTCTCATTCATTTTGCTGGTAGCCTGTAACACAAAACGGCTTCAAATTTGTTTGCGATATGGTGAATCTTGGACAGTATCTTTGGGGATGCATGTGCCCTGCACCCCGCTTTCAGCGCCTGCGACACCTACACTTAACCCGTTGGTGCTGACAGCAAGCCACTTACGACCCTCTCTGTATTTGGCAAAGCGCACAGACGCAATGCACCCTGCTACCACATGTGTCTTAGATGAGTCACTAGCAACCAGGTCTTCATTGGAGTCTGTTTTTTTTTCTTTTTTTGAGGCTCGAATCGTCCTGTACATGAGCACTGATCTCCACCACAATATAATGTCTTGTGTTGTCATTATCAGGTGTTAACCTAGTTGTTTTGTGTGCGGGTCCTGTGAAATGCGTTATTCTGCTATGATCGCATTTCATATTTTGCTCTCGCTCAGCCAAGTTCCCACACGGAAATGGTGTAATGTTTGGTGACCTTCAAAAATGTTAGAAGTGTAGAAATGCACTACTTACAATACAGACAACACAAGTTCTTTCCATGACTAGCCTCACAAAATGGCGCCAAATCAATCTGTTTATTGGAGATCTCTGGTTGTGCACTCAATTTGCACTGCCAAGTTAGGCATTGTTTTGATGACACTTGCAAGAGATAAAATATTAATAAACAACGTCAAACATGTGGTTGAGAGACGGGCAGGTATCCAGTAAAACTTTAATGTTGATTCCTTACTTTGTCTATTCTGGCAACCAAGAATACAACATAAAAATGGCATGACAAACTTAAGTGGCAGTGCAGCAGCGCCTCCTTCGAGTGTTAGTTTTCTGCCTCCAGTTTGATCTAGGCGTAATTGTGACGTTTCACCAAATAGATTGATCATCATTGAGGGGTTTTGCTATTAATATTTCTAGAAATTGTATAACAAGTCACTGGTCCTTTAGTGTTTAAGGCTATGTACCACCATCACCAAGCACCTACAAAATGCCAGTGCATACGCACAGATTTTATTTATTGATTTTACAGCAGCTTTTAATACAATGCAAATCCACATACTACTGCAAAGACTTTTAAATCTTGGGGCAGATGCAGGGCTGGTGCACTGGATCAAGGACTTCCTAACTGACCGCCCACAACGAGTATGCACAAAAGACCTAGTCTCAGAGGAAATAGTCCTTAACACAGGGGCTCCACAAGGATGCTCTTTCCCCTGTGTTGTTCTCTGTGTACACCAACGATATGTCATTGCACCATGATGGCTTTAAATTAGTGAAATATGCTGATGACATGGCCCTAGTGGGACTCTTTTATCAGAACGACAGCATAGCAGACTATGTGGATCATGTTTTTAAACTAGAGCAGTGGTGCAAGACTAGCTCACTTTTACTTAATGTTGGCAAAACCAAGGAGCTAATTTTTAACTACACTGGTGTTCCTTCACAACTTTTACTCTCCAACCAAAATGTTGAAATTGTCAACTGTTTTAAGTACTTAGGCACACATATTGACAGCAGACTTAACTTTACAGAAAAGGTTGATTGTATGTGCAAAAAGGCCAATCAAAGACTGTTTTTAATCAGGAAACTGAAAAGCTTTGGTGTTAGTTGTAACTTCTTGGAGAAAACATATGTAAGCCTGATAGAGAGTGTCCTTACTTACAACATTACTGTTTGGTATGGCCACCTCACCCTAAACAGCAAGAACAAGCTGTCCAGAGTGGTGAGAATGGCAGGAAAGATCATTGGACGATCCCAAAAACCACTGGATAATTTATACAGGACTGCAGTTGAAAGAAAAACTATGAACATTTTAGAAGATGACACCCACCCACTTCACCCTGAATTTGAACTCTTACCCTCAGGGAGGCGTTATAGGGCACACATTGCAAGGAGAAACATCTACAAGCATTCATTTGTACCAAATGCAATTTCCATGGTTAACAAGCAATGGAAAAGCTAGACAGGGAATGAAGGGCCTGAGTTGCATATGATGTGTATGCTGGCAGGGCTGGCTAGAGGAAGGGGAGAGATGCGATGATTGTGATTGTATGGTTGTATGTATAGCATTGTTGGGTGATTGAGTGAATGTCCATTTATTCATGCTTTGTACACAGTAAGATGTGAGACCAAAGGCAATTTTCATGCTAGCATGACAATAAAGTATATTCTATTCTATTTTATAACAGAAAACACCTGACCCGGGTGGTTTTCGAAGAGAGAAAAAAGCCTTCCAAAAAAGCACGGGGCGGTGCCTAGCAGCAGCCCCATCAGCAGTGCTAGCATCAGCTGATATACTGTATAGAGTGCCCCAGTGACTTCCGTTTTACTTCCGCTACACGGGACCTCGGAAGTCAGAAAAAATGAATGGGGTTCAATGAGAGCAAAAAACTATTTTCTGGTCCCGTATGAATTGTACCATGAATGGGACATATGATATTTGTCAGTTTTAAATATAATTTTTCATACGAAGAAAACCACGATTCACAGCGAAGAAGTTTGATGGTGGCAGGTTTTGTGAGAGGCCGCTTTGTGAACTACAGTTCTTCGCTGCTGTCGACGCGAATGAAATACGTCATCACTGAAATTGTGTGAAACGAAAGAAGGAACAGCCATTCCTGCTGGAATGGGCACATTGAGGCACAAAACACACTGGCATCTCTGTTATAAATGTATATTTACTGCTAACATAGATCGGAGAAAGAGTAGGCTAATGATGGGACGTGACGTCAACAACGCGACGTAGTCTTTCTCAATTTTGTTTTCGCTACAGCTTTTATCTGAACAACAGCACAACAAACGGTAAAACGTTTTACATGAAAAAACACCATTTTAATCCACAAACAACATATTTCATTTCAGGGGCATACAACGACTGGGACCAGAAAATAGCTATTTTAGTCTCATTGAAACCCATTCATTTTTTGCGAGCTCAGAGGTCCCATGAAATCGAGCGGAAGTGGCGTCACTGGGACACTCTATATAAGAGGATAGACCATAAACGCTAACGGTTAGCCTAGCTTGTGATGTGAGCGGATGAAAAGAACTGAAAATAATACTTACAGTTGTGTCCCAAAAGTGCCCCAGTCGATCTCCAAACGGTCTCCTTGTGGTAGATGTTGTCGTATAACTTATTTGCCATGTCATATAGCTCTGTGTGCTCACTTACGAGTACCACCAGTTATTCGGTTGGAATGTTGTTTGACTTGAGAGACTTTGTTTTCGCCGCCATGTTTCTTCTTTGAAACTACAGAATTTCGCTCATAGCTGTCAAAAAAGCACCTGACGTAGGGTGCTTTTTTCGGGGCGAGTTTAAATTTCTCAACTTGAAAACCAGCCGGGGTGAGTGGGAAAAAAGCACCAGCGGAGGCGTTTTAAAAACCACCCAGGATGTTTTTTTTAAAAACACCCTGTACCATAGGAAAATAAAACACCGACGTCTGCAAAAACCATCACCTCTGAACATAGCCTAAGCATTCAGAAAAAAAAACATTCTATAATACTGTACTATGCTAATCTGCATGTGCATCGTCAGATGTAGCCTTTGTAACATAACTTTCTTTCTTTTTTGTTTCTTTTCCTTTTTTAGGCCACCAAAGCGAAGCAACAGACAAGAGGAGGCTGGAGTAGAAAGGTTCAGATTGATGATGGAGGAGGAAGAGGAGGTGAAGAGACAAGAGAGAAAAACTTCCAGAGCTTTCCTCGGGCCCAAATCAATGTCTGTTCCCCAACCTCGACCAGACAGTGAGTGCAGTAAACACTCAGATGTGTTGAAATGCAGCTAGGCTAATGCTAAAATACGCATCTCTTACTGTATATCTAAATTCAGTTCAAATGGATGATCTTTTTGCCTTTTCTGTCCTCTGGTTTTAGAGGAAATATGCTATTGGAGTGTTTCCCATATATTGACAAAACAATGGTGGCCTGCAGTCTAATGTTCCCTGCCATATGGAATTTATATGGAAAAAATTGTGAAAAATATTTTCGTCATACCAATGCATAACGACGTGTTGCATTACTTTTAACTACTTAAGCTAATTTAAACATCAGGATAAATTACTTCAGGCCTGCTTTGGTGTAGAAAAAAATAACATTAACCTACAGCATTGTTCTTAACGTCCTCGGAGGCTTCTCCACTACATGCACACGCATACACACGGTGAAAGATCTGTGCCGCTTGAAAACAGTTATAAATTAGTTACAAAATGACAGATGTCGCCTATTACTGAGGACTATCAAACATCTAGTTTGTTCTATATTTACCAAAACTCTTGTTACATTTTAAGCCACTGTCATAAATAGTTAATTTACCTTCAATTTTTGACATTACTTAGCATGTTCAGTAGTTTGCTGATAATTAGCTAGAGCAGGGGTTCTGAACCTTTTTCAAGCTGCCCCCCCAGAACTGGTTTAATGCAGTCGCCCCCCAACAATGCCAACAATGGATATGATTATTATGAGTAGTGGTACATCTATTATCATAACTTGGCTATTGTTAATTATATGAGGATACATTCTTTATTAAGTGTGCTTGCAAAAAGCACACTTATTGTTATCTCCCCGTTTATTAAGTGTGCTTGCAGAGCACACTTATTGTTATCTCCCCGTTTATTATTCTCCTAGACCAGATCTTGAAGACGCTACTAGTCCTCAGGCTTTGGAGATAGAGACACCGTTCCAACTCTAAAACGACCGGCCCGGTTTGGACATGACCGCCTACATTTCGGTATACCGTACCTCTTGTCGTTCGTCCGTTATTGTCGTTTTTCTGCAACTTTTTGGCCCATTGAAAATGAATGGCGAAATGTTGGCACGCATATTTGCAAGCACACTTTTTGCATTTTCTGCGGGAATGCAGTCTAGTTAAGTGTGCTTGCAAAAAGCACACTTATTGTTATCTCCCCGTTTATTCTTCTTCTTCTTCTTCTTCTTCTTCTTCTTCTTCTTCTTCTTCTCCTGAACCAGATCTTGAAGACGTTACTATTCCTCAGGCTTTCGAGATAGAGACACCGTTCCAACTCTAAAACGACCGGCCCGGTTTGGACCAGACCGCCTACAATTCTGTATACCGTACCTCTTGTCGTTCGTCCGTTATTGTCGTTTTTCTGCAACTTTTTGGCCCATTGAAAATGAATGGCGGAATGTTCAGGCTGATGATGTCACAGTACACTGCTCTACTCTAGCAGCTAGAGTGAGCTCTGCCCTCACTCTAACCTCCACTCGGTTTTTTAATGATTAAAACTCAACCGCTTAACCTATAAACTTCATTTAAAGTTTGTAAGAGAGGTCTGGGATCTGACTGTGACCTGTGTAAATTTCATGCGGCAACTACTTAAACTGTTTGAGATAGGACAGTTTAAAAATGGTGTCAGACAGTCTATGGGATTTTGCCATACATTTCATCATCTTACTGTAAACAGGTCAGGGTGCATGTCTGAAGTTTTAAATGATCAAAACTCAACCGTTTAACCTAGAAGCTTGATTTAAACTTTGTAAGAGAGGTCTGGGATCTGACTGTGAGCTGTGAAATTTTGATGCGGCAACTACTTAAACTGTTTGAAACAGGACAGTTTAAAAATGGTGAAAGAGAGGCAGACAATACTGTTGCAGTTGCACCTGGACCAACTGCCATTTTTTAAACGTGGAATGTTCAGGAATAGAACTCTTGAGTGATGTCATAATCCCCATGCCATGGCCTGCATAATGTTTTGCCAAGGGAGTGTATTGCAGCCTATAGTAGTTATCTCTAGTAGTTATCTATGTAGTCAGTGCTACTCTGTTAACCTAGCAAACGTTTGTTAGCCGTTATGTTAACAATGCTAGCTATGCTAACTATGCTAAAATGCAAAATAATTAACTGGGTTAAAAGTGTCACTTGGTTGACTCAGCTAGTATTCGTTAGCAGTAATGCTAACAATGGTAATAATGTTAACACTGCTAATTATGCTAACTATGCTAAAACATGAAGTAATAAACTGTGCTAACAGTGTTGTGTACCTATATTACCTGAGGCTATTTAGCCATTATGCTAACAATGCTAGCAATGCTAACTATGCTAAAATGCAAAATAATTAACTGGGTTAAAAGTGTTACTTGGTTGACTCAGCTGGTATTCGTCAGTAGTATTGCTAACAATGCTAATCATGCTAACTATGCTAAAATATGAAGTAATTAACTGTGCTTACAGTGTTGTGTACCTATATTAGCTGGGGCTATTTAGCCATTATGTTAACAATGCTAGCAATGCTAACTATGCTAAAATGCAAGCACACTTTTTGCATTTTCTGCGGGAATGCAGTCTAGTTAAGTGTGCTTGCAAAAAGCACACTTATTGTTATCCCACCGTTTATTCTTCTTCTTCTCCTGAACCAGATCTTTCAGACATTACTAGTCCTCAGGCTTTTGAGATAGAGACACCGTTCCAACTCTAAAACGACCGGCCCGGTTTGGACCAGACCGCCTACAATTCTGTATACCGTACCTCTTGTCGTTCGTCCGTTATTGTCGTTTTTCTGCAACTTTTCCGCCATTGAAAATGAATGGCGGAATGTTCAGGCTGATGATGTCATAGTAAACTGGTCCACTGTAGCAGCCAGAGTGAGCTCTGCCCTCACTCTAATCTCCACTTCGTTTTTTAATGATTAAAACTCAACCGCTTAACCTATAAACTTGATTTTAAGTTTGCAACAGAGGTCTGGGCTCTGACTGTGACCTGTGTAAAATTCATGTGGCAACTACTTAAACTGTTTGAGGCAGGACAGTTTAAAAATGGTGTCAGACAGTCTATGGGATTTTGCCATACATTTCAACATCTTACTGTAAACAGGTCAGGGTGCATGTCTGAAGTTTCAAATGATCAAAACTCAACCGTTTAACCTATAAACTTGATTTGAACTTTGTAAGAGAGGTCTGGGATCTGACTGTGAGCTGTGAAATTTTGATGTGGCAACTACTTAAACTTTTTGAAAGAGGACAGTTTAAAAATGGTGAAAGAGAGGCAGACAATACTGTGGCAGTTGCACCTGGACCAACTGCCATTTTTTAAATGTGGAATGTTCAGGAATAGAACTCTTGAGTGATGTCATAATCCCCATGCCATGGCCTGCATAATGTTCTGCCATGAGAGTGTATTGCAGCCTATAGTAGTTATCTCCAGTAGTTATCTATGTAGTCAGTGCTGCTCTGTTAACCTAGCAAACGTTTGTTAGCCGTTATTATAACAATGCTAGCTATGCTAACTATGCTAAAATGCAAAATAATTAACTGGGTTAAAAGTGTTACTCGGTTGACTCAGCTTGTACTTATTAGCAGTAATGCTAATAATGGTAACAATGCTAATAATGCTAACTATGCTAAAATGTGAAGTAAGTAACTGTGATAACATTGTTGTGTAGCTATATTAGCTGAGGCTATTTAGCCATTATGCTAACAATGGTAACTATGCTAACTATGCTAAAATGCAAAGTAATTAACTGGGTTAACAGTGTTACTTGGTTAACTCAGCTAGTATTCGTTAACAGTTGTGCTAATAACGATAATTATGCTAACAATGTTAATTATGCTAACTATGCTAACATGTGAAGTAATTAACTGTGCTTACAGTGTTGTGTAGCTATATTAGTTGAAGCTATTTAGCAGTTATGCTAACATTACTGGCAATGCTAACTTTGCTAAAATGCAAGCACACTTTTTGCATTTTCTGCGGGAATGCAGTCTAGTTAAGTGTGCTTGCAAAAGCACACTTATTGTTATCTCCCCGTTTATTAAGTGTGCTTGCAAAAAGCACACTTATTGTTATCTCCCCGTTTATTAAGTGTGCTTGCAAAAAGCACACTTATTGTTATCTCCCCGTTTATTATTATTAAGTGTGCTTGCAAAAAGCACACTTATTGTTATCTCCCCGTTTATTAAGTGTGCTTGCAGAGCACACTTATTGTTATCTCCCCGTTTATTAAGTGTGCTTGCAGAGCACACTTATTGTTATCTCCCCGTTTATTATTCTTCTTCTCCTGAACCAGATCTTGAAGACGCTACTAGTCCTCAGGCTTTGGAGATAGAGACACCGTTCCAACTCTAAAACGACCGGCCCGGTTTGGACATGACCGCCTACATTTCGGTATACCGTACCTCTTGTCGTTCGTCCGTTATTGTCGTTTTTCTGCAACTTCTTGGCCCATTGAAAATGAATGGCGGAATGTTGGCACGCATATTTGCAAGCACACTTTTTGCATTTTCTGCGGGAATGCAGTCTAGTTATTCTTCTTCTCCTGAACCAGATCTTGAAGACGCTACTAGTCCTCAGGCTTTGGAGATAGAGACACCGTTCCAACTCTAAAACGACCGGCCCGGTTTGGACATGACCGCCTACATTTCGGTATACCGTACCTCTTGTCGTTCGTCCGTTATTGTCGTTTTTCTGCAACTTCTTGGCCCATTGAAAATGAATGGCAGAATGTTGGCACGCATATTTGCAAGCACACTTTTTGCATTTTCTGCGGGAATGCAGTCTAGTTAAGTGTGCTTGCAGAGCACACTTATTGTTATCTCCCCGTTTATTAAGTGTGCTTGCAGAGCACACTTATTGTTATCTCCCCGTTTATTATTCTTCTTCTCCTGAACCAGATCTTGAAGACGCTACTAGTCCTCAGGCTTTGGAGATAGAGACACCGTTCCAACTCTAAAACGACCGGCCCGGTTTGGACATGACCGCCTACATTTCGGTATACCGTACCTCTTGTCGTTCGTCCGTTATTGTCGTTTTTCTGCAACTTTTTGGCCCATTGAAAATGAATGGCGGAATGTTGGCACACATATTTGCAAGCACACTTTTTGCATTTTCTGCGGGAATGCAGTCTAGTTATTCTTCTTCTCCTGAACCAGATCTTGAAGACGCTACTAGTCCTCAGGCTTTGGAGATAGAGACACCGTTCCAACTCTAAAACGACCGGCCCGGTTTGGACATGACCGCCTACATTTCGGTATACCGTACCTCTTGTCGTTCGTCCGTTATTGTCGTTTTTCTGCAACTTCTTGGCCCATTGAAAATGAATGGCGGAATGTTGGCACGCATATTTGCAAGCACACTTTTTGCATTTTCTGCGGGAATGCAGTCTAGTTAAGTGTGCTTGCAGAGCACACTTATTGTTATCTCCCCGTTTATTAAGTGTGCTTGCAGAGCACACTTATTGTTATCTCCCCGTTTATTATTCTTCTTCTCCTGAACCAGATCTTGAAGACGCTACTAGTCCTCAGGCTTTGGAGATAGAGACACCGTTCCAACTCTAAAACGACCGGCCCGGTTTGGACATGACCGCCTACATTTCGGTATACCGTACCTCTTGTCGTTCGTCCGTTATTGTCGTTTTTCTGCAACTTCTTGGCCCATTGAAAATGAATGGCGGAATGTTGGCACGCATATTTGCAAGCACACTTTTTGCATTTTCTGCGGGAATGCAGTCTAGTTATTCTTCTTCTCCTGAACCAGATCTTGAAGACGTTACTAGTCCTCAGGCTTTTGAGATAGAGACACCGTTCCAACTCTAAAACGACCGGCCCGGTTTGGACATGACCGCCTACATTTCGGTATACCGTACCTCTTGTCGTTCGTCCGTTATTGTCGTTTTTCTGCAACTTTTTGGCCCATTGAAAATGAATGGCGGAATGTTGGCACACATATTTGCAAGCACACTTTTTGCATTTTCTGCGGGAATGCAGTCTAGTTAAGTGTGCTTGCAGAGCACACTTATTGTTATCTCCCCGTTTATTATTCTTCTTCTCCTGAACCAGATCTTGAAGACGTTACTAGTCCTCAGGCTTTTGAGATAGAGACACCGTTCCAACTCTAAAACGACCGGCCCGGTTTGGACATGACCGC
This sequence comes from Setipinna tenuifilis, assembly GCA_030347295.1. Classification (NCBI taxonomy): domain Eukaryota; kingdom Metazoa; phylum Chordata; class Actinopteri; order Clupeiformes; family Engraulidae; genus Setipinna; species Setipinna tenuifilis. The sequence continues at coordinate 32,063,056 of CM059273.1, forward strand.
CTACATTTCGGTATACCGTACCTCTTGTCGTTCGTCCGTTATTGTCGTTTTTCTGCAACTTTTTGGCCCATTGAAAATGAATGGCGGAATGTTGGCACACATATTTGCAAGCACACTTTTTGCATTTTCTGCGGGAATGCAGTCTAGTTAAGTGTGCTTGCAGAGCACACTTATTGTTATCTCCCCGTTTATTATTCTTCTTCTCCTGAACCAGATCTTGAAGACGCTACTAGTCCTCAGGCTTTGGAGATAGAGACACCGTTCCAACTCTAAAACGACCGGCCCGGTTTGGACATGACCGCCTACATTTCGGTATACCGTACCTCTTGTCGTTCGTCCGTTATTGTCGTTTTTCTGCAACTTCTTGGCCCATTGAAAATGAATGGCAGAATGTTGGCACGCATATTTGCAAGCACACTTTTTGCATTTTCTGCGGGAATGCAGTCTAGTTATTATTATTCTTCTCCTGAACCAGATCTTGAAGACGTTACTATTCCTCAGGCTTTCGAGATAGAGACACCGTTCCAACTCTAAAACGACCGGCCCCGTTTGGACCAGACCGCCTACAATTCTGTATACCGTACCTCTTGTCGTTCGTCCGTTATTGTCGTTTTTCTGCAACTTTTCTGCCATTGAAAATGAATGGCGGAATGTTCAGGCTGATGATGTCACAGTACACTGCTCTACTCTAGCAGCTAGAGTGAGGTCTGCCCTCACTCTAACCTCCACTCGGTTTTTTAATGATTAAAACTCAACCGCTTAACTTATAAACTTGATTTAAAGTTTGTAAGAGAGGTCTGGGATCTGACTGTGACCTGTGTAAAATTCATGTGGCAACTACTTAAACTGTTTGAGGCAGGACAGTTTAAAACTGGTGTCAGACAGTCTATGGGATTTTGCCATACATTTCATCATCTTACTGTAAACAGGTCAAGGTCCATGTCTGAAGTTTTAAATGATCAAAACTCAACCGTTTAACCTATAAACTTGATTTAAACTTTGTAAGAGAGGTCTGGGATCTGACTGTGAGCTGTGAAATTTTGATGTGGCAACTACTTAAACTTTTTGAAACAGGACAGTTTAAAAATGGTGAAAGAGAGGCAGACAATACTGTGGCAGTTGCACCTGGACCAACTGCCATTTTTTAAATGTGGAATGTTCAGGAGTAGAACTCTCGTGATGTCATAATACCCATGCCATGGCCTGCATAATATTCTGCTATGAGAGTGTATTGCAGCCTATAGTGCCAATTGGTAAAAACTAAATAATTCCCACATATATTTGCTCTGATGATCACAAACCTTGGCACATGCAAGCACACTTTTGCATTTTCTGCGGGAATGCAGTCTAGTTCTTCTTCTTCTTCTTCTTCTCCTGAACCAGATCTTGAAGACGTTACTATTCCTCAGGCTTTCGAGATAGAGACACCGTTCCAACTCTAAAACGACCGGCCCAGTTTGGACCAGACCGCCTACAATTCTGTATACCGTACCTCTTGTCGTTCGTCCGTTATTGTCGTTTTTCTGCAACTTTTTGGCCCATTGAAAATGAATGGCGGAATGTTCAGGCTGATGATGTCATAGTAAACTGGTCCACTGTAGCAGCCAGAGTGAGCTCTGCCCTCACTCTAACCTCCACTTCGTTTTTTAATGATTAAAACTTAACCACTTAACCTATAAACTTGATTTAAAGTTTGTAAGAGAGGTCTGGGATCTGACTGTGACCTGTGTAAAATTCATGTGGCAACTACTTAAACTGTTTGAGGCAGGACAGTTTAAAAATGGTGTCAGACAGTCTATGGGATTTTGCCATACATTTCATCATCTTACTGTAAACAGGTCAGGGTGCATGTCTGAAGTTTTAAATGATCAAAACTCAACCGTTTAACCTATAAACTTGATTTAAACTTTGTAAGAGAGGTCTGGGATCTGACTGTGAGCTGTGAAATTTTGATGTGGCAACTACTGAAACAGGACAGTTTAAAAATGGTGAAAGAGAGGCAGACAATACTGTGGCAGTTGCACCTGGACCAACTGCCATTTTTTAAATGTGGAATGTTCAGGAATAGAACTCTTGAGTGATGTCATAATCCCCATGCCATGGCCTGCATAATGTTCTGCCATGGGAGTGTATTGCAGCCTATAGTAGTTATCTCTAGTAGTTATCTATGTAGTCAGTGCTGCTCTGTTAACCTAGCAAACGTTTGTTAGCCGTTATGTTAACAATGCTAGCTATGCTAACTATGCTAAAATGGAAAATAATTAACGGGGTTAAAAGTGTTACTCGGTTGACTCAGCGTGTACTTGTTAGCAGTTATGCTAATAATGCTAACAAGGTAATTATGCTAATAATGCTAACAATGTTAATTATGCTAACTATGCTAAAATGTGAAGTAATTAACTGTGCTTACAGTGTTTTGTAGCTATATTAGTTGAAGCTATTTAGCAGTTATGCTAACATTACTGGCAATGCTAACTTTGCTAAAATGCAAGCACACTTTTTGCATTTTCTGCGGGAATGCAGTCTAGTTGCTATTATTAGTTGCATTATAGAGGACAGGACAAAAAAAACCTCCTGAATGGCAGCTTTCATTTTTAGATTCCAAAACAGGGGCGTCGCTAGGTATGTAGAACATTCGGGGCAATAGCCCAGAAGAGTAATTGTTTTGTGGGGGTTCGGAGATTTTTCTCCCCCGAGAAATTTTGAAAATCAGGATGACAAACATGCAATTTTAACATAGTTTAAGAATAAAAGGAAAGGCCAACTCCATGACTTACGGCTCGTCCCCACACAGCGATATTTCGCGTCGCTCTCATTGACTTTGAATGGAGGCAAAATTTCGCTTGGCGAAGGCGAATTCGCGGAGCGACGCGAATTGAGATAGGCGTAACCCCAACTGTATGCAAATTAGACAGGGCGCGCACCAATGAAATTGGCGTGCTGGTTTGCTTGTTGCGTGATGTTGTACTCAGAGGCGGGGTTGTAAAAAAAAAACTGACCAACATGGCGGCCGTCGATGGATTTACTAACCCGAAAACAATAGCACAATTAAACTTGTTTCTTGTTGACCAAAAGTGTGTTCATCAGCACGGATTGTTGTTTAGATGTGATGTGAATATAATTGAGGCAAATAGACGACCGCAGATTGCCATCTTGAGCATTCGTTTTTTTTTAGCCAGCTAGCCGCTAGCGAATTGCTACCTTGCTAGCTGACGCTAACTTACCATCACAGCGCAACCACACTTGCTACTACAACAACACACAGTATCTTGCTTGTCATTTTCGCGACCACACCCCCCGGGCGAATATTCGCTCGGCGAAATTCGCCTGTGTGGGGACGAGGCGTTACGCGCCATGCACGAGTAGTTCGATGTTAGCACTGCCACACGCCTGCACACTGGTACACCACACTTAAAATGTCAGCTACACACATGGCGAACAACAAAGTAAATTCATCGACGCCTACAGAATTAAGTTGTAAATTAACAGCAATCAAAAAGACTACAACCCCCCTGCCATATTCAACAGATTATTACTAGCTAAATAGGTTTACGCGCGGTGAAACGTTTGTTAAGGTGGTGCTAGCTGTTAAACAGTGACTAGCCTGTCATGCTATGAATTTGACGCTAGTAGAAGTCACAATAAGTACTAAATCCTACGTCAAATGATTTCAGATGCAATGAAAATAATAATAATTGGTAACTAGGGCCACAGCAGGCATGTGATAAAGGAAACCCCCTGTCCTACCTTAAATTGGTGCAGCTATGATCCATTTGTGTTCTTGCTAACCCATCCTGACATCTTACTTAGTTTAATTTCACGATTGCAAGTGCACTCGTTTTTACATCAAGAGTTATTTTATTATAGGCCAAGCAACTTGGTATATTCTGTATGCGAGCAACCCTCACTATTTGAGCAACCAGAACTCGGGATTCACCCAGTTGTGCATGTGTAGTTAATATTAAGTAGCTGACTGGAGGTAGCCTGCGATGTAATTCTTGACTGATGTATCATTTTTTCGTGAGAGTGGGGGAGGGGTAGCCAAGTGTTTGCATAAACTATGTGCATTAAATCACGTTCAGTTCTCTTACACAGACGTCTCTCTCTGTCTCTCTCAAATTCAATTTAAATTAAAATGTGCTTTATTCGCATGACATCATATGTTGCATTGCCAAAGCATCTATAGCGGTAACAATAATAATAATTAAAAACAAAAAAACTCTCTCCCCAAGACGCCTTGTGCGTACAGCCGCCACTGATCCGGGGCTATTCCCAAAAGATCTGGGTCTATAGCCTCGAATGCCCAGGTCTAACAAAGCCCCTGTTTTAAAGTAAACTGAATGGTATCGAGATGGGTAACGAGAGATGGCACAGCGCACTTGGCAATGGAACTAGTGAATGACGGTGCTGCACTACTGTGCATACGTTTATATAGTAGCACTGGCGTCACGGGTTAGAAATACTACCCTTTGTTTTGATTGGTAGATTTCAATTTAAACCTGTGTGGTTTATTTGTAAGTGTGTCCAACCGCTTGCAGTTAGTTAGGGTAGGAATCTGCTACATCTCCTTTGTACTAATAGCAAGTCAGTCCGTGATTTTTTTTTTCCACCTCCCGTCCTCCTGTCCTGTGCTCGCACCCCCCCGGTTGAGAACCACTGAGCTAGAGGATTAAAGTGGTCACTTTAACTCATGTACAAAATTCTATTTTTATTATTGGTGACAGATGAGTTTGTCAGGCTAATTTTTATTCCAAGCCCAATGGGAGTTCATGTTGGCTCTGTGAGAAAACTAAATACTCAAAGTAGCCTTTATCCCCGGCCATAGTCTCAGAAAATTCTGTGGGAAACACTGTATTGTAAACAGTGTGTGTATAATGACACTTGTGCTTTTATACAGGCTCCCAGCGTATTTCTTTAGATTGCTCTTCCCTACATATGCTTATGACATGCTTCCATAGATTGTGTTATTTTGCATGTGCACTGTAATGTGTTTTCCCATGACTGCACTGATGGTAAACACGGTGGGGTGTGTGTGTGGGTGCGTGCGTGTGTGTGTGCACAGAGGAATCCATGCCTGTACGATATTAGTTTAGATTTTTCATTTTTAGAACACACACACACACACGCTCACAGGTGTGCACAAAAAAAGATAAATAATTAAATGACAATAAATAATTAAATGATTGTGTACAATAGACAAACACTTATGAATATAGGCGATCATTTTGGAGATATTTTAACCCCTGAAAATTGGCCATCTGAGATCCTGTGAAATGCAGTGCTAAACCATGGTGACGAGGATGCATCGAGGCCATGGAAAAGAAAACATTGCGGAAAACGTGCTGGCCTCCGGAAGGCTAAGGAAGAGCATTCAGTCCTCCTCTGCCCAGTATGCTTCTCGCAAATGTCCAGTCTCTGAAGAATAAAATGGATGACCTTAGGGCCAGGATAAGATTTCAGAGGTACATCAGAGACTGCAACACCATCTGCCTGACTGAGACCTGGCTTACCCCTTTCATTCAGGTGTAATACCTGTTCTCCGCATCTGGAGCATCAGACAATTATGTGGCATCTATTTATCTGCCTCGAGACTTAACTGCAGTCATCGCTACGGCTGTATAACATCCCACCTCAAGTGGACAAAGGTATGGCTCTGTCTGCGCTTCATTATGAATTAGCATGTGTCAGAATAAACATCCTGAGCTTGCAGTCATAGTGACGGGGGACAGTATTGCCTAACTTTCTCCAACATGTTACCTGTCCAACTAGAGGGCCGAACATACTGGACCACTGCTACACTCAGTTTAAGGATGGCTATAAAGCCATTTCATGACCTGCTTTTGGAAAATCTGATCATGCTGCTGTCACAGGAAATTTGTTCCGGCCAGGCAAAAAGTTCCGGGGGACGACACAATCGCGTTCGAATCAGCTCTTCAGCACTGTCGCCATGGTGGTAGCTATGGCTGGGGATGCGCGTTCTCTGTTACTGTTACGTCCGCCACAACAAAAATATGTCGCATTCAAACATTTAAAAAGGCCGTTTTTAGGAAGGCAGTTTGTATTCACGGTAGTGTAACTTGCAGCTGGACTATCCTCCTATTATAACAACACCACCGTCCTATTATAACACCGCCATTAGCACCTACGTTGACAGTAGATCTGAAACTCTCCCGAAATTACCGTTTTTCTTTGACGAAGTTGCCATTTCTTTGTAGAATACGAATCCATTCAGCTAATAGATTTACACTTTATGAATCGTCTCTTGTTGAGATCATCCTACTTCCATCTCAAACACTGCGTTCACATGGTGGGATTGGTTTGGTTTGGGATTGGTTTGGGTGTTGCTTCCCAACGGGTGGTCTGTCCCCAAATCCTTGTTCACATGCAGTTTGTCTAAGCGGATTCGGTCAGAGACCTGGCCCTTTCCGCTACGCTAGGTGGGGGGCGCTGTAGTCAACTTCTATCTTTCTATTATTATCTTTTAATGCAAGGAACGTCTGTTTCACGCATAACTCTTGAACCACTCATCCGCTTGATCTCAAATTTGGAGCTGTAGTCAACTTCTATCTTTCTATTATTATCTTTTAATGCAAGGAATGTCTGTTTCACGCATAACTCTTGAACCACTCATCCGCTTGATCTCAAATTTGGAGGGCGTCATCATAATGTTACCGTGTTGTTTGGGCAAAAAATGCCAAAGATATCGGTCAAACCGTGCCGACCCAGCCACGACGACCCAGGCTGATAAGATTTACAACGCTAGCTGCTACAATGTTGGACATAACGCGACTAACTACACATAACTACAATAATGGACATAACACGAGTAAACATTTGCCCACAACAAAGCTGCTACGTAGGTAAGATACGCAACAGCAAACTACAGCACTGCACACATATGCCTACAGTGCATATAGACGACACGTAGAGGAGACTGAACTTTTCACCTCTCATTCCAGTTATTCCACATCGCAAAACAGTGGCTAAAGAAAATCTTACAAGTCAGTCAGTGCAAATGTATTTACATAGCCTCCTCCTTTCACCTGATATTATTACCCACTTAAACAATAAAATAAAAGAAATCTGTTTAGAGTTGTGAAGTCAACTTTGACCAAATATGAGCAATTAGAATCAGATATATGGGGGGTGGCCCTTGGGGGCCAAAAGCTTCTAGTCGCTGAAAAAGTTCTAGGGCTACATGCCTACAAAGATTCATGTCCCCCAGAGTTCCAGTGTCCTGGCAATCGTTGACGGAAAATCGGTGAAAAAAAACGAAGTGAAAACAGTCTCGGCAACACTATAATGACCGCTTTCGCTAGCTTTGAGACATGAGAAGCACTGAAACTAATGATGTTCACTTTAAAGAGCCACCAAAAGCCACTAAAAAATCAACACATAAAAGCAGTGGTTGTTTTAGAGGTGGCAATACAGTTATACCATACATGTTACAGAAGTTGAGGGCTGCTCTTACTGCAGAGGAACGCAACATTGTTTTTGTTGTTAAGGGATGAGGGAGTTTGCTCTGTCATAAATGAGGATTTAGTGTTTGTACAATGGTTATTGTGAATGACCATGTATGTTATGTTTAGTCTTTCCTTTTATTTATTCTCTCCCTCATGCCTGTGTGTGTTACCAGCAGGCCCAGACAGGACTGTCAGTGGGCAGCCTCTTAGTCACTCAGCTTGTCAGTGTTGTCAATTGTGTGGAGCCCCAGTGTCCAGGACAAGCACTGCTGGTCAGTCATACACACAGATAGCTCAGTCATACACACACAGACTTTAGGGTGGCTTTCCATCAGGCATTCATCTCAACAGTATTTAGTTTAGTAGATTCAGCCATCATGTGAAAGTAACACAACGTTCACAATGGCACAATGACTTCCCTAGTTTCGACAGACAACTCTGCAAAGTGAAATAGAATCCCATGAGTTAATATAGTTTACCTGTGTGGGCTGCTTAGGAGTTTCATCATGGGTTACTATGTTATTGGAAAATACACCTTGCCTTTTGTCTCAACGTGTTACACCCTTTGACATTAACTCCTTCTCTGATAGAACGTCCAGCAGGCAGAGAGCCCGGCCCATCCAGACAGCCTAGCCCAGAGAGCTCTCAACACAGGGATGCAGGGCGTGTGCTCCTGGCACCTCCGCCCATTGCTGTGCTGGGCAACTCACCCGTGCTCCAATGTGTTCCTATTTACCCATCCATGCTGTGAGTGTTAATCTTTTTTTTTTTTTTTTATACGCGCACACACACACACATACACACACCACCACCCCACAGCTACCCCCACATACACACAGTGCTGTGTTGTAATGCGCTGATATGTTGCATCTCCATCCTCTGCCACAGCTACTACCACGGGCCCATGCTGAAAGCAGCTCCTGTGGTGTATGTATCCACTGGAATGGAGCAACCCAGCGAAGCCTACCGAAGTTGGGAACGAGAGCGGGCAAGAACACGAGGACATTCTGTCAGCAGCTCCCTGGACCGAGCCATCATGGCAGCCACCAACATGAAGAGCTCCTCCCAGCGCATGGTCCACTCCCTTGGTGCCAGCCTACAACACCAGGGGGTGCTTTCCCAGTCCGGCCTGTTCTGATTGGGGTTGAGGTTGAAGGGAATTACATGTGACCACTATTGTCGCTGCTCATACGATGCCATCTGTCTGAAGATAAAGACCTTACTGATTGTGCAATGTGAACATCACAAAGTATTTGGCAGTGGTATCAAACTGTAGCATTTTGCCATTATATTTACCTTAGCTATAAGCAGGTCAGTAACATCTGATAGCTGCTAGTTGCTAATATAGCGTACCTACTTGAGGTATTTTAAAAATAAAACTCTGCGCTATAATAAATTAATATCCACCACTATAGTATGTAGAGACTATATGCTGCTCAATGTTCAGTTTTGGTCTTTGGTTTAAGTCCATGTTCTCCCTTCAATCTATACTCTTGTAGTTGTAGGGGGGAGAAGTGTTTATATGCACACTTTCTATTAAGATTGTCAGCAAAGATAGCCTGTCCATTTTAGAGTCTGTGAGTAATTGAGGGACTAGCTCTTCCTGAGCTGGGTAATGGCAGCCAGTCTGCTAACTGGTGGAGCACTGTGAAACTCATAGGATGTGTTTGAGACAGGGTAGGTACCCTACTCTACCCTTAGGGCAGAAATGTTATCTGGGTGATCCTTTTTAATTTTTTGTGGTTTGATGTAGCTTTCAGACTGAACAAGTCAGCAGCCATGTGCGATGTACTCTCAGGTGTACAAAACATGGCAACTATTAGAGGACCTTTAAATAGACAAGTCAAGTTGGAAAGTTTTAACTTAAAGCTGCTAATTCCATAAAAAGGGAAAGAAAGTAAAAATGGCAAAACTTGGTAAAAACAAGCCAAAATAAACAGCAATGTTTATTGTCCTAGATCTCTTGTTTGACGCTGTTTTCTGTAAGCTATAACAGGTCTAGTGGTTGAACGACTGGCTTTTCCGGTGTTCCTCGTGAATATCCATGACGTGTCAATAAGGCACCTCTGATTGGACAAATTCGCTGTATTTCGCTCACCTTCTGTCCACTGTTCTCAATGGATGTGAGCGCGCCATACATGGCTCTGGGCGGGGCTTACGACCTAGTGACGTAGATAGGTTTAGCATGCTCTGATCCGCTCGTTTTGGTTAGCTCGACCCTTCAATGACAAGTAAAACCATGAGGGTCGAATTTCACGTCTTGGAATGCTGCGTGCATACACTGCTTGTTGTGACTCACCACATTGTAAATAGAGCTACTCAAAAATGTGTTTTTTGACGGAAGGACCCCTTTAAGCCCCTTTCACAATTGGCTCACGAGCAAAAGCGACAAAACATTCGTGCAACACATACATTTTGATATGGATCGTTAACTGTTGCCGAAATAATCGCATATGAAAAAGTATGCGTACAAAACTTGCACATCTAAAGCGACCGCAATGCAGACGCATTAAATCTTGTGATATATCTTGCGACTATTGTACAATGAAAGCAGGTGTTGTAAGATAGTGCAATAGGGTCAAGCGATTGATCTGGTAATTGGACGTTTGAATGCATGGAGCTCGTGCAATTATGCAAACCATGGTACGAACGCCCGTACGAGTCAGAAGGGAGTTGTGCTCGGACATTCAGTAAGCCCAGCAGACGGCAACGAGGTATTGGTGCAGCAGCATCCATTGTCAATGGTGGTCTGAAACAGGTGATAATACAGAGTTTATAGTAGTGTAGCACGGAATCTACACAGAGTCTTTTATATTGAAAGGAGAGTTAGAGAGCGCTAGTGGTGAGCAGCCCAATGTGGAAATGTTGGATAGTCTGTCCGTCTGAAAGTCCGCAGGTATGTTCATGTTGGCAGTGGAAATTAAATAAAGGTCGTTTTTTCCTGCACCGAAGAGCCAACCAAGTTCGTGTGAGCCTGAGTGAACAAACCCACTAGTTAGTTATTACAGTAGTGGCAAAGCATGGCAAATTGAAGCTGATAAATCGTGCAACATTGCAAGATTACATGAGACACGTTGCGCAACCGTGTCATTGTCGTGAAACAGACACATAGAGAGCTGCGATTCATCTTATGACCTTTACAAATCGCGCATCACTCTTGAGTACACAAAACATTGCAAAACGTTCGTACTAATGTTCGTGCCTTGCATTGCGATAAATTTGATCGTATTTGGTCGCGTCTGAATAGTGTGCATGCCCAGTTTTTTTGAAGAGACGTGACACGACCACTAAAACGCATGCAACGAATGCAAGACATCGTACAATGTATGCAACAGGCTAAAAAATTCCGATCGCAAAGTGTTGTAAAGTGCTCGTGAGCCAATTGTGAAAGGGGCTTTAATAATTGAAACTTTGGGCTTTTCTTATGAAGGTTAGTCATTCACGAAAGATACAATGCAAGATACAAACAACAGCAGTGTCGCTATTCCCTACTAGTTAGTTTAGTTAGAATAACTTCTTCATTTTACCTGCAACTAGCCTGGCTCCATTTAAGAAGTGGGACAAACCTGTGCTGAGAAGTTAGCGGAAAAACTGGGCCGCTAAACTCAGTCATTTTAAATTTGGCACATTCCATAAACTGTTAGGTAATGGCTACTTTGCTATTGATTGTGGCCTGGTATTATCAAGTGTTTACATGAAAACTTGCAAAACAGTCTGATGTCCATTCCTATCTCCGTTGTTTAACTGTAGTGTTAAAATGAATAATTAGGAAAGAAAGCACAAATCTGATGTACAAACATAGGTTAGAATTAATGTTTTTCTCTTATTTTGATAATACATCCCAGTTGTTAGGTTTCTGTTGATTAACATAATTTTTTTTTTTTTCCTCCACTACTATATTTTATGGTACATCTTACATATGAAAAAAGAAGACTGTATTGGGTGTGCAAAATTATTTTGTCATACCATTATTACTATTATTGTTGAGGCCATCTGCTTAACAGAATCAGATAATCACATCATGATTTCAGCCTGATGCTGAAGAGCCTTGTGCTCCCATCTCCCTCAGGAGTAGATGTCATCTGTAAAATCACCCGTGAACATCAATTTATGTGTGAATGTATAATGCACATGAATGCAGACTAGCTAAAGTGTAAAAATATTATGTAATTTTTAATATTTCTAATGTACTGTAACTTCCACACCTTCAAGTTGTGTTATATAGATTTTGAAATCATTTATGTATTTCATATCATTTATACTTTTATATGTTTTTGTGCGATATTAAATAATATTTAGAAACTGAATTTAAGTCTGTCACCTTCTTTGAGATCAAATGTTTAGTAACTTACACATGCTTACATGTGCATTTGCTTTCAGTACTAATACCTGTCTTATTGTATGCCAGGATTGTACTTTTTTTTGCTGGATTATAAAGTTTGACTGGATTTAACTATGAGTCCTCGATGTACAGATAAAGCTATATTCCACTAGTGGTATCAAATTCATTGACACCTGTCCATTTTTGCCTTGAGGCATCCATATTCACTCAGATCCTTTCATGAAATCTATCTTTTTATAATTGTGAAATTCTATTCATTTGCCAACTGGTGGTATGTTTTTTTTTTGCATAAAACTGACATCAATCCTCCCCTTAAACCCTTATTCTGAATCTACATTTTTTCTGTGGCTCAAGAATGCACTGATTCTGTGTCCTGGTAATGGAAGCCAATTTATTAGACAGCCTTAGTACATAGGTACACATGAAGTATACTTTTGTTGTGCTTCAACACTCGCAAACATAGAATCCCAGTAAGCTTAACAGATGTAGGACATACTAACATTTTCATTATTTTCGCTGATAAATTATTTTGATACAAATCAAAAGGACACAGTCAACATTATACAACAACAACAAATAAAAGTGAACATAAGTATGAAAAACAGAAGCAAATAAGTGTTTGCACCACAGGAAACACAGGGTAATCTACAACCTTTTTGCCAGAACAGAAGTGAGGGGGAGGAAACAGAAAATATTCAGAAAAATAAATATATATACATCTTAAAAGGGCATAAAGGATTCTTTGCAAAGCCATTCACCAGTGGAAGGTTTATCATTGCACCAGAAGAGAAAACTAACAGACAGACTACAGAAAATATAGTTATTGTTTATTGAGTCCCAGTTTATCACTACAACTACAGCTTAAACGTCACTAACACAGTGGCTTCACATTTGTTTTTTATAAGGAAATTATTTTTAACTACTTCACAGTCAGAAATATCACCACTCAACAATGAGACGCTAGAACATCAAACAAATGGCATACAACATCACACCACTCAGTGCATGGCCTGGTTAAGCATTAGTACTAACCAGTGATAAGACTTAATCAGACAGGATACAATACTGAAATACAACTGGCCCTTTTTGTATATTCTTTAAACGTTTTTCACAAGCAAGCTGTGGCCGTTTTGACACTAAATGTGAAATCTCAAGAGGAAAAGAAATACAGGAAGAAAAGGTAAGAAGACGTGGCAAGTTCAAAGATCTCCCACTCTGGTTGGCTGGAAGAAGCCTGTGGTCTGCTGGGTTCGCTCTGATGCCCCTCACTCGCAAAGTATGAGCTGTTTTATTTCCATGCAACAATGGCCCTCCTCCCTATTAGCTGTGTGTCCAAAACAGTCCGCCGGTCAAACCAGCAGTCTAAAACTACACACACTTTGAGACATCATAATCAGTGCTCTCTGTCTCAGGTGGTTCGGCTCTTATTGAGGACCAGATCACAGAGTCTGTGTCTCACTATTTTAAATGATACGGCTCTGCCAACTGGATCAACAGCGATTTTATGCATTTCATTCTGAGTGTTTCCAACCACCTCCCACCCCCTCGCTTCCCCATCCCCTGCCATGAAAACCACACCAATAATTCAGCTAAAGTAAAACAAACCAACAAAGGCTCTACCTTGAACATATTCTAGCAGGTTGGATAGCATACAATATAACATTTGGTACTTCCAGTTTTAAACGTTGTCTTCATAGTTAAACCCATTTTAGTCATTTGCATCCATCGTAAAACATGAGAATACTTGCAATTATTCATTTTCAACATATTATATTATATATATTATACTATATATAACATATTATATATATATATATATATATATATATATATATATATATATATATATATATATATATATATATATATATATACATACACAACAGTTTTTTTTTTTTTTCATCAAGCAAGATGCATACACAATAATCTAGGAGTACAGGGATAAAGGTGCTGGGTGTGGGTGGGGCTGGGGGGACAGCATTGAGAAATGAGGAGGAGGGATTTTAGCTTGTTGGTTCTTCATCTGGTTTGTTCATGTTCTTGAGAGCATCCAGCAAGGAGGTGGGAGTGAAGACGTGAGTCGATCCTGAGAAAAAGAAAGAGCGAAAGACAGAAGGAAGGGTGTTGAAAGGAAGAAAGGAAGAGTATGGAGGGAGCAAGAAAGAAGGTGTTAGACATGTCTAATGAAACCTTCATCCTGAAAATGTGTTTTCAGCTTTTTGTATAGTATGTTCTACTGTGAATGAATAAAAAAGGTATGTAGCTGATTTATCCAATGGTGCTGATGGAGATGACTGCATTGTAACTGTGCATGGATTAAAAACACAATAATATGCATACTAAGTAAGAAGAAACATTAGACTAAATAAACTTTTAAATGAGCTATAAAATACAATAAAAACATTGTTCTGTATGATACATCGTTGATCATTGTAATGGTAGATAAGAAACATTTCTGAATTTCCTATTTGTTCAGTTAAAACATCAGTTTTACCCAAATCTACCCTATCTTCAACAAATAAATTCAAATAAACTGAATATGGCCTGAATATGGCCTATTCAGCTGAAAGACATGGCAATGTGATCAGTCCTACAATAACTTTAGTAAAACAGAACAAAAAAATGAGCATTAATCTGTTAGCTGAAGACACATTTCTGATTTAATCAAACCAAACTTTTGTCCCACATGACTGCCTAAAGTATATCTGACAAGAGATGCTTTGCGATAATTGTGACCATATTGTGGAACAAAAATTTGATTTTGTCGACAACAGTAGTAACCACAATGTTTTAACAGATCCAGTTGATATCAAATGTGTTTCTAAAACAAAGCTGTGGGTTGCACAACACCATGCAAAGTCAAGCTTTTGGTTGTTAGTTTTTCCATGTGGATGGTAATTAACAATTCTATGTAGTCTAAATGCTTAGAGTTTTAAAACAGTAATAACCTTCCAGACAAACAGACTGTTCCTAAACAGAGAATAAGAGGATTTGAAGCAAGTCCATCTGAAGTTGACATGGCACTGTGGAACGTGGACGGGGTGGGGGTGGTGTCAGTAAAAGTTAAGAGATGGTTAGAAGTACCATTCAACTTCTGCCTGGGTTTGCCCAATATACTCTAATCTCTGCCTGTTGCAGGTTGTCACAAATACACAGCTTTGCTGATGTGGTAGTCTGAAACACCATTAACCAGGTATCCAACGCTAACTCAGGGACTCACCTTGTTGCCCTATGAAAAGCATTTCTTTGCTAAGCTATTTTTAGTAGAAAGCTAATGGCTGATTTACCATTTGGGAGGTGGTGGATGTGGCAGTATGTGAAGGAGTTGGGCATACTGCATATGGGTAGAGTTCTATTTCCTGTCTTAGCCACTATACTCCAAAAGACATGGCCTTGTTTCTTTCCTTGTTAAGGAGTGGAACACAAATTGACCAAAGTCTTTAAACCTTTTGTTACAAGTTGCAACCTGTCTGCACAACATATTTTTTTTCCATTCAAAGGTTACCTATTAGGACAAGGAGCTGGTATTTATGAAGCTAGCTGGCAAAGAGTTTGGCTAAACTGGTGTTCCACTCCTCGCCAGGCAAGAGGACCAAGGTCAAGTCTGTGTACAGCATAGCAGCATTACAACAGTCATAGAACTGTGATTCATTTTCACAGTGCACATTAAGAACACAAAAAAAGTTGTGATATGGCTTTAGCAGATGAACAACACCCACACTATATGCTACTATGTGGTGGATTTCTTAACTCAAGGGCATGTATAAGGCTCCAGCATATACAAAATCTACATTCTGTCCTTCAACTAACAGAGACAGAGACCTTCACTAGTTATTGAGCACAAATATGTTAGTAGTGTACAAACATGCATAAGCCTTTATAGTGTCTCACTAAACACAGACTTTGTACGATTTCATCAGAACACAAACATGATTTAAAAAGATACTCTGTATATTTCTACAGCTCTATACACACAGTTGGCTGTGTTTTGACTTGGAAGCTTCTTAATGCCATCAGACTCACAGCTTTGACTGAGAGCAGTACAGTTGAGTTTTAAGATCTTCACAAAGATGTGTTCAGCAAAGGGCATACCATCGGCTTCCAAGTCAAAACAGGTGTTGGTGAGCTACATCTGAAACTAAAATCAGATTCTTCTTCAAGCAGGTGCTACCACTTTAACAGATTTAGTAACAGAAAAGGAACTTTCAAGATGGCAGTGTGAACCAACCAACAATTTGGAAAGGTTGGAAATACAGACTCCACATAAAGGAGCTGACGTTTTGTCATATTGTCCAGGTAATTATTCCAACCAGGTGTTCACCAGCTTATGTGAGTAGTCAGCTTGTTCCACTGAAATTGTGAAAAGTGTGGTAAGTCAAGGGGTGTGTGTGGTTGGAATCAACACCAAGATGAGTATGAATTGGCTGTGCACCTGCACAGCTTTTTTCTCACATGTATGTATGTTGTACAGCTGTATATAACATGTACTGCCTTACTAGAGCAAAAGTCTACTAAAGATAGGTGGTGATGTGTGGAGTAAAAGGGCTGCTTTGTGAGAGCTTTTTTGGTGCTGAAGCATATCTAGCAGACATAGCTACATATCCAGCCTGGCTGTCTGCAGAGGTCAGCTTGATCTTGGAGGAGGAAGAAAGGTTTTCCAGATTTGCCAGGCTGAAAACAGTGCCCCGTCTACAGACAACCATGCACCAATGTAGGCATGTGTTGCATGTTAGGTTGGAGAACGTTTGAACATGTGGAAGGTTTACTAAAGTAGAAATCATAAATATATCTTTGCTACTAAATTTTAACATCAACCTTCTCCTCAAAGGAAGAACACAATTTGAGACTACATGATTTTTTTGCGCTGTCATCCAACTATTTGGTTCTCCAGGCTTTACAGTAATAGTGGGGGAAGGGTGGGGTGGGGTGGGCGGTGAGATGATCACCCAGATCTGGCAGCAGTCATGGGTTAAGAGGGCATGCCGGGCAGTGTCATCCACCCAGCTGAATAAGAAAATGGGATATCACAGGGATGACGTCCACACACCCCACATGGAATCATTGCCCCTCCTGCTCGCCCCTGTAACTATGGCTATATGAGTATGAAAGGTAAAAGTACAGGCCATATACATTATACAGTTGAACATAATTTTCTAAGCTTTGCACTGCATGATCATCAAAAAAATTAATATATTTGCTAAGAAATTGGTAAATGTTGTCATGAATAAAAGAAATAAGTATCAAATGATGTAGAAATCAGTCTCACATGTTGCTGCACTTATGTACCATGGTTTATTGTATAATAGATCTAGTAGTAAAACAGCAGTGAAAACAAAAACAAAGGTACTGCAAGGCCCTTGTCTCTGCCAATTGAAAATAATAAATTTGTAGGAGGAGCAA
Organism: Setipinna tenuifilis; assembly: GCA_030347295.1. Taxonomy (NCBI): domain Eukaryota; kingdom Metazoa; phylum Chordata; class Actinopteri; order Clupeiformes; family Engraulidae; genus Setipinna; species Setipinna tenuifilis. Next base: position 32,080,261 of record CM059273.1, read on the forward strand.
GCAGGAGGTGGAGCTTTTGAGGCTGTTTCTGATTCACTGCATTGTTCGACAGGGGTGGACTCTCATCCCTGGAGGAGGTGGAGGGAACAGAGGATAAAAAAACAGCAGAAGGTAAACAAGAGTGTTGTAGCAGGAGGAAACAGGGAAAGAAAGCCCTTGTGCTGCAGGATGTCAGAAAGGGCTTCTTTGCGCGGCTGCCTTTACTTTGTTCAGTGTGATTTTGTCTCTCCCTCCCTCCCTCTCTCTCTTTGTCTCACTCGTCTGATGCTTCTCGGTCCTCAAAGGACACCCTAGTGGACTCTCGGAAGTCGGGGTGCTGAAGGTCCGTTAAGAATTTGGTTGGGGTGAGCAAGTGGGTGGAACCTGCAGAAGAACAGAGGGGGGGCCGGCTTCATGCTCGAGTACACATTGCCCACCGCCAAAAACCAAAAAGGAAAGAAAGATATAACCCTGTATGACACTCTCGCTCACACTCTCTCCCTTGCCCAAGGCCCATCTGGCTTCATGAAGAGACAGGCTTAACCACAATCAAATCCATAGTCAACAACTTCTTTATGTCCAATATGCCTCAAATGCGACCATATCCTCTTTATGCTAAATAGTTGTAATAAGTGTTTTTTTTAGTTATCCTACCAATGGGAATAACCAAACTGGCATTTTAAAGGATAAAGCGGTAATTGCAGGGGCAGAAGCCTGTGTACAAATTAGTTCTGTAGATTTTGGGTTTGGAGTTTTGTGGGCAATGGGGACATTTGTGTAGACTAGCAGAGTGGTACCAATGCTTGTGCTAGATAATAAGAAAATAGTAAAAAGACTCCCAATTTAAAATAATATTTAACCATGGTACCATGGTACTTCTACAACTGCAAAGTAAGTCAGCTGATTAACATTCAATCAGACTAAATCTACACTGGTACATTTGTGCTTGTCAGTAACTTTCCTCCCTATTTTCTTTTCTTCTTTTTTTGCAGTTTTGAATTTTAATTTTTTTGTTTTTCCATATGTACATTAGTCATTGTATTATTGCCTACTATATTTTTCCTTCTATAAAGAAAAAAGACAAAAAACATACTCTCCACCCCAAAAGAAAACAAACAACAACACACGTAATACAGACTGACAGGCACACACACACACACACACACACACACACACACACACAGAAAACCCAGACTTACGAAAACAGACTTGGTTTGTCTGCAATTTAAGAACAAGTTAAAATAGACACAGCACACAAACACAGGGCAAAGCCATAGAGACAGCAACATTAGATAGACAGCACAGATGTTAGACCTTCATCATAAGAACACATTACAAATGATACAAAATCAACCAACAACAACTGATCAAGGGCACAGTTAACGCCACTTTCTGCACACACACACACACACACACACACACACACACACACACACAAACACGCACGCACGCACACACACACACACACACACACACACACACACAGGTACCGAAGCAGAGCATGCAAGCTGTTAGAACCAGAAACCAGCAGGTCTCTTATCATCTGAAGCTATGTTCTTATAAAGAAATGTTTTCTTGAACTGTATGCACATTTAGTCTTCACTAATCCATGTGTCAAAACATCAAATGGAAACAGCTTTAAATAGCTTTAGGCATTGAATTGCTTTAAAATTGCTTTGATTATTAAAATCCTGTTGTGAGAAGACTATAACCCTATTCTACCTGGTCTGACACTGAGAATATCAATCTGGACTTTTCACTCTGGTTTTAGATACTGACTTAGCAGTGACCTGAGCTTGTATGTTTGTGTATGTGCTTGTCTGGATATGCTGTAATGACAATTTGAAGATCAAATATCAAATTCATTCTGCTTTCATCGGCCACTTTGTAAGAACATACATATGTCTATTTTTGTGTCTATTATTGTGTATCTCCATTTGGTCTGAATTAATCTGTTTAGTTCCACTACTGCAGTAGCACTTAGTACTGTGGGACTCACCAATGAGAACCTCCCATTTCCCATTGGACTGTGTCACCTCATAGGCGCAGCGCATCTCGCTGAAGGACACTCCTCCAATGACAAAGACGATGAGACGGGGTCCAGTGCGGTACTCTCCAGGTGTCTTATTCTTGTGCCAGTGACCATACCGAGCACTGCCCAGACAAAGGGGAGGGGAGGTAGTAGGGGACAGAACAACATATTAGCATTAATGGCCACATTTCCTGGTAGGTAGTATAGACTTAATTATCAATACCTGATGCTTCTTTTTACCCATTTCCACTGCACATATATTAAAATGTTATGCATTATCTCCACATAGACACACACACACACACACACACACACACACACACACACACACACAGAGGCAGCTTCCTAATGTCACTTTGGCCCTCAGCCCTCTTTCTCTCTCTCTCTCTCCCTTCCTCTCCCCCACACACACACATACCGGGGAAAAGAGACTTTAATACATGAGGGAGCTTATCCTGTTTCTAGTTGTAAAAGAAACAACTTGACCCTTGTCAAATAGGTGTGTGTATCTCAGTAAGATGAACAAAAAAGGTCAGTGCAATGCCATGGCCACAGCCAACAGGAAGTGAGATATTTGGACATACAATGGAATGTAACACATTCCTCCTAAACCATAAATCACATACAGTGGGGCAAAAAAGTATTCAGTCAGCCAACTGTGCAAGTCCTCCAACTTAAAAAGATGAGAGAGGCCTGTAATTAATAATTCTGTAACTATTAAAGACAGAATGGGAGGTAAGCATTGAGGAAATCACATTGTCTGATTTTTAAAGAATTTATTTCCAAATTATGGTGCCACATAAGTATTGGGCCAAGAACAAAAGTTCATCTCAATATTTTGTTATACTTTGCTGGCAATGACAGAGGGCAACCACTTTCTGTAAGTCTTCACAAGGTTTTCACACACTGTTGCTGGTATTTTGGCCCATTCCTTAATGCAGATTTCCTCTATAGCAGTGATGTTTTGGGGCTGTCATTGGGCAATTTGGACTTTCAACTCTATCCAAAGAGTTTCTATGGGGTTGAGATCTGGAGACTGGCTAGGCCTTCTTTGCCTGGGTGGTGTTTTTGGGATCCTTGTCATGCTGAAAGACCCAGCCACGTTTCATCTTTAATATCCTTGCTGATGGAAGGATCTCAAAATCTCATGATACATGGCTCCATTCATTCTTTCCTTTACATGGATCAGTCATCCTGGTCCATTTGCACGAAAGCAGCACCAAAGCATGATGTTTCCACCGCCATGCTTTACAGTAGGTATGGTGTTCTTTGAATGCAACTCAGCATTCTTTCTTCTGCAAACACGACAAGTTCAGTTTTTACCAAAAAGTTCTATTTTGGTTTCATCTGACCATATGACATTCTCCCAATCCTCTTCTGGATCATTCAAATGCTCTCTACCAAACTTTAGACGGGCCTGGACATGTACTGGCTTAAGCAGGGGGACACATTTGGCAGTGTAGTGTGTTACTGATGGTAGCCTTTGTTACTTTGTTGCTCACTGTTCTTGTGATCATTTTGACCCCACAGTGTGAGATCTTGTGTGCAGCCCCAGATCAAGGGAGATTAGCAGTGGTCTTGCATGTCTTCCAATTTCTAACACAGTTTTTTTTTTCGGAATGCTTAAACACTAACAGTGATTCTTGTAGAACAATTTCTAAAACTATTAATACTTAATTGTTGTTCCGACAAACGGATAAACAGACAAACGGACAAACAGACAAACAGACAAAACAATGCCGGCGAAAATATAACCTCCTTGGCGGAGGTAATTACTGACATCAGAGCTACATTACATACTGGACCATGGAATGACCATGAAGGAAGCTGGCCAACAGGTTTAGCCTAACCTGAACCGTTACAGTGTAGCAAGCATCATAAGGTATAAGGCTATAGTATCATTCTGAATCTGGATGTTCATACTGTAGTACTGTGCATGGGTCTGCTGTGCACTAGATGCAGATGCCATAGGTCACGAGTTGATTATTGTGGATAAGGCAGGTTTTAAACTCACTTTCATGAGGAGACTTGGCAGGAACATTTTTGGACACCATGCCATAATGAGAGGACATCATGGTAACATAAATGGGTGTGTAACCAAAATGCTGTTGTTCATTATTCACCTTCTCTGCCTTGCACTGGAAGGTCTATGACCATCATCCCCATTAATGCATGGCCCTTCTACAGGCAATGGAGGAGGCATACAGGGATATTATAGTGAAGGGGAAAAAAGTCACCCCACCCGGCTTTGAATCCGGGTCTCTAGGATACCTAACAGGCAATTTCGCCAAAGAGCCAGGCTTGTTGGTATGATAGTCAGAGCACACACACAACCCTAGTGATAGCACTTCATCACAGACATTGACCAGACATCATGCCAGACCTTGATACTGATACTTGATACTTGATATTTTTTGTAAGTGCCTTTGACTAGAAGGTATTGCATCCGATATTGCTGAAACTTTAAGAGTGACGACAGGATGTAGACTGTTTTTGTCAGTGAAATTGCTGTATGTTTTCTTGTGTTTTCACTTGGAAAAATGCTTTGCGTTTGTTTTGATGTGTGTAAATAAACATCCATACTTAAACATTGGAACTGTGTTGAGTTGGATCTTTGTGTATGACCTCAGTTTGACACCTTGTGCACAGAGAAACCAAAATCCAGATGTGTTTTTCATTGATACCATCATACTTAGTTGTTGCATTGTGTGCTAATTACAGTTTTTTATGTTTGCTTACATACTAAAATCTAAAGTTTTCCATAATAACAGTTTTTTATGTTCACTTACACACTAAAATCTAAATTACAATCACAATTAATGAAACCCAATACTCAAATAAAACATCAGCTCAGGGGTGCATTTCCCAAAACCGTCGTTGCTAACTTCCTTAGCAACTTCATTGGTTTGAACGATGGACTAACGACACTGCTGTTTCCCAACAGCATCGCTCGAACGACACAACTAACAATGTTTACAACAACGTTGGTCCGATGGATCGTTCAACAACGCAGGTGTTTCCCAACAGCAGTCTGTACGATCCATCGGAAGTTCCATCGTTAAGTTGTATCATTCGAACAATTAGCTTGGACCTGTCGTTAGACCACTGTTTATGTCGGTTTATGTACACGTGACGTCTTACTCGTCACCTTTGCCCTTCTTGTGTCGGATTAGGCACCATTCGATGCTTTATCGCCACCCACTGCCTGAATGATTTTACTTTTAATTCACTTGATTTTCGTCCTGGCACTTACTAGATCATGTAAAAGGAAGATAGAAAATTCACCCCACAAGACACCAAAAGTTGTTGCGAAATGTTGTTGGATTATTAAAGTTATTTGCTGATCTTACAGATCGTTTTTAATACTGTGATGTTGAGTATGATCAAGGATCACGGATCCACAATCAAAGTCACTTCATTATCTCACAGATCATTCCACGTGTTTCAAATTGATTACCGTTTGGCAGGATTCGAATCCGTATCTCTCCGAAAAAATAAGAAGGTTTGCATAGTGGGTTGACAAGCTCTCAACCATTGTGCCACATAAACATTCAGTAGCCGTAGTTATATTTATATGTAGATCTATGTAGGGTAGCATAAATGAAACATACAATCATATCATTACAAATGTATTCAGTCACTGCTTTTTAATGAGTAAGGGACATGATTGTGTTGGGGAACATCTTCCTAAGTTGCTGAAGTTATCATACATACCGGCCCTATTGTAATAAAGCTACGTTTTTGTTGCTTACTGCCGTGGTGTCGTTTCTGTCATCTCCCCGCAACGAATGCATCCGAATACTCTCCGAGCACCTCCGACCGACACATCTGGATACTTTGCAGTTTCAACGAAAGAAGTACAAATTAACATAGTTCAGACGTTCGTTGTACGTAGGTACGTAGGTACGTAGTTGGAGAATTTCGGGAAACAGTCGGAATCGGACTGTTGTGTCGTTTGAACCTACATCGGACAACATGTGAAATGTTAACATCCGTCGTTGTTTGGGAAACGCACCCCAGGTAGGCACCACTCTAAGCACATTTTCAGCTTCACACTTTTTGAAAAACACTATACACGGTCATTTGCAAAACATTAGGCACACTTACATGCATTACACACATGATTTTATTGTAATGTCACCTTTTTTACATTTCAAAACAGCGATCAATTGACCACACCCTTGCAACCAACTGGTTAAACACAATTGTCATGTGCCAAAACACTAAGGGATAAAATGCAAAACACAGTGATCATGCTTACAGTTTTTTTCTGAATGCTTAAACACCAACAGTGATTGTTGTAGTACATTTTTTAAAACTACTAATTCTTCTGAGTTCGCAAAACTAATAGCACAAACTCTGCTTTGCACGCAGTTTGTAATTTTGTAACACACACTTTGCAAAAGTGAAAACACAATCCACTGCACAGCACTCTTTTTGCAAAATTGTAAACACAACTCACTGCTTTACACACAACTTGCAAATAATCAACACACTCTTAGCAAAACTATACACAATCATGGCTATTATTTAAACTATTTTGCCAACTTTCTGGCCACACTATCACATGTAAAAACTCTTTTATATAAATAATTCACTTTGCAGTCAGCCTGAGCACTAGCAATACTGTAAGCCACAGGTACGCTTTTGAGGTGGAGTACAATGTTGGAATAAAGAAGAGTGAGAGTTAGAGAGGAGCATGAGGATGTGGAGATGAAAAAGCAAGAGGGAGAGGACAACGAGGACAAGGAGGTGGTTAGAGGAAGAGGATGAGGAGGTGACAAAGTAAGAGGAGGACGAGGTAGGGAAGAGGAAGGGGAAGGAAGAAGAGTAAGAAATAGAATTTTTAATGACATCAGAGCTACTTTAGTGGACAGTGGAATGACCCTAAGGGAAGCTGACCAATGGGTTCAGCCTAACCTGAGCCACTACAGTGTAGCAAGCATTCTTCCACGACGAACATGTTTTACCACGTCAGACATGTAAGTAGCCTGCTAGCCTAGCTACCCCTTGCAAGAAGTTTGATTACAAATTGTTACAATCACCTTTCATGAACAATATCTGTGTAGCACGTGTTTTAAATAAATATTCATCAGAATGTTAAAAGTCTGCCAGTCTTTCTGATTAATTTGTTTTGACACATCCTGAATACCAGAATCTGAAATAATTTGCCGGTGTAACAGACGGCAGACTGTGCTATGCTAGTGTACTATGTCAGCCACGGTCACAACGTTGTTTTTTTTCCTTTTAACTCCGACTGGGAGAACTAGGCATTCAACTGATTTTTATGTAGGTTAGTTGGGTTATGTAAATCAACCAGGAAACATTTTGTAGGCCTACATCACATATTTCAGGCAATCAGACAACATAACCATTTTAAAATGCCTGCATGGTTGAAAACCGCATGAAGGTTACCCTCGCCGTTAGTGGTAAATGCGCAGAGAGACGACCGCCTCGCAGTTGTGTAGCCCATCACGTTATTTCGTTTTTTTTTGGAGGGGACGGGGCGATTAATCGATTAGTCGGAGTGAATGCACGACCACTGGTCGACCAAGAAAATCCTTGGTCGAGGACAGCCCTAGATGGGTGTGAGGAATGTCTTAAGGAAGGTTAATTGTAGGAAGGTGTGTTTAACAGTTTTGAAATCCTGTGCTGTTCAGCACATCATTGGCTCAAGAGACAGTTCCCACTTGCTTCAAGCAGTCCATTGTTGTTAGCCACTAGAACAATAAAAGTCCATGTCCAAATGACTGAGTGGCCCTAATGTCTACAGTAATTAAGTGTTTTGAAAGGGTTGTGGAAAAACATGATTTGCTCATCCCTGCCAAGCTCCTTTGACCAGGTCCAGAGAGGATGCCATCTCCAACCTCCTGCACACCACCCTAACCTTAAGTTATGTGAGAATGCCATTTATTGACTTTAGTTCAGCCTTCAACACCATAGTACCCCTCAACTTGGTCACAAAGATGAAGGCCCTGGAACTAAACACCACACTATGTCACTGGATACTAGACTTTCTTCTTTTCATACTTGTCTCAATGCAGTGTCCACTTTTTCAAAACTCTTAACACAATGTGCTGTACCAACATACATTTGAGAACGTCAGTTAACATTTGCTGCAAACTGTACTACAGCTACCAAAACTCTTCACACTTCACCCAAAACAAGTTCTGTTGTAACTATAAAACACTCTGTCGGTCGGTAAGACTACAATAGCAGTGTAAGCTCAGTGTAAGCTAAAAATGCAAACAACTTGAAACAAATCACTTAAAAATCCAGCCTTTGTCCTACAGTATGCTACATGGTACTGATATGTAATGTAAATACACACTTTATTAAAACTTCTAAGTGACATATGTATTTATGCACCTTTGACAATAGATGAATAAAGACTATGGGCCTATACAGTGTACAAATTACAGTTTTTGCCAATAATTTTCACACTTGTCTCAATGCAATGTCCACTTTTTCGAACCTCTTAACACGGTGTGCTGTACCAACATGCATTTGAGCACATCAGTTAACATTTGCTGCAAAATGTGTTACAGCAACATAACTGTACAACAACTTGAAACAAATCACTAAAAATCTAGCCTTTGTCCTACAGTATGGCAAGTTACTGATATGTAATGTAAATACACACTTCTACATTTCTATGTATTCATGCATCTTTGACAATAGATGAATAAAGAGTATAGGCTATACCTATACAGTTTACAAATGGATTATTTTTGTGCATGGGTACTGTACTGTATGTATCAGAAAATGTTGATGCTAATCACAAGGTGTTTTTCAGTGTTTTTTCTATATTTTGTCATTTTTTAAAATTCTAGACAGATTCTATACAGTTTTTAGCTATCATTTTCACACATCTCAATACCATGGCTACATTTTCAAAACTCTTAACACTTTTGCACCAACCATAGACTGTGGGAGCCAAACACTGTTCTCTTTCGCATTGCTTTAACACAATTGCATTCAGTCACCACTTCAACCAAAATTCATTAGTACTTCTCTCAGTTAATGTTTATGACCAAGTAAATTATGTACAACTACAGCTTATTTTGCAGACATTTGGATACTCTTATCAAAATGGTTAACCTTAGTGTCAAACCCTAAAAGAAATAGAAGACAATGGAACAAAACACAACATTTTGCATTTTGAAATAATGTACTTGAGGCATCTTTTAGCCAAATAATTATTGATAATTAGCACTTTTACACGTATGCGTCTGTTTCTTTATGGTATTTTTTTATTTTTGTAGCCTGGCCAACCTGCATACTGTTCCTTTGCCCGAAAAAACAAAAGCTACACATTTATCATCAGAATCAGTGGTCTGATTGGTTGTAGCTCTCTCCAGTAGTACACAGAGGACCTTCCTGTCCATGGGAGGTTTGCCAGACCAAGCTCTGTCTGATGATCCATGATAAAGCCTACTGTACATACTGGTAATGGAATACACAGCAACTCCCATATTGACTTTCTATATGATAATGTTTTGCCCATAAACATGCAAATGTAACCTCTTTGTTTACCTATTGCGTAACAAGCTATAAAAAAAAAAAAAAAATACTATAAAGAAACAGACACATAAGTGTAAAAGTAATCAATAATTATTTGGCTAAAAGATGTCTCAAGTACATTATTTCTTTTTTACGCGACAAAATGCAAAATGCAGGATACAGTTGTTGCCCCCCCCCCCTTGCATAATTGGTGACTGGCTAAACACCTTTTTGCCCCACTGTATGTGACAGTGAAGGTATACATAATCTCAAGCTGTTGTACATATTAAATTGTGAAAGAATGTTTGGTATACAATACGTTAAAAGATTTAGAACACCCTAATTTTTCAGTTATTTATTCCAATTCAAGTAAAGAAAGTTCAATGAATACCCTGAAATCGTACAAAGGTAAGTACTGAATAGCCAGAGGTTAAAAAAAGATTTGGTTACCCAAAACTGAAAAATATTGTACATTTTAGAATTATACAAAAAGGCCTTTTTAGGGAACATGAAGTGGACCACCTGATCAGCAGCAATGAAGGTTAAATCAGCCTTGACAGCTGGTGCTACCAATTCCTATAGGTTTTCCAACTTTTTTTGATTACCACAAATGTTGGTATAAAAGCAGTGTTGAAACACACACTGTGGTACCAGACCCTCAGGAGCATCAGGTGAACAGTATTGTACTGCAGAAAGTAGTGTAATGCTACAAAAATGGCAAGAAAAAGACAATTAACATTGGAAGAGAGACAGACCATCATAACACTTAAAGGTGTTGGTCTTTCCTACAGGGAAATTGCAAAGGAAGTCAAGGTGTCAGTGAGTACAGTTTTCTTCACCATCAAAAGGCACTCAAAAATTGGGGGAAACTCTGACAGGAAGTGGTCTGGCAGACCCAATGCCACAACTGAATCAAAGAACACGTTTCTTAGAGTTATCAGCTTGTGTGATAGGCAGCTCACAGGACATCAACTTCAAGCACAGCTTAATAGTGATTATAGTAAGGAAGTCTCAGTTTCAACTGTGAGGAGAAGACTGCAAGCTGCAGGTTTGACAGAACTGAGTTGCAGCAAGAAAGCCCTTGCTGAGACATCAGAATGAGACAAAGGGGCTCTCCTGGGCCATGAAACACAGCCACTGGACTACTGAAGCCTGGAAGAAGGTATTATGGACTGATGAATCAAAATTTCAAATCTTTGGTTCATCACGCAGGATCTCTGTACACCGTCGAGCAGGGGCGTCGTTAGACCTGGGCATTCGGGGCTATAGCCCCGGATCTTTTGGGAATAGCCCCGGATCAGTGTAGGCTGTACGCACAAGGCATCTTTTTTTTTAATTATTATTATTGTTACGGCTATGGATGCTTTGGCAATGCAGCATATGATGTCGTGAGAATAAAGCACATTTGAATTTAAATTGAATTTGAGAGAGACAGAGAGAGACGTCTGTGTAAGAGAACTGAACACGATTTAATGCACAGAGTTTATACAAACACTTGGCTACCCCTCCCCCACTCTCACGAAAAAATGATGCATCAGTCAAGAATTACATCGCAGGCTACCTCCAGTCAGCTACTTACTACTAGACATGCACAACTGGGTGAATCCCGAGTTCTGGTTGCTCAAATAGTGTTTATAAATAAAATAAAAGAACTGTTGATTTTAAAAAAAAGTGCACTTGCAATCGTGAAATTAAACTAAGTAAGATGTCAGGATGGGTTAGCAAGAACACAATTGGATCATAGCTGCACCAACTTAAGGTAGGACAGTAGGTTTCCTTTATGGCATGCCTGCCGTGGCACTAGTTACCAAGACAGTCACAAGTAATATTATTTTCATTGCATCTAAAGTCATTTGACGTAGGATTTATCGTCTACTTATTGTGACTTCTACTAGCGTCAAATACATAGCATGACACAGAACCGCAAGTAAATCTGACCTGACCATAGGCTAGGCAGATTTAGATTTTTTTGTCGCAAATTCAGCGTCTGTATTCTTTCTTGTCTATGTGTAGTATGAAGGTGTTTAATAAGCTATAGGCTATTTCAATATCACATTTTGGCTGCTAATGTATGTGGTGCACTTTGGCAGAAAAGACGTTCACAAGCTATCCTATCTTTAATGCAAACATCGAACTACTTGTGCATGGCCCTTGAGTCATGGAGTTGGCCTTTCCTTTTATTCCTAAACTATGTTAAAATTGCATGTTCATCAGCCCAATTTTCAAAAATTCTCGGGGGAGAAACCCCCAACCCCCAAAAACAATTACTGTTCTGGACTATAGCCCCAAATGTTCTACATACCTAGCGACGCCCCTGCTGTCGAAAAGGCAAGAGTACGGTTCCACAGTGTATGACATCAACTGTCAAACATGGAGGAGGAAGTGTGATGGTCTGGGGCTGTTTTGCCAGATCCAGGCTCGGTGACTTGTACAGAGTGAGTGGCATCCTGAAACAACATGGCTACTGCAGCATTCTGCAGTGCCATGCAATACCCTCTGGTATGTGCCTAGTTGGTCAGAGGTTCATTGCACAGCAATATAATGACCTAAAAAACTAGTCCAAACTACCTTAGGAAGAAAAAGAACAAGATGGTAAGCTTAAAAACGTGGAGTGGCCAGCACAATCTCCAGGCTTAAACCCCATCGAGCTGGTTTGGGATGAACTGGACAGAAGAGTGAAAGCCAAGCAACCTACAAGTGCCACACATTTATGGGAATGTCTACAGACAGACTTGGGAAGAACTTTCTGAAGAATATTTGATTTTGTCTTGTAGAAAGTCAAAAGTTTAGAATACAGTTTGGTTTCTAAATTGAAATTTTTCAACTTAAATTGCTTGACAAGTGCAATGACACAAAAAACTAACTGATGTTCAGTAAATAGCGTGAAAAAGTGTGGTGTTCTAAAATTTTTGACCGGTAGTTTACAGTATGTTGCAAGATAACAGAATAGCGGTTTGATGAGTTTAAGTATCCAATTATAAGTCGCCAGGTAAACAGGAAATGTGTTACCAATTTATTATGCAGTGTTTGACAAGAGTACGATTTCACATGTTATTGTGTATCGTGACTATGAACATATCTATGTGAGTGAAATGGCACTCTGGCATACCATGTGGTAGCAGAATAAACTGCTTTGAAATGCACTGCAGCTACATCGTACATTGGATTTATGTGAGATTTAGTATACATGATGTGAAGATGGTGCTGATTAAAATTGTGAAGGGTTTTTTGATACATTGTAAAATAAGAAAATGGTGTTGTGATTAATTTCCCTATAACACAGAAAAACAGGAAATGCCTGATAATTACCTCCGCCAAAGAAAGTTACGTTTTCTGCTGCGTTGGTTTGTTTGTCCGTCTGTCTGTTTGTTTGTTATTCGCATAACTCAAAAAGTTATGGACGGATTTAAATGAAATTTTCAGGATAGGTCAGAAGTGGGCTTACTTAGAACTGATTTGTTTTTGATGGTAATCCAGATAACGATCTGGATCCAGGAATTTTAAAAAAGAATTCTAAAAAAAAAAGTGCATACAGTATAAGACCATCATAAAGTCTGCCAAACACCAGAATATAATCCGGATCCTGGCAGTATTCCGGATCTTGTGATCCAGAAAGTTAAAGAAAATAAAATGGGCTACTGAGAAGTAACTAATCAAGCTAGAGACATGCAACTGACACCAACTTGTAGCTGAGGCAGTGTAGATTCAGTAGAGTGTTAACGGATTTGACATATCTTCAATAGTTACAGATCTGTATCCAGAAGAAGTCCGCCATTAGCAAAAAAGCATTTTTGCTCTATAACTTTTAAACTAATTATGATATAAACTAGATTCCAAGTTCTAGGGGTATGTTTTCTGGGTCAACAAATCAGCTTTGACAGGTTAAAATATCATAGAATCAATATCCAATTTATTAATGTCTTTTAATGTCTTAAGGTGAGAATGATAATAAGGTGGAGACTTAGTGCTTTGCTAGTTTCACTATGCATTGCCTGACATGAATGAAATGTCACATCTAATGGCTTATCATCAATATGAACCCACTCATAGGTGAAAAATGGCAGTCTGCTACAGCACCGCCATGTGGTAGCAGTAAAAACTGCTTGTAGAAATGGTTGGCATATACTTCCAGGTAAACTTGGTAGGGATGTGTATGTCAAAGAGATGAACAACTTTCACCACTAAGTAATATTTGTGTCAATTGAGTTGCAACGTACTCCCAATGTACAATATAAACCTTGTATAATTTTGCATGCATATATCAGATCTTTACAGTAAATGTGTTTGTCACATTGTGGGTGCATTTTAGACAGGAAGCATGCCACGTTCCTGCCATGCAGGTGCCCGGCCCATCATTGCCGCTTGCAGCTACATTTATTATTATTATTATTATTATACTTCTCTGCTAAAAGTGTCTGGGCAGCCCACACTACAACGCACTGGCACAAAACTTGGGAAATGTGTACAAATCCTGTAAATCGGTCATCTGCCATAGTGCTATTACGTCTTGAAACCTCTACTTCTAGGTGATACTACAATAACCTATTTTGCCTTTTGGGTCATATCTCAGGCACTGTGTGCAATTTTTCAAAAAATATTTTACTCTGATTCCTTGGAACCCCCCACAAATGAATATTGTATTAAAAATGGTATAGTTCATCTCTGCCACGAACTTTGGGGTCCAATTCCCACTATAGGGGGCACTACACAGTGGTTGCTGCTGCTGCCGTCATCTTGTAAGGGAACCATTTCATTTACTGGATTATATGCAGTAGGCCAACGATGAACTAAAGGATACCCTGCATGCTTAAAAGGATTATGTTGGAGAAGGTTTACATTTGCTGCTCAAATCCCAAACTGGATTACGGATCTAGTAAGCTCCCTGACTGATGCTAACTGACACAATATAATTTATTTTTGGGATGACTATTGACTTTTGTATTGCTGCCTTTAAATGTTTTCTTTTATGTGTGTTTGGATTTTTTGGTGGTGGACTGAAAGACTGTTATGCACAAACGTTTTTGGTTACACAATACACTGAAATTGTGAAATGCAGTTGGTTTCTGTGTTTTTTTCTGCCTGATGAGGAAACTTAACATGTTTGCATACTAAAGTATTGCATTTAAAATGGGTACATGTTGCATTTTCAGCAAATCTAAGTTATGCATTTATATATGTAATATTGACATTATTTTTACTTATGTGACCTCTGATGTGACTTCCGAAAAAAAAAGAAAAAAGATTTCCAGTTTAAGCTGCCTGGCACCCTGGATTTTTCGGAAAAATCATTCACATTGTGTGTGTGTGTGTGTGTGTGTGTTTGTGTGCGCCCATGTATGTGTGTGTGTACCTGACTGCAGTGGTGCTGAATGAAGCTGAGGAACGAGTAGAGATATATGGGTAGTGCTTTGTGTCCAGCTTGTCATCAATGGCATCCTTAAATGCACAGCAAGAAAACAGGTTAGCAAAAACGTACATTAAATGACAAACACAAACGACATTCCACTAACCATAACATTATCTGTGTGCTGTTGTGTATGTGTGTGTGATAGGAGAGGGGTGTGTCTGTGTACCAGCCTGGGAAACTCATCTAAGGCAAATCTATCTTGTTGTGTAAGTGTGGTGTGGGGTGTCTAAAGTGTCCCTGTTCCCTGTTCCGGGAAACTTACTAAGGCACATCCTTCTCCTTGTATATGCTCTAGGATGCACTAACTTTGCCATGCCTTGTACTCTGTGTTCCTCTGTAGACTTCTGTTAGCTTACTGTGTCCTCCTGTTGTAAGTCTCTTTGAATAAAAGTGTTTGCTAAGTGTAATGTAATGTAACAAACACACACAAACACACACACAAGAACATATCACTGACCTCCATGATGTCCTTGACCACTGGAGTCCAGCGAGACAGCTGGTAGGTCTGCTCACTCACACGTTCCTTGCGGTCCATCTTTTTCCCTCTGCGCAAAGTGGACTACACGTGCACAAAGACAGCAAGGAGAATGGAGACAGAGGACAGGAACACACATACAAGGAAAATGCACAGGTGGAGAGGTTAGAGGATTACAGCAATTTTTAAGCGGAACTCCTTTTATTTATATATATATATATATATATATATATATATATATATATGCGAAGGGTGTACTCACTTTTGTGACATACTACAGTATGTCACAAAAGTGAGTACACCCTTCACATTTCAACAAAAATGTGGTATATCTTTTGAAGGGACAGTGCTACAGAAATTAAACTTTGATATGTTTTTTGAGTAGTCAGTGTACAGCTTGTGTGGCAGCATTCATTTACTGTCCTCTGAAAACAACTTTACACACAGCCATTTTTGTTTAAATAGCGGGCCACAAAAGTGAGTACACCCTCAATGATAACGGTACATATCATTCAACCCTGAAAAGCCGCTTGTGCAATTCATAATTTTTGGGTTTGGGTCTGCTGAACTGGACCATACAAATATGTTTGTCATGTATTAGAACTATTCATTTTAATTTTTTGGCTATAATTCTCCCATACTAGCCATTGGATGTCCAACATGGCTCTTCATGGCAAAAAAAAACTGTCTGAGGATTTCAGAAATTGAATTATTTGCTTTACACAATGATGGCATATCTGTAAAAGATTAGCAACACCATGAAACTGAGCTACATCATTGTGGCCAGATTCATTAAGTGGTTCCACTTCGAACAGGCATTGACAAGATCAATCAAAGAAGTAAGGTACACACACTCAGTGTCAAATGCAGAAGTTGGCTGTAAAAAATAAATGCATGACTGCAGCCAACATTGCTGCAGAGATTGCAGAAGTGGGAGGTCAGCTTGTCAGAGCTCAAATAAGATGCTGCACAGTGCAACAACCCGATGTGCATGATCAAGCTTTACAAGAGGCTTTCCTCTCAGAGGATGATCACAAAAAGGCCTGAAAGCTGTTTGCTGAAGACACACAGTCTAAAAGCATGAATTCCTGAAACCATGTCCTGTGGTCTGACTACAATAAGATAAACTTGTTTGGCTTAAATAGTGCCAGGCATGTGTGGCAGCAATCTGTTAAACAGTGCCATTATAAGTGTGCCTTGCCTAGAATCGAGCACAGTGGTTTTAGCATCATGGTTTGGGGCTGTTTCAATGCTGCCAGAACTGAGGAACTGAAGTTCATTGAAGGAATCATGGATTCCGACATGTGCTGTAGCAGAAGCAGAACATGACACCCCCCCTTTGGAAAGTGGGACATATTCAATTGTTTTTTCATTATGATAACAACCCCTAACACATCTTCAAGACCACTGCCTTTCTGAAGAAGTTAAAAGTGAAGATAATGAAATGGCCAAGTATGTCTCCAGACCTGAACCCTATTGATCACCCATAGGGCATCCTTAAGCAGGAGGTGGAAGAGTATCAGTGTCTAACATCTGCCAAATCCGTAATGCCATCATGGAGGAATGGAAAAGGATTACAAAAACAACCTGTGCAGCTTTGGGGATTTTCATATTAAAGCAGTGCTAGATAACAATGGTGCTCACACAAAATACACGTCGTCCCATATACGGTACGGGGGTGGGGGGTTGCACACATTCTTCTGTCATTCTATTCCAAACCTCAAGGTCTTGGCTTTCAGTAGAGACCAATATTTTGTTTCTAGGCAAAGGGGTTCTCAAGTTATAGAGGTTTGATTCTGGTTATACAGATTTCGGAACCAAATGTCCTATTGAAATTTCCAATAGGGACACAAGAAAAACGCATGGACATACCTATTGATAAAAATCTACAAAAAAATCAAGTTTTGATCCTTTGCCTCCAATTTTTTACTGTGTTAAGGTAAGACCTGTGTCTGTGGCCTCATTATGCCTTTGTTTGGCCAACAGGTTACTGAAATTATAGGTCTCAGTCACTTTACAGGCTCACATGTTGGACGGAAAGTAAAACCTTCATTCTAACCTCTGTACCTCTGTGTCAGTGCATCACAGAATTACTTTATAAATAACCCTGAGAGTGTTACCTTTCCACTGATACCAAGAACATGTCTGAGTCTAAAACTATGTAGTAGCTGTGCTATTTACAACTTGGGCATACCATTTTCGCAAATAAACTTAAAATATTAGGTGTGGCTTAAGGGGTTAATGATTTTGACACAATTTGGACATGTTCACTTTGGGGTGTACTCACTTTTGTGGCTATGGACTTTTGTGCTATGTTTGTGCTATGTTTACAAAAATGATTGTGTGTGAAGGGTGTACTCACTTTTGTGAGATATATATATATATATATATATTACAGGATCTATTTTTTAATCCAACAAAATGAAGGAAGAAGTACAGCCTAAAAACAGTGATTATTATTCCAATACCAATCACATGATGACTCGTACTCGGGTCACAGTATATTATTATGTTATTAAGAGGCTGTGTGTGTGTGTGTGTGTGTGTGTGTGTGTGTGTGTGTGTGTGTGTGTGTGTGTGTGGTGTGCGCACAAGTCACAAGTATCATCTGAATTGCACTCCTGTATCAGCAACAATACACTGACAGGGTTTTTACGAAACGCTGCTGTCTTTGAATAATTTCAGTCAAGTTTTCACATATAGTTGTCAGTGAAAAGCAAAACAGAAGGTAATCAAAAATGTAGCATTATACTTTTTTACAAGTTTCTAAAATAATTAAAAGAAAGTGGTTATAGTAATCAATACAACAATTTACTGCACTGTGAACTGTGATTAAAATGACAAGAAAAATACAAGGCAATGATACATATTGTAAACAAAAACCCCAATTTACCATTGCTAATGGATTGAGGGAAATAATTATGAATTCCACCTTGTGATTTGGCCATGTAATCTTACAGTATCAACATCCAAAGAAGTATCAAAAAAGAGAAGGAGGTAGAGCGCTTCTAGTATCCCTCAAAACCCACTAGTGCTCTTGGAGGGCGTAATATTCAAGAAAAAACTAAAGGAAACAGATCCTTAGTCCAGGCACTTCAGTGAATTAAAAAATCAAAAACACTCACTTTTATTTAATGGGCAAATGCATTAAAAATCACCAACGCGTATCGGCCCCATGGCCTTCATCAGGGTGTATGGTGGAAGCAAACAGCCATCTGATTATATAATTACCCTCAGGTGTGGTGAGCTGGAGCTGTGAGCATACTACTAGGTCTACTCCTAGCCACAAGGGGCAGTGATAAGAGACCCACAGTCTTGTGTAGAGCACCATAGCAGATTAACATTAGTATAGAGGTCACAGTATACACCATCCCAGAATGGATGATTCAGTATGGAAAAAAATACAATAATCATAATTGCACATAGCATGACATTAGTATAGAGGTCACAGTGTACACCATCCCAGAATGGATGATTCAGTATGGAAAAGACATACAATAATCATAATTGCACATGGGCCATAACTCGCTCTCCCAATAAAAAGTGATTGACAAATACCTGTTATTCATCATCTCAGATCAATACAGAAACTGAGCAACCAAGTAGCCTAAACCAGTCCAAATATGTTGCATGCAGGGATTATCTCACATGACAATACTGTCAGTATCAACACCAAACCATTCATAGAAAAGGAGATAGATCAAAGTCCTCATTTAGACCAGGGTGACTTGTAGCCTTCAGGGTATGTATCCAGAACATTTCTCTTTGTTTAAGACGCTTGACTTTGTCCCCGCCCCTGGCATCTAGGCAAACAGCCTCAATGCCCACTGCATGTAGACTCAAGTCGCGTCCATGGTGTGCTTCTTTATAATGTCTGGCCATTGGATAGTTCATATTACCTACCCTGATTGCATATCTGTGCTCAGACACTCTATCTCTTAATCTCCTTTTTGTCAATCCTACATAAAAACAACCGCAGGGGCATTCCAGTCTATATATTACATGTGTGGTATTGCAATTGATAAAGCTATTAATGGGGTATGTCTTGTTGTTTGATACATCCACAAATATATTACTTTTTACCACATTCTCACAATAATTGCAATTGCCACAGGGATAGTTGCCCTTGGGTCGACTAAGCCAAGTGTCTTTTTTCTCAGCAGGAAGGTAACTCCTTACGAGTTTGTCTTTAATTGTGGGGGCCCTTCTAAAGCTGATACCTGGTGGCTCCGTGAATATTTCTCTCAGAGTGGGGTCACATTCAATGATGTTCCAGTTTTTCTTAATTATATGTTTGATCTGAACTGCCTCTTTGCTATAGCGCGTGACAAAGTAGAGTCTCTGGGTTTGCTCTTCTTTTGGTTTTGGACTCAGTAAGTTCTTCCTTTCTAATGATTGTGCTCTACTGTGAGCCTGAGTGAGAGTATGAGACTGATAACCCCTTTGCCTAAAACGCTTCTGCATGTCCACAGATTGAGCCTGAAAATCATCATCAGAGTCACAGATGCGCCTTAATCTCTGTATCTGGCCATAGGGGATGTTTTCAATGAGCCAGGGCGGGTGAAAACTTCTTGCATGCAATACAGTATTTCTGTCAGTTGGCTTTCTAAAGATGGTAGTGTGTAGAAATCCTTCACCGTCTTTAGATATCTGAAGATCTAGGAAGTTTATCACATTTGTATCATATTCCAAACTTAACTTCAAGTTCTCATTCAACCTGTTCACATAGCCATGGAAATTAAGGAGTTCTTCTTCTGACCCAGAGAAAAATACTATTACATCATCGATGAATCTCGCCCACCACACAATGTTTTCTTTAAAAGGATTTTGGTTTGACAAGATGTGTTGTTCTTCCGCTAGGAGTAGACCTAGTAGTATGCTCACAGCTCCAGCTCACCACACCTGAGGGTAATTATATAATCAGATGGCTGTTTGCTTCCACCATACACCCTGATGAAGGCCATGGGGCCATGGGCGCGTTGGTGATTTTTAATGCATTTGCCCATTAAATAAAAGTGAGTGTTTTTGATTTTTTAATTCACTGAAGTGCCTGGATTAAGGATCTGTTTCCTTTAGTTTTATCCAAAGAAGTATGTCCCTGAGCTCATCAATAGGTGAAACATCACTATACAGTATGTAAAATATCCAACCTCTTACTGACCCAATCTCAATGTCTCATGCCATACCAGTTCTAGACTAGAGCAGCCAAGTATAAACTAGCATTAGCCCAGATGACTACAAAGTTGGTGTGCTAAGTACTGTATGTTACAGTGAGTAGTACCTGTCCAGTTCAGTGGCATCATACATATGCTTTACTGTAGTATATCAAGCATTGGGATTTCCGTACCTGTGCATTATTGCATGAAACATCATGAGCATATGGTAAAAATACAAAAATGTAAATCTTTTTTGGAGGGTAACAATGCTTTTGCCGAATGCAGAATCATAGAAACAAACAGAGCACAGTGCTCTAGCTATTTAAAATGTCTCTCTCTATTGGCAGGTCTTCTTTCGTCTTTGGCTTTTTTTTTTCTTACAGTAACATTTGCTCAAAGGAATTAAGCTTTTTTTGCTCCAATCAATGTATAGTGATATGACTAATGTGTAGTCAGTTTTCTTTGCTAGTTTGTAGATGTGTGCATGATTTTTTGCTAATTACCAGGTGTTGTTATACATGCTAAATGAAAGTTTTTCCCAAAAACACAGGAGTTTTTTATTGATGAACAAGTATACAGTATAATGTTGGAGTGGGGGTTGGGGGATTGGTATTGACAGTTTTGGAGCTTACGTCTGTGATGATGGGTACCCCCAGGTGAGCCATGTTGCTGATGATCTCGCTGTCCTCCGGAGGGATCTGTGCATGCTGGATCAGCTTGTTCAGATTCTCCTCCGTAATCCCTGAGTTTGCACACATACACTGAGCCATCACAAAATGTCTGTCATGCAGCAACACAGCAATTAGATGACAGAGACTAATGGGGCAACTAGAAGACTCCAAAAGCAATCACAGTAGTAGCAGTCATGTAGTGTTTGTGCTAACAGCTCCCCAGCCAACAGAATTATGGTGCTCAGCTGTAGCAGAACATAGGGAGTCAGACCCATTTTATGGGAGAAAGTATATTTTGTTCTAGGAGGAAACCCTTTTCTTAAATAACAGTCTACTTTCTCACTTAACAAAATAGGTTCTCACTAGAGTCAGACCCATTTTATGGGAGAAAGTATATTTTGTTCTAGGAGGAAACCCTTTTCTTAAGAAACAGTCTACTTTCTCACTTAACAAAATAGGTTCTCACTAGTGATGGGCAAATGAGACGGAGCTCCGGAGCACGTCTAGTCCTTTCTGAAACAAATTGCTCCGATGCACTGTCTCGGAATTCGTCTCGCAGCTGCCGCTCACGTGACCAAAGTGTCGGTCCCTCCCCCGACTGCTTCGCTCTGCGTGTCACGCCTCGTCCCCACACAGGCGAATTTCGCCGAGCGAATATTCGCCTGGGGGGTGTGGTCGTTACTGTGTGTTGTTGTAGTAGCAAGTGTGGTTGCGCTGTGACGGTAAGTTAGCGTCAGCTAGCAAGGTAGCAATTCGCTAGCGGCTAGCTGGCTAAAAAAAACGAATGCTCAAGATGGCAATCTGCGGTCGTCTATTTGCCTCGATTATATTCACATCACATCTAAACAACAATCCGTGCTGATGAACACACTTTTGTACAACGTCACGCAACAAGCAAACCAGCACGCCAATTTCATTGGTGCGCGCCCTGTCTAATTTGCATACAGTTGGGGTTTCGCCTATCTCAATTCGCGTCGCTCCGCGAATTCGCCTTCGCCAAGCGAAATTTCGCCTCCATTCAAAGTCAATGAGAGCGACGCGAAATATCGCTGTGTGGGGACGAGCCGTTAGTCACTTCAATGTATCGACGCGTTTCAGCGAGTGTTCTGCTCTGCGAGTGTCAGCGCCCTTCCGTGGTTTGACGAGTGCTAAACTGCTACAGCAGGGGCGCCGCTAGGTGTTTAGAACATTCGGGGCTATAGCCCCGGGGGGCTTCTTTTTGAAAATTGGGCTGATGAACATGCAATTTTAACATAGTTTAAGAATGAAAGGAAAGGTTAATCGTCACGACTCACAAGTAGTTCCAAGTTTACATCAAAGATAGGATAGCCTGTGAACGTCTCTTCTGCCAAAGTGCACCACATACATCAGCAGCCAAAATGTGATATTAAAATACCCTATACCTTATTAAACATTGGCATACTGCTTATAGAGAAGAAAGAATACCGACGCTGGATTTGCGACAAAAAAATCTAAATTTGCCCATATAGCCATATGATCAGGTCAGATTTTGCTGCGGTTACTGGCTACAAATGCTGCATTTGTGGCTGCTGGTAATGCAACGACACAAAAGTCTCCTCTACATGGCTATTTTTATTAGTAGTTTTTTCATCTTCTTATTATTATTATTATTAGATGGATTCGGGGCAGATGCGCCTGTCTGTGACCAACCAACCGGTCAATTCATTACTAGCTAAATAGGTTTACACGCGTGGTCAAAAGTTTGTTCGGGTGGTGCTAGCTGTCAGACAGTGGCTAGCCTGTGATGCTATGAATTTGGCGCTAGTAGAAGTCACAATAAGTACATGGCAAATCCTACGTCAAATGACATATGCAATGAAAATAATATTTCTTGTGACTGCCTTGGTAACTAGTGCCACAGCAGGCATATGATAAAGGAAACCCACTGTCCTACCTTAAGTTGGTGCAGCTATGATCCATTTGTCTTTTTGCTAACCTATCCTGACATCTTACTTAGTTTAATTTTGCAATTGCACTTTTATTACACCAACCTTAGTTCTTTTATTGTTCTTTTATTGTAGGCCAAGCATGTTGGTATATTCTGTATGCGAGCAATCCTCGCTATTTGAGCAACCAGAACTCGGGATTCACCCAGTTGTGCATGTCTAGTTAGTAAGTAGCTGACTGGAGGCAGCCTGCGACGTAATTCTTGACTGATGTATCATTATTTATGAGAGTGGGGGAGGGGTAGCCACCGAAAGCATACTAAGTGTTTGTTTAAACTCGGTGTATTGAATCGCGTTCAGTTCTCTCTCAAATTCAATTTAAATTTAAATGTGGTTTATTTGCATGACATCATATGCTGCATTGCGGTAAATTAAAAAAAAAAACTCTCTCCAACATACATCTTGTGGGTACAGCCGCCACTGATCCGGGGCTATTTCCACAAGATCCGGGGCTTTAGCCTCGAATGCCCAGGTCTAACAACGCCCCTGGCATCCACAAGTGGAAAAAAGCGATGGTTTGGGATGATTAAATTTGTCCACTAGAGGTCAGTGTTTTCCCAAGGCCTCAGACACTTCGAACCATTTGACACAATTTTCTGAGTGAGGCATCAATGTTTCACAAGGCTCCATTTTCCCATCACTAGTTCTCACACAGAAGAACTAACAAAGAAAATTTGTGTTAACCACCTGACTTCTACTATATGGTGTAAAAGCAGTCTGATTTATTCTCTTTTAACTACCCTGAGACTAACTAAGAAATCGGAGACAGATTTCTTTGTCTGTGGTTGGCCGTGGAGGATCTTAGCCAGGCTAACATTGCTGTAATGCCTCCACTTAATATTGTGTTTCGCTGCATCAGGAAACACTCCGAAGACTTTGGTTGGAGAATTTATTTATTTTTTTAGCATCCAATCAGTGAACCTATGTGAAAGGCAGGCCCATTTGTTTTAACGTCACAAAAAGTATCTGCCCACCGGGTAGTAAATGTATGCCATACTGTATGTAGGCTGATTGTTTGTGTGCAATGTGAAACAAAGTGAAAGAGTGTATTCCATCAGGGTATCTCTCACCATTCTTAAGGAAGATGTAGAGCAGGATGATGCGGATCTTGTCGTAGGTGCTCACATTGGCGTCCAGCAGGATGGGCACAATGGCGCGCATAGGGTCTTTGATCTTCTCACCCTCAGCATCAGTACCCATAGCAAGGTCCTGGCAGTAGGACAGACAGGGAGAGACAGTGTGAGAGGTGAGACCCATCTACCCTCACAGTAGTAGCACCCAGGTCCACTGCAGATAATCATGCAAACACACACACACACACTTACTGACTTGCTCTACATGACACACCTTATTTACAGTTCCATATTAGGAGAAACACACTGCATTTTATTCTTCTGCTATGCTGGAATGATCTTACATAGCCTTGGGTAACGTGGTAATTTGTGCTTAAGAAGTCTTTACACAGCAAACAGAAACACTCTCACACATACACACACACATATACACACACACACTGACCTGCTCTACACGGCACAGCTTATCTACAGTTCCTTGGTAGTGCTTCATGCAGTCCTCAGCCAGCTGCAGGTGAGTAGAGTACTGCAGAGAGAGACAAACGGTCCAGAGTTAAACCCATGACACACACACACACACACACACACACACACACACACACACACAAACAGTACAGGAACTGAACCTGAAAATAAACTGTTATGTTGTAAAGCAACACAATTGTCTTTCTTCCATTTTGTCAATTTGTGAATGGCTTTGTTGGATGAGTACAGTCACTGCATCAGTGTAATCCAGGTCGGAACATGTAGTATGGCCTTGAAGTGGATACTTTTCTTTTGAGATACCTCTCTAGCTCGTTCTCAACAAGCTCATGAATTCCACATTACTGAAATGAGGCCATCTGGGTCAGGGTAATATTTTTTAAAATAATGTCAGAATTGTAGTTATAATTACACAGACCTTACTCAGCTCCTTTTGATACTGGGGCATTTTCTTCAGCATCTGAGACAGATCCCTCATGGTAGTCTGCAGAGAGTTACAACTTTGTCAGATATTGCATCATATATGTGTACACACAAAACAGGTACACATATAAATTACAAAGTACTGTATAAATGTAAATGTGTGTTAGCCTAAAACACACAAATTTTCCTTTGTTTTTATGAATGTACAATAGACTTGCATGCACATACAGCAACACACTGTGAAATGTATTATTTATAGAAAGAACATCTCTTCTTAGTGATTTGCAACACATGATGTTTCACGTTAGAGGGCTGTGCTGTGCAAAGCCAGTCAATCAACATTAAACTGTTCTTTAAGGCTGGGTGATTTATGGTCAACATTTTCTTGCTAAATGACAATACTGTGCAACTTCAGTACTCAGACAAATAAGGTTTTCTCCTCCAATGGCCCTTTTCCACTGCACGTTTTCATAACGGCTTGGTACGGTACGGTACGGTTCGACTATATTCGCTTTTGGCCCTTTGCCACTGGGGGTTGGACCTGGGACCTGTTACTATTTTTTGTACCCGTTTCAGAGGTGGCTCTAGCCGTGCTGAGCCGGTACTAAAATGTCACGTGAATGGTGCTGTCCACTAGCCTGGGCACGCCCATACTTCCTTTAACGCTGCATTTCAATTTCGCCTTGAAATTTCGCCTGCCTGTCTACACCGTTTCTACATTAATAGAGAAACTGGGACCAATAA
Source organism: Setipinna tenuifilis (assembly GCA_030347295.1). NCBI lineage: Eukaryota > Metazoa > Chordata > Actinopteri > Clupeiformes > Engraulidae > Setipinna > Setipinna tenuifilis. The sequence continues at coordinate 32,106,174 of CM059273.1, forward strand.
AAATCTAGCATTTCAAAAAGGTAATGACGCGGTAGTTCAGCGACCGGAAATCCACCTCAGTCACTGTCAACATGGCGAACGTGGAGCAACGGCAAGATTTAGTGCAGCTGTAGCTGCTGTTTTGGAAGAATTCAAAGGGAAGTTATCTCTGGAAATAGAGCAAAGGTTAGCCCTTGAATCATTTATTGCAGGAAAGGAAGTTTTTGCAATGCTACCGACCAGCTTTGGTAAAAGTTTGATTTATCAGTTAGCCCTGCTGGTAGCCAAGTCAATGGGGCTTTGCAAGAACCCTGTCATTGTGGTCATTTCGCATACGTCAGAGGACAGAGGAGTGTGATTGGTTGAATCTTCGTCCAGTAGCAAACAGAGGCATTTGAAAGAGGCGGGTTAAGCCTCTTTCACAACACAGCTTGGCCAGACCAATGTTCGCAGAGCATTGATAAGTCACTTTAGCCAGGCTAGCTGTCCACTGATTGGTCACAGGAAATGTCGTAGTTGAATGTTTCTTCGGACATCCTGAAGTTTTCAATCCACTGCGCGTTCGTGAAACAATTACATCCCACCATTCAGAGGTTCAGTCCGTATTTTAGTACTTTGCATCGATCTACAACTGTATAACAAATGAATATACCTGACATACTGAAAAGCTACCAACTCAATCATTACCTTATCCTCACACGTCATCTCTTTGCAGCTCTTAGCCGCTCATCTTCTGCTTCATAGTCCTGTATGGTTTGCAAAAGTCTTTTGCCTCGCCTCTTCTATACATTTCTTGCTCTATTTTTTTTCTTCTACTATCTATGGTTTTTTTCAGTGACAACAAGCCACAGCGCAGTGTCAAGGCAACTCCACCCACTTCAACTAGTCCGGACTAGTAACTGCTGGCAGTGGAAAAGGAACAGGACCGGTTCGACAAGTGTGTAGAGTAGTGCCGAGCTAAAGCGTGTCGTGTCATGCCGTACCAGTTCTGCAGTGGAAAAGCGCCACAAGGCAACAGAAGCTTAAGTCATCCCACCCCCCATCACTACCTTTTCTTCTTCAGCTCTGCTTTCTTACCTTCTCACCGGTATTCATGCGTTTGCTGGAGGAAAAATCCTTCAGCGAACGTGTTACTTCCCTGTGGAAAGAAGAAAAGGATGGGAGATTATAGTAAAGCACAAAGACATTGTAGACAGACAGAAAGTGAATAAAAGACAGAGAAACAGAAAGAGGTCATAAATAATTATGACCTCTGTCATACACATTTATATGTTTATAAGCATACAACAAATATGACTGCAGTATTTGGGGAAATGGAAATGAGGATGAAGGAAACTGGGTGGACCAGGAGGCCCAGCAAAGGAAAGTGAGGAAAAGGGGTTAAAAAGACAAGAGCTGCTCCTCTGGAGAGAAAATAAAGGTGGTGCTAAAATGAGAAATCCATTACAGTTTTTCTCAGTTGCTTTGGTGCTTTTCTCAGATCAGAAAGTAAATTCTCATAACTATTAGTTCAACCTCCAAAACATTTAGTCATTTGTGCACCTCATAATTAGCCTGGGCAGGCCCTTTGAATTTCGCTGGCAAAGTTAGTCTGGCCAAGCTGCCATTCAACACCGTTTCTACATTAACCCATTTAGACCGGGAGTGCATTACCGCTGTTCTACCACTAAGACCGGGAGAGCTGTTGCGCATTTCTACCTTTAAGACCGGGAAAGCGGATAAGGCATTTTTTTCCTCTGCGGCCAATCATCATCGGTTTCCTAATAAAAACTACCCGAAAATGCATGTGAAATTGACATGCGGACTCGTGTCATTGGTTTGAAATATGGATGACCTCAATTTCAGTGCAGGGAGTTCAGAAGTTAGTGACGGAAGCGATATAGATGATGATAACAATGCCCTCGCTGGAGTGTGTTCAGAGTTATCAAAGACGCATACGTGGTCGAATGTAACTGTCCCTGAAATGAAAACTTTCGTTGGGCTATGCATTAGCATGGGGCTACTTGTTCTGCCTGCACGGAGAGATTATTGGAGACGCACTAAACATCTCTTCAAGACTCACTTCTCTGACGCCATGGCACGGGACCGATTGTATGCTATGTTTCTGGATTATTTTATATTTTCTTCTGAATATGTAGAAAAATAAATCACACTTGTTATGAAACCCACAAGTGTAAGCTCTCAAATACTTTTGGAATTGTGTCTGTATGTGCTTCAGAGGCTGAGAAATCACTTATTTACAGTTTTTCTCAGTCGCTTTGGTACTTTTCTCACAACACTATTACAGTTTTTCTCAGTCGCTTTGGTGCTTTTCTCAGATCAGAAAGTAAATTCTCATAACTATTAGTTCAACCTCCACAACATTTAGTCATTTGTGCACCTCATAATAGCATTTTCTCCTTCCTCTGAACAAATTGCCAATGCTTTTGGACATGTGTCAGTTGCTTTTATACAATACAATGTTGTTTTTTAACATTATCATTTGCCTTTGTCATGTCAGTCAAAATGAACTATACTTATGGATGCTGAATAGTCATTCCCAATAAAACTAATAGTCTTAGTTTTATTGCTTGAGTCATTACATACAAAATTGTTGAACTAGTTATCAAATTCTGTCAAGCACATTTTATACCTTTCTTTATATTATTTTTTGCTGGAAATGTCTCCTAAATTGACCAATTGCTCTCAGGTGAACTTCAGCTTTCACTCACAATGAGGTGTGTGAAGTATTACAGTTTTTCCCAGTTGCTTTGATGCTTTTCTTACATCACTATTTACTTTTACATAGCAGTTACTGCATTTCTCAAAACAGTTAGTGCAAACTGCAAAACCTCCTACTGGTGGGAGGGTGCAACCAAATGTTGGAAGAACCACTGTGAATTCAATCATTCAAAAAATTTGTAGGGATATAAGTTTGAAAAAAAAAATCAAAGCGCTGTCATAGAGGATAACAATGTATTTGTCAATATTGAATCTCTGTCAATTGCAACAATTGACAGAGTGCTCAAGAGAAATTAAATGTGCATGAAACAATTGTGCAAAGTGCCATTTGAAAAGAACAGTGAAAGACTAAAGGAAATCCATCACCAGTATGTACAGGTAAAACATGTCTTCTATGTGTACTCTAATGTTCAGCACTGTAAACTGTCTGCTCTGCTGCAGCAGAGTCATGCAGAGGGTGGATTTGCCACTCCAGGAGATACTTTTCTTGCTGCATTGCAAGGGTTGATATACATTGTTATGTAGATGAAAATATGTGGCCAGACAGGCAGGAACGTCTGGATGTGCCAGAATGATTTACCTATTTTCAGTTACAATACATACTGTTATGTTGTTCACATTTGTGCACAGCTCTACCAAAATGTAGAGCTGTGCACAAATATATGTTTGTTCTAAATAAGTGACTGTAGTGTATTTTTCTTTTGCACAATGCTGTAGAATTGCAAAGAGCATATACAGTAAAAATGTGAAATGTACGTATTCAGTGTCTTGTACTCACTCCCCTAACTATAGCAACATGTAACTTGCAACTAAAATGGCTGTACAGGTAGTGTATAGTGCTGTCTTTTTCAGGTAGTGTCAATGAGTTCTAACCTTTTTTTCTGCATTGGAAAACACTGAGAGAAGTTACTGTCCTAATGAAAACATGACAAACCCATTTGACTATCTTGTTCATAAACAAGATAAAAAGACTTCTCATTTTGATGACACTGGCAGTTTCATTGACATGAATACTTGCTTTTGAGGAATGGACTATCTATTTTGATCAAGTGACGTGCTTTTGCAGGTTATCCACTAGGTTTTGCAGTTTGCGGTTTTGAGAAATGCACTAACTGCTATGCAAATGTAAATAGTGATGTGAGAAAAGCACCAAAGCGAATGAGAAAAACTGTAATAGGATGAGCCAGACTGTTAGAGGTCAGACATTTTACACAGGGGTCATCTTGAGGGGGGCCCTAAAAACATTAAGTGGAAGTAGTTTACATTTCAATTCTATACAAATAAATTTGATTGGTTGTCTCAGTGGTTGTTTTAGAGCAAGTGGTGAGGGAGACTGATGCAGGAGACTGTAGACTGTATCTTACTTACTGGGACACTTCAGCAATGTGTTTGTGTCGCAGCCCCACCCACAGGTCATCGTCTTCGTGCAGGAGCACTTCCTTCTCACGGGAGTCTCCCATCCCACTAGTCTCATACCTATATATGGGACACCAGGCTGAATTAGGGGCGTCAAATTACAGTATGTCATTACATTGCATTACATTACACTTAGCAGATGCTTTTATATTAAGTGACTTATAGAGGGCACAAATCAAGCTACAGATATGCAGAGTAAGCAAGAGAGTAATAAAGTAAGTGCAGATAGGGTACAGGGTAGTACTGGTAAGTAGAAGTTAGCATTGTTATGAAGGGAAGTGCTCCAGGAAAAAAGGGTCTCTTTAAGAGCTTCTTAAAGGTAGAGAGGGATGACCGTCATAGCAATTAGTAGCTTTCTGCACCATTGTGGGACAACAATGGAGAACAGTTTCAACCCGGATCACCTTCTGTGAAAAGAGGCCAAACCAGTTGGCTTTTGAGGATCATAACACCCTGTATGGGGCACAAGCCTTTATTATTGCATTCAGCAATAAGCAGGAGCGGAGTTACTTTGTAGGCTAGAGTCAGAACCTTGTGCTTATTTCAAGCAGCTACTCTGAGCTAAGATTACATAGCCTCCTCCGTACATAGAAATTCAACTAATTTCACAGCTGTTTCACAGTATGATAAAAGAGTTCAAACAAGCCCGGGGATACAATGGTGTTATTTAAATTTCTCATTTTATTTAAAAAAAAATGATTTATGCAGTCATTTTTAAAAATAGTGCAATTCAGAATATTTACACTTTAAAAGGTTGCATTTTAGAAACCTGTGTGTATGTCTCAGTGTGTGTGTGTGTGTGTGTGTGTGTGTCTGTCTGTTTTTATGTCTGTGCAGTCCTTACTTATACACATCGTTCTCGATGGGCAGCAGGTCATAGCCCATAGCCTGGAAAGTCAGCTCATGCAGGACAGGTGAGACAGGGTCAAAAGCTCTGTCCAAGATGATGAGCTGGGAGCGAGCCTTGTCTGGACCCTACGAGGACAGTTGAGAGACACATTTATGACAGGAGGATGACAACAAACAATAGTTTTAATTCCACTATGGTTAATGAACTGCATTACAGTTGTTTTCAATCGCTAAGAAGCATTGACCCATACTTCAGATACTTTTTCTAACCTGTTTGGAACAAGGGACAGAGGCTTGGCTGTGGGAGACTCCATAGCGCCCCCTTATGTCTTAGAACCCTGTGGTCACCATATCATTTCACCTACACTACTACAGTTTTTCTCAGTTGCTTTGGTGCTTTTCTCAGATCAGAATGTAAATTCTCATAACTATTAGTTCAACCTCGAAAACATTTAGTCATTTGTGCACCTCATAATAGCATTTTCTCCTTCCTCTGAACAAATTGCAAATGCTTTTGGACATGTGTCAGTTGCTTTTATACAATACAATGTTGTTTTTGAACATTATCATTTGCTTATGTCATGTCAGTCAAAATGAACTGGATGCTGAATAGTCATTCCCAATAAAACTAATAGTCTTAGTTTTATTGCTTGAGTCATTACATACAAAATTGTTGAACTAGTTACCAAATTCTGACATGCACATTTTATACCTTTCTTTATCATTTTTTTAGCTGGAAATGTCTCCTAAATTGACCAGTTGCTCTCAAGTGAACTTCAGCTTTCACTCACAATGAGGTGTGTGAAGTATTACAGTTTTTCCCAGTCGCTTTGGTGTTTTTCCTACATCACTATTTACATTTGCATAGCAGTTAGTGCATTTCTCAAAACAGTTAGCATGATTGAGAAATCAGAAACAGTTAGCATGTGCATGAAACAATTATGCAAAGTGCCATTTGAAAGGAACAGTGAAAGACTAAAGGAAATCCATTACCAGTATGTACAGGTAAAACATGTCTTCTATGTGTACTCTAATGTTCAGCACTGTAAACTGTCTGCTTTGCTGCAGCAGAGTCATGCAGACGGTGGATTTACCACTCCAGGAGACACTTTTCTCGCTGCATTGCAAGGGATGATATCCGTTGTGATGTAGATGAAAATATATGGCTAGACAGACAGGAACGTCTGCATGTGCCAGAATGATTTACCTATTTTCAGTTACAATATATACTGTTACGTATGTTGTTCACATTTGTGCACAGCTCTACCAAAAGGGTGTTTCTTATGTTTGTTCTAAATAAGTGACTGTAGTGTATTTTTCTTTTGCACAATGCTGTAGAATTGCAAAGAGTATATACAGTAAAAATGTGAAATGTACGTATTCAGTGTCTTGTACTCACTCCCCTAACTACAGCAACATGTAACTTGCAACTAAAATGGCTGTACAGGTAGTGTATAGTGCTGTCTTGGGCATTTTCAGGTAGTGTCAATGAGTTCTAACCTTTTTTTCTGCATTGGAAAACACTGAGAGAAGTTACTGTCATAATGAAAACATGACAAACCCATTTGACTATCTTGTTCATAAACAAGATAAAAAGACTTCTCATTTTGATGACACTGGCAGTTTCATTGACATGAATACTTGCTTTTGAGGAATGGACTATCCATTTTGAGCAAGTTACATGCTTTTGCAGGTTATCCACTAGGTTTTGTAGTTTGCACTAACTGTTTTGAGAAATGCACTAACTGCTGCGCAAATGTTAATAGTGTTGTGAGAAAAGTACCAAAGTGACAGAGAAAAACTGTAACATGAAAGAAGTTACAAACCTTTCTAAACTAATGGACTAACAAGTAATGCTTATAAACACTCACAAACATTTGTTTGTAGCTGGGGTATGTGTTTGGACACATGATCAATTTACAGTTTCCTTAATTCGCTAACCAGCATTTATCCAATTAATTGTCACATATTTAGAACTTTAAATACAATTAGCATATCGGTCTGTTGTGCCCATACCATTCACACATTTCACAGCATTTTCACACAATATGTAGTCAGTGAAAACATTTCTACAATGCTTACATTTTCTTGAAAGACAATCGATACCCACCACCAAAATTATGGATTATTTTTTGTTTTATTTAGGAATGTTAACACACAACATCCCACAATAAAAACACAATATTCCAAACGTTAGATAAAGTATAAAACCTCTACTTCTGCAAACATTACAATTTGTGCAGCAATTGCAAATGCTGGATGAAAACGTGAGGACCTTTGTCATCACCTGGGACAATATGGCTTTCCATCACTTAAAAGTGCTTACAACATAGTCTTTTCCTTCCATCCTATTTCTGCATGGAAGTGGAAGGTTTATGACCCATCAGCCACATGGCTAAATGTCCGTCTTTAATGTCATGGATGCTGGCTCCAACATACCAAGCAGTTTTATGCCAGATGTACCGCTTCAGATGTGATGTTGACAAAACATGTGGCCTACCCCTCAAAATTGCAGAGATTAGATGATTTTGTGCTTTCTTTTTAGTTTCCCTTCTTTCATCTGACCTTTTTGGGGGCCAAGCTGCGAAGGCACCCATTGTCACCCAGCTTTTCTAATTATTATTTCTAATTATTATTTATTCTTCTGCCATGGAAGTCTATGACAGCCCATAGAACCAATTAGTAAAAAGTTTTGAAATTTGGCACACTGATTCTGGAAAGTGTCAAGAGAAATTTCAGCAAGTTTCATGTCAACAGAGGACATATTCTAGTGCCACCAACAGGTCAAAGTGGGACATGTGTTTATGTGTGTAACTTTTGATCCATACATCCAATTTTTAAAAACAGTGATCCCTATAACATCAATTTGTGGGTGCCAAATTTTCCCACCATTTTCAAAAATGTCAAAAGTGAAACTAAATTTTCATAGGTCACACATTTTTCCCAAACGTCCTAAAATTTGGTAATTGTAATCTTACAGTTTTTCTCAGTTGCTTTGGTGCTTTTCTCAGATCAAAAAGTAAATTCTCATAACTATTAGTTCAACCTCTACAACATTTAGTCATTTGTGCACCTCATAATAGCAATTTCTCCTTCCTCTGAACAAATTGCAAATGCTTTTGGACATGTGTCAGTTGTTTTTATACAATACAATGTTGTTTTTTAACATTTTCATTTGCTTATGTCATGTCAGTCAAAATGAACTATACTTGTGGATGCTGAATAGTCATTCCCAATAAAACTAATAGTCTTAGTTTTATTGCTTGAGTCATTACATACAAAATTGTTGAACTAGTTATCAAATTCTGTCAAGCAAATTTTATACCTTTCTTTATATTTTTTTTGCTGAAAATGTCTCCTAAATTGAACAGTTGCTCTGAGGTGAACTTAAGCATTTACTCACAAGGAGGTGTGTGAAGTATTACAGTTTTTCTCAGTTGCGTTGGTGCTTTTCTCAGATCAGAATGTAAATTCTCATAACTATTAGTTCAGCCGTCACCAGTATGTACAGGTAAAACATGTCTTGTATGTATACTCTAATGTTCAGCACTGTAAATGGTCTGCTTTGCTGCAGCAGAGTCATGCAGACGGTGGATTTACCACTCCAGGAGACACTTTTCTCGCTGCATTGCAAGGGATGATATCCGTTGTGATGTAGATGAAAATATATGGCTAGACAGACAGGAACGTCTGCATGTGCCAGAATGATTTACCTATTTTCAGTTACAATATATACTGTTACGTATGTTGTTCACATTTGTGCACAGCTCTACCAAAGGGGTGTTTCTTATGTTTGTTCTAAATAAGTGACTGTATTGTATTTTTCTTTTGCACAATGCTGTAGAATTGCAAAGAGCATATACAGTAAAAATAGGAAATGTACGTATTCAGTGTCTTGTACTCACTCCCCTACTTACAGCAACGTGTACTGTTTACTGTAGTTTTACGTAAAATGGCTGTACAGGTAGTGTATAGTGCTGTCTTGAGCATTTTCAGGTAGTGTCAATGAGTTCTAACCTTTTTTTCCTCCATTGGAAAACACTAAGAGAAGTAATTGTCCTAATGAAAACATGACAAAGCCATTTGACTATCTTGTTCATAAACATGATGTCAAGACTTCTCATTTTGATGACACTGGCAGTTTCATTGACATGAATACTTGCTTTTGAGGAATTGACTATCCATTTTGAGCAAGTGACTTGCTTTTGCAGGTTATCCACTAGGTTTTGCAGTTTGCACTAACTGTTTTGAGAAATGCACTAAATGCTGCGCAAATGTTAATAGTGTTGTGAGAAAAGTACCAAAGCGACTGAGAAAAACTGTAAGACCAAGCCTCACAAAGATACCTATGTGACAATTTGATCAGTAAAAGTGTTTGCGTGTCACAGCCAATTAAATTGGGCAGCAAAGCCGACAAACAAGAAGTGAGATCTCAGCAACACTTATATGTATCATAACTAAGGCTGCCATGATTAGTTGATTAGTCACGATTATGTCGATGAACAAAATCGTCGACAACTAATTTAGTAGCTGACTCATTGACTGCGTTCACATGGTGGGATTGGTTTGGTTTGAGATTGGTTTGGGTGTTGCTTCCCAACGGGTGGTCTGTCCCCAAATCCTTGTTCACATGCAGTTCGTCTAAGCGGATTTGGTCAGAGACCTGGCCCATTCCGCTACGCTAGGTGGGGGGCGCTGTAGTCAACTTCTATCTTTCTATTATTATCTTTTACAGTTTTTTTCAGTTGCTAACAAGCGTTTGTCCACTCATTTGGCACATTTTCAAAACTCTTCACACAATCACCACACCACCACACTTTTGTGGCCATACCATTCAGACGTTTCATGACATTTTCACACAATTTGCAGTCAGTAAACACATTTCCTCATTGCTTACATTTTCATAACAGACAAGATATGCCTCTTAACAAAACGATAGACTATTTTTGTATTATTTGTTAACACACAACTTCCCAAAATAGAAAAAACAATATTCCAAACTATAGATACAGCATAAATACACTTCCCTCAGCAATGATATCAGTCCAAAAACTATATATCTCAGCTGATTGACAAATATGTAATTGAATAATTGACAGCAGATATTTATTGCGTAAATTGGACCAACCACAGCTGATCATAGTATGGCTCAAATGTAGACACTTACAAAAGGAGGCCTTTGTGGAGTAATGCTTGTAATGGAGTAAGCAGAAAGAGAATGTCTCGACTAGGAAGACTAAGAGTGAGGGCACAAGGGAGAGGTGCAGGCCCAGGAAGGGATGCAGGAAGAGGGGTAGCTGCAGGAAGAAGGGCAGATGTTGCAAGAAGAGGTGCCGGTGCAGTGAGAGGTGCAGCCCCGGTAATAGGTGTGGGCCCAGTAAGATGAGCAGGCCAGAGGAGAGGGCATGGCCACATGATCAAATGACTCTCCTGGATGCAGTGGATGCTGGCTGTAGGGACATAACAGCGAAAGACTGCCAAGGCTGGATCCGGCACTCAAAGGGCCCTATTTTGCCGCAGCGCATTGTGCATTCGCGACATGCGCATGCTGTCATTGCTATTCTGTGCCAGCGCAACGTTCATTTTTTCAGTCAAAAAATCACGTTGTCTAGATAGCAGATGACATTGCGCCGTGAGGGGCAGTCAGCGAAAAGAAGAGGTGTGGTCTGGCGCAAAGCGCACCAGATGCTATTATGAGGACGTATAAACCATTTGCGCTTTTGATTACAGTTTTTCTCAGTCGCTTTGGTGCTTTTCTCACAACACTATTAACATTTGCGCAGCATTTAGTGCATTTCTCAAAACAGTTAGTGCAAACTGCAAAACCTAGTGGATAACCTGCAAAAGTACGTCACTTGCTCAAAATGGATAGTCAATTCCTCAAAAGCAAGTATTCATGTCAATGAAACTGTCAGTGTCATCAAAATGAGAAGTCTTGACATCATGTTTATGAACAAGATAGTCAAATGGCTTTGTCATGTTTTCATTATGACAATTACTTCTCTTAGTGTTTTCCATTGACACTACCTGAAAATGCTCAAGACAGCACTATACACTACCTGTGCAGCCATTTTACGTAAAACTACAGTAAACAGTACACGTTGCTGTAGGTAGGGGAGTGAGTACAAGACACTGAATACGTACATTTCCTATTTTTACTGTATATGCTCTTTGCAATTCTACAGCATTGTGCAAAAGAAAAATACAATACAGTCACTTATTTAGAACAAACATAAGAAACACCCTTTTGGTAGAGCTGTGCACAAATGTGAACAACATATGTAACAGTACATATTGTAACTGAAAATAGGTAAATCATTCTGGCACATGCAGATGTTCCTGTCTGTCTAGCCATATATTTTCATCTACATCACAACGGATATCATCCCTTGCAATGCAGCGAGAAAAGTGTCTCCTGGAGTGGTAAATCCACCATCTGCATGACTCTGCTGCAGCAAAGCAGACCATTTACAGTGCTGAACATTAGAGTATACATACAAGACATGTTTTGCCTGTACATACTGGTGACGGCTGAACTAATAGTTATGAGAATTTACATTCTGATCTGAGAAAAGCACCAACGCAACTGAGAAAAACTGTAATACTTCACACACCTCCTTGTGAGTAAAAGCTCAAGTTCACTTGAGAGCAACTGTTCAATTTAGGAGGCATTTCCAGCAAAAAAAATATAAAGAAAGGTATAAAATTTGCTTGACAGAATTTGATAACTAGTTCAACAATTTTGTATGTAATGACACAAGCAATAAAACTAAGACTATTAGTTTTATTGGGAATGACTATTCAGCATCCACAAGTATAGTTCATTTTGACTGACATGACATAAGCAAATGAAAATGTTAAAAAACAACATTGTATTGTATAAAAGCAACTGACACATGTCCAAAAGCATTGGCAATTTGTTCAGAGGAAGGAGAAAATGCTATTATGAGGTGCACAAATGACTAAATGTTGTGGAGGTTGAACTAATAGTTATGAGAATTTACTTTCTGATCTGAGAAAAGCACCAAAGCGACTGAGAAAAACTGTAATAAAAAGGTGCTTTTTCCTCACTGGCGCATTGTTGAAAAGCTATTTTAGAGGTGCACAACGCTTTGAACCCCGATGTACCTGCTGCTGCACCAGAGAGCGAGCTGAACTGGCAGAAAAGTTGCAACATGTATACCCTGTATAGTTATGTATTTGTATGTGTTAGTAAGCAAACATGCACAAATAATGAGAATATAGCAATGTTGTGCAGTTTATAGCAATGTTCTGCAGTTTATTTACAATTTCTTTTGTCGTTTTAAATAAACAGCGATTGCAATGTTCTGCAGTTTATTTACGATTTCTTTTGTTTTAAATAAACAGCGTGGCAAGTTGTAAGAAATAAGATGGACAAATCGTCAAAAAGAAAACTAGTGGACTAATGGCTTGATGGACCTATACCTTCCGTTTATTTTTGATGTTTCCTTTGAGTTTAAGGCTTTGTTTCCCTCTTCTAACATTACGTCGCAATGTTCGCTTTTTCTGCCGTGAAAATACCAAATTGTGTCGGGAACGCCCCCAAAGCAACTTGCGCGACAGACTTTAGACAATGCGCTTATGATCGTGAAAATAGAGCCCAAAGCGTTTTTACCCTAGGTGTATTGCCTTGGAAGACATAAGATGTGATGTAGATGAAAACATGTGGCCAAACCCAGATGATAGAAGAGATTAGAGACGGATTTTTTTTTGCTGTATTGTTTGATTGTTTCTCTGCTTTACGTATCTGGGTATTTTCATTTGGAAGTATTGATCTTTTGTGTTATTTATTTTTATTTATTTTTTTCTGTTCTGTCACAGTATTTCAAATGTACCTACTGAAGTAGGTACTGTAAACAGTAAAGGAAAAAAATCTATTTGCTTTTTACTGAAATTCTTTTGAATGTGACTATTACATGTCAACATACAATATATTTGGGGTAAAACAATGGATTGCATTTTTGCATGCAAATACAGTACATTTACGTAAAACTGAAACAGAAAAGTCTATGCACTTTTTGTAATGTCAACAATATCCAGTATTTTATAACCTGGTGTACTTTGATAGACTCCATGTAACTTGTGAAGTGAAAACAAATGTTATTGTTTGACATAAGTATTTAATTTTGAGTCAGAATTCTTGTGTTTTGGCGAAGTTAGTATGTACAGAAAAAGATTTGCTCTATTTTGAAAAGAGTCTTTGGTATATATTTAACAGTATGTGCTTTTGAGAAGAAAATGAACCATTTGGCCAATTGTGTGACGTAGGTGTCATCTGTGTTAAGAGTTTAGAAAAAGTATCATAAGTATGGATAAACGCTTGTTAGCAATTGAAAAAAACTGTAATGCAAGGAACGTCTGTTCCACGCATAACTCTTGAACCACTGATCCGCTTGATCTCAAATTTGGAGGGCGTCATCATAATGTTACCAGTGTGTGCAGTGCCAAGTTTCGTGTTGTTTGGGCAAAAAACACATATGCCTACAGTGCATACAGACAACACGTAGAGGACACCTCTCATTCCGGTTATTCCACATCACAAAACAGTGGCTAAAGAAACTCTTACAAGTCAGTCAGTGCAAATGTATTTACAATAGCCTCCTCCTTTCACCTGACATTATTACCCACTTAAACAATAAGGTGGTCTAAACAAAAACGTAATACTCTGGCACATCTTCTATGGGCACTGTTCCTACTAAATAAAGACAATAAACAAACTTTCTGGCGGCATACAAAGATGGTGTTCCAGGAGTTTGACGCATTTGCGTACGTGTTGTGCATTCTGCTGTGTTAGGAAGTCCGTATGAAGGAACAAACTGCGTTTTTTATTTCGTTGATACATGCGCAATATCCGAAACCAATCCGATCCCCGTACATGGCAGTCCAAGTGGTTTGGAACCAGCCCAGGCCTGGCGTCGCAAGTGGTTTCCGAAAACCAATTCGGAAAGTGGTTTCCGAAAACCAAACCAGTCGTATCCCCGTTCACATGAAGCCGGTACGATCCCATTGTTTTTTTTCTTTACTTTGCTTTTCTCTCGAAAAGGGAACTGTATACAGCCACCATAACACAACTCCTGGCACACACCTTATGGCTGACTTGGGTAGAAGGCCCCACAATACACAAAACAGTAGCCTATATTAATTCACCCCTGTGGTCTTACACAATTCTTGCTCTACACAATAAACTTACAGCAACAGTTACACTAATTAGACATAAGCAAACATTTTTGTCACAGGCCTATAGCATAGGCTACGTTTAAGATGAATGATTGCATACAGAAACCATGTTCCTACCATTAGATGTTCACCTCCCTTGCTTTTGAAGTCATTGATGAGGCTTGTAAAATCAAGTTCCCGCAGAATGTCACTCTCCAGAGACATCAGCATTATCACCACCAATGTCGTTGTTATTAACGTCAAGTTTAACGTCTGCAGAGTGGTGATTGTCAGGTCCACCAGTCAGTTTGAAATTAACTTTCAAGTTAGGGATTCGGCTCAAAAGATTTTGCTGTCTTTGCTCTTTATTTTTCTCTGTTTTTCTTTTCTGAGCGCCACTTTCATATTTTTTCCCTGACATTTTCTTTCGTTCTCACTCCAGTCAAGTGAAGGCCTACGTGGTGACGTTTACCCTCTCTGCATGTGTATCCAATCAGCTGCGTTGCTTGTGATGTGGGCCAATACAATATTCTCTAATGTAAATTTAAGTAAAATTATATATTTTTACTGACCAATGGGGGCCCCCCTTGCACGTGAGGCCCTGGGCTTAAGCCATACCCAGCCTGTGCGTTAATCCGGCCCTGGATGTTAGGTCTGACAAGACCACACACCGACACACGTAGCACGCCACGCACTAAGCAAAATACATAGGAGGCGCGTTCGAGTTACAAACCTGTTTCCCTGCGTCTGTCTACATACGTCGACGAGAACTGCTCGTCGCAGCATGGGTGGGCATTTAAAAGGCTTCGGTCAAGTTGGACACAAGTCTTCAACGAGACTGAGTATGCACCATCCCGATCTTCGTAGTAGATGACGGAGAGGTCATGTGTTGTGTGTGGGGGAGGACGAGGGGGTGGGCGGTTGTAGTAGGGTGCCTTGAGACTTCAAGTCAAGCCGAGTCTTTTTTTTAATAGTACATTCAAACAAAACAACAGAGATGCCCCAAAGTGCTGCACAACACAAGGATGAAAAATAACACGGCAAAACCATAATGCAAAGACCATTAACAGGTATAGCCTACTGACACAAAGTAATAAAATAAAATAGAGATTAACAAATACATAAATAAATAAAAGAGCGAACTTGACAGCATCAGAAAAACACCCTAGAACAAGCTAAAAAGATATGTCTTCAAACTGGACTTAAATAACGTACATATAAGATGAGAAGTTCAGTGCCAGAGCGCCACACAACACACGTGACAGATGTCAATGAACTTTAAACCAACCACGGCAAAGTTGCATCACCACGTAGGCGTTAGTTAGATGCTTGTAAAAGTGTGGAAGCATCTACAAGCGCTTGCACGATTCGTCTACATGCGTCTTTTTAGGTCATATGACCTTGTCACATTTTGGTGACATCCTCACACCTTTCTGGCACGTCTGACACAGTTTCTAACCATCATGCAACATTTTCATTCCACAATGCATCACTGACTGCAAATGCCTGGAAACACATGCAAACATTTACATCAAGTCAAATGCGCCTAGGCTTAGACTAAACCATCGTTTTGACACTTTAGCCGATGATAGGCCAACCTTGCACATAAACGTGCTGTAGAAGCACAAAACGTTTAACAGTAGCCTACACAACAAAATCAATTCCACATCAACAACTTTGTGAATACTGAATAGCGCTTTGGAGATAAAAAATCGTAAACAAATAAATAAAGCACTTGGCGGTGTTATACTTCGTGGTATCCAACCATAAATTGTGATAGTATGCTGGCTAAGTTATGGTAGAGAAAGTGGACTTACTGTTTCTAAAACTTTCTGAAGGCCAGCCTGCGTGCCTTATTTCGCTGCACAAACTCTTTCGTGATGGCAATTTCTTCAAGTATGCCCCAGTTAATGTGTCAGCATATCAAGTCATTACGCCTTTTTTGTGTGTAATAGGTCATTGGTGTGTGCGCCATTATCAGCAGCAAGTAAGGAACTCTGATGTACTGTAGCTGTCTCAATAAGATTTTACCTTTGACCTTAATGTAGCCTACATATCAATGACTTTTAAATACATAGCAGTCATTTTTCATGCACTATTATGTCATGATTTCATTGTGGGATATTTTAAAATTACTTAGATGGTGAAATTAGAAATGATAGAAACATCTTAGTATCGCTTAGTAGAGGGTGCTTAGCATCGGTACCCCAGTATGGAGGCAGGCTTTACCATAAGGGTTAATGAGCTATCATCTTAATTGTTTTTATTTTCAGTTAGCACATACCTTAAACACTTCAAGCAGAAAGCTGATCAGCTGCATGCTGGTGTGATAAGCTGTATGTTTTACAGTCAATTTACGTATGATTCGATTAGTCAACTAATCGAAAAAATAATCGGTGATTAGTCAACTATCAAAATAATCGTTTGTGGCAGCCCTAATCATAACCACACGTAGTGACATAACTCTTGACAATGTCACAAGAGGTCACGACAAAGGTGTTACAGTTTGACGACTAGGAGGTGCTGTAATGAGTTTTAAGGTGTAGGATTTTATTTGGGTTTCTGGTCATGGTTTGCCATGTGCCAGTGATGGCCCTTTTAAGCTTTTCATGTCAGGCAATTAAATTCAACGTCAAAGCCACCAAACAGGAAGTGAGATCATATCTCGGCAACACTTACATGTATCATAACCAAACTTAGTGACATAACTCTTGAAAACGTCACAAGAGGTCACGACAAAGGTGTTGCAGTTTGACTACTAGGAGGTGTTGTAATGAGCAAAATTGTGTTTTGGCTCAAATCTCTGTATGTGTTTTGATATAAGACTTTATTTTTGATTTCTGGTCATGGTTTGGCACGTTCCAGTGATGGCCCGTTTAAGCTTTTCATGTCATCCAATCAAATTCAACAAGAAAGCCACCAAACAGGAAGTAAGATTATATCTTGTCAATATCAAACTATCTCTGTTGATCATAGACCAGTAATGCAATTGGTTTCATAGGCTACCTGTAACCATAGACTCTTTGTGTAACTAGGGGGTGTGGTTAAAAAGGCCGGTCCCCAATCAGACGCGATATAGCCAGTAGGCCTACAGTAGCAGGGACTTTTTTTTCACTACAGTAGTTGTAGTAGTTATAGTTATACTCACGACATCAAATTCATATAATATAAGATGGTTTAGTCATGTAATATTGTCATAATAACAGATTAACACAATAACAGCTACCCTCAACCTGGCCTAGGCTTGCCTACTTTGACAGTAACCATGGCATTCATATAATCCATAATCCAGTAAACCAATTGTGACCATAAGCAAATGCTATCTATCTATCTATCTATCTATCTATCTATCTATCTCTATCTCTCTCTCTCTCTCTCTCTCTCTCTCTCTCTCTCTCTCTCTCTCTCAGGACCCTATCGCCGAAGACAAGAGATAAGGAGAAAGGTGGCTGCACTTCTGCTCTTAAAAACAAAATCTAGAGAGTGGGTCCACCCATTAAATAAGGCCCGTAAGTAGCAGGGTGCTCATTACAACCTCTGCAAAAAGCTGGAGCTGGATGAAAAGCGCTTCCATAATTATTTTAGGATGTCGGCGACGCAGTTAGAGGAGGTGCTGTCATTTGTGGGCCCAGACATAAGAAAACAACACACAAATTTCCGGGAACCAATTGAGGCCAAGCAAAGGTTGGCCATCACTATTAGGTAAGAGACACAAAGAATACTTTTTTTACATTATTTTGTATAACTGGGAATGTTCAAAACTACATTTCTCTTTTCCATTGTAGATACTTGGCATCAGGAGACTCAATGCACTTTATGGCCTACGATTACAGAGTAGGAGTGCAGACGGTCTTTGACTGCATCCGTCTCACCACCAAGGCCATAAGGAAACGAATGATAAGCCGCTTCCTCCCAAGACCAACCAGAGAGACCTGGGAAAAAGTATCCCAGGACTTCTGGGAGAAGTGGGACTTCCCCAATTGTCTAGGTGCCTTGGATGGCAAGCATATTAATATAGTTGCGCCTCCTGGAAGTGGGACTCTTTTTTATAATTATAAAGGAACATTCTCCCTGGTTTTGCTGGCCCTTGTGGACGCGCAGTACAGGTTCCTAGCAGTGCAAGTGGGAGACTTTGGCCGTACAAGTGACGGTGGGGTCTTCAGAAACTCTGCCCTGGCCAGGGAGCTGGAGAACCAAACCCTCAATATCCCACCACCAAAGCCCCTGCCAGGGGCAGCGTTTCTTGGTGACATGCTCCATGTCATTGTGGCAGATGCCGCATTTCCCCTGAAATCCTACCTCCTAAAACCCTACGGTGGCCGTAATCTTCCCAGAGACCGGCAAAAATTTAATTACAGATTATCAAGGGCGAGGATGTCTGTTGAGAAGGCATTTGGCATCTTAGCAGCGAGGTGGAGGATTTTCCTCCGTCTGATCCACATGGGAGTGGAGAAAGTGGACACCCTAATTATGGCAGCCTGCATTCTGCACAATTTTCTTTCTCGGCCTGGAGATGCAGAATGCAGCCTTCCATGGCAGGGTGTCCACTTTCCCCACTTCCATGTGGCAGCAGCTCACCCCAACAGAGGTGGTCAAGCAGCTCTCACCATCCGGGACAAATTTGTGCAATATTTCACGGAGTATTAAGTGTGTGTGTGTGTTTGTGTGTGTGTGAAAATGCAGTGTGGTTGTGTTAAATAAAATGTTTTGAACTGTTTACCCATGTATTGTGGAAATGAAGTCATTTCAGTTTGAATACAACTTGTCCATGACCTAATTATGGCTTAAGTGGTTGACTGCCTTAGGCACCAAAAAAGTCAGGTGGTCACTTCTTATTCTTGCTCCAAGAAACAATTGATAAGACATTTAATGGATAAAATCTTTAGCTTTAAGTGGTGATAGCACTGAGGTAAGTGGAAAGGACAATTCAATACAAGTTTTTTATTTATTTATTTTTTTTAATATGTGTAATTGTATGGGGTGGACTGGGTGGTATGCATATAGGGGGTGCCTTGGTATGGCTGGGTGGGTGGGAGAATGTTAGGGTGAAAATTTTGGTTTTCCCAATTTAAAATGGTTGACATTAGCTGCAATTTCAGCTGCCCCTTGTTATGTACTATTTTCTTTAGATCCGGGAGTAAACTAAGTAAAAACAATTCGTCTGGGTCATCTGGTGTAATGGGTTGCTGTAAAATAGCATACAGGTCCTCTGTGGAAGGTTTCTTTAACGCTTCTGCCCGTCTTCTTTTTGAAGAGTATGTATGCCCTCTTTCCTCCCTGCTGGTTCCCCTTGCACCTCTCTCCATTCCATCATCCTCTGTCTTATCTCCATCCTCTTCCACATCCACATCTTCATCACTTTCCACATCAACTTCCTCTACCTCCTCTTCGTCTTCCTCTTCATCCTCATTCTCTTCCTCATGAATTAGGTTACTTGAGGACCTGCAAGTAGAAAACGGTGATGTTGTCACATTTGACATGTAAAGCAGACCACATATATACAAACACACACAAACACACACACACACACACACACACACACACACACACAACATCATTGGTATTTGAATAAACTGTACATAAACCTACCTTCGTTGCTTGAGGTGTGGAAGCAGGAAGCTCAGTGCCCCAAAGTGCCTCCACCGGTTCTTCCCTGCCGCCGACCCACTTGCTGCTTTATTTTTCCGAACTCGATTAAATGTGTCTCTCAGTGACTTCCATTTATTTTTACAAATGTTTGGATCTGTTAGAAAAGACGAAAGGCAAATTTTAAAACACATTTCATGAGGATACATCATTTTTCAGGTGTTATGGCTTTGGTGTAATTTTTGTGACTTTAATTCACAGTTTAATCAGTTTCCTTAGTTTCTCTCTATGCAGTTGTGTTGTTTCGCCATCTACTGGTCATGATAATATTTGCAGAGAAAGGTTCATTTAGTTTCAAACTATGCTGTGCTGTGTGTTCGCCGATCCTTGGAGTAGATATGTAGTAGATATGCCCGTAAGTTTTGTTTTGCTATCTGTTTGAATATCTACACTTAAAATGTGTAGGCTATGTCTGTTGATACTGACAAGCAAATGAAATTGATTTAGTTTTAAAGAAAAGGTAAAAAAAGTTAACATGCGCATGCTCACTAGCTATACAAGTTGTTAGCTTGCTATCAATCTTGCTAAGCTTCATATTAAAGATGCTCTTATTAATGAGTTAAGGTAATACCATTGTGTGTTATATTCAGGGTGTTGCGGTTCTGCTCACCCGTATATATTGTATGTATGTTCAGTGAAGCATTGACAGCAACTGTCAATCGTTCGCTATATCTGTCTAGCATTGTTATTTAGCCTACTCATCGCTGGGGCAGAATATCAGGATAGGCCTACGTTGGATCTCACTTGTAAATATGAAAAATTAACACACAGTGTTAGTTCAACACTTTGTGTGTTCAGGCTGAACAGACAAGATAGGCCTATTTTGACCTGATTTGGTAAAATAAACACAAACTTAGATTAGAAACACTGCTTAAAATGTAGGCTGTAGAAAGAGTCATCTTATGCCATTAATACTTAAACAAACAAACAAAACTACTTATTACCTGAAATGTTCAGCTCCTCTGCGATCTCCTTCCAGCCCTTGGCAGCCTTATTAAGGTCTTTATATTGCTTGGTTGATGGGTCAAAAAGATAAGGCCTTAATTCAACCAATTCAATTAACCTGGACTCATCCATTATCGTTGCTCTGATGCGACGCGACAAAAATAGAAACAGATCAAGCGACAAAACCTCTTTCAAAACGTCGCGTCGCAATGCTTACTGTCGCGCGATGTCGCATCGCATTCAGTTAGGACAGCCCAACGGAAAATAATGGAATGGAATGTATTTTGACGGTCGCTGTCGCTCGCATCGCGTTCAATTAGTACACGGTGTCAGGAAGATTTTGGGTCAACCAAACCAAATCAAACCAAATCCTAATGAGCGAAAGGGCCCACCCGGAAAGGGCCGAGTAGCCTTTAGCATTCCATAGACTTCCGTTCATTTTAACATCACTTTGACATGAAATAACTTCACATAGGACGACACACCTTGATGTTGGTATTGTTGGACACCGGAGAAACCACTGCAAAACATATTTGCGATTTGATCGGAAATCTGTTATGTTATTGTCTTGTGAGAAACATTTATCTGAAATTGTGGAAAAATGACTGTCACGGTGTTCCGTTTCTGGCAGTGCTGTGTTTTTCCTTTGTTTTCTCCTGATCACGTTATTAGTTTCAATTATTCTCTCTACACCCTGCACTGCCATGATAATCTCCCTCACCTGCGTGTCTTGTCTCCTTGTTCCATGCTGATTTGCCCCACCTGCCTGCCTTGTTTCCTTGTTCCCTAGTAATCGGTTTCGCCTGCACTACCTCGTTTAGCCTCGTTTACTCTTGTTTAGTTTCCCCTACTTAAACCCTGGTTTTTCACTCCCTTGCTGTCGGTTCGTTTGCTACCCATGGTGTGTTTCACTAGCATTCTGACTCCCGACTCTGTCTTGTTCTTGTCAGTCTTGTTTTCAGTTTTCTTGCCTGTTATCAGTTTGTTTTCAAGTCTAGTTCCAGTGTTCCTAGTCTCGTGTCGTGTTCCTGTTCCGCGGATTCTGTCGTGCCTGTGCCTTGTTTCTTGTCCTGTTTCTGTCAGTCTTGCCTCCAGTGTTTTCCGTGTCTGTCTGGACTGTCTACGGCTCCAACCCAGACCACATCCCCGACTACGCTCTGGTCTCCAGCCAAGGCTACGATCCAGTTCGCCAGCGACGACTCGACTACCGTCACCTCAGGCGGTAGAGCATCAGACTCTGGTCCCCAGAGTCGTGGGTTCGATCCCCATGCTACCCTGATGCACCGAGCAAGTGACTCTGGCCCCCAGAGTCGTGGGTTCGAGTCCCACATAACCCCGGCCTACGTGCTCAAGCGAGCACCACCGTGTCCCTGTCTGCCCAGTCCTGTTTATCTGTCCCTATCTCTGTTCCAGTCCTGTTTATCTGTTCCTGTCTCTGTTCCGGCCTACATGCTCAAGCGAGCACCACCGTGTCCTTGTCTGCCCAGTTCTATATTCCTGACTCCGTTCCTGTTACCCTGTCCATGTATCTGTTAATAAAGGCCTTTTGGGGCTACGCTGACGCAATTGGGTCCTCTCTCCAGTTCTGTCTGTTTTCCTGGTTTCCTGGTTCCTGCGCCCTGTGACAATGACGTCACAGATCATGCTTAACTAACTAGCTAGCACCCTTGACATGGTAACTTGCAAGACTACCTGGAACGAAAGTTAGTAGAATATCAAAGTACAGTATTAGCCTTCCACTCCAGTAAATGTTGCAATGATTGCAACATAATGGTAGAAAAACGCTTATTACAAAAATGATTGTATGCTGTCTAGATTTGTGTTTAAGCATCTACTCGTCAATTTATCATATTTGGGTTTGTTACTCGACGTCAGCAGGGGTTTGCACAGTAGACTAAAGTGGATACATGACCAACGAAATTCTGAAAAATTGGTTTCATCCGGTCCCATTGAAATTATGCTATCACTCAGTCCATTTCTTGTACTGTCTATGCTTGAGACCCAATACGGAGCAGCCATTCCAAAATTTGTGTCTTTCACCCATTAGGGGGCGATGTAATGGGGAAAAAAATTGTGCTTATAACTCCTAAAGTGTTGTTATTAATTAAGAGCATAATTCTTGAGTGGGTTAATAAACCAAAGGGTCTCAAGACCAAAACATCCAAGTTCCCCATGCTAACCAGGGGTGCGTTTCCCAAACAACGACGGATGTTAGCATTTAACCACCGTTGTCCGATGTAGGTTCAAACGACACAACAGTCCGATTCCGACAGTTTCCCGAAAATCTCCAACTACATACGTACAACGCAAGTCTGAAGTATGTTAGTTTGGACGTCGTTGAAACTGCAGAGTATCCAGATGTGTCGGAAGTGCTCGGAGAGTATTTGGATGCATTCGTTGCGGGGAGATGACAGAAACGACACCACGACAGTAAGCAACAAAAACATAGCCTTATTTCAATGAAGCCGGTATGTATGACAACTTCAGCAACTTAGGAAAATGTTCCCCAACACAATCATGTTCAAGCAGTGGCTGAATACGTTTGTAATGATATGATCATGTGTTTCATTTATGCTACCCTACATAGATCCACATATAAATAGAACTAAGGCAACCAAAAGCTCATGTGGCGCAATGGTTGAGTGGTTAGCTTGTCAGTCCACTATGCAAACCTGCTCACAGGTACGGATATGGGTTCGATTCCTGCTAAACGTAATCAATTTGAAACACATGGAATGATCTGTGAGATAATGGAATGACTTTGATTGTGGATCTGTGATCCTGATCATACTCTACATCACAGTATTAAAAACAATCTGTAAGATCAGCAAATAACTTTAATAATCCAACAACATTTTTTTAGGTGAATTTTCTATCTTCCTTTTTACATGATCTGGCAAGTGCCATGACGAAAATGAAGTGACGTAAAATAAAATCAGCAAGACGTCACGTGTACATAAACTGACATAAACAATGGTCTAATGACAGGTCCTTAATGATGGAACTTCCGATGGATCGTCCAGACTTTGCTGTTGGGAAACACCTGTGTCATCGAACGATCCATCGGACTAACGTTGTTGTAAACATCGTTAGTTGTGTCATTCGAATAATGCTGTTGGGAAAGGTGTGAGGTCATATCTCAGACTTTACATATGCCAACCAATCTTGACAGAGGCACTTGCTAGAGGGCACTGTTAGAAAAAATTGTACAGGTTATGTTACGAGAAGATGCTTGCCCCCTCACACTACTTGCAGCTATATTTGTTGGTGTTTTTTGTGTCTCTGTTCACAATGTTGTTGTATATTTCACTGATATTTTGTTTATTGTAAGCAATAACAGTTTTTTCTGTTCTATCATTAACAGTAAATGATTTGCTTTTTACTGGAATGCTTTATAATGTGAAGATTACATGTGAACATACAGTTCCTAACCAAGAAATGTAGTGTAAAAACAGTGGATTGCATGTTTTGTATTCAAATGCCTGTACAATTGGAACATAAAAGTCTATGCAGCTTTTGTAATGCCAACAATTTCTAGTGTTTTGAAACCTGGTGCACTTTGACTGCATGTGCCTTGTGAACTAAAAACGTGGGTGACACTTCATAATAAGGGGCCACAATAAACAATAGTAGCCATTACCTAAATCTTTAGTATGGGTTGTTAATTATTACCTATGTGTCTAATTGGAACAAGTTGATAGTTTTCCCACTATTATTTGAATATTACTTAATTGTTTAATAACTACATGTTATCATTAAAGCAAATGTCAAACAGTGTATTAGGCCTACCTAATATTATGTTGGATAATAATAAAATTTGAAACAAGAAGTTAATATATAGTTGACAAAATGCGTTTTTGAAAAGAAAATTAACCATTTGGCCAATTGTGTTTTGTAGGTGTGTGTCTGTGTTAAGAGTTTAGAAAAAGTATCTTAAGTACAGGTAAGTGCTCTTTAGTGATTGAAAAAAAAAACTGGAAATGAACTCGTCACCAAATTTGGTATATATCATCTGCAGACAGTGCAGACAAACCGTTTCAAAGTTTCATGTCAAACAAAAGTAAAGCTGTTGCTTAAAATTGTTTGACAGTCCCAAATTTGTTCAAACTTGACATGCAAAATCCACACAGTTTTCAATTTTGTGATATTTCATCACAGCCGCTGTTGTTTCCCATTGAAGCTCGAAGTCTGAAAACAGTTTTCGCTAAATAACTTGCCAGAAATTGTGCCCAAGACATTTTTTTTGTATGCCAGTGTTACAGAGGAGTATCAATCCAGCCCATTAACACTTGTTTGTAGCATAGTGCCACTTATCTGAAGGAAGCTACAGTTTGGTTTTTCCTCAAATTCCATTCAACCTCACGCATTGAAAACACTGGTCCATACCAAATTTGACACATGTTCAAACTTTAAACTTCAAACTCTAAATACCTTTCATAGAATGTGCACCAACTTTTGTGACATTTTGTCATGGGGGTGCTGTTTCCCATCTGGTGCTGCTTCCTAAGAAGCCCTTTTTATAGTATGCCGGTGTTACAGAGGCGTTTCAACCCATAAACACTTGTTTGTAGTGTAGCATGACTTAATGAAATAAGTAAATTTGAGTAAATTATGGAAATTGCCAATATCTTGAACCAAGAAGGCAGGAACTGCACAAAATTTGTCATGTACAATCAGCAGGACAACATCTGAAAGCATGCCAAGTACCATGACATTTCATTTCATTCATAGGAGGCACTGTGTTTTTACAAGATCACAATTTGGCTATTATCTGTAGCACAATATGGTTTAAAACAAAAATTGTTTTTCCATATATTCAGTAGAACCTCTTGCATGAAAATCACCTGTCCATGCCCACTTCCAATGATTAAAACATTGAAATACAAAAACAAAATCAAGTTGAAGTGAGAAAAACAGCACAAAGACGATTCAGGTGAACCGAACAAGCGAAATGTCATGGGTTGCGGAGCCGGAGGTGCAAGGGCCTGTCATTGCTGCTATATTTACACTTTTCTATTGTCCCTTCCCCTCTTTCTTCTTCTACTTCACTATCTCACCTCTCCCATGGTGGGGTCATCAGCCTTGTAAGCATCCAGTTTGTCTTGCACCAGCTGTGCCAGGGTGGAGTTATCTTTGTATTCCCTGGGAAGCACAAAACACAAGCAGGCAGACAGAACTTAAACGTCCACAAATGACAGACTTGGTTGGTTACCTCTTCTGTTTCAGACTCCCCCTTCAAATCCTTCTTATTTAAATTATTATTTTTTTAAATATAAAGCGAAATTCAGGACACTGTGTGTTGAAATATCACAAGTCTGTGAGAATCAGACCTAAACTGGCTTGGTAGTATCACACATAAATGAAAGGCCCAAAAGGTACACATAAGGTACAGACAAAACAGAGTGTGCAGTCTCATAATTATTAAGCAGGATTTGTAAATTTCCTGTACTTTTGTACACAACTAACCCCTGTGTTTTTTTTTTGCACAATGGGCCTCATTCACCAATATATCTTAGGAATTTTTGTTAATTTGTTCTAAAAAACATCCCAAGAACAATCTACGTCGGATTGATGATGTGTTCTTAAGCAGCGATACTTGTCTCCTCCACTATATATTGTCCTTAAGAAAAAAAAACTTCAGTAGTCTTTCCAATACTAAGCTACTACAAGAAACACCAATCGATATATATTTGTATACCGTTAACAATGACAAGTTCAGACGTGGAGAGACATCACCTTATCTGTGAAGATGGTGCAATAGCGTACAGTCTATTCCAATCCAATCCATCTATACTTAATTGTCATCACACATATTAAATCCATCATTTTATAATCTGTACAATAAAGAAAACTGACATAACTAATTGCAAACTTGTATAAACTTGTTTGAACAAACTATCATCACTGAAATGTGCCAATTACAGATGGTGAACATTGGTGAACATCATAATCTTTGTAAAAATGGTTTAAGATCAAATTTGTGTGTAAGGTTGGTGAATGAGGCCCAATGACCACCACCCACTACACAAAAACGTTAATAGACAAAGGAGCATGTTTCGTGGTGGATTCCTTTTACTATTTTGCTCAACGGCAGACTGATTCTTAGCCCATCCAGCTCTTCAACACTGGCCAGAAATGGCAGAGAAAAAGAGTGACTTCTGTCTATGATACTGGCCAGACCCTGACTTACATACCACATCACATAATGCCTGGTGTGTCATCATTATAGGCTATATTAGCCTATACACACAAGGACTATTATCGTTAATGTTCACCTATATAAATCATAGCATATCACTCCAAATTGTTTTTGTAATTGGTGCATTTATATATTTTTTGTCTGATACTTAAATAAATGTTACTGCTTGTAATAGCTACTTACTTTGGCACTGGATGTCACTTTGTACCATGACTGTTGTGTTGCACTACACAGTTGTTAACATGCCTCCACTGAAACCCAATCATGGACGAGCCATTTTTGCATGGACTCTATGCTACTGCATCCAATGCACTACACTGACCTGCAGATAGTAATTACATTTTTATGTCAATATGGTTTAACTTAATACTATACATTCTTTACATTTACTGGATTTAGTGTTGATCTAGATAGAATAGTCTTCATCAACACAGTGGATTACCACTGTGAACAATAGTAGCCATTACCTAACTCTTTAGTATGGGTTGTTAATTATTACCTATGTGTCTAATTGGAACAAGTTAATAGTTTTCCCACTATTATTTGAATACTACTTAATTGTTTAATAACTGCATGTTATTAATAAAACAAATAGCAAACAGTCTATTACCTAATGTTGGATGTTTGTTAATGTTGTTTTTAGCATCAGTTGATGGTTACTTTTACTTCACATAACTAATTAATGATTATTTATGAGTATTTGTTATGTTACAAGTTAATGGCATACTATTATTTAACTAATATTTATGTCACTCATCATTGGACCTCTAATAGAATTAGTTGATAACTAATATTTATGTAATGTATAACTCTTGGTGTTGGGACCCTTGTAGTAGAGTTGGTTAAGCATAACTAATATTCAAGTAATGTATAACTATTGGTGTTGGAACCCTTATTGTAGAGTTGGTTGAGCATAACTGTAATATTTAAGTAATGTATAAGTATTGGTTCTATTTGTTACACTGTTTATTATTAATAAAATTGTATGCTAGCAATACAACAGCTTACAAAAGCCAGCTTCAAATTGCTATAGTCTACAAATAAATGCTGATTATTAAAGGCTACAGCTTATTACTTCATAACAACAATGGCATCAGTACTATTGTGCATCGGTAAGTTGCCAGTGTTAATGTTACAGCTATGTATGGGCTAATTAACATGTGCATGATATTTGAGATTAGCTATTTGCGTGATGATAATGTTAAGTGGTATCAATATTATTTAAGTAATAATATGTCATTAACTTGTAACATACCAAATACTTTCATGACCAATCACTTAATAGTTATGTGAAGTAAAAGTAACCATCAAGTGATGTTAAACATATGCATCGATAACAATTAACAAACATCCAACATAATATTAGGTAGGCCTAATACACTGTTTGACATTTGCTTTAATGATAACATGTAGTTATTAAACAATTAAGTAATATTCAAATAATAGTGGGAAAACATATTTACTTGTGCCAATTAGACACATAGGTAATAATTAACAACCCTTAATAAAGTGTTAGGTAATGGCTACTTTACTGTTTATTGTGGCCCCTTATTAGAAAGTGTTACCAAAACGGGTAATTCTTTGACAGAATAATTTAATTTGAAGTCAGATTTCCAGGGTTTTGGTAAAGTTACTCTGTGCAGAGAAAGATGTATTGTATTTTGAATAGTCTTCATCAACACAGTGGATTACCAAAATCCACTTTCTCATCTGCACACATTTCTAGAGCCCCGTTTTCTGCATCACAATCAACCCCCTCTTCCCATACTGCCCCCTGTCTCTCACCCTCGGTATCGCACAGCAGGGTACTCCTTCAGTGTGGCGCACAGGGTGGCTATCTGCTCAGCCAGGCGCTCCATAACTGGGTTCTTCAGTTGAGTCTTATGAGGGCTGTAGAAGCTTTGGAAGGCGTCAGGGTTGTCTAGAGAGTACACCTGTGCCGACACACAAGCAGACATGCAAACACAATAAAACACACACACACACACACACACACACACACACACACAATGACAGATGATCCTAAATGGCACAGTGTAAAAAACTACTTGATCAAATCACCAGCTAAATAATGTATGTGTGCCGAAAGATGTCTACACAAACTGTAGGAAAGTGTAGCAAAGGGTGGGGGTGTTGTACTGGCCGATGCTGTGGAGCGCAGCATATGTAACTACCTTGCAGATACTGAAATGTGAAGACCTGTGTGGGTGGATGTGGGTGTGTATGAGTGGTTGTGTTTGTGTAGGGCGTGTATGTTTGGTTGGTTATTTGTATGGGTTTGTGTGTGTGTGGGTTTGAGTGTGTGTGTGCAGGGCTGCTGCTAGCCATTTGGGTGCCCTAAGCACAAATGCTTTGTGGTGCCCCACCACCCCATCCCACCCCGCCCTGCCCTGCCTTGCCCTGCCTTGCCCTGCCTAAAATGAAAAATAATTTAGAATTTATTAGTGCAATTCATGTTATTTCCGAAACAAATACACGAAACATTAAAGTTAAAATAATAAATTATTTTAAAAGTTTAATAAATAAATAAATCCCACCACCATTACTAAAAAAAGATTTGTGCAATGACTGCAGGCTGCCCCGCATTTACAGTTAAAAGAAAAATATTCAGGCAATGTACTGAAATACAGTTTTAAACCATAGCACAACAAATTGCATATATAAATTAGGCTTAGGCCTACGTGTAAGTCACTAATACATTTCAAAATTCAAAACTCTATTTCACATGTATAGAGGTTTCATATGGGACAACAACTGACCACAGAAATACACACTGACATGGTCCTCTTTCCCCTCTTTATTTTTCTCCTTCACTCTAAGTACTCTCTTGTGTATTTAGTCCTATCAGTCCTGTCTTGCTCTCTTTCTTTTTGCATCCATTTTTATCTCTTTACTTCCTCTCCCTCTAGTTATATTACTCCCTTTCTCTTTGTCTCAATATCCCTCACAGTTGCCCCCATCTGCCCAAAGTCACATGATTGCAGAGCAGCAGATTGCTCAGCAGATGGGTTCTTCTACGCACACCTAGCCCCTGTCCAATCCTGCTCTGATTGGCTCCTTCACACAGTGTAGATACCCCAACAGCCAATAGCACATGGGGCATTATTACTGTGTTTCCTCTCCCTTTCCCTTTTTTTCCCTGTATGAAGTAAACTGGGCTCATGTGACTCAGAATTAATCACAGCAGACATGATGAGCAAAAGGACTGTTGGCCAGCCAGACAGCACACAAATCACTTGCTTCTAGGACAGTCTACAGTAGCCATAAAGAAAGGGTGAGAGAGAAAGGTACTGGAAGAAACAAGCATTGGGGTGACAGAGGAAAAGTGGAAAAGGGAAAAATGAGAGGGAGAAAGGCAGACAGAGGAAAAGAGGGAGAGAAAGAGAGGGAGTGTGTGTGTGTGTGGGGTGTGGGGTCCTCTAGGCACCCCCCGCTACTGTTCCTCATATCTATTTCTGGAATTTTCAGGAATTCTTACCCCCCTATCTGCTGAGGTCTGACTGCGTACCTGAGACTCATAAGGCAGGAAAGCGATGTTGATCTCTGTCAGTGTCTTGATGGCCTTGGAGGCGCGACTCTTGACCAGGTCATTGAATATGGGGTCAGGGCAGGCTGAAGAACACAGGGCACAGGGTTCAAAGTGAGATGCAACTTTTGCACACACACACACGTGTGTGTGTGTTTATATGCAATATAATACAAAGTACATTTTGTTTCAATTACATTAATCATAATGAGCTAAATGTTATTCCTATAATTTTGTTTCATAATTTTGGTAATTGTAAAGCGAAGAACACAATAGTCGACAGCATTATATAGTACCTGATAGTACCCATCTGATCTCAGAGAGCTGGGTGTGTGAGTGTATGAATCAGTGTGTGTGTGTGTTTGTGTGTGTGTGTGTTTGTGTGTGTGTGTGTGTGTGTGTGCACGTGCACACGCCTGTGTGAAGATTGTGTCATACAGCATGCAGAGTAATTCATAATTCATTGATGTGCTCTCTGCTACTCACAGTCAGTAAAGAACACATGGGCTGCTTTGTACTTGGATGAGTGAGCATCTCTGAAGTCACCAACCAGAGTCGCAACAGACTGGAGATGAGAAGAAATGGGGAAAAGAATAGTTTTTTATGTGTGTGTGTGTGCAGCAGCAATAAAAATGCTGGGATGTTTCCATAGGCTGTGTCAATAGCATGTTTGCCGACACAGAGACAATTTGCATTGTTTGTTACACATTGCTGGTGTGTGTTAGATCAAAACACTACATTTTTTTGATTTAGGCTGCTGAACATGGGCTATTCCGGCAAATAGTGAGCTGAGCTAAGTGTGAAACAGGTGTGTGTGTTTGTTTGTTTGTGTATGTGTGTGTAATGTGAAGGCACCTTCTCAGTGGGAGTGATCAGATAGATGGCCTCAAGTGAGGGAAGAGGCTCTCGCCTTTTATTTATGTCTTCCACAACTATAAACCGAGACACAGACAGGGAGAGAGAGAGAGAGAGAGATGCCAAACAGGACAGAACATTATGCCTTGTATCTCTTGTTAACTCACTGTAATTTCAAAACAGAAAAAGAGTATCCACTATGCAGGACAGATGAACCCAAATGAAGCCCTGGTCTTACTAGTGATGCCCTCAGACATGATGTCTGTCATCTTGCAGCAGGACGACAGCATCCTCATGCTCAACTGATCCACCACCAGAGCCTGCATGGGTAGAGAAAATGCTTAGGTCATATGTGACATGCACATGTAGGCCGAATCAAACCTAGGGCAAACCAAATAAAACTCTGTGGCACTTCAGTGTAAAGGCTGATCTACTATGTCTGGTCTTGAGTGTAAGTGGAGGCTGAGAATCACTCATAGTTATAACCATGGTACTAAAAGTAGAATCTCAATGTTGGCTGCACCTCTCATTGAGGGGTCTGGACATTAGTATTCTCATTCAAAAGGGTATCAAAGTTCTTGAAGCTACACTGTTTTAGTGTACTGCTTGTAGGTTTGTTCAATATCACACCCATGGATGTTATTTAAACAACTCCTTTCATGTAAAACAGCCAAACACATCACATGTTGAGTAGTTTCACCTAAGAACATACGTTGGTTTTACTGGTTTCATAGTAACATTATTATCAGATAGCATCAAATGAAAATTCAAACAAAAACATGGAATAAAAAAATTATAAAAGTGAATTTGACAGTTATTTTCATACACTTGTACAAATAAGGAGTCTGAGCTCATAAATACAGAGGGAACGAGAGAGACAGAGCCAGAGAGAGAGAGAGAGAGAGAGAGATAGAGTGGTCAGGAAACAAAAAGAGCATAGGTTGAAGACAAGGAGACTACAGAGAACAAAATGGGAAGAGGCAGAAAGAGATGATAGTCATCATTGGAGAGGGCAACTTTCAAACTTTTTTCCAAGGAACTATTCCCTAGAATTCCATAGTACTGTTACAACTAGCATTTCTGGTTCCAAATAAAATTATTTCCTTTGGACTCAAACTCAAAATGATTGCAGGAAAACAAGTAATGTCTTTACTAATGACAAAGTCAGACAGTTGTCCTGATGACACAACAGCAACAGTAGGACTGTGAAGGGTCTATACTTGAGAGGTACACACATGCTCAGAAAAAACAACAATATACAGGTGCTGGTCATATAATTAAAATATTCTGAAAAAGTTGATTTATTTCAGTAATTTCATTCAAAAAGTGAAGTGAAACTAGTCTAATGTATACATTCATTTCAAGGGTTTTTTTTCTTTTAATATTGATGATTATAACTGACAACTAATTAAAAGCCCAAATTGAGTATCTCAGAAAATGTGAATATTGTGGAAAGGTTCAATATTGAAGACACCTGGTGCCACACTTTAATCAGCTAATTAACTCAAAAAACGTCTGCAAAGGCCTTTAAATGATCTCTCAGTCTAGTTCTGTAGGCTACACAATCATGGGAAAGACTGCTGACCTAACATTTGTCCAAAATACGACCATTGACACCACAGCACAAGGAGGGCAAGACACAAAAGGTCACTGCTAAAGAGGCTGGCTGTTTACAGCGCTCAGTATTCAAGCACATTAATAGAAAGGTGAAGGGAAGGAAGCAATGTGGTAGAAAAGTGTACAAACAATAGAAATAACTGCACACTGGAGAAGATTGTGAAACAAAGCCCATTCAAAAGTGTAGGGGAGATTCACAAAGCGTGGACTGCAGCTTGAGTTAGTGCTTCAAATACCACCATGCACAGACATATGCAAGACATGGGTTTTAGCTGTTGCCTTCCTTGTGTCAAGTCACTCTTGAACAAGAAACAGCATCAGAAGCATCTCGCCTGGGCTAAAGACAAAAAGACTGCTGCTGAGAGTTCCAAAGTTATGTTCTCTGATGAAAGTAAATTTGGCATGTCCTTTGGAAATCAAGGTCCCAGAGTCTGGAGGAAGAGAGGAGAGGAATCCATGTGGCTTGAGGTCAAGTGTGAAGTTTCGACAGTCAGTGATGGTTTGGGGTGCCATGTCATCTGCTGGTGTACACTGTGTTTTCTTAAGTCCAAGATCAACACAGCCATTTACCAGGAAGTTTTAGAGCACTTCATGCTTCCTGCTGCTGACCAACTTTATGGAGATCCAACAGGACTTGGCACCTGACAAAGGCTACCAGTACCTGGTGGTTAAGGACCATGATGTAGCTGTTATTAATTGGCCAGCAAACTCGCCTGACCTTAACCCCATAAAAAATGTATAGGGTATTGTGAAGAGGAAGATGTGATATGCCATGCCTATCAATACAGAAGAGCTGAAGGCCACAATCAGAGCAACTTGGGCTCTCATGACACCTGAGCAGTGCCAAAGACTGATCGACTCCATGCCCACGCCACATTGCTGCAATAATTCAGGCAGAAGGAGCCCCAACTGTCACGACTCTTGGTCTGGGTTTTTTCCGCTGGCGCTGCCCTCACTCTTCCCACTTCTATTCCAGTCACTTATTTCATTATTAGTTCAATCACGCACTCTTCTCCCTGTGTTCCCCTCACTACCGCGATCATTGCCCTCACCTGTGTTGCCTCTTGTCTGTGTCTGTGTTCATGCACAACACCTGCACTTCCTTGTTTGCTCATCACATTGTTATCACGTTCACCTGCACCACACCCCTATTTAAACCCCCTCACTCAGTTTCTCGTTGTCAGTTTGTCTGCTTAGCACGGTGTTTATCTCTACGGCTAGTATTGACTTTGACTACTTCGTGTTCCCTACGTGTTTCCCTGTTTTTTGTCGTGCCTGTGCCTTGTCTCCAGTCTTGTGTGTCAGTCCTACCTCCCAGTGTCTCTCTCCGTGTCTCCTCGGACCCATCTCTGGCTTGTGACCCGGACCGTTCATGACCACGCACGATTCTCCAGTCCTCGGCCCCTGACCCGGCTCGTTCCTGACCACGCACGACTCTCCAGTCCTCGGCTCCTAACCTGGCTCGTTCCTGAACACGCACGATTCTCCAGACCCAGCTCGTTCCTGACCACGCACAACTCTCCAGCCCTCGGCTCCAGACCCGGCCCGCTCCAGACCACACACGATTCTCCAGTCCTCGGCTCCAGACCCGGTTCGTTCCTGACCACGCACTACTCTCCTGTCCCTGGCCCCAACCCGGACCGATCCTTGACCACGACCCAGGGGCTCTTGGACTCATTCCCCATTTTCCCCTTTACCCTTAATAAAGTTCTGTTCTTGGGCATGTTACACCATTTGGGTCCGCTCTCTTGTTTATCTGTCTCCTAGTTCTTATGACACCAACTAAATATTGAGTGTTGTACATGCTCATACTTTTCATGTTCATACTTTTCAGTTATTTTTTTGTATCGGTCTTAAGTAATATTCTAATTTTCTCAGATACTGAATTTTGCATTTTCAATAGATGTCAGTTATAATCATTAAAATTAAAGAAATAAACATTTGCAATATCAGTCTGTGTGTAATAAATGAATATAATATACAAGTTTCGCTTTTTAAATGGAATTAGTGATACAAATCAACTTTTTCATGATATTCTAATTATATGACCAGCACCTGTATGTGTAGGTAAAGGGCCAGCTCTTGTGACCTGTGTTAGAAGCTGGCTAGCTGGTAGGTAAGCTGACTACTGTCGCATCACATGCACAGGCTGGTCTGTTGATGTCTTTATGAGGGCAAACAACAAATTTACACTGTAACAAAAATTAGACTCCAATTCACAACCAATTCATTAACATTTCTGTTATCCAACCATTCGTCAAAAGTATCATACCATTTCAATCATTGAGTCTGGTGTGATTCAAGCAATTACAGAAAGAGTAACTCTGCAGCACCATGTAGGCTACTTTCATACAACTAACAAAATATTAAAATAGCCAAATGTTAGCATCAGCATGTAAGAAATATATTTTTGGACTTTGTCAAAAGAAAAAGAAAACCAATTTTCAATGAAGAGGCTCTGAGGCTCTCTCTGAGGCTCTGGTGGCGCAGCAAGCAATCATCAGGCAGCAATGCGCAAGTCTTCTACCCTATTAGTCACATCAAAGTCATCATAGAAACCAGATTATCACATCACAATTTTAGGACACACCTAAGACATTCTGGAAACCGTCTTACCTTCCATTCGCCCTTCTTCTTAACCTTCTTGATGACATCATTCATAATCTCTGCAAGAGGAAAGGTGAAACAAAATAAGCACATTATGTTAGATCAAGGTTGATTTTTTTGTCAGATTTTGCAACATGGTTCAAAACAGTGGCATTACACATATTTAATACATAAAAGACACACTTATTTAATAAAAGGTCCTTTATTGCAGTCCTATAACTGCTGACTTTATTTTAGCCCTTTTCAGTGCAGCGCCTACCAATAATCTTCACAGACAAGCAGTTTGTTTTCATAAGGATGGGTGTCGCCCTTCTTTCTGCCAGAGCAGTGCTTTCATCGTCCAACATTGACTAAATGCCAGCTGCCTCACCAATCTCTATTTGGTTTGAGGACACCCACTCTGTGCCACCGACCCCCTGTTCATCAACACCTTATCCACCTTGCTGTGCCCACTAGCACAGACACTAATGTGGATTAGCAAAACGTGTGTCAGTAGCGCCAGAGATACACACTGTGCTACATTCTGGCTGACATGTCAACAACCCTTTGAAAGTTTGTTATTTTCTACACAACACAGCTGTCAGGTTACATTACCTATCTCTCTCCCACAGGACATTCATCAGCTTCATCGTACAGCATCTTTACCAGACTGCCTCCACATGATACGTAATCAAGGCAATTGCACTGTGCATATCTTTGTATCTGTACCTTTCTCTGACCTCAAGGCTATGACCAGGCTGTTTATTTCATCCCCATACATATTCCCTACTGCCTTTAGTTCTATGTGTCCCTCCCATCCTCAACCAGAGGACAACAGGGTATGTTATATTTATATAGGGCTAGAGGACAAAAAAAGCCAACCTTCACTGATATTGAAGCATTTCTGTTTTTAATTTGCCATGTTTTACTTTCTGCTTTTAAAATACCCTCAGCCTCACCCTCAGTACACAACATCAGGTACAGCAATCCTTAAGTTAAATTTCATACCTTTTAATTAATGTAATGAATTAAACATTTGGATTTGTTTTAAACCATCATAACACTGAGTTGCAAGTGTTCAGTGACGTGTTAACATAACACTATACAAATTTGACATAACACTATACACAACAGAATTGGTTGTTTTTCGAAAGATAATTTTTTTCTTTGTTTCTTTCTGTGTTTCTTTCTTTCTTTCTTTCTTTCTTTCTTTCTTTCTTCTGCCATACTCTGTATTTTTTGAGACACTTCCCATGTACACACATCGGAACTAATGACCGCTTCTCAGGGACAAAGGCTTGGCTGTGGAAGTGGCCAAGAGACTCCATAGTGCCCCCTTATGACTTAGAGCCCTGTGGCTGGCCTACAGTTTCAGCGACCAACTTCCGTATATACATTGCATTACCCATGCCCAACAGGAAGTGAGATAATTGGGGTTATATGCATTCGGACCATAGACAGTAGAAGATATGGACTGAGGGATAGCATCATTTTCACTGGGAGCTGATGAAACCAAATTTTCAATTCTCAGCTTGGTCATATGTCTACTGCGGTCTACTGTGCAAACTTGTGGTGACATCTAGTGATGTTGGCAAATGAACCCGAATACGATAAATTGACAAGTAGATGCTCAAACACAAATCAGACAGCATACGATAACTTTCGGAATGAGTATTTTTCTACTGTTATGGCTGCAACCATGGTTACTGGAGTGGAAGGTTAACACTGTACTTGGGTATTGTACTAACTTTTTTTACAGGCAGTCTTGCAAGCTACCATGTCAAGGGCACTAGCTAGTTAGCATGTCCATACCAAACTACAGTGTGTAACAATAACAATTCTTCTTAGAAACAAATACCAATTCTTATGCCTATTAGCGGAAAAAACAACTGGAAATGTTTCCCTGACATGAACAGAAAAGTAAACGAGCATGATTATGGGTATGGCTTGTTATCCAAACAGTAGGGTAAAATTCCTCTTGTGCAACCGAAACTCACTAGTCATTGCATAATTTGTGATGTCATTTTTAGCACAATTTCACAATTTTCTTACAAGGCAATGACATGACAGATTTCGGATCGAAGCTGTGGTTTCTCCAGCGTCTAACAATGCCCAAATCAAGGTACAGTGTGCTTGCTATGTAGAGTTATTTCATGTCAAAGTGATGGTAAAATGAATGGAAGTCTATGAAATGCTAAAGGCTACTGGGCCCTTTCCCAGCAGTTTCAACTTCCTCGTCTGTTCCTGCCCCCTTGATTTGGACTCATGATCAATTTAAACAAATCATCATAGGGCATTCATGTGAATCTCACCAAATTTGGTATATGTTTGACAAAACGTTGACAAAAAGGTATCCAAGGGTTTATCTTCAGATGAACCGTTTCAAAGGTACATGTCAATCAAAATTGTAGTGAAGCTTAAATTTGTTTGGCAATCCATATCTTGTCCCAAATTTGGTGAAACTTGACATGCGCACTCTACACAGATTTCTTCGATGGTGCACCAAATTTTGTGACATTTGGTTACAGGGGGCGCTATTTCCCACAAAAACAATTTTCGCTAAATAACTTGCCAATTTTTTTTCCCAAGACAATGATTCGTTTTGATATGGCAGTGTTTCAGAGGTGTAAAAAAAACAGCCCAAACATACTCACTTGTAGCATAGCACCACCTAGTGAAATGGGTAAATGCTTGGACCAAGAAGGCGGGAAAATATGTCACATACAACCACAATGACCTCTAAAAGCATGACGAGTAACATACAATTTTGCCTATAGGGTGCACTGTAATGGTACAAAGTGACGTTTTTTCTAATATCTGGAGAACGCTACAGTTTAAAAACATTGTTTTTTGTCCTGAAGTCCATTGAACCTCACACATTAAAAACAGTGATCCACACCCACTTCCAACAACAATTTCTGCAGAATTTTAAAATGACGAAAGTAAAAGTACACAAACTTGTCATAGGGCGTTCATGTGATTCTCACCAAATTTGGTATAAGTCATCTGCAGACAATGCTGACTTGTTTGTAGTGAAATGCTACTTAGTGAAATGAGTAAATGTAAAAATTGGAACTATGAACTGCCAATATCTTTAACCAAGAACATATGAACTGCACAAAATGTACAATCAGGACAACCTCTAAAAACACACCAAGTACCATAAAATTTGGCCCATAGGGGGCACTGTATTTTTACTGTATTTTTTAAAAAGTTGACATTTTGGCTATGACCTGGAGACACTGTTGTTTAAAAACCTCATGCATTTAAAACACCCATACCTGCCCACTTTCAACAAAAATAACAACAATTTTTTAAACAATGAAAGTGAAAGTAAACTTGTTATAGGGCGTTCATCCAAAGCCCACCAAATGTGATATACATCATCTGCAGACTATGGCAGAGCTGTTTTAAAGTTACAACACAATCAAAATTAGTCACATATCTTGCCTTCTATTACATTTACATAGCGTTCCTACCTCTCCTCGTGATTACACTAACACCTACCCCTATCTGCGAAACCGTCACAATCAATTTAAACAGAGTGGGAGGTTCAAAAGAATACACTGTCTCTCAAAATGTAATGTAAAATCATGTATAACTCACTGGACCTAATTTTGCAATTTGTTTTAAATTTAAATGCTTTTACATTACATTAGACTTAGCAGACGCTTTTATCCAAAGCGACTTAGAAAAGGAGGACATAAGCTAACAGAAGTGTAAAGGGATGCAGAGTAAACAGACTACACTCATACACACAAGAAGATACATGTGCCTTAAGTAAGTTTTCCGGAGCAGGGACACTACAGAGACACATACTGCCTACACACGCAGACTTATACAGGCACGAGGCACCTAGGGAAAAGAGTTGGTTAGTAGTAGTTAGTCTTGATAGGAAGAGAAGCAGTCTCGGAAAGGAAGGGTCTTTACAAGCTTTTTAAAGGTCAATAGTGATGTCACT
The DNA here is from genome assembly GCA_030347295.1 of Setipinna tenuifilis. NCBI lineage: Eukaryota > Metazoa > Chordata > Actinopteri > Clupeiformes > Engraulidae > Setipinna > Setipinna tenuifilis. Next base: position 32,145,651 of record CM059273.1, read on the forward strand.
GCTCTTTGTAGCAACTGGTAGGTTGTTCCACAGTTTGTATTAGAGGACTGCAATGCTCTGGACGAGACGTATACCTTTAGTATGACCTTGAGATAGGCATGGTCAGATCCTGATGTGACTTTGTAGGCTAAAGTCAAAGCCTTGTGTTGAATTCTGGCAGTCACCGGAAGCCAATGCAGGTTGTTAAAGAATGGAGTGACTTGCCCTTTTGTGTTGATTGGAAACCAGTTGTGCTACTGTGTGCTGGACCATTTGCAATGGTTTGATTGCACAAGCAGGTAGGCGAGGAGGGAGTTGCACTAATCAAATGAGAGGTGATCATAGTCTGTACCAGGAGCTGAGCGGCATATTTGGTTAGGTACGGTCTGATTTTTCTAGTATTGTACAGTGCATAGAGGCAGGACTGCACTACAGAGGCAATGTGATCAGAAAATGAAAGCCGGTCATCTATCATGACGCCCAGGTTTTTAGCAACTTTGTTTGCTGTATTTGGACTGGTGGCTCAGCGTTCATCATGCGAATGTGCAAGGAATGATACTCCATATTTTTTAGTTGTTTGGAATGTGATTTAATGATAAAGGCTGAGCCAAAATTCCATGCATCATTTTTAATTAAAAACAAATTGCTGGCAAACATTCTTATAAAATAATGGACGCAATAAGACAAACTCTATGATGATTTATACATCCTTTTATGTTCAACAAACAGCACATTTTTAGAGACAACTCATCGTGCTGGGTGCTTTTTTAACCATGGACAAACATGGGTGGAAAGTATGGGCTGAAGTATGTGTTGTCAGAAACTGAATTTAAATAATTTACATTTGAATTTGAATGGCTAAACTGCACTGAAATTGCACTGGAAAAGTGAATTTGAATCACATAATTAAAGATTGTATTTTTTATTTGAATCATTGCGTTGAAAAACGGAATCTGAATAGTATAATATGAAATTAAATTTATTAGTTTGTAACTGAAATCTAATAAAAACTCAACATCTACAAGTTCAGTTCTCACAATTGAAAATCACTTCCCAAAATTCAATTTCAATTTACTGTGACAAACATCTGGGTAGTTTAAGAATGGAGAAAGAGCAACCGAACACAGATGCACAGGACTTCTTTTAGGCCAATCAGCACCTACCGATGTTGCCAATTTAGTGACTTTGTTGCTAGACTTTTGACCGACCATTTTGTTGTTGATAAAACATCAATAATCTCATAACACTCTGCCTGACTGCCTCTGCATCCAGTGTTGTTACATGATTATAGAAGTAAAGAATTAGCCCCTGTCGTTACACGGAAGTGGATGTTCTATAGATCTACGAGCCAACACAACGTACTGTAATGTTGTCACAGATATGCAAATGTGATGTCATCTTAAGTCAAGGCAAGTCAAGTTTATTTGTATAGCAGCACATTTCATACACAAAGGCATTTCAATGTCAATAGAACAATAGAACAATATGAAATAATGAAAGAGAAAATATGTGTAAATAAAAGACATATTAAAGAAAAGCAAAACACAATATGTAAAAGCATAAAAGATAAAATAAGTAAAATAATAAATGAATTAAAGGTAAATCACTTGCAGAAAGCATCTGAAAAGTTTGGTCTTAAGTCTAGATTTGAAACTTCCAACAGTAGGAGCATTTTTTATGTCTTCTGGAAGTTGGTTCCAAAGCTGAACTGCATGGCAGCTGAAAGCTGCTTCACCACATGTTGTTGTGATAGCAGGTTTTACCAACAGATGTTTCTGCTGTGATCTTAAAGACCTATTGTGCATATAGCAAAAACATATCCAATAAGTAGTTTGGTCCCAACCCATTTAAACACAAGACGCAATCCCTTAAAGTCAATTCTATCACTTAGTGGGAGCCAGTGCAGGGACCTTAAAATTGGAGTAATGTGGTCACTTTTTCTTGCTGCTGCATTTTGTATCAGTTGAAGCTGTTTGATGGTCTTTTAAGGAAGGCCTGTGAAAAGGCCATTGTAGTAATCAACCCTACTGGAAATGAAGGCTTGTACTCATTTTTTTAGATTTTGTTTTGACATAAGACCTCTAAGTTTGGCAATGTTTTAGGTGATAAAATGCAGATTTAGTGTTTGCTTTCATGTAACTGTTGAACTGTTAGTTCACTGTCAGTAAAGACACCAAGGTTTTTAACAGTATCTTTTACTTTACGGCCTTTAGTCTCAAGGGCAGTGGCGATCCTAAGTCTTTCTTCGTTTTTCCCAAATATTATTATTTTAGCTTTGTCTGTGTTCAGCTGAAGAAAATTGACATTCAGTTATTTATTTGGTCAATACACCGATAGAGAGACTCAGACTGGGCATAGTCATCAGGTGATAGAGCTAAGTAAGTGTAAGTGTTGCTGCATCTAATTTTGCAGCTTCATGTCTTCTGCCGGTGACAGCTTGTAAACCAGCTGCAGAAATCGCACAAATTCCGAAGGTAGCCTAGTGGCCAAACTGGGCCGGTGCCTAGCTGTAGTGATCGTGGAATGGGATTTGTAGTTTTATCACCACACAGATGCTGGTGCAGACCAGAAAACACAACCAACATATGAGATAGTTCTACAGCATTTTACTTTTTTTTATTTTTCACAGACGATGTTTCTCAGGAATGAACGGAGCGGAGGTAACAATTTTAAGACTTAGGCAAATGGAATTTAAGACCTAGCATGACAATCTGGGTATTTCTAAGATATTTAGGCCTTAAATTTAACTTTCTGAATTTTAGACTTTTTAAGATCCCACGGGAACCCTGCTGTGACCCCCACCCCCCCTCCAAACTCATCACTGGCAACCGTCCTACTACGTGCCCACTGGACCCTGTTTCCTTGAATCTCCAGCAGGCTATCGCCCCAACAGTCCCATCGTTCACATCCATGCCAAATGCTTCACTGTCCTCAGGCGTATTTCCAGCTGCCCTCAAACAGGCGAGAGCTACGCCACTACTGAAAAGGACCATACATAACCCCATAAAGGTCGAAAATTATCTGCCCATTTCACTGCTTCCCTTCCTCTCAAAAATCATCGAGAGTATGGTCTCAAAACAGGTCACTGATTTCCTACTTGTAAACCACCTACTTGACCCAAAACAATCTGGATTTAGAAGTGGCCACTCCACTGAAACAGCTGTACTATCTATCACAAAAGCCCCAAGAGCATCTGTACTTATCCTGCTCGACCTATCAGCCATCTTCGATACAGTCAACCACAGCATACTGCTTACTAGACTCGCAAGCATGAGTGTTACAGGCGTAGCACAGTCCTGGTTCAAATCCTACCTCACTGGACCCCCCCCCCCCCATGTGTCATGGCGAGGTCGTCCGTCATCAACTCACACCCTCTCCAGAGTGGTGCCCTGATGGTCTGTGCTGGGACCCTTTCTGTTCTGTCATCTACACCAGTGGTCCCCAATCCCCGGGCCGAGGACCGGTACCGGTCCGTGGATCAATTGGTACCGGCCACACAAGAAATAATTAATATGGAACATGTATGGCGCTAACACCGGGAATGTCTCGTCGTGAGACAAAAAAGCAGATACGCTATGACAGAACCCGCTAAACAAAAGCTGTACAGATATCAGTTAGTGGAAAACTATTCCAAAATGACAAACAGTTTGATATGGAAAATATCAAATAAACCCGAATATATTGTAAAGTTACAAAGAAATGGTTCATTATTATGCCACTGCTTGCTAGAATTTCCCATTGTGAAGTGCTGTTTAAATAAGGTTAAAGTTTTTGCCACATGTTCACCGTAATAAAAATGTCTGAATGTCTGAACTTGTGTGAGAGGGATAGAGGGGGAAATGTAATTAGGCTATATCATGTTTTAGTTGTTCATTGCACTTCGTTGTAAATGTAAATGACAGCTAGCCCAGGTTGTAAGGTAGGCTATTTGTTAAAAGATGGGTGACGGGCTATTATTTTCGCCACACGAAGAAAATACTGAGACACTTCAGTCTTGGACGTGCTGCCTGTGTGAATGTGAGACCGAGCGGGGAAGAGAAAATGGGCTTTTCATCCACACACAAAAAATAACAAACCAATGAACTGATGTATTTTGAGTCAACCCGCCCGCAACCTGCCTTTTCATTTCAAAAACAATCCCCACCACCCGACCCGCGGGCTTTGGGTCGACCCGCACATCACTTCTAGGCATAAGCAACATAGGGGTGTCAATGTCTTCCATCACTCCCAGATGGGACCATCTCGTTGCAGAGAAACAAGCTCAGGGCTCCCATAGATTTAACATTATGTTCATGTTTCTTTATATTCGTATTTGGCGTATCTTATTTTGAAGGGATGTTTTAACGTCAACATATTCTGAAATGTTTATGAAAATAAAAAATTCTTTATAAATGTATTTGTGGTGCATCTGTATCTTATTTTGAAGGGATATTTAAACGTTACGATAGAGACCAGTCATAAGTCAGAGCGCTCTGAAGCCAACCCCTCCCCGATAAGTTTGTGTGTTGGAGGTATGTGTGTCTGTTGTGTCCCTGCTCTGGGAAATTTACTTAGGCACATGCATCTACTTGTGTGTATGAGGGTAGTCTGCTTACTCTGTGTTCCTGTACACCTCTGTTAGCTTATTATGTCCTCCTTTTGTAAGTCGCTTTGGGTAAAAGCGTCTGCTAAGTGTAATGTAATGTAATGCATACAACAACATCCATTGACAACCTGCTTAGCTACATATGTAATGTTAGCCCAACTAGCCGAACTGCTATGATTGTGCTGGTGTTCAGTCTATAGGCCTGTCATCCGAGTCCTAGTTCTTTCAGCAGTGGAGTGGTGTTTTTGTAATGATGTTGCATTGACATTTTAGTGTCACCAAATTACTATGCTTTTAGAGGGCCACAGACTATCTGATGTTATAAGTTTGAGAACCACTGTTTTAAAGTAAGAAGACGCAGCGACAGTAAAACAATTGTTGTATTCTCATAATCAACATAGTCTGAAAAAATAATACGTTTTAAAAAGGTAATACCTCTAAAATCAAATGTAAAACTTTTTAATGGCCTCAAATTTGAGAATTGTGATTTATCACCTTTTAATACTTTCTAAAACCCCACAGAACATCCTATAACCATTATGAATTCAGAATATTTTTAGCCATACCTTTTTCATGAACAAATTCTCATGCTTTTTGTAGAAAGAGGACTGTAAAATGGTCACACAGCAGATGACAGGCAGGAATATCATATATTATATATTGAGTTGAAACATGCTCAGTTTGTTAATGTGGCAAGGCAGACTCACAGCATTAGTATACACGCCCACCTGTGTATGCCCACCAACGTTATTTCCTTCTCGCCTGACAATGCCGGTTCTTTGAATTGAAGTGTGGTGTGGTGTGGTGTGGTGGTTTTCCCCATGTAACTCCTGCCCTTTCTCTCTCTCATGCGGTTAGCTATGTGATGCTTCGTAGTCGGCTAACCAATAATTAAAACATGCTCTCTTTTGTTTAGGAAGCGTAGCACTCCAGCAGTCCCTCCTTCGGAAATAGTTTCACTCTGCCTCTCTCTCTCTCTCTGCCTTATCCTCTTTGGCAGCAGTCCCTTTTTCTCTCTTTCTGAGCCAATTGTGGCGACATAGCCCTTGTTTTTGAAGGTATTTTATATAGTGTGTGCGTAATATGCAGCGTAAATGGGAAGACTGATTTGAATGTATTGTCCGATGTATGTATTATGCAATTGTCTGAATGGATGTTTGTCTTTCTTGCTTTCTTTAGAAAGTGAATGTGTCCTGTGTAATATCTGACCACTGTTTTCCCAGACACATTTTATTGTTGAGTGCCCATAGGTTGTATTTCCTTTGTTTTATTTGTTTATTAGGTTGTGAGAGAACCATCAGTATTTTTTGTTGTTGGTTTATTAGGTTGTTTAGCTACCTGCTGCTCAATCTCAGCTAGGGGTCGGGATTATTCAGTACCACTCAATACTTAGTGGTGTAGAATTACACTGGTTTGCTGTATGCACCAATGTGTGTGAACTATTGAGAGTGATTTACATACAATAGTTTCAGGACAGCACATGATTTAGAGTGATTTGCAGTGCCTCATTCCTCTAATATCCTACCTATTCACTTATGCCTGTGGGTAGCTCTGTGGGTAGAAAATGTATGGATGCCTCTCTGTGTTTTAGTTTCCTTTCTTATCTCTTGTGACGTGTGTGTCTTCCATGCTGGTTGAACAACAGTACCATTCCTAACTCACATTTTATTCATCTATTTCATAGAACGTTAAAGCTATTTTGGTGTATACTCTTGCCTCCTATATTCATTCAGTTGGATAGCCTGTAGTCTGTAGACTGTAGACATTACAGAAGGTGGGCACAACAATCAGTCTGCCACATTAATTTAACTAATTCGTACCAAGAATACAGACAATAGGGTTGGTTGGATCAAAACGGTAATCAGTATTTGTCACAGTTACTCAAAAAGCAATAGCGGATACCTAAATATGATAAGACAGGGTAAATCCAATCAATCCCTTCTAAATTACAGCGAAACATTCACAAATATGTTTAATTAATGCCATTGGCTACTGCAAACCTCATGCTAAAATCAGAGACTAGACAACAGAGCAAACACAGAAGCAGTGAATTAGTCTGCCAGAATTCTGGCATGAAGAGCCAGTGGTCAAACTTTAAGTGACAGTTCAAGTACTGTACCATAGCTTGACGGCCTCTGAATTTTGGTCAAATAAAAACTGCGATGTACAAACTTATTTGTATTAATTGAGTGACATTACATTTTTTTGTATGTGCTGTCAACTGCAGGATCAGTAAAGCTGGAAAGATTTAGTTCCCTGACAGACATGTTCTCTCCCTAATGTGATGCCATCTAGCAGATTAATTATATTGCACCTACTATGGCTCATGATGTTTTCATCGTGTGGTTAATTTTGGGCATTCAGGGCTTTATGTTCTCGTAATAGCCCCAGATCAATCAGCATCTGAAAAACTTTTTTTAAACTCAATAAAACTATAAAGTATCACCTAAAATTGCAAATACAGGTTGTTTTACATGCAGGTTTATGGGTCTATTGTGATCGCAGTATATTATTGAGAATGAGGTGTGGGGTGGGGTGTACTTATCACTCACTGAATATTGAACTGCATATCTACAGTCTTCAGTGTGTTTATCAGCACATGTGCTGTGGAGCTCTACCTGTCAGTGGTTGGCAAGGTGTGAAGTGAGGGTGCGGAGAGGCCGACAACAGCTGATGGCACAGGTAGGGGAGACACCTTTGTGCTGTTGGCCCTAATGGTCTTCTGTTCACCTCTATGACTATCCCTTTAGACAGGGGCACTGCTAGAAATTGTGGGCCCCCTGGAAGAAAATAATTTTGGGCCCCAACCCCAACCATATTAAAGCCCTCTGTGGGCCCCTGTGAAGCTCTGGGCCCCCTGAATCACCCTGATCTGTATTACATCGGAGAGGATTAGAAATAAAAATGAATACACGAACACACACACACACATATGCAAAACACCACCAGAAATGCACTTTGGTCCCACCAGGAATGTTGTTGTTTAGCCCTTCTCTTTCAGAAAGATCCCTCTGGGCTTGACACTTGTGATTGCATGACCTACTTTTGCTACACATAGTTCACCATAACAGCTCTTTAAGAAACAGTCATCCAATTTCTCAACCATCTGCCACTATTTCCTAATGTCCCTACCCTGGATGTGTTGTACCTGAATTCTGGAATGGCAATCTCTACATGGCCTTCTACAGTAACATGCATACATCACAATATGTACTTGATTCCTCATTGGCCTTGTCTTTTCCTAGTTATGCTCATCGCATCCTCATGCTTCTCCTCTACTATAGAAGGGAGGTCAGTGAATAAAAGTAATCTTTATCCTTATCCTTATCCATGTAGGCTAACTGTCTATAGTAATTGTATGTGTTTCTGTGTACAGTCGAGTTATCCACACAATTACCAGAGACATTTAATCACACACAGCATGTCTCTGAATATCTTAAGCCGTTCCCTCTAAACAGTGCCACACAGAATGCAAGGACAAGGCGCCTTGTGAGTGTTTGCTTTTGTTCAGTGCACTGTGCTGAGTCATCTTGATAGCCAGTTCTGGCCAATCTCCTCAAGTCCTCAGCAACCCTATGCATGTTCTGCTAACAAGCTCTGTGAAGGGGAGAAAGGGTGAAGGAAAGCTGTGAAGAACGCCTCAGATAGGTTAAGTGTAGTTGTTGCTTTTTTGAGGGTGGAGGCACTTTGTAGCATTTGTCAAGTGCACTAGTGTGTGTAGGTCCAGTGTACCTGTGTTCACTTGCCAAAAAATGATGAACACCTATGATGATCACATGGCCACAATGATTCAGAATATTTAATCTAAATAATCATCAGCGTTTTAAAGTGTGTATTCTTTCTACCGATGTATTACCAGCCAGAAGTCAGAAGGGGGCGAAAGTCAACATATCAGAAACAACATATAACACATATATAACTGGTGCTTGTGAGGCCTATCTGCTAATACAGACAAGGGTGCTGCATTCTATGATGCTGCATTAGCAATGCATATGCAGCATATGTTTGTGCAGGGCTGCATAATATATACTGTCCACAATCTTAAATAAAGCTAAGACCTAGGTAAATGTATCAAATACTTTAAGAGGTCTGCATAAATGTCTTACATATTCAGTGTTTTGATAGATTGCGCACTGTTAAAAATACTGCTTTATCAATGTGTGAGCAACCTTGTGTGTCTGTTTGAGTCTGTGTGAGATAACATAAACTAAATTTGTGGCACTTCTTTGATTATTTCTACGTTGCCTAATAAAGGACCTGTACATATTAAAGGTTTATGTATTTATTGTAACATAAAACCTAGTGGCAAAAGATGGTTACCATTTCTCATATGACAAATCTACAAAGGAGTGGCAAATAACTCCCACCACTTGTGGTTTCATTTCAAAAGTACCTCACAAAACATGTAGTTCTACCCTTGTGTGGGAGTTTAGCACATACAAAATAGACGGCCTCTGTGAGAAGGTGATTTTTTTGCCCTTGGCATCACTTGAATCCTTGGGTCTCGCTAAGTTAGGTAATTGGCAAACAGTGCTAATTAGCGTTCTTAGCTAATGTTTGCTAACAGTTATGGAAACAATGATTTATTGACTATACTAACTAGTTAACTGTCCTAAGTGTTACTTAGCTAACTTAGGTAATGTCTGTTAGCAGTTATGCTAACAATGCTGAAATGGTAAGTTCACAGTGTTACATAGCTAACTTAGCTAAAAGTGGTTAGCATATATGCTAATTATGTTACATTAATAACACCTAGCTGATGCTCTTATCCAGAGCGACTTACAGTTGTTCAGGTATAGAATTGCAGTTACAGTCCCTGGAGCAATGTGGGATTAGATACCTTCCTCAAAGGTTTCAGCCATGGATGAGGATGCAGGAGAGCACTAGTTGTTTACTGTCCCACCTTGATTCTTCCTACTGGAATGGGATTCAAACCTGCAAACCCAACACCAACTCTATAACCACTAGTCCACAGCTGCCCACGGTATGGCTTCGTTCAAAACAGAAGGCAACTGCCTCAATGACTCAGTGCCTATATAGAGAGGTGCCTAGTAGGGGTTGTAGTAGGGTGCATTGAGATTTCAAGTCGAGTCTTTTTTTTAATAGCACATTTAAACAAAACAACAGAGATGTCCCAAAGTGCTGCATAACACAAGGATAAAAAATAACACTGCAAAACCATAACCCAAAGATCATTAATAGGTATAGCCTACGGACACAAAGCAATAAAATAAAAACGAGATTAACAAATACATAAATAAATATAGCTGCAAGCAGCAATGCGGGGCCAAGCAGTGACTCGACCCGTCCCAGCCCAAGTTGCCACGGCAACAATCAGATCCAACAAGGCAGAAGGTCAGAGGGACGCGCAGTAAGTGTTTGCAAACAGAACCGCTTGTCCAACTTTACAGTGTACCAAATAAACTGCTGCGACCATCATCGGTGAACTATGCCGAACAGTGCCCAGAGGCAGCAGTGCCTAATGTCTCAGTCTGTTCATTTGATTTGAAAATCAGACCTATGGTTCAAAAGTTACAAACAGAAATGTACCTGCAACTTTGACCTGCTGGTGGCGCTAGAGAGATGGGGCTGGGCACCTATAATTGGTTGTGGGGAATTCTGATGCTGTCTACAATGTGCGTGCCAAATTATAGCATTTTCCTACTTACGCTTCTATGGGCTGCCATAGACATCCAATATTTTGAGAGATTCCAAAATGGTGGACATTCTCTTTGAGTAAACATGACAACATAGGGTGTGTTAGATTTGCCTTAGTCCAAGGATTACATACATACAGGATTTATGAAAATCGGTCATACGATTCAAAAGTTACAAGCAGAAAAGTGTAGAGTTTAAAGTGCCTAAAAGTTTGACCTGTTGGTGGCGCTACAAGGTTTGAGCCAGGGACCTAATTTTTGTTGTGTGTAGTCATGAGGTAGACTTGTATGTCTATGACAAATCTTAGAAAAATTCAACAAGGGGTTGCCGAGGCATGCATTTTTTAAAGAGCTGTTTAGCTCAGGTGTTGCTGCTGTTTCCCTTCCTGCTTTGCTTCAACTGAAGGATCCTAAAGTTGCATCCAGTCTAGTTAGATTTTTAAAAATGCTCTGGCCTTTATGCCAGAATCTAAGAGACTGACGGACAAGTAGAGGACTTAATTTAATTATCCTGTAGGTGGCGGTAATACACCGGATGGTGTCCAAGCCGTCATTATCCTGAAGAAGATGAAGAAGAACAACCCAGTCTGTCCTGCCACATATTGTCTTCACAGGACACTTGTGTCAAATGGCTCTGAGTGTGGTTATGTTTTCTACTGGAATAGCTCACCTTCAATAGTAATAGGCATAGGAAAAGGGAAAAATGTCGCCGTGTGCAGCTTGAACATGCCGCTGTACCGTCACTCGTTCCAATCAGTTTGTTCAGTAGGAGGTTAGATACCACCTGTGATGAGTTTGGACTCTAGGTTTTTTTGCGCGGCATGCAGTCGGATTATAATGTAATGACAACGGAAAACTGTGGCGAATACCATATCACTTAGGAGACATAAGTTGTGGAGTAAATATAGGTATAGGTATAGGTATTGATAAATATAGGTAGAGAGATTAGTGAGTTTGCCAGAAATAATGTGATATTCTTGGTGCGCTACCTTTTTTTAGCCACCAGAGGGTAACAGACACTGTGGAATGAACCACAGTGTCTCCCTCTGGTGGCCAAGAAAAGGTAGCGCACCAAGAATATCACATTATTTCTGGTTATTTCATGGTCTCTGCTGCCCTAGTGGCCGGAGAACAGTACTGCAGCATAAATATCACGTTATTTCTAGTCATTCCATGGTCTCTGCTACCCTGTAATACCACACAAACTTTGTTATCAATTCTTCTGTATAACTTAGAGGAGACAGGCAAGGCCAATACCCCAGCCATCCCCAGACACTGTGTGTGTGTGTGTGTGTGTGTGTGAGAGAGACAGAGAGAGACAAAGAGAGAGGCAGAGGCGGAGAGAGACAGTGTGTTTATGTGTGTCTGTTAGTGTGTGTGTGACGAGTGTCTATTTGTGTGTTTGTCTGTCTGTGTGTGTCTGTCTGTTTCTGGGGTGCGTTTCCCAAACAACGACGGATGTTAGCATTTGAACCACCGTTGTCCGTAGTAGGTTCAAACGACACAACAGTCCGATTCCGACCGTTTCCCGAAACTCTCCAACTACCTACGTACAACGTAAGTCTGAACTATGTTAGTTTAGACTTTCGTCGTTGAAACTGCAAAGTATCCAGATGTGTCGGAAGTGCTCGGAGAGTATTCGGATGCATTCGTTGGGGGGAGGCAGAAACGACAGTAAGGCAACAAACACGTGGCCTTATTTAAATTAAGCCGGTATGTAGCATATGATAACTTCAGCAACTTAGGAAGATGTTCCCCAACACAATCATGTCCCTTACTCATTAAATAGCAGTGACTGAATACGTTTATAATGATATGATCGTGTATTTCATTTATGCTTCCCTATATCTACATATAAATGGAAGGCCTAAGGCCACTGAATGTTCATGTTGTGCAATGGTTGAGTGGTTAACTTGTCAACCAACTATGCAAACCTTCTCACTTTTTCGGAGAGATGCGGGTTCGAATCCTGCTAAACGCTAATCAATTTGAAACACGTGGAATGGCCTTGATTGTGGATCTGTGAACCGCATACAGTCTATGGTGAACCGTGATCATACTCTACATCACAGTATTAAAAACGACCTGTCAAATCAGCCAATAACTTTAATAATCCAACAACATCTTGCAACAACTTTTGGTGTGTTGTGGGGTGAATTTTCTATCGTCTTTTTACATGACCTGGCAAGTGCCAGGATGAAAATGAAGTGAATTAAAGTAAAACCATTCATGCAGTGGGTGGCGGTAAAGCATTGAATGGTGCCTAATCTGACCCAAGACGGTCAAAGGTGACGAGCAAGACGTCACGTGTACAGAAACCGACATAAACAATGGTCTAACGACAGGTCCATGCTAATCGTTCGAACTATACAGTTTAACGATGGAACTTCCGATGGATCGTCCAGACTTTGCTGTTGGGAAACACCTGCGTCGTTGAACGATCCATCGGACTAATGTTGTTGTAAACATCCATTTTGTTGTGTCGTTCGAACGATGCTGTTGGGAAACAGTAGTGTCGTTAGTCCATCGTTCAAACCTACGAAGTTGCTAAGGAAGTTAGCAACGACGATTTTGGGAAACGCACCCCTGTTTCACTGCGTGTCTGTGAGAGTGTTTGTATGTGTACTTATATGTGTTCTAACTGGATGTGTGTGTGTGTGTGTGTGCATTTTAGTGTGTATTTGTTGTGTGTGTGTCTCTCTGTGTGTACTAAGTGTGTGGTGTTTGTATTGCCTGTGTGTGCATGTTAGACAGAGTCAATGCTGCTAGTATTTGTCATTAGCCACACACACACACGTCTCCCCGCGCGTGTGGCAGACAGCTGTGCCCCGAGGCAGAAGACCCCCCATTGAGCTCTGTGTCAGTGAAACCTGCACACGCTGAAAGGAGCGAAGAGCAGACATTTGATAATTCTCCTCTCTGCATTGTTCAATTTGGATTGGCTACTGTGCGCTGATAGTTTGGCCAATCCCTACGAAATTCAACACTTGCATGTACCAATGTCTGAAGATGGTTCATGCCGAGTTTTACGAATGCACAAATTGTGGGAGGTGCATCTTTTCATAAGCATGATATGCATTTTTAGGCATTGCAGCGCCCCCTGTGGGCCGATCTAGACGGAATTTTGTGGAGAACCTTGCAACATATGGATAATCCAGTGTGCTGAATTTCGTTACAATTCATGAAAAGGTTTTTGGAATATGACCTCATTTCCTGTTTGGCGACTTTTAAGATGATTTTGATTAGTTGTCACGGCCAAAACGATGAAGAGTATCAAAATTCCATTTACAACTTTTGTGAGGCTGGGGCTAAAGATGCTATGTACTAGATTATAGCTGAATCGGGCAAAGATTGTGGGAAGAGTAGTGTGTTTTTCACACCATGCAAAATGGCGGACAACCGTCATGGTGGAAAATAAAGTTATTGGATGCGTCGGATTTGGATCAGCCCAAGGATTCTAGAAATACCAAGATTTTGAAAATTGGATGTACAGTTCAAAAGTTACAAGCAGAAATAAACCTCTAACTTTGACCTGCTGGTGGCACTAGAGGGTTGAAGTTGGGGGCCTATAAATTGGTGGGTAGAACCCTGAGACCATCTAGAATGTGAATATGAACAGCTTTTGATGAAAATTTGAATTGATTTGGAGCAGGAGAAGAATAACATTGATTTTCATAAAATCCAAAATGGCGGACATTCTATCTGAACAAACATGACGTCACCGTTTGAGCATGGGACCTGTCCTTTCTTGTGGAACCTCATGGGATAGACTAAAATGTGTGTGAAAAAAATTAGAAGATTCTGACAAAGGTTTACCGAGATATGACCTCACTTCCTGTTTGGCGACTTTTAGGACTTTGATTGGCTCTCACGGCCAAATGATAAATGATATCAAAAATCTGTTGATGTTTCTTGTGAAGCTTAGTCCAAAGATGCTATGTACCGGATTACAGCAAAATTGGTCAAAATGTGTGGGAGGAGTAGCATTTTAACTGTTTTTCACAAAATTCAAAATGGCGGGAGAACTATCCTGGCGGAAAATGACGTCATGGGGTGCGAATTCGTCTCGGCCCACGGATTCCATAGATACCAAGTTTGTGAAAATTGGACATATGGTTCAAAAGTTACAAGCAGAAATGTACCTGCAACTTTGACCTGCTGGTGGCGCTAGAGGGTTAGGGTTGGGGACCTGTAATTGGCAGTGGTGAAAGCTGATGCTGTCCAGAATGTGGGCTGCCATAGACTTACAGAGGAGGATGAAAAATAATAATAATAGGAAAACAGACAAAACCAATAGGGGCCTTCGCCAGCTTCGCTGCTTGGCCCCTAAATAAAAGATTGAGCTTGACAGCATTAGATACACGCCCCAGAACAAGCTAAAAAGAGAGAGAAAAGATATGTCTTCAAACTGGACTAAAATAACGTACATATAAGATGAGAAGTTCCGCGACAGAGTGCTACACAACACACATGTCCAGATGTCAATGAACTTTAAACCAACCAGGGTTAAGTTGCGTCATCACAGAGGTGCATATTTATCTTAGCACAGTGGTGACATACTGTTAGGATAATTAAACGTTCATAAAAGTTCATCAGTTTTATATGATTCAAAATCAAGTCATACATTACAAACAAGCACACACACTATTCCCTATGCATGCACATGGACAGACACACACATGCATGCATGCACACACACATACCTTTACACACACACACTTACACATACAGTCAGAAACACTGGTTTTTGTACACATACAAGCTAAAAAAATTCATGTATTTTTTTCCTGTAGTTGAAGAGGAGGAAACCCATGAGATCAGAAAGGCAAAAGACCTCATCTGGCAAAAAAGAACTATTCTGCCAGTGCCCACGTGGAGAGGTGTCCTACCAGATCCAACGATGGTCTGTGAGCCAATTCAATACTTTGAAAGACTTCTTGGTAGAGATGTTTTTGAAGATGTGGCCAGCCAGACAAATCTTTATGCAGTGCAAGTAGACCCCAGCAAGCCACTAAATGTTTCAGTTGATGAAATTCAACAATTTTTTGGCATATCGCTCTACATGTGTCACGGTGTTCCGTTGGGGTTTTCTGGCAGTGCTGTGTTTTTCCTTTGTTTTCCCCTGATCACATTATTAGTTTCAATTATTCTCTCTACACCCTGCACTGCCAAAATCTCTCTCACCTGTGAATCTTTGTCTCCTTGTTCTGTGTTAAATTTGCCCCAGCTGTCTGCCTCGTCTCCCTGTTCTCCTGTTGGATCTGTTTCACCTGTCTGCCTCGTCTCCTCTGATTATTAGCTGCACCTGCACAACCTCGTTTAGCCTTGTTTTCTCTCGTTAAGTTTCCACTATTTAAGCCCTGGGTTTTCACTCCCTCCCTGTCGGTTCGTTTGCTACCCACGGTATGTTTCACAGCATTCTGACTCCTGGCTCTGTCTTGTCCTTGTCAGTCTTGTTTCCTGTTCTCCGCCTGTTATCAGTTGTCAAGTCCAGTTCCTTGTTTGCCAGTATCATGTCGTGTTTTTGTACCCTCGTTTTTGTCCTGCCTGTGCCTCGTCTGTCGTCCTGTTTTAGTCATTCCTGCCTCCTGTGTGTGCTGTGTCTGCTCGGACTGATTCCCATCATCAACATGGACCTCGTCTCTGACTACGCTCCGGTCTCCAGCCCACAGCCACCAATCGGGCTCACCGGCAATGATTTGTCTGCCGGCAGCTCAGGTGGTAGAGCTGCCGTCTACCACCCCCGGAGTTGCGAGTTCGTTCCCCGCTCAGCCCAGCGACACAGAGTCCTGCCTGCCCAGTTTTTGTTCCCTGCCCTGTTCCTGACCCGGCGGCCGACGGCGGCTGCTTCTGTTCCCTGACCCGGCAGCCGACGGCGGCTGCTTCTGTTCCCTGTTCCTGTCTGCCTAGCTCTGTGTTCTGTTACCCTGACTCTGCCCCATGTGTGCCCAGTCCTGTGTACCCTGTCTTCGTGTCTGTCAATAAAGGCGTCTGGGGCTACGCTAACGCAATTGGGTCCTCTCCTGTTCTGTCTTGTTTTCCTGGTTCCTGTACTCGTCGTGACATGTCTGCCTATGGTTTCCCATATACTCGTATGTACTAATGTGTGAACTTGTCATAAGGCATTCATGTGGATGCTCAAATTTGGTATGTCTGCACCTGCGGGCAATGCTGAAAAAAGGTACATGTCAGTAAAAATTGAAATAAAGCTTTAAATTGTTTGAAAGTCCATATCTTGGCTTCTGATTGCCCAAATTTGGTTAAACTTGACATGCAAACTCTACACAGCTTTCTTTGAATGCGCACCAAATGTTGTGACATGTTGTCACAGGCAGCGCTGTTTCCCATTGAAGCTGAAAGTCCAAAAACAGTTTTTGCTAAATAATTTGCCAACAAGTTTGCCCTAGACAATTTTTTTTTGTATGCTGGTGTTACAAAAGCATATCAACCCAGTCCATAAATACTTGTTTGTAGCATAGCACTAGCTAGTGAAATGGGTAAATGTAAAAAATAGGATTTTGAATTGGCAATATCATGGACTGAGAAGGCGATCAACAAGACAACCTAAAAGTATCATGTCAATAGAGCACATACTCTAGTGCCACCAACAGGTCAAAGTTAAACATGCATTAATGTTTTGATCCGTATATCCAATTTTCAAAAACTTGGTATCAGTGTAATTCTTGGATCTATGATGTCAACACATCATTACAAAAATGTGGTTGTATGATACAAGACCACATTCTGAGTAAGCACAATTAATTTGGTGTCATTTGGACACCAGGGGATACTGTGATAAGCAGAATTGTATTTTGGTCTATATTTGTTACTATGTTTTGGTTTGAAACGAAATTATGTATTGTGAATTCTTGAATCAAGCCGAGTTCAACGACCCCAATGGCATTTTTTTTTTTGTTCGTTTTGTAATGTGTATTTATTATGGGTAATGTGTATTATGTGTATGCTACAAGACACCTTAATTTCCTTCGGGATTAATAAAGTTACTCTACTCTACTCTACTCTACTATCAATATCCGCCTCTAAACTTTTCCGCCATTTTAGAAAATGTCGAATCTTCAGACTAAGCCTCACGAAGAAACCCCCTGCCAATCTGATCAGTGAAAGAGTTTGCATGTTACAGCCAATCAAATTGGGGTTATGTCATAAAATGGTGCTTTTTTGCCTCTGTTAAATCAAAAAATGTATTGTTGCTTATAATTCCTGATGTGCTTATATTAAAAACATAATTCTTGAGTGGGTTAATAGAGCAAAGGGTATCAAGACCAGAAACCATCATGCAACCTGATTATAGTGGGTGCCATACTAAATATTTTGAAAATGAAATAAAATTTGCACAGGCCACAAATTTGGTCAGTCATTACAAAATCCCAATAAGCAATATGTAGGAGGAGTTTGGTCAGTGAAAGCGTTTGCACATCACAGCCAAACCAAAATTCATGGTAAAGCCACCAAACAGGAAGTGAGGTCATATCACAGGAAGAATTTCACATATGCCAACCAAACTTGATAGAGGCACTTGGGACCCAATAAGGAGAAGGCATACCAAAAATGGCACCAAACACAGGCAAAGTACTGCTGAAAGGCACAAAGACATCACACAGCACCTGGAAACCCCCCTGACTTCCGTCAACACACAAGCGTAGAATTGTTACTGGTAGGGAGTGAGACTATTACGGTGTTTAGAAGTTTGTTTTCTCATATACTAAGTAAAAATGGCTATTTGCTGTGTCTATTATGGTGTCTTTGCGCCTTTCAGCAGTGCTTTGCCTGTGCTTCCGTGGATCTAAATGCCACTTGGTCAATCCCTTCGTCTTAATTTGCATTGCCATTTGTACTCTATCGGAATGCATGGGTCACGAGAAGTAATTACAAAAACGTTGAGTGAATTAATTCACTTTTGCCACAATGTGCTAGTTGTCAACACTAAATTACAGTGGCTATGCTAAGCTAAGATAACGTCAGTGCTGCCAGATTCAGACAATGGCCTTCCCTAGAAAATGCTTCTGCTCACTTATCCAACTCTAGGGACTGTAGGGAGAGACTCAATTTCACCTGGTGGTGGTGTATTCCTTTAACAGTATAAATGATATGTGCTGAGTTTGAAATATAAGTGGTCTGAATTACTTTAGCCAATTGAATCTTGCTGCAGTGTCACCTAAAATATGGTGCCGATGTTGGCATATGATGCCCCCAGTCAATGAGGTAAATATGTATGTAGAGTCTATGTGGAGGAGTATGTGTAAGGTCAGGTCTGTTGTAAGCAGACATAGTAGGTTTGGTCAGGTCTCTTTGTAACAGGCAATGGTGAGTGTGACACTAAGTGTGATATTTTCTACCCAGAATGTAAGAATAAAAGGGAGTAAAACATATCCTTACACATTACCTTATTGGGTCCGGTTATTACATTGTCAAAGAATACTAGGCCAATAATGTAATAAACAGCTAATAATGTAATTATTGGCTTTATTACATTTAACATGTCCACAAATTATTATGTTATTGGCAGTTATTACGCTAGTAACTGTTATTACATTTTGGGCTGCTACAGGACATCTTAAAGTTATTACAGCCCGACAGAGTGACCTGTCACCCTGATAGCATTAACCACACTTCTGAGGAGAGATTTTATCCCTGGCCTATTAGGCTGTTTTTCTGCTGTTATTTCCCCCCTTCTGTATTGAAGACAGCTCTTTTATTCTCACTGCATATGCATACAGTAATGGAGTCTTAGTGATGATAGAACCATTTAGGATGGCATATGAGCATGTTTTTTATTTGTTTGTTATACATATGTTTTCCCCCACTCTGTTGTGCCTGTGTTCTTCAGCTGCATGGGTTAAAGAAATGAGCTGCCAAGAAATGTTTTAGGTAAGATGTTGGAGCATATTTGTTGGATTAGACCATTTAATCTACCATAAAGGAGCCCTCACGTAATAGTAAAGTGGAGTGCTTACGTCAAGACGTGTACTGTTTGCTTACTACCATGGATGGAGTCAAATGTGTTTGTGTGGACACAAGGCTTTGGATGTACATCATAATGATCAATCAAACTGACTCCAATAAGCAACTTGTATCCAAGCTTAGGTCTGTTATAGAACCAACTAAATCATCAGATTCTGTTTCCAAAAATATGCTGCAACATACATCATACTATCCAGTAGGACAACAGATAGGTATGGTATCCAGGACAAAAACTTCAAACTGAAAATTATATTAGGTAATGTAATTTCTGGTCAATTTTCCAGCATCTAAATGCTGGATTTCACATCAAAACACCTTGAAATTAGCTTGCCAATTTTTGTCATTAAAAATGGCATCGTCATTTTGTCATTGTCATTAGCCTGAGTTGGAAAGCTAAAAGTACATTAAATAGATGCTACTTACAATTTGAATACTTAATTCCAACTACAGAACATGGTGCTGTTATTGACTTCTTTCTCGTGTCAACTGGAAAAGCAACATCTTGCAGACTGTTCAAGCTTATTAAGAGCGGTTGTCTGTAACTATCAAGGATGTCGCGCAGTTCGCAAAAAATCAAATTCTTTTTTTTGTACCCAAATGATAGCATTTGATGACTTATATCACCTGTGAAAGTTTGAGTCTGATCAGATAAATATTTTGGGAGAACAAGGGCCTACAAGTTTTGGGCGGAATCGGAGTGTATTTTACGCTAATTTCGCCATGCTTGACATTTTGACAAAAATATTAAAATAGAGCAGGAATTTTAAAACCACAACAAAACTAGAGATGTTTGTGAGTAATTCAGGTGTTTTATTAGTTCGTATGACAAAATCCGAATATTTTAGGGATTTTTACTTTATTTTCATTTTACGCTTAGAGTTTACGCTTGGTCAAATTCAAAGGCTTATAAACCCAAAAGTACGCGGAAATTGTCACATTTTAAACTTCGCAGTCGAAGAGTAATACTTTTACTTGGTATTCGTGAAATAAAATTTTTGGGCACTGAAAAAACAAATCTCTGGAAAGACCCGATTCAAGTTGCGTTTTGGATGATTTCGGCACTCTTAAAGCTTTGTGTGGTCACGACCCGATCGGACATGGATCTCAAATACTAACTTCCCAAAGACTTAGAAACCAGTTCAAATACTTAAAAACACTTTTAATGAGCTACTGTTTCACTTACAAGCCTCATTGTATGGTATACTAATATGTGTGATACATGTACAATTATTCTTTCCTAAATTAGACAAATCTTTAAGAAATTGTAATCCTATTGCTCATATGGTATGCTAACTTCTGTCAACCCTGGACAAAATCAAGGGCCTCCACTTTCAGTCAATGTGCTGCACACAGGCCATGTAATTGGTTGTCAGTGGATGTCTGTCTTTGAAAGTTTCCTCATTTTTTAGGCTATAGCTTCACCAGATTTAAGCTTCAATCACAGAAACCCAGTGAATCCCTTAGGCTTTGTGTATGACGGAAAGTCTATTCATCTTCAGGTTGAAATGTACAGTGAATGTGTTACAAAATGTCCCAAAATCAACCAGATTGGCAAAACGGCTAAGGGCAGCAAAATCCGCCAAGGTTCAATGATCAACCTGATGATTAACAGTCACAAATATCCCAAATGCAATCCAGTAATAATAATCATCGTCGTCATCATCAGCAGCAGCGGTAGCAGCATAATCATAATCACAAATTACATGGATTATCACAGCAAAAACATCTTTTTTTTCTAGGATTGGGCATGGTTGTTCCTGTTTGGTGGAAGAAATACAACTGCTGAATAACCTCCGATAATATGTACCGATTTTTAGCGTAGGTCAAAGTGCGTTCATCTGCCCATCCAGGCCACAAAAGAACATTATTATGGCCCCCTGCACTCTTAATTCAACGTGACCTCACGGGTGATGCTCAGTAAGGGATGTGGAGGGTAGAAGTGAGAGAGAGAGTGAGAGAGAGCGAGAGAGATGAAGGCCACCCATCCCCCAAACCGCGTAGGTTCCGAATACTGTGCTATATGTGTGCTTGTAGCCAAATGTCTCGTTTTGTCTCTACAGACTAAATAACTCTATGTCACAGTATTGATGGAATCATTCAGTTATTTCTTTTAACTGCACTACATTTTTGTCATTACCATCTTGTTATATGAGGTATCGCGAAATGCTTTACCTATGGCATGAGTAGACTATTTTCCAACATTATTACGTAACCGCTAAGGACATCAAGATGGACCATTACACCCCACCCCCCTATTTTGAAATGAATGCGCAAATGCTATTTTAATACAGAAATGGTGTTTTTATTATGACTTTTGTTATGAGACATACAATTATGTACATCATCAATTACATACAATAAGCTAAACCGTCCACTCAGAAAATGTCCTATATTTACCAGTAGGCCTACTGCAACGATTTCACGATTAAGCAAAACGTAGCAGAACATATTAGCCTGATTTTATTCAATGCCTAGTTTTGGCAAGTGCGTGAAATATCACAAATAACTGATATATTTAAAAGATTACACAAGTTCTCTGAAAGGGCAGCGCTTTCTTAAGAACCCCGACTACTATGCAGGCGTATAATTAGCATCAGTCTATCTGTAGTCATCAAGCCAGTCCTCCATTAGATTTCATAGAGCAGCAGGCACCTTAAATTCACGCATGTTACATGTCACACTAATTATGTTGCCTTTTTGGCAATGAAATTGATACCAGGACACCTACATTGTCATACATACTATCCGCGAAAAAGAAATGCTAAAACCTGATTTGAACAATTTCATCCAGGCATCCACCTCCCAATGTTTAAGGCAACCCACACCTGGTTCTGAGTCCCCCGAAATTTTGGTGTTGAAGCAGTCATTTCCACTGCGAGACCTCCGCCGCAGTCCACTAGAGACTCGGGACGCATCTGCAATCCTGCCCTTTCACAATACTCCACCTTATTGACATATTTTGAAAATACGACCCTACGTTGCGTTTACTGTTGACTTCCTGTGATTAGAAAATTACAAAATCATGTTTGAGAGGTATCCTAGTTTATATTCGTTTATCCAGCAACATAGTCATAATCATTCGGTCATGAACGACTTTAACCATAGCCACTCAAATGCATATTGTATGCATATTTACAAGACTCACTGGTTGGTAACATTTAACCAGTTGGTGTTTTACGCAACGCTTTGGCCCTGTGATCAATCATCAGGGTGAGGCTTTTGCTATCACGAGGAATAAAAACATCAGAGCCCAATTGTACTTCACAACAAATACTCGAGAATTCACCAAACACAACCCAATAACATCATACATGCATCAGAAAATCAGGATAATGAAATAGAACATATTAAATGAATTGATTCGAGGAAGTAACGCTAACCAAACTGAATGCTTTCAACCAAACACCGCATAAATCGTCTTTCACTATCCCTCTGGAATATGGGCGTTTCTAGCGGATCTCCGCTCCAGAATTTTCAGCCGAGAGGAAATAGCGTCTGCGGCCTTAGAAATTCGATGTAGGCTGAATAATAAATAACATTAATATCCAGTTGAGAAGCACAGTAAAGAAGTGTTGTTGCACATCACTATAAGATACACCCTCGAGGGAAATGTCATTGCTGTACTATCCAGATCAACACGGTTACACAATGGCAAATCATATACCGCATCGGAGGACGCGCCACATACTGATCAGTGGTAATTAGCTACTAAAAAGGCACAGTACAATTAATCTAACAGGTAAACGCAACGATAACATAATAGTTGAATATGAATTTAATAATATAAGATGTTCTTACTTTCGCCAACAACCGCCTTCAGTCCAATGGGTGCCATGATTCTTCTGAATGGCAGACCGTATTCGCACTCCTTTCCTCCTCTCCGTCGTTGTAGCCCACCCTTGTCTCCTCTAGAACGAGGGCGCACACCTCACAGCGCATCTTACTGCGGAGATTCGACCAAAGAGGCAACGTCACTGCGTATCCGCCCCTCTCCATCGCAGTTCTATTCTCCTTTACTCCCACTCTTCCTTGGTGAGTCCCGTAGTGCATGCCGTGTCATGTTAGTTACAGCCGCTTCACCGTGTGTTGCTTTCATGATTTGCTAATGATATTCTCTTAAAACAAAACAGAATTTTATGTTGGGAATTTCATTCTATGTAAGATATTCTGGTAATTGAAAGATTACAGGGTTAAATTGTGTGTATGGGGTGGTGGTGAATAAGGAACGCTCCAGGCCCTATAAAAGCATACTACAACAAAATACACAAAATGTGCGATTCAAGAAATAACTGCCTAGGCACTTCTTTGTAAAGAAACGTTGGTAGCCTCGTACCACAAGAGGTCAGCAGAGCACCTTTAAATACCATGTGGTGTAATACTCTACTTACCCAGGAACACGGTCTCTGTGTCCCTAGCATTGGAACTGGTCATCTGCAGACTATGCTTTGTTAATGCCTACAACTACCTATACACAAGATAGACAACGATAGCCTATCTATTATTAGACATACTCTGACACGATTAAATTCGTTTTTATATTTTTGTCCAGGTCTAAATGATAACCTAGACGACAATGGGCGATATTTCTTTGATAAAACTGGAACAGCAAGGTCTTAATGAAACAAAAAGCAGTATACATAGGCCTATAAAAGGAGTAGCCTAATCATGCAGTGTAGGTGCCAAATTATTAAAAACTCTACAATTTAGCACACTGAACTCAGGTCAACTTCCTATTTATTTAGCCTACATAATGGTAAAACAACATTGAACTACTTTTCAAAATAAGTAAAATTTAAACAGAAATTATACCACCATAATTAAACATCAGAGTCAAGAAATTGGTTAGGAAACATAAAGGGATGCAAGTAAAACCTAAAAAAGTTGACATCCTGAATTATCTATTCAGTTTGCGCTTTTAATAACACCACCACTAAATTAGTGTATTGTTTATTGGGTAAATATTAGCATCCTGAGATGGTGTGTCTCCACCAGAATGATGCACTTCATTGTCCATTGTCGGGCCTCATCGGCCGCTTACCTCCACTAGGGGGTAGTAAGAAGTTAGGCACCTTAACTTCAGGATTGCCTTCACATCGTAGGCTACAGCCCAGTAAAGCGTTTTGATGTTGTATGCCATTTGTCGAAGTTTTCTGGAGTATTTTCTGAGCGCTGTCCTCCCCTCTGCCACACCTATGTGAAGCGAAGCCTTTAACTGGACACGTTTGTCTTGTACTGACTCTCATTTCGGGGGTGTGTCCTGTCTTCCAGACTGGACTAATTCTGGTTGAAACTCAAAACGTCGCTCCTTCTAACCAGTTCCACACAAGGCGTATCGAACCGATAGTTTTCTAAAACTTTAGTCGGCTACAGCCTTTTGGGGGTGTTGAGGGTAAAGGCGAGGAGGGGAGAACGAGTACACTTTTTCCATTTTCATTAAAAACGCTTTCTAGGTAGGCCTGTCATACAATCGAAGCGAACAACCTAAGAAAAAACTAACGTGGTTGGTATACATCCAACTTGCATCAAACTGCTACCGTCAGCATGGGGGGTGTCATTTCTTCGCACCTGGATGAAGACAAGCGTGAGATGATCACAGGTAAGTAGTAATTGCGATGCGCTTGTTTGGAATGGAACAGTAACTAAATGTATTCACAGAATGCGTTTCATTAGGCTACTTTGTTTTCAGCTGCCGATGTATGAGGGGTGAGGCACCGCGGCTTAAAAACTCTAAATGTCTCTTTTGGCTGTACTCCGTCTTGTGTGGTTAGGTTGACGTTTGCTGCCGACATTTATTCTTGGCAGTATGTGGGCACACACTGGAAGAGTATGGTATTCACTTTATTTATAGAGGAAGTATACCAATGATGTTTACAAAATTAAAGGTGTTATTATTTAAATACAATGCTTTACCTTGAGGCATGGATTTGCCAAAAACACTCAAGGAGCATACTACTCAGCACACCCCTCACCTTCAAGGCTGCCAAAGTGCACTTTAAAAACGAGAGATAGATGTATTTTGACTGCCCAACATTTTTACTTCTCCATTGATACATGATGTTGAAGAGAGAGATTTGTGTGAAAGTCAGTATATATTTCTCTGTTGGTGTTTGTGATTTTCTCAAGGCAGCAGCACCACCAGCTGTAGGAGCACTCAATTTGACCACGTTTTGATTCCTGTGCCTAATCACTGTTTTGGTGTAATATAATGTTGAAATTAGGCCTCAATGACACAGGGTATTTCAGAGTTTCATTTGTTTTTAAAAGCCATTTTGTGATTGGATTAAGGTTTTGTCTGCACTTTGGTAGACTGGTAGACTGTGTTTTCCCAGTCTATGCCTTGAGTAGTTTTATGTGTATGTGCCTGTGGGGACTTGTTTTGTTATGGGAAAGAAGGGTTTATTCAGCTGCACAGCAAAAGACTCTTAACCACAAGAGATCTCTCAAAGGCACCTTAGATATCTCAGGCCAGCAAACCTCTGTTCCCCTTGCTGAATAACCACCACACCAACCAGGTGTTCTTTTTCCTGCCTAAACTCTGGCCATCCAAATGGATAGAAAAGTGCAAGAGACAACAGATGATGTGAGGGCTATATGTTTGCAGTTGTAGTCACTGTGGTAAGAAAATGCCCAGGAAAAACCTACATGATAATGTTACATTTTTATCATGAACTGTATATGTATGTACCTTTTCATATCAACCGTCTAGCATAGAAATGTTCAGAGTTGGTCAACATCTCGCACATCACCAACCTGTCAATACAGTGGAGGTCAGAAGTTTACATACACTTGTAAAGAACGTAATGTCATGGCTGTCCAGAGTTTCCAGTTATTTCTCCAAATCAGATTTTTCTCTGATAGAGTGATTGGAACAGATACTCCTTTGTCACAAAAACATTCATGAAGTAAGTTTGTTTCTTTCATCACTTGATCACGTCAACTGAAAATGTGACCCAATCTGCTGGGTCAAAAATATACATACAGCAACACGGATTAGCAATTTTGATGACTTAGACAGCTGAGTCAATGAAATGAGCTTCATAGCCTGGCCTATTAACTACTTGTGAGTGATTATGAGTGACTACAGCTGTTGACTTCTCTGAGGCCAAAGGGCTCATTGGACACAAATGCATTACATTGGTAAGGCTAAAGCTGACGTAAAATGGTCTATTTCCTAACAGCCTCAAGTTATAAGACCGATATCTCCATTTATTAGGCAAATGTACATTTTTGATTTGCATAATTAGGCTATGCATTTCCTTTAGTTGATTAGGTGGATGTTCTAAAATATCCCAATGGTACAATATGCACACCAACGATAGAAATTAACAGCAGCCACCAACCAAATGTTGGTAAAATATGAAAGTGGCTGGTAAATTTTGGACACAAAATAATAATGTTCTAATAAGTGGCTGGTAAATTGTATCATTTATTTGTCAGTGGCTGGTAAACGTTCACATTTTGCAAAGTTAATTTCCACCCCTGACACACACACACAGACACACACACACACACACACAGTAAGGACTGTCAGGGCTAACTGCTTCAAAGACTTGTGTTCACATGTCTAGCATGGCTGTAAATGGTCATCAGTAGGTCAGGCGGTAAGTCCTCTAGAAATTTCCTTCATAGGAACA
This sequence comes from Setipinna tenuifilis, assembly GCA_030347295.1. Classification (NCBI taxonomy): domain Eukaryota; kingdom Metazoa; phylum Chordata; class Actinopteri; order Clupeiformes; family Engraulidae; genus Setipinna; species Setipinna tenuifilis. The sequence continues at coordinate 32,172,488 of CM059273.1, forward strand.
CACACACTTACAATCCGTGACATGCATTGCCATGCTCACACCTTCACACACACGCACACAGACACACATTTACATAAACAGTCTTGCAAAAATGCTCACACGTTAACATGATTCCATTTTAGGATGTGTGCTCATAATTTCAGAGAGAGAAAGAGAGAGAGAGAGAGAGAGACACTGTTAATAGATGACTATTCAGGGGAGATGAATGAGAAGGGCAACAGGCATGAACATGTCCAAAACTTTAAAAGGCACTGGAGAAGCACTTGGAAGTTTCTATGTGCAGTAAGGCTCTCCTTTTCACCTGCTCCATACTGTAGGTCTTCATGCTTTTCTTGTCACCCCTTCAGCCATGCCCCCCCACCTCAACCCAAACCCATTGACCATGGAACTGTGTTGACACAATTTTGTGTGTCTGTGTGACAGAGGTGGTTAGTCGGCCTAATCCTGCTGTGGAACTCCTCTAAGTCATAGAGAATATTAACTGTTGGTGCTGAAAGCACATTCTTTGAGGTATTGCAAATGTCCTCCTTCGGATCTGTTGCTTCTCTCTGATAGACCAGCACACAGCATTGTACTCATGTTAGTTCTGTTAGGTTTTGTGTAAATATGAGTCCAACAGTTTCACCATCCTAAATGCTTACAGTGAAATAATGTTTACACTGAATACACACCTTTTTCGTACCCTTTGAAGGTGTGTATGTTTTGTTATGTAAGACTATTCGATTCATATCAAATTTGATTTAGTACGCAATTCTCTAAACATTCCCACAGTACTCCACATTGACAACAAATATGGGTTTTTGGAGTATTGGATGGAAATATTCTATTGGCATTCATCCTGTTCTGTAAATGGTGCTTGAGATGCCTATACAACTAGATTGAATTCCCCATGTGCCACTAGTGTTGTCACGATACCAACATTTTGGTATCCGTACCGGTACCAACATGTATTTCGATACTTTTCGATACTTTTTCAAATAAAGGTGTTTTTAAAATAAATATGGTGATACATTTGTCATACAAGCTGAGGCCTTATTTACGTTTAAACTAGAAAATCACTCAGAGAGTGCAGACCAAGGCAGCTTAAAAGGGAACTTCCATCGTTTTTTTTATTCATATTTCTGTGTCGCCACTATGGTTGAATGCATTGTGCGTCATTTCTGTGAAAAATTATCTCTTGTTTGACGCTGTTTTCTGTAACCTATAACGGGTCTAGTGGTTGAACGACTGGCTTTTCCAGTGTGCCTCGTGAATATCCATGATGTGTCAATAAGGCACTTATGATTGGGCAAATTCGCTGTCTTTTGCTCACCTAGCTTCTGTCCACCAATCCTTTGGGATGTGGGCTTGCCATACATGGCTCTGGGCGGGGCTTACGACCTAGTGACGTAGATAGGTTTAGCATGCTCTGATCCGCTCGTTTTGGTTAGCTCAACCCTTCAATGACCAGTAAAACCACGAGGGTCGAATTTCACGTCTTGGAATGCTGCATGTATATACTGCTTGTTGTGACCCACCACATTGTAAATAGAGCTACTAAAAGTGTTTTTTGACGGAAGGACCCCTTTAAGTCTCCACCTTATTATCATTCTCACCTTAACCCTCTGGAGTCTAAGGCCTTTCAGAGACTTTGAGGCTGTTTGCAACACCCTGACAATTTCAAGTATTTCAACTAACTGTAAACATCTATGCAAAAGTGGCATATATGGTTGTATTCTGAAAAGCCTAACAAGAAATAATATGAAAGTAAAGTGAATGTAATACAAACACGTTGAGTGTAAACACACAATAAATATATCTAGCCAAAACTTTTGAAGTTTGAACCTTGTAAACAAAAGTGTTGGCTGCATAAAAGTAAAAAGGGCATTTAGAAATGTTTTGTTGTTTCCATACAAAATGCAAAAAACTAATTTTATGTCAAGCCAGTGTCTCTGTTAGTCAAATACTAATCAGACGGGTGTGAAACACCTCTGATGGCCCCCACCCCCCTGCCATTCATACCAATTGCCGTGCCACAGAAAGAATGGCAGTACTCCTGACACACAATGCATTATTTTGCATAAGGGAATGGTCAAAAGTTTGAATGGGCCGTGCTCTCACCTCTGAATAGCCACTCAAGCACCGGGTACTTTACCTGTGAATAGCGATAGGTGTGGCCTCGGGTGACAGTAGTACAGAAAATCCAAAGATTTCTTTTCACTCTCTTTAAAAGGGGCCAGCTATATAATTTATTTCATAAATATATATATTTAAAAACTGAAAGTTTCAAGGTTTTTAATGGTGTCACTTATATTTTTAAATGACAAAAACTCACAGAGTTACAGATGTGTTTTTGGAGAAGTGTCAAATTGCCCTCTGGAGGGCAACCGGACTCATTAAAAGACATTAATAAATTGGATATTGATTCTTCTGATATTTTAACCTGTCAAATCTGATTATTTGACCCAGCAACACACCCCTAGAACTTGGAATCTAGTTTATATCATAATCAGTTAGAAAGTTATAGAGCAAAAACGCTTTTTTGCTAATGGTAGACTTCTTCTGGATACAGATCTGTAACTATTGAAGATATGTCAAATCCGTTAACAATCTACTAAATCTACAATGCCTCAGCTACAAGTTGATGTCAGTTGCATGTCTCTAACTTGATAAGTTACTTCTCAGTAGCCCATTTTCCACAAGGCCCCTCAAATTTTAACTTTCTGGATCACGAGATCCAGAATACTACCAGGATCCGGATTATATTCTGGGGTTTGGCAGACCTTATGATGGTCTTATACTGTATTTTTTTACATTGTGGGCATTATTTGTGGAGTTACTGTATAAGCAAAAAATGTCCAAATTGCAAATCTCGCAATGGTGAAGGATCCTTTAAACAATTTCTGGACCCAGATGGTTATCCGGATCACCACCAAAAACAAATCAGTTCTAAGTTAGCCCACTTCTGACCTATCCTAAAAATTTAATTTAAATCTGTCTATAACTTTTTGAGTTATGCGAATAACAAATTAACAGACAGACAGTAAACCAAACCAACGCCGGCGAAAACATAACCTCCGTGGTGAAAGGAAAAATATTTATCACATACAGCCTGTCTTAATTAGGACCAGTGTCTTTAAATGGTATGTTACCAGTATTTCTAACATATTAAATGGCTAAATGTGTACTTTATAAAGATCATGCATGTATTGTAGCAACCTCTGCCCTTTGAATTTATCAGTTTATTAGAGTTCATTTTTTTGTATTTTCTGTCTAAAAACTCAGCCAAAGCCCTCTCTGTCTTACCTGATTATTAGGTGTAATACCTAGTGGGGCCATTTGGCAGTATGGCGTTAATTCATTGACTGGCCTCTCCTTTTTGTATATATTCGAACGTGGTTGCTAGTAACATGGCAGGGTGAAGTATCCAGTTGAATGTCTCTGGAAAGCTTTATCATGCACTTGTTGTTTTGTCTCGCAAGTTGACACTACCGTCGTCGTTTTGTGATGAATGCATTATGTGCAATAGATCAACAAACTCATACGGCTAACTCTGCTGTCTAATTGTTGAAACGGATTACGCTGGAGAAAGTTTGCTGCTTGCTGCTCAAATCTCGGACTGGATTATGGATCTGTAGGCTCCCTGACTGACGCTGACTGACACTGAATATTTTTAATGAATACTAACTCATCTTTGAACTTTTGCCTGCTATGGTGTTGGGTTTCGGTGGTGTACTGCAACACTGTGCTGTTACGAACTGAAACTAACTTTTTGGGTGTACAATATATTGCAAAATGTGAAATGTGGTGGTTGCTGCCTGTTTTTTTCTGTTTCATAAGAAACTATTAAACTATTACATTTGAAAAGGGAACATGTCATGAGTAAATTACCTGTCGTTCCCTGAACTCAGTGTGTAGGTCTTGTAAGAAAAAGGGTGTGTAGTGTCTCTTTGTTGATGCAGCAATCATCCTTTTTCCCAGGAACAAGCAGTGGCAAAGCATGGAAACCATACTTCAGATTCAGCGATGCAAGTCTGAACAACAAGCAACTAAAACTCTAGCTACTTATACAGTTAAGACTCCTCATATGTCCTTGATGTAAATTAACTAAGTTGATCAGGTAACTAGGTCTGGGGAGACTGTGTGTCTCTCTGGATGATAATTACTTTGACACATTTCATGTGATGGTTCTCAATGGCCTATTTCCACAAGCCATACTACAATTGTTTGGTGCTTTCACATAGTTGACTTTGTCAACTCTGCTGTTGGGTGACTGTGGACCATTCTTGTTACCATAATGGGATTATCATCAGGCAGACCACCTTCTCAAAGTGGTTGTTTCAGCATTTGTTTCAGGCTATAATTTCTTACAGTCTGGATGCTTGTTCTGTAGGTGTTTGGCTAAGTTGGAGGTGTTTCCGCCTTTAGCCATGCATGTTTTAAAACACTGTTTACACAATACAGTGCCAATTGTCTCACCTTGCTTATTTGATTTTAAGCCGAAGTACTGCCATGTGGCACTTGGCGCCCGTGGTTTGTCCACAAGTTGCGCCGTGGTGGCAGCAGCCATTCTCCCCTCTGTGCTACACTATCTCTTAGTCTTCAACTTTTTTTCTCTACAAGCTCCAGCTTGCTCCTCGTAAAGTTATAACGTCACATGCAAGTACCGGTCCTATCCAAATGCAGTATAGTACCATTTTAAATGCCTCAGTACTGCTTTACCAAATCAGTACCGGTATACAGTGCAACCCTATGTGCCACATTAAAGTAATTAGACATACCTGTTTATTTATTGTCAAGTCAAGAGACTTGCTCAGAGTAGAGCAGCAAAGCGAAAGTGAAAAAAGTGGTAAAGTGGCGAAATGGATGCCATTCCTTTCTGAAAAGCACATGACTGCACACTGGGAATTTGACAGAGATCAGTGCTGACTCCCGAACCCAGAGAGTCAAAATCATTTGGTCTGTTTAAATGAAGATTGGACTATGGACTGGGCACAACTCAACCTATCGTAAAGCTGCAAATAATAGCGGAGCCACAAATGGGCGCCTGTCTCTTTTAATAGCCTGTGCCAGCAACACATTTGAGCAATAAAGGCCGGTCTCCAATAAAGGCCAATCATTTTCTCCTTGTCACTGACATTATTAGCAGTGTTTCCATTAGGGGAAGTTTGTGTCAGTTTGCGGTCAGTGTTCCTATTTATTGTAAGTTTTCAGCAGTATTAGCCCATTTATGTCTAATTTGTTTCAGAAGATTAGATGTTGTGAGCAGGATTGGTACGCTAAAGTTAGCCAAATGAACATGCTTTAAGAAGTTAATTCATTGTCTATGTGTAAATTGTTGTGCACAATATACAAAGTACTAAATGTCACTGAAATGGTCACAACAGGCTCTCCTACAATTCAGAGTTTGAAAGATTGTTTTCTTCTAACAGGCCGTTTTGTAAGAAATGTATGCCAATTTATATAAAAAGCCTTCCTATAACTTGACTAAACTAAAACTAAACTAAACTAAAAGCGGGTCTGAATAGGACAACATACATTTGCAAGATGTAGATCGTTTAAAAAGGAGAAGAATTTGAAAACTGCCAATGTGGCAAAATCGCTTCTAGGTTAGATTTGTCCAAGGTTAACTAACATAACTAGACATAGGGATAGATATTTTAAATGTTTTAAACAGTAAAATAACATTATTTAAGTTCGACCATAGTCTGAAGCCCATGTGCACGTCTCTGTCTTGAGACAGGCCTTTTTGACCTGCATTGTCTGTTTTTTAGGAAAGTTGACATCTAATTTGATAGCACTGGCTGGCTCTGAGGAGTGCTGCTTGTCTATCTCTTCTTCCTTGCTTGTCTATCTCTCTCCCTTAGCCTCTCTTTCCACTCTTCCATTTTCTCTCTTCTAAATTGTGTACAGATAGAGCCTCTGTTTTAATTTTACATTATAGCTTTTTGAACACCACTTGCTTATAAGGCTTTTTTTTTCTCTGAGCCAGTCTAGATATTGTGGCATGTCAAAGTAAACAGTCCTCAAATGTTGGTACAAGGAGGGGAGTCGCTATAAATACAGGTCCTTCTCAAAAAAATTGCATATTGTGATAAAGCTCATTATTTTCCATAATTTACTGATAAAAAATAAACTTTCACATATTTTAGATTCATTGCACACCAACTGAAATATTTCAGGTCTTTTATTGTTTTAATACTGATGATTTTGGCAAACAGTTCATGAAAACCCAAAATTCCCATCTAAAAAAATTAGCATATCATGAGAAGCTACTCTAAACGAGCTATTAACCTAATCATCTGAATCAACGAGTTAACTCTAAACACCTGCAAAAGATTCCTGAGGCTCTTAAAAACTCCCAGCCTGGTTCATTACTCAAAACCGCAATCATAGGAAAGAGGGCCTACCTGACTGCTGTCCAGAAGGCCATCATTGACACACTCAAGCAAGAGGGTAAGACACAGAGAGAAATCTCTGAGCAAATAGGCTGTTCCCAGAGTGCTGTATCAAGGCACCTCCGTAGGACGTCTGTGGGAAGGAAAACTGTGGCAGAAAACGCTGCACAACCAGAAAAGATGACCGGACCCTGAGGAAGATTGTGGAGAAGGACCGATTCCAGACCTTGGGGGACCTGAGGAAGCAGTGGACTGAGTCTGGAGTAGAAACATCCAGAGCCACAGTGCACAGGCGTGTGCAGGAAATGGGCTACAGGTGCTGCATTCCCCAGGTCAAGCCACTTTTGAACCAGAAACAGTGGCAGAAGCGCCTGACCTGGGCTACAGAGAAGCAGCACTGGACTGTTGCTCAGTGGTCCAAAGTACTTTTTTCGGATGAAAGCAACTTTTGCATGTCATTCGGAAATCAGGATGCCAGAGTCTGGAGGAAGACTGGGGAGAAGGAAATGCCAAAATGCCTGAAGTCCAGTGTCAAGTGTCCACAGTCAGCAATGGTCTGGGGTGCCATGTCAGCTGCTGGTGTTGGTCCACTGTGTTTTATCAAGGGCAGGGTCAATGCCGCTAGCTATCAGGAGATTTTGGAGCACTTCATGCTTCCGTCTGCTGAAAAGCTTTATGGAGATGAATGTTTCATTTTTCAGCACGACCTTGCACCTGCTCACAATGCCAAAACCACTGGTAAATGGTTTACTGGCCATGGTATCACTGTGCTTAATTGGCCTGCCAACTCTCCTGACCTGAACCCCATCGAGAATTTGTGGGATATTGTAAAGAGGAAGTTGAGAGACACCAGACCCAACACTGTGGGTGGGCTTAAGGCCGCTATCGAAGCATCCTGGGCCTCCATAACACCTCAGCAGTGCCACAGGCTGATTGCCTCCATGCCACGCCACATTGAAGCAGTCATTTCTTCAAAAGGATTCCCGACCAAGTATTGAACGCATAACTGAACATAATTATTTGAAAGTTGACTTTGTTTGTATTAAAAACACTTTTTTTTATTGGTTGGATGAAATATGCTAATTTTTTGAGATGGGGATTTTTGGTTGTTCTTTACTTTTTTTAACAAACTCATCAATATTAAAACAATAAAAGGCTTGAACTACTTCAGTTGTGTGTAATGAATGTAAAATATATGAAAGTCTAATGTTTATCAGTACATCACAGAAAATAGTTAACTTTATCACGTTATGCTAATTTTTTGAGAAGGACCTGTACCACCAGAGCCTTCAATAGTAAAAAAAAAAATGTTCAGCGCACTTCCATAAATCTAGACTGATTTTAAAGTGCCAGTGAATTGTATTGCAAAGTGGGAACAATGTCAGACTAGGAGAGTTCCAGACCAGATTTTCCCAGTAGGGCTTGATGGCCAGCTATTTTTTTTGTCTTCATCTCTTGCCCTCGTATCTCCTTTTCTGTCCTAATCTCTGTATCCTATGCAGTACTTTATCCTTCCTGTCATTGTGATGGCTGTTTGTACAGAAAACATGATGGGCTAGCTTTATTTTGTTTACATGGTGATGTGAACCTTTTAGCTTTGTGGTAAAGGGCTGTGGAATTCACACTCTTCCACACCACTGAAATCAGTTGTGTAAGGTAAGGGCATTAGGGCAGTCTCCTGTGGAGGACTGAATTCATACAAAGTGAGATGGCCGGTCTGCTCTATCATTGGCGGCTGTCAGACTTTTCCTTCCTGCCGGAGAACAGACAGGATTTCCTGACCAACAAATTACAGTGTGCCATGTGTGTGAGTGTGTCTGCACTGCAGTGTGTGAGTGTGTTTGCATGTGCATGCATGTGTTCATGTATCAGATGTACCGTCATCACAGTGAAGTAATTTGCCCTTGTCCTGTTTTAATCTCCCTCTCAGGAGAGTTAGTAAAAAAGACTCACAGATCAGGGGTCCAGTTTCCCAACAGCATCTTTCATACTAAACAACTAGCGATGTTTACAACTTCATAAGTTTGATGGATCATTCAACGACGGAGGTGTTTCCCAACAGCAAAATTTGGATCCATCAGAAGTTGCATAATTAAGTTGTGTCATTTAAATAATTAGCTTGGACCTGTCGATAGACCATTGTGTGACCATCTTGCTCGTCACCTTTGGCTTTCCTGGGTCGGATTAGGCACCATTCCATCCCTTACCGCCACCAATTGCATGGATGATCTTACTTTAATTCCCTTTTTTATGTCCTGGCAATGCCAGATCATGTAAAAAGAAGACAGCAAATACACCCCACAACACACAAAAAGCTGTTGCAAAATGTTTTGGATCATTTAAGTCATTTACTGATCTCACAGATCGTTTTTTAATACTGTGATGTAGTATGATCATGGATCATGGATCCATAATCAAGGTCATTCTATTATCCCACAGATTATTTCCACCTGTTTCAAATTGATTACCGTTCAGCAGGATCAGTCATTGTTTTTTAATAAGTAAGGGACATGATTGTGTTGAGGAAGACTGCTCTAAGTTCCTGAAGATCTTATATTAGCTTAATTGCAATAAGGCTACATTTCTGTTGTTTACTGTTGTGTTGTTTAACGAATGCCTCAGAACTCTTTTCAAGGTCAAATTTGAACTCATTTTAGACAGTGTTTTTATACTGATTTTACTAATATAGCAAAGTTTATCTTACCCAAAGGTGACCCACATATTCCACCTATGAATTGCACTATGTGGAGTATCATGTATTTTCAGTTCAAACTTGCTGCTAAGCCAAACGAAGTTACAGGGTAATTAACTGGTACAAGAAACAGGCCCTCCACATATCAGACTACAGTTATACACAACTTTATTTTAAAAAATCTAAATTTAATTCTAACTCATTTATCACCATCTTTGTTTTTGTTACTCTTTGGCACAAACATATCACTAATAAAGATGTTTGACGCATGTGTCAGGATAGAAGTGCTCTTGTACCTGTGTCATTAGTATTTCATGACTTCATCTGCATGACAAAAAAGACTACATGATTGTAAATTATGCAAAGGCAATCAGTAATCATTTGCAAAGTTCTCATATTTGTAAGCAAAAATGTGTTGGCTGAGGCCCTGCACAACCACTACTAATAATGGATTAATACAAATCATCTTAGCAAATGTTAGGATAGTAGATGGTAGACAGTTGGCATTGCATTTCAAGGCGAGACACGGTAGGTGAAAACACCTATTTTTCATGCCCTGGTCAAATTTGACATTTTGGGCTAGTTTACATCCTTACCATGTCATCTTTGACAATGGTATAAAGAAAATGTCTAAATGACACATTTATGTGTTTATTTCATTGTATTCTTTTTACTTGTGGCATACATTTTTTCCCAAATTTACCAAGACAGACATGCTGCGTTTCGTCTGTTTCCTTATGTCTGTCATGGACGGTATCATTTTAAAGCTCAGAGCACAACCCTATGTTAAGCAAATAGGGGCATTTCTTTTCTATGAGCAAACAATTGTGACCTTGTAAAGGGGGATTGGCTGATTGCTTCTTTGTGCTAACATGATTCACACAGATGCATCTGGTTTGTACTCTGACACTTCCTTGTTAGCTTGCCGCAGGAACATTGAAAATGCCTTGAATAGCGAAACTCTCAAGTAAAAGAAATCAACAATTGCACTTTGCAAGATCTGACCGGATTACCTTATAAACCATCAGGAAGCAGCACATCAGATCGTAAGCTGTTGTTTGAATGAATTGATCAATGAGCGAGACAGCCAGACAGACAGACAGCTACATCACTGCAACCTGAAGTGCCACACTCAGTGGTGCACTCAAGTTCATGTTATTGTTGGCAGGTTGGCACACCTTTTGTACAGACATACAAAAGAATGAGTTTAAGTCAGTCCCATTGGTCTTTGTGATCTCACAGCACATCACACCACACAACAAAATTCAACTTCTGCCCAGCACTCACGTGAGCAAGGGGCAGCTATGACAATGGTGCCCAGGGATCTGTGTGGGGACAGTACCATGTTCAGTCATGGATGGTCAGGATGAAGGAGAGCGCTCACTTTCCCCCTACCGTGTCGGGATTTGAACCTGTGATCTTTAGGCGCTAAATCCAATTCAGTTTTAATCCTGTGGTTTGCTATTGGCCGCTATGACTGCATGGTGCGCACTGGTCCTTTCCAAAAGAAATTGGATTTTTGCAACTTAAGTGAAAATAAATGTACAGTATCAAAAAACTGTACCAAGGACGGGTTATTGACACAGTATGCATTTTTATTTTAGTGACGGAATTGAAAGACGACTTTCAACAACAGAGTTGCCCCAAAGTGCTTCACAACACAAACATGAAAAACAACAAAAACACAACTGACAAGGCAATAAAAAGGTCATATGACATGGTCATATTTTGGTGACATCCTCAGAACTTTCGAGTCTGAACACAAATTCCAACCAGCATGCGACATTTTTAGTGCATCCCTGACTGCAAACGGCTCCAAACATTTTTTATCAAGTCAAATAAGCCTACTGAAACTGCTCTGAAGGTGGTTCCTGTCATATGATGATGGGTGTGGCTTACAGCTCAACCTCCAGTGATCCAGAGTTTTAAACTCCTGGTTCCCTAGCATCATGCCGGAACCGAAGCAGCCTTTTGGATGAAAGGTAAAATGTCTACAAGCTACTAAAAAGAGTCCAGTTGCTCACAACTGACTTGGATGAATGTGAATCTTCACTTAATTATGTAATTATAACACATTGTGTAAAAACCGCACAAAATGCATATTTTCACTCCATTTTGTAATAATTTATGCATTTTTGTATTAAACTTCTTGAACACAACACATAATATTATATATATATACAACATATTATATTAAACATTATATAAAATTATATGTATATATACAGTATGTCACAAAAGTGAGTACACCCCTCACATTTTTGTACATATTTTAATATATCCTTCCATGTTCTAAGTCTGAAGATATAACACTTTGCTACAACGTAAAGTAGGCAGTGTACAGCTTGTATAACAGTGAAAATTTGCTTTTCCCTCAAAATAACTCAACACAAAACCAGTAATAGGCGCGTTTGAGTTACAAACCTGTTTGTCTGCGTCTGTCTACATACGTCAGCAAGAACTCCGCCTCACAGCATGGGCGGGCGTCGGTCAAGTCGGACACAAGTCTTCAACGAGACTGAGCTTGCACCACCTGATCTTTGTAGTAGATGACGGAGAGGTCATGTGTTGTGTGTGGGGGACAAGGAAGGGGCGGGCGGTTGTAGTAGGGTGCATTGAGACTTCAAGTCAAGTCGAGTCTTTTTTTTAATAGCACATTCAAACAAAACAACAGAGATGTCCCAAAGTGCTGCACAACACAAGGATGAAAAATAACACGGAAAACCATAACCCAAAGACCATTAATAGGTATAGCCAAAGCACAAAGCAATAAAATAAAAACGAGATTAACAAATACATACATAAATAAAAGATTGAGCTTGACAGCATCAGATACACGCCCCAGAACAAGCTAAAAAGAGAGAGAAAAGATATGTCTTCAAACTGGACTAAAATAACGTACATATAAGATGAGAAGTTCAGTGACAGAGCGCTACACAACACACGTGTCCAGACGTCAATGAACGTTAAACCAACCAGGGCAAAGTTGCGTCACCACTGAGGCGTTAGTTAGATGGTTGTAGACGTGTGGAAGCATCTACAAGCGCTTGCATGATTTGTCTACATGCGTTTACATGCGTTTTACTCAGGTGGATTTTTAGGTCACATGACCTTGTCACATTTTGTTGACATCGCCACGCCTTTCTGGCAAGTCTGGCACAAAGTTTAACCATCATGCAACATTTTCATCCCACAATGCATCACTGACTGCAAACGCATGTAAGCGCATGTAAATGTTTACATCAAGTCGAACGCGGCTATTGTCTAAACCACTGCCAACAAAAGTGAGTACACCACTAAGTGAAATGTCCAAATTGTCCGCAATTAGCCATTTTGCCTCCCTGGTGTCATGTGATCCGTTAGTGTTACAAGGTCTAAATGGGTAGCGGTAGTGTTAAATTTGGTGTTATCACCCTCACACTCTCTCATACTGGTCATTGGAAGTTCAACATGGCACCTCATGGAAAAGAACTCTCTGAGGATTTAAAAAAGAAAATTGTTGCTTTACATGAAGATGGCCTAGGTTATAAGAAGATTGCCAACACCCTGAAACTGAGCTGCAGCACAGTGGCCAAGACCATATGGCGCTTCAAGAGGACAGGCTCTACTAAGAACAAGCCTCGTCATGGTCGACCAAAGAAGTTGAGTGCATGTGCTCAGCATATCTGGAGGCTGTGTCTTCAAAATAAGCATAGGAGTGCTGCCAGCATTGCTGCAGAGGTTGAAGAGGTAGGTGGACCGCCTGTCAATGTGCAGACTATATGCTGCACACTGCATCAAACTGGTCTGCATGGCTGTTGTCCTGGAAGGAAGCCTCTTCTGAAGATGATGCACAAGACAGCCTACAAAGAGTTTGCTGAAAACAAGCAGACTAAGGGCATGGATTACTTGAACCATGTCCTGTGGTCTGATGAGACCAAAATAAACTTATTTAGTTCAGATGTTGTCAGGCGTGTGTGGCGGCAACCAGGTGAAGATTACAAAGACAACTGTGTCCTGCTAACAGAGGACATGGTGGAGGAAGTGTCATGGTTTGGGACTCTATGACTGCTGCCGGCACTGGGGACCTGCACTTCATTGAGGGAACCATGAATGCCAATATTGTGACATACTGAAGCAGAGCATGATGCCCTCTTTTAGAAACTGGGCCGCAGGGCGGTATTTCAACATGGCAATGGCCCCAAGCACACCTCCAAGATGACCACGCCTTGGGTGAGGGGGAAGGTGATGGACTGGCTTAGCATGTCCCCAGACCTGAACTGAATTCAGCATCTGTGGGGCATCCTGAAACGGAAGGTGGAGGAGCTCAAGGTCTCTGTGACGGTCGGCCACGTGGCCGCACATGGAACCGGGTGGTAGAGCTACACGCACGCTGCACACACTCCCTTTCCTCCACCGCCAGCATTATTATTTCAGTTTAGACATTATTTGGTAGGCACATTCTTAACCACATCTACACACACTAACTACACAAGCATTGCACATTATTTTCCTTCCGTTTCAGGCACGTAAGACATTGACCATACATGCTACAGCATAAACATGTTACTGACTAAACAAACAATAAACACAGGACACGTTTTCATTCAGTTAAACATTTATTTCTTTAGGTAACGTTGATATAAGCTACAGTTGGGTGCACACAATGTTATGTTAACGTTATCTAAAGCTTCTGTTTGTTTGAGTTGCTTTAAGTTTACCGTGGAGGAGGTAGGAGACCGGTGTTGTGCTGCTTACTGATTCTGGGTCTGTGAAGGCAGCGTCTGAGAATTACTTTTTTGTTTGTTAACATTAATGATTATTATTTTCTGGTTCTGGAATTATTATTTACTTTATTAGTTCTTTATTTTGAACTGCCTCCCTTGTCTATGTATGTATATATTGGTGGGGACATAATTTGCTTCCCATGCCTCCCTACATCATGATCTAAGCTACTAAAAACTACAGCCTCAACAATCAGCATTACAGTGTGCTGCTTAATTTCCACACAACATTTGTACAATGAATGTTCATTTATGTGAAATATAGGCCTACCGTATTTTACATGCATTTTGGTTTTGTTACTGCAGTTGAAGTATTTTAGTACTGCAGTTGAAGTGCATTTTGAACATGTTAACTGATGGAGTTTTGGAAGTACACACTGCATAGAAATAAGTGTGAGAAGTGGAATATACAATTGTTGCAGAGGAGATTTCTCTAAGACTGCAAGGGAAGCTCTGCTTCCCCTAAAATGTAAAAAAAGAATGTAATGGTCAAATGTTTACGAAATGCCTTAAAACATGTTCATTTCAAACACCGGTTTGTTAATAATAAGCCGATTATCACAAATCAACTGAGTTGGTGTTGTTAACTTAGCATTCCACTTTGTTCTCATGGCCTATGGCCAACGCATTTCCTCATAGACGTCCAGCGTCAATGCACTTCAATGGGCCAGCACGGACCCCTAATGTTCTATGCATGGAAACTGGATGGTCATTGGAGAAATGCCACTTTTTTCTCCGAACCCCAGGTGAATGGAATGGTGGGCGGTGTTTTGCTGGGCGGTGTTTTGGTGGTGCGGACTTCAAGCAGTCTCCGTGTTGATTGGTGAACCTCTGAATCCAGTTTTGATTGGCTGGCGTTTTTGATACATAGACTGTCACTTGGCTGCTGGAGCTCAGTCCCATCGCGGATGTTGCATGCGAAGTTGTAAGACAAGCAGTGACCAATTTGTTAGCATTTCCTCAGCGAAAATACTTGTTCATTTCTTACACTGTATATAAATCACACTCACACTTATTTCCATTTTGGTTTATTACAATTTTCTTGTTCGTTTTTAATTTCGTTTTGTTAGAATGAATACTGTTAGGTAGGTTGGCGCTAGTGCTACTTAACTAGCCCACTAGCTCTCCTGAACTAGCCCGCTAGCGCACCTGCACTAGCCCGCTAGCAAAGCACTATGGCAGACCATTTTCTAGAGAAGGAACGAAGGGTAGAATTAACGTTTAAGTAAATGGGCAAATTTTATGATTAAGTTGGCAGTGAGCTTCCCCTCTTTGGAATACCAGCATCCGCCACTGAATTGTTGACAAATGTAGACGGATGATTAATTCGCAATGCATTCAGATGCATCAACATGCATTGTGGAGATGGCAGGCACGTCACAACTGTCACAATTCACTGACTGCGTTCACATGGTGGGATTGGTTTGGTTTGGGATTGGTTTGGGTGTTGCTTCCCAACGGGTGGTCTGTCCCCAAATCCTTGTTCACATGCAGTTCGTCTAAGCGGATTCGGTCAGAGACCTGGCCCATTCCGCTATGCTAGGTGGGGGGCGCTGTAGTCAACTTCTATCTTTCTATTATTATCTTTTAATGCAAGGAACGTCTGTTCCACGCATAACTCTTGAACCACTGATCCGATTGATCTCAAATTTGGAGGGCGTCATCATAATGTTACCAGTGTGTGCAGTGCCAAGTTTCGTGTTGTTTGGGCAAAAAATGCCAAAGATATCGGTCAAACCGTGCCGACCCAGCCATGACGACCCATGCTGATAAGATTTACAACGCTAGCTGCTACAATGTTGGACATAACGCGACTAACGACACAGAACTACAATAATGGACATAACACGAGTAAACATTTGCCCACAACAAAGCTGCTACGTAGGTAAGATAAGCAACAGCAAACTACAGCACTGCACACATATGCCTACAGTGAATACAGACAACACGTAGAGGAGACTGAACTTTTCACCTCTCATTCCGGTTATTCCACATCGCAAAATAGTGGCTAAAAAAAAATTTTACAAGTCACTTTCACCTGATATTATTACCCACTTAAACAATAAGGTGGTCTAAACAAAAATGTAATACTCTGGCACATCTTCTATGGGCACTGTTCAAAGACAATAAATTAACTTTCTGGCGGCATACAAAGATGGTGTTACAGAAGTTTGACGCATTCGCGTACGTGTTGTGCATTCTGCTGTGTTAGGAAGTCTGTATGAAAGAACAAACTGCGTTTTTTATTTCGTTGATACATACGCAATACCCGAAACCAATCCGATACCCGTACACATAGCAGTCCAAGTGGTTTGGAACCAGCCCAGGCCTGGCGTCGCAAGTGGTTTCCGAAAACCAATTCCAAACCAGTCGTATCCCCGTTCACATGAAGCCGATACGATCCCAAACCAGTTCCAATCGGTTTCGACTTGTCCATGTAAACGCACTCACTCACTCACTCACTCACTCAACGCGTGCGTAAAGATATACCCATCTCTCGTTCTGTTTACTCGTCCGACTAGGGCTAAAGATGAGGGGGTTTTAAAAATTATTTTAATATTTCCTGTTCTTATTTAACTCCACTCCAGTATGCGTATATAGCATGATTGCTATATACGTATATAGCATGATAGCATAATCTGGTTCAGTAGAATCAGACTGCAATGCATTATCCGTCCAAAACGAAAAGCATGGAAATGAGAAGCAAAGACGTTATATTGGGGTTAATTCCGTGCTAATAGAAAAACAATGAAATCCATCGCTAGAAAGAGTAAACACTTCGCTGTCTAAGCAGGTTTATACAATGCTATCTTGTGTGAATAACTTACCGTTGACTGTGTGAAATAATTTCTGATGTCCATCAGCTTTCTCTTCTTGCCCGAGTCAGACATGATTCTCCCAGCCACCAAACAGTAGGCCTAGTAGACACACTGCTCTGCTATTACATTTTTTTTATTTTCCCCGCTCAGTCCACCAATTTACCAATGACAACCTAGTCATGATGACACATACAGGAAAGTGAGCCAATCCCACCAATTGCATGCCATCTTTGAGAGGCGGAACTAAGGAGGGGAAAATTAACCGTTTGCTTCTCAAATGTCGTGCAATTTCCCATTCAAAATTGGTATGGACATTTTAAGCACTTCGAAATATTGGTATGGACACGTCCATACCGTCCATACCTAATTTTACGCCCATGCCTGAAACACCTGTACGACCTGAGGTGCATTACTGATAAAGTGCCCTAAAAAATTTTGCAGGCCAACTGGACCATGTGATATAAATCGGATGATTGACTCAGAACTCAGGAAATAATTGTATGGAAATAATGGTACAGAAACCTAAAGTCAGGGGCGCAAGTACTCCGTTTTTTGGCGGGTATGCAACAGCAATTTTGGTGCAGCCAAAGTTATGTCAGTTATGTCACTCTCTATGTACAGAAGCGGCAGAGATGACTGTCTCTGCTCGCTGAAAATGAGCGCTCACAAGTCACTGTCCAAATTAACTACCTCTTCTCAATGATCCCAACCACCCCCACTGACCATTGGTTCAAAACTTTAGACTCACTTACTACCCGCTTTTACTGGAAAAACAAACCCCCAAGAATTGCTCTATCTACTCTACAAAACTCCAAACAACAAGGTGGACTAGAAGCCCCAACCTTCCATCATTACTTTCTTGCAAATCAGCTACAATATCTCTCAAAATGGACGCAGAAGCAGAATTTCCACCCATGGCTAACTATAGAACAAAATTTAACATACCCCCTCTCAACTGCAGATTTACCATTTCTATCACAAACAGTTAAAAAATTGGACTTTTTCAAATACATCACAATCAGCACCACTCTGACAGCCTGGTGGAAAACCAACAGAATAACCAAAACCACCCTGACACCTTGTAAACTCACCCCCGTCTGGCACAACCCTGACTTCATATTACATAAGACTCCGATCCACTTTCCCAAATGGGAAGCTAAAGGTATCACTCACCTCCACCACCTAATTCAAAATAACCAGTTTGTATCCTTTCCCACCACCGTCCAGGAATATGGAGTTGGAAAAGACCAGTTCCTTCATTACCATCAACTGAAAGCAGTAATTCAAAGCAAAATCAATACAAACAACACTCTTGAACCCTCACACATCACTGAACAGTTATTAATAATTGCAAACGATCCACGAAAAATCATCTCCAAACTTTACAAAATGATTGCCTCCTCATCTTCATCCATAACACTTCCATCGGCAAAATGGGAAAATGACCTGGAGCTCCTTCCAACCCCAGATTTCTGGACAAATATCTGCAAAAACATTTTTTCCATGACCTCTAACACGAACCTACAGCTAATACAATATAAAACCATTCACAGGACTCACATCACCCAGAGCAAACTATTCAAAATGGGTACCGTCAACACAGACATCTGCCCTCACTGCACTTCAGGATGCACAGACACATATTTGCATGCCACTTGGAACTGCCACCCTGTTAACCTCCTGTGGACCTCAGTCACAAAAACTCTCTCTACCATCTTGGACTGTAGTATCACACTTTCCCCCACTCTCTGTCTTCTAGAGAGTCTTCCATCTGTTTATCCCATTATCTGCATATCAGCTCTTATCGGTCTATCTATCTGTCTGTCTCTGTCAGCGTCCTCCTGTCCCAGTCCTCTGTGTCTATCTGTTTGTCTGTCAATTGTCTTGCTAGTTTGTCAATTGTCCTGCTTGTCTGTCAATTGTCCTGTTTGTCTGTCAAGTGTCCTGCTTGTCTGTTTGCGTCTGACTGTCCTCCTTGTAATTGCATGTCTGTCTATCGTCTGTTTGTGTGTCTGCCCACCCACCCATCCATCATTGTCTGGTTTTGTAATCTCTTAATTTTTGCCCATTGTTGCCCTATGTCCATTGTCCAGTCTTGAGTCTGCAATAACCATTGTATATTATTTGGATATATGTTTGTAAATAGTTCAAATTAAAAATAAAGTTGTCCTCCGAAGAGGGGGGGTGGAGGCGGGCCAAAAAAAAAAAAAAAGTCACTGTCCTAACTGGAAGCGTCAATGTCAATTTAAGCACTGGAAACATATTGTGAAAGCATATTGTTTCTTCAGTCCTGAAGCACCATCAGCATCGCAGTTGAACACAGCATCTACAAATTTTGCAATTTGCATTTCTTCCTCTGAGAAGCGTTTGTTGCAGGCTCTAACAAGTGTGTCAATGACAGTGTGAGATGGTGAACTTCCCTCACTCACCCTCTCACCGTTTTTACTGTGTTGAACACTAAACTCTGTGCTACGCTGGCCACCACCTGATTGCAGCACAGGGATGGCGTCGCTGGGTGGCGGCTAGCGTCCAATTAGGCAATGATTGCTCTAAATTGAATGCCCTATTTAAGAGAGCCTCATTTCTGTGAGAGAGAGACGAACGGAGAGAGAACACGAGAACACGAGAGACGTTGAGAACGACACACGAGAGAACAAGAACTGCTGTGTAGGTTGTGAGCAGTACGTTTAAAGTGTTTGTTGCCTTTGTTTTTGTGCACTTTTTATTTTCGGTTTAAATATTGCACTAGTCATTTTGTTTTTGTATGCGTGGAATGCACGGTTTTGTTTTCGTTTTGTATGGAAAATAAAAGGCAGTATATTTTTTCATAAACGTTCGTGGACTTTTTGAAGGTTTGTTTTGTACCACTTCGACCCCTATATCCAGTCGCTGGCATCCTGCACGGAGGAGCCGTTGGCTTTCTTACATTTGGTGTCAGAAGTGGGATGCGACGCCAAGGAGATACTGGAGGTCGCGGGGAGAAGCTGTATTGGACCGACGAGAGATGACATCTGGACGGTGGAACCGAGCTTACCTAGAGAGGGCGATCCAGGAGCGGTGGAGGTGGTTCGAGTGAAGGAGACCAGTGGAGGAAGGGTTTTAGGAGCTTGTCAGCTATGGAATCGGGATGTGTGTTGTGGGAAGGCAACAAAACTTCTCTTGCGAGAGGCAAGAGGTGGGTCCTGATAAGGGCAGTGGTTGCCCTGGACCTGGTGCCCTGATGCGAAGGGCACGGTGGGGGGTCCTGATAAGGGCAGTCGCTGCCCTGGACCTGGTTGGACTCTCTTGCGAGAGGCAAGGGGGGTTGGTCCTGATAAGGGCAGTGGCTGCCCTGGACCTGGTGGTGGCTGGATACGGCAGCCACCGTGTTCCGATTGACGCTGATAGTTTTAGGCTCCTAATCCCCTCTGCTGGACTGTCGAACAAGGGGAAGACACCTGTTACCCGGCGAGTGTCGGACTTTTGGGACTCCTGGTAACGTCTATGGGACAACCGCTCGGTAGGTCTTGGCACTGTGGACTTACTGTGTGACAGTGTAGTGCCAGGCCGGGAAAAACACCATGACCATCTTGTCTCACCACCCGAGTGGTGAGACTGGAGAGGGGGAGGGAAGTGTGAGATGGTGAACTTCCCTCACTCATCCTCTCACCGTTTTTACTGTGTTGAACACTAAACTCTGTACTACGCTGGCCACCACCTGATTGCAGCGCAGGGATGGCGTCGCTGGGTGGCGGCTAGCGTCCAATTAGGCAATGATTGCTCTAAATTGAATGCCCTATTTAAGAGACTGTTTTCCACAATCGAAAAGCTACTAAAACCTGCACCAGCCTGCGACATACGTAACTTAGCCACCCCATCTAGATGCAATGAATTTGCACTTTTCTTCACCAACAAAATAGCTGCCATTAGAACCGGTATTGCTCACGACCCCAATTATCACCACCAACCTCCCCGTAGGGATCCACCAACCCTTAATAACTTCAGCCCCATCTCAGAAGAAGAACTGATTAAGATAGTCAAACAAAGTAAACAGTCAACCTCCAGCCTTGACCCCATCCCTACCTTCCTTATGAAGAACATCTTTAGCTGCGTTTCATCATCTGTACTACAGATTATTAATACCTTAATCCTTACAGGAGTTTTTCCCAACTCTTTTAAAACCGCAGTTGTAAAGCCACTCCTGAAAAAACCCGATCTGGACCAAAACACACTATAGGCCAATTTCCAATCTCGCATTTATAAGCAAAATACTAGAAAAAGTCGTCTTTAAGCAACTCAACCTGTTCCTTAGTAAACACGACATATTAGAAAAATTCCAATCAGGCTTCAGAGCAAATCATAACACAGAGACCGCCTTAACTAAAATAGTTAATGATCTTAGACTCAGCATGGCCACAAACAAAGTCTCTGCCCTAATCCTCCTAGACCTAAGCGCTGCCTTTGACACTATAGACCACAACATATTACTTAACCGTCTTGAGACCTGGGTAGGCCTGTCAGGTCATGTATTAAAATGGTTGGAATCATATATTAGAGGAAGGCAATTCTATGTTAGTATAGGTGACCACGTATCCAACAAGCACAACATGCCCTTTGGGGTCGCCCGAGGCAGCTGTCTCGGCCCCCTTCTCTTTTCATTATACATGCTACCATTGGGCAACATTATCAAAGAATACAATGTAGATTTCCACAGCTATGCCGACGACACACAGCTCTACATATCAGTCGAGCCAAATCAAATTACTGTCCTACACACTCTAACCTCCTGCCTAACAGCTATTACACATTGGATGAACAATAATTTTCTAAAATTAAATGAGGACAAAACAGAAGTTTTGCTTCTTGACCCCAGAGACAAACGTGAGGCGCTCTACTCTAACCTGGGAAACCTTAACCAACATGTCAGAGAAAAGGTGACAAGCCTAGGAGTGACCCTGGACTCTGACCTAAGCTTTGAACCTCATATTAATAAACTAACAAAAACCGCCTACTTCCACCTTAGAAATATTGCAAAAGTTCGCCCGTTCCTAACCCAGCAGGACGCTGAAAAACTCATACATGCATTTATCTCAAGTAGACTAGATTACTGTAATGCCTTATTTGCAGGCCTCCCCAAAAAGTCAATCGAGAAACTACAGCTTATTCAAAACTCGGCTGCTAGGTTACTAACAAGAACTAGAAGAAGGGATCACATCACCCCCATATTAGCTCAACTCCACTGACTGCCTGTCTCCTATAGAATTGAGTTTAAAATACTCCTGTTAGTATTCAAGGCTATAAATGGTTTTGCCCCCTGCTATATCACTGACATACTCTCTGCTTATATCCCTGCACGAGCCCTCAGATCCGCCGAAGCTGGCCTCCTGAGGGTCCCAGAAGCTCCACCCAAAAGGATCGGGGAAGCAGCTTTCTCATACCACGCCCCAAGGAGATGGAACGCCCTACCACAACACATTAGAGAAGCCGAGTCCGCCGACGCCTTCAAAAGGCAACTCAAGACTCATCTATTTAGCCTCGCCTACACCTAATGGCCCCACCGAGGACCCGCCATCACCCCCATCCCCAGACACCCAGACCCCTACCCCCTACAAAGTCCACAATCCAACCAATCAACCACCTGACTACAACCAAGCCCCAGTCAGCCACAGCCCCGGCAGAAGGGCTTCCCTAGGGGACGCGGTTCTGCCTGAGGTTTCTTCCTTTTTTTATTTTCGGTTCAATTCAACCACACACAATTCAGGGAGTTTTTCTTCACCCCTGTTGCCCCTACGGACACAAGCAGGAACTGTCAACAGTGCCTGAACAACCCCCCTGCACCACCAAGATTCAACTAATGTTCTACCTGTGTTCACGCAAGAGCCAGCATCAGCAGGGTATTGCGCTGCTGTGACATTGCATTGTTAAAACACCGCGACACTCCATTATTGCATTCAATTACTCCGATGCCATTGTTTGTGACCTTGCCAAACTGTAAAGCACTTTGAGCTGCATCTTGTATGTATGAACTGTGCTATACAAGTAAAGGTTATTATTATTATTATTATCAACCAAGAGAGTGAAAAAAATCCATTCACCTCGATTTCACAATTTCTTTCATCACCATTTCAGAAGCTATTTGTATGAACTCGTTTTGGATGTCATGACTTGTGAGAGATGCTGATATCTGATCATACAAGATGATACATCTTGCTTAGCAAGGAAGCTGCACATTTCCAAAAAATTCTCACAGTTGCTTGAGCCTTCAGTGTCATCATGTCCTTGCTAGAAACAGGATCATTTCAGTGATGGATGTGGCATATGGAGAAAGGCAAATGAATTAAAGTGATTTAATGATAGATTTAACAATAATTAGCAAGTAGCGAATATTCTTTGGCGGAGGTCCAGTCATCAGCCCGGGTCTAGCGTCAAAGGGTCCGATGGATCCTGCCGCGGTGTGTGGCGGGCACCGAGAGACACCCGCCGAGCGCACAGGTAGACTGGACCAATACGATATTGCTTAGTTATGAATTAGCCTAAAGCTCAGGATTGGCAGCGGATTCTAGTGCATGACAAAAGTCATTCATTAAAGTAGGCAAATACATCGCTTTTGTAAGTACTGAGGCGTTACGGTGGGTGGTGTTGGGATGGGAGTTTTGCAAAGCTCAGAAGATGCGCAGATGTCTACATTTGTGGCAAGTTCAAGAGCTGTTCAAGGCTGTTCCAACAGTTTTTAGCAATTCATGGCAAATACCTGGACAGGGTGGTGTCCCTTGTGGTGTGCCTACTGGTACCTGGTGACCCGATACAGGCATGTCTTGGCGCATGTGAAAGGCGAGAAGATCACTGGGCAATGAGCACGAACAGGTCCTTGCTAGGAGCCATTGAGACATAAATGCCAGACACTGAAAAGTATGGGTGTTTCCATCTCTATCAGAGCCGGGACAAAAAAGTGCAGCACCTAGCTCCGTGCCGACGACATTTGGGCTATTAAGTTTATCCAACAAGTGATGCCGTGGGGGTCGGTGCGCCAGAATTTTGTGCTGAAAAAATGAAAGGGTCAACTCGACTCATATGCCGTTATCACTGGCCACAGGGGTTATTTTTGTTGTTTGTGTTTCCATGTTTCACATGTCCTTTCTTTTCTTTGCCTTTCTTTATTGTAAAGGTTTTCAACCTGACAGATACTGGGTTCTGCATTCTGAACTCTTCTGTTCCTACACTGAATCGAAATTAAAAACAAAAAAGGAATTTGAAGACCTGCAATCCAGTTTATGTCCGAGTTTATTCCATTTTCACCCTGATGTTGGCTAAGGCCTTTTTCAAGTTTGAGTAAGACTTCAACATAAAAAACCCATTATAACTTGACCGAGGTGGTCTTGCCCAGGGAGTAAAACACTGTAGAATCACCACTGTACGGATGTGATGCAGTATTTTTCAAAGTCGTGATGCCTCCTTTCATTTGGACGTGACACATTTGCACGTGGGCGTGACCGATCCCATCCAAATTTAAAGTTTTTTATTCTCTACACTATGCCTTCAAAAGTAAAGAGGTAAAGCTTTTATGAAGGCTTATTAAGAACCATGACTTCTCGAACATGTACTTGTGTGTGTGGGTGTGGGTGTGGGTGTGTGTGTGTGTGGCTAGCCAACCATAACGGTAAATGGCTGTCTTTGCACAAGCTCTGTACATAACAGTCCATATTTAACCGACCACTGCACTGACAATGTCCGCCACTTTCTTCCACGACTCGTCCCTTATAGTTGTATGCCTGTATTAAGACAGGGAAAGATCGTACAGGGCTGGAAAACCAGAGATAGCTGTAATAAACCTATCCTACATTGTTTCTCGAACAGTGAAGGGAGGTAAAAGCATCATGAGAGACTGCCCCTTTTGGTCTTCCTCCATTGGTCAACCATGTCGCGTTTGACGGATTGATTTGCATAAAGTTCAGCAGAGCTCAACTTCTTGACGCGACAGAGCTGGTCAAACAGACGCACTGCCTTCCCGATATCCTTTGCGAAGGCGACAGTAATGGTTTGATGGACTTCATTGACAATGCATTGAAGTCATTTGATGTGTCACATCTGACACAACCAGTGGACATGCACTGACAGAGTGCAACGCAGCTGTCACTAAGGCAGCGTTTTTTCTGCTGGTCATGAAACAATGGCCAAACGAACTGCAGTTAACTCCCTGTGCAACGGACGTTATTATACAATATGTGTTGTATATGTTTACTGGGGGGGGGGTTCACTTGGGTGTAAGGGCATGCACATTGGTACAAACTCGTAGGTATGATGAACAGAAATGTTTGGTACACGTGTTGAACAACAAAAGACGCTACACAGGACACACACTAACACACACACACAGACACTACACAAACATTTATTAATTTTTCATCGTGAACGACAGTATTGTAAAGTGTTCTCTAAGTGCGCATAATTAACATCAGAATATTTGCTGGCTGTAGTTTACATAAAATCATTGTTCGCAGTTGCAAATGTTTGTAGCCATTTTACCTGTAGCAGTCTTCCAGGTGTGTGGGACCAAACCAGAGTGCAGGTCACATAGCACTTTTCAGTGTTCCTCTCCTCTCGCTGTGCGGTGGAGCAGCTCATTTAAGCAGGGGAAATATTTTTCTAAACATCATCTAGTGTTGTTGCAATGTTTTGATGATTGTGCATTGTTGCTGTAATAGTGTACATGCATGTACAATGTTTAGAACTGCTTAATAATGGTTATTAGAGTTGATTGATTTTAAAATACACCATGGTTGTGACCTAGACTTTTAAATAGACAGTGCAAGGCTCATTCTGGAGATGGCCTCTGTAGTGAGAGGACTAAACTGAGCTGCTGTAAGTACGACAAGTGTATATCCTAGCTTGCATGGGCATTGTCTCTGTATTTGTGTTTTCATTAGTGTTTTGTTTGTCCTGTTTGTTTAACATCTGCCGGTTAAAAGAAAAATATCTACAAATAAAAAGAACTCTATTACAGTGGGGTGTTGTGGAATTCTCCTATGGGAAAAATTGCAAAATCCTATCAGCTAAAATCACACACAGGGGTGCGTTTCCCAAAACCGTCGTTGCTAACTTCCTTAGCAACGTCGTAGGGTTGAACGATGGACTAACGACACTGCTGTTTCCCAACAGCATTGTTCGAACAACACAACTAATGATGTTTACAACAACGTTACTCCGATGGATCGTTCAACGACGCAGGTGTTTCCCAACAGCAAAGTCTGGACGATCCATCAGAAGTTCCATCGTTAAGTTGTGTCGTTCGAACGATTAGTTTATGTACACGTGACGTCTTGCTCGTCACCTTTGGTCTTCTTCTGTCGGAGTAGGCACCATTCGATGCTTTACCGCCACCTGAATGATCTTACTATAAGTCACTTCATTTTTGTCATGGCACTTGCCAGATCATGTAAAAGGAAGATAGAAAATTCACCTCACAAGACACTAAAAGTTGTTGCAAAATGTTGTTGGATTATTAAAGTTATCCACAATCAAAGTCATTCCATTATCTCACAGATAATTCCACGTGTTTCAAATTGATTGCCGTTTAGCAGAATTCGAACCCGTATCTCTCCGAAAAAATGAGAAGGTTTGCATAGTGGGCTGACAAGCTAACCACTCAACCATTACACCACATAAGCTTCTGTTGGCCTTAGTTATATTTATAGATCTATGTACGGTAGCATAAACGAAATACACGACCATATTATTACAAACGTATTCAGCCACTGCTGAATAAGGGACATGATTGTGAGTAAAGCCCCAATTGGCTCACAAGCACTTTGCAACACTTTGCGATCGGATTTTTTTAGCCTCGTACGAACTGTTGCATACATTGTATGATGTCTCGCATTCGTTGCATGCCTTTTAGTGGTTGCCTCACGTCTCTACAGAAAAGTGGGCATGCAATTAATTTATCGCAACCTACCCAGATAGCATGCAGATGTTGGCCCAACGTTGGCATTGGTTGGCAGCGTTGGCGTTGGCATTTCAACATTGGGCCAACGCTGAACCAACCTCGGCAGATCAACCAATTTATGTTTATACTGTAGGTTGGAATTCCAACGTTGGGCCAACGCTGAACCAACCTCTGACGATCAACTAATTTGTGCCATTACAATTGGTTGGGGGGCTGACGTTGGGTCAGTGTTGGCCCAACGTTGGCATTTCAATGCAAGTTGGTAGACGTTGACGTTGGTAAACAGTTGACGTTGGTTAGATGTTGGCCCAATGTTGGAATTGCTGCAGATCTCCATCTCCTTTTTAATATCACTTTGCACAATTATTAACAATCAGAGGTGAGCACGTTACACTTACCTTTTGTGACAGACTACAAATACTTGATCATGAAACACTGACTGAAAATGTTCCTTAAAATAAAAATAATTGGAAAATATAATCAAACAATTATTTCTAAGGTCAATGGGTCATACAGACTTGCCACACTGTAGTTGTATCAATTGCCAAATTGTACCAACTTCCCGGCTTTGTTCATTTACACAAGAAACAATTAAAACTAGCAGAAAAGTGGTTTTACTGGACTACTTTCATAAATGGGGTGACCTACCCATTCTACTCACCCCCAAAAAGAACACACATTGACCAACATAAAGTTGATAGACAAGGTGGTGGTAAGTGGTCTCTAACCAAGTAAAAATAATACTGACGTTGCTGAAAATACACAGAATCCAGCACAAGTTTTTTTACAAGCAACATTTTATTTTCTCCAATCCTGCAAATTACACCAAAGCAATCAAATACATTTCAACTGTAAATACATTTTGTATTCAATCAGATAAATCCCACTGTTATTCTCACAATGCATTATACAAAATCACTTTAAAAGATGAATAGTTTAAAATAAAAATTTCATGGTTTTGCTGAATGTTAAGAGAGACAAGCAGTGTTGGGCAGTGACCTTGAAGAAAAGAGCTCTGGACCAAATAAATTAAGAACTTGAGGAAAATCTTTCTTGGATTACAACAGAGATGTGCAATGTGCAATTGTTTGCAGTGGAGCTTGTGTTAAGATGCTCCCAAACTGAAAACCACCTATACATTTAGGCACATATAACATATGATCTATGACTTGCAAAGCCACTGAGCTGGCCATTTGCTTCTTCTGTCTGCATAAACCTTCACCAATCCCTCTGGTAGTCATCCCTTCCCATCACCAGTAGACCGTCCATCAACTGCATCCCAGACAGCCCTGAGACCAACGTACAGGAGGTTTCACCCACACTTGTATTGTATTATTGGCGCTGCATAAATAAAAATTGGCACAGTTCATCAACCATTTCCTTCTGTTTCAGCAAAATGTACACCATCACACAACACAAGTGAACATGTATCCATACAAATTAGCATCGCTATGAAATAAGCATCAGATTGACATTGCTAACATACGTGAAGTTGACTTATATAGGTTGTAGGATGTATGTTCTAAATGGTAGCTTGGGTTTTTGGAAAAGACAGAGACAAAGCTTTCTCTCTCAAATACAAAATGTATACATTCACTATGCATATGGCAGCACGACCTGGGGAGAAAATCTTAAACCAGACGTCACAATAACAATAGGAACTAGCAACAGCTAGCACGCGAGTATTTTCAACGGACGACCAACGTTAAGGACGACCAAGACAGACGTTATTTTTCAGCCAGATAAATATTTATATTTATAGGTCCACATTTAGTCAAGGTAAGACCCACCTCGAACCTTAATTTTATAAGTTCAAATCCGCGTCATCGTAGTGTCAGCTAAACTTAGCAAACTAGCGGATTTAGCCGTCATTCAATTGCCATACTTGCTGCTAACTAGATAGCTAGCTAGCAGTAGCTATCCTGGATCACAAGCTGTGCCAAATAAGAATCGTAAACTTTCATTTACAACATCAGATATCACTTGTTTATAGCAGAATCAGACGGCTAGTGGGTGCTAACAAGTTTGTTGACGGTGAACATTACCTAGCATGAGCATAAACCTGTGTAAAGGGCGACAAAATTAACATTTAAAAACAAAACAAAACGGTGATCTTACCCGAAAGAGACACGCGTGAGCATCATCTCGCGTTCTCTTCTCTTTGTATTTTCTCTTTTCTGCTCCTGACTCTTGTCAAAAAGATATCTGCCAAACTTTAATTGAGGATGAGGCATAATCGAACATACTACTGGGTGGAGGAGGAGGCGGGCACAAGGGGGAAAATGTAGAGAATGCAAAGTGCATGCTGAAGTGTAGCTCAGGCAGCATGCAACACATTGGATAATGACAGCGTCATTATAATTCTGTCTTCTTTTGAAATGCCTGTTTTCAGCATGGTGATGAAATTACAAAAAATAGGTCTATGCTCGCTGTGCATGCGCAGAGACACAAATTTACTACAGTGCAGATCAGAATTAGAACATTTTTCTATTTGCAAAATTTTGCAATAACTGGCATCAACAGCGATAGGGTGTAACTTCATAATGGCACTGTAGATTTTATTGTACTTTTACACAAATGTTTGAGTGGTGCTCATGCACAAATTACATCCAGTTGAATAGTTGTTGATTTGTAAGTCTGATGGACATCTTTTTTTTTCCAGTCATGCAAGGCAATCCAGTGCCGCAAAACAGCAGCAGTAGCAGCAGCATGGAAGACAACAGCTCTGATGAAAATTGAACTGCTTATTTGCATTCGTTCGTTTATTTGTTCAACTCAATAAAAAATGTAATTATTGCTTATAGCTTATTTTTATTCCTCCTGAGCTACAAATTTACATTTCAATAACTGTAATATTTAACTGAAACACTAAAGTTGGCAATTGGATATAAGCCAACGTATTGCCAACTTAATTATCGTGAATATGATGCATTGTGACGTCACGCCCTCTCATCGCACAAACAACGTTGGCCCAACGTATCGCCAGCGGCCAAAAAGTCATTGGCCCATCGTTGGCGAGTCACGTCAGCCCAACGTCTGTGACGCCGTTGGGCCAACGTTGGGCCAACATCTGCATGCTATCTGGGTAATTTATCGCAATGCAACGCACGAACATTAGAACGAATGTTTTGCAACGTTTTGTGTACTTACAAGAGTGATGCATGATTTGTAAAGGTCATAAAATGAATTGCAGCTGTCTATGCGTCTGTTGTCTCATGTAATCTTGCAAAGTTTTACTATCAGTGCACAATTTAGCAGCTTCAATTTGCCATGCTTTGCCACTACTGTAATAACTATGAAATAAATGACTCTGTAGATTCCCAAAATCCCAAACATTTCTGCAATATACAGTGCTATATGGGAAGAAATTCAATTAAACCATATTACAGTGGGATTGCTCTAGTCTACGTGATTGCTCCACAGTCTGAAACGGAAACGTGGGTCCAGTTTAGTGCATGTGCACGATCCTGGAGAGATGAGATGTGGTAGCGAAGTTTCTGAAACAAAAGTAGCCTATACAACGTTTTAACAAACCTGTTATCATACATGGGCTAAAACAGTATGGAATGACTTTTCTAAATGGATATCTGGAAATTCTTCTCACAAAGCAGAGGCAGGCACAGGGAAACAGTGAGGTAAGATTGTTTTTGTATATGCTAGTCGGCGATAACTATATAGCCAGTTATTTAGGGTTTGTAATGTGTGACTGACAGTTGAGATGAGACGTCTGAGCAAACAGGCTGGTCACTCATATGTTCATACGTACAGCACCAGCATGCATTAAAACCCTAAATGGTCTCTTCCTCTCGTTGACCTGTTCGTCAGTAACCTCATTGCAATAGTTAATATTGACTGACATTAACGGTATCCAGTCTGCATAGATTAAGGAAGAGGGCCAAGTTTCCTCATAAAGGTGTCTACAGCAAAGGGCAGTGCTATTTCAGCAGTCTAGATAAAGAAGGAATTTTTAATGTTGGCCAAAACTGAGTGTGTGTAGTTAATCCATCAGAACACAAGGAAACGTTAGTTCTGAACCTCCGTCGTCTTCTAGCGTTGTGCTGTGCGTTGTGTTTTTTTGTGGGTATGCTGGCGGGGGCAGTGGCACAGTAAATCTTAATTATTGGATATTGACATCTATAGACATCTATAAATGCCCAATACTCTTCATAGTAGCCTATATTTATTTTCTATACAAACCTTTTAGCGAGACAACAGTCATGCCAGTTTACGTATTACAATCCTATGCACTTATAATTACA
Organism: Setipinna tenuifilis; assembly: GCA_030347295.1. Classification (NCBI taxonomy): domain Eukaryota; kingdom Metazoa; phylum Chordata; class Actinopteri; order Clupeiformes; family Engraulidae; genus Setipinna; species Setipinna tenuifilis. Next base: position 32,203,320 of record CM059273.1, read on the forward strand.
ATCCTCTGACACCATGTATGTCCTTGGGTACTTTTGTAGCCTTTGGTGGCGTTTTAAAGTCGCTTTCTAATCATGCTAGTCAGACTGACAAACACAGCAGTGGCATCACTGTCAGCTATAGCCCGGTCAGTTGAAATGCCTTTGTGGACTTGGCCCTTGTTTAGGTAGGCTACCAATCGACAGATACGCGATAGATAGCTCAGGTAGGCTTGACAATGGATGCTGCTGCACCAATACGTCGCCGTCTGCGGGGCTTGCTGAATGTCCGAGCACAACTCCCCTCTGACTCGTACGGGCGTTTGTACCATGGATTGCATAATTGCATGAGCGCCACGCGTTCAAACGTCCAATTACCAGATCAATGGCGGGACCCTATCGCACTATCTTACAACACCTGCTTTCATTGTACAATAGTGGCAAGATATATCACAAGATTTAATGCGTCTGCATTGCACAACCGTTGCTTTAGATGTGCGAGTTTTGTACGAGTACTTTTTCATATGCGATTATTTCGGCAACAGTTAACTATCCATATCAAAATGTATCTGTCGCACAAATGTTTTGTCGCTTCTGCTTGTGAGCCAATTGTGAACGGGGCTTTAGAGACATGATTGTGTTGGGGAACATTTTCCTAAGTTGCTGAAGTTGTCATACATACCAGCTTAATTTAAATAAGGCTACTTTTTTGTTGCTTACTGTCGTGGTGTTGTTTCTGTCATCTCCCTGCAAGGAATGCATCCGAATAGGCTACTATCCGAGCACTTCTGACACATTTGGATACTTTGCAGTTTCAACGACGGAAGTCCAAACTAACATAGTTCAGACTAGGGTTGCACGGTATACCGGTACTGATTTGGTACTGCGGTAGTGAGGCATTTGAAGCGGTACTATACTGCATTTGGATAGGTACCGGTACCTTGCACGTGACGTCTTAAGGTACCTAGAGCTTGTAGAGAAAAAAAGACGCTGAAGTCGGATAGTGGAGCACGGAGGGGAGAATGGCTGCTGCCACCATGCTGCAACTTGTGGACAAACCACAGACGCCAAGTGCCATATGGCAGTACTTCGGCTTAAAAACAAATGAGCAAGACGAGGCATCATTTTCAAATTTAGCGGTACAAAATTGTCCTAAATCAGTTAAAAAAACAGACATTTTTAAAAAAAAAAATACATTTTTATATACACAGTTAGCCATTTAATATGTTAGAAATACTGGTAACATACTATTTAAACACACTGGTGCTACTTAAGACAGGCTGTATGTGATGAAAATATTTTTTAGGTTATGTATCTCAATGTAAATAAGGCCTTAGTTTGTATGACAAATGTATCACTTTATTTATTTGAAAAAAAAAACACCTTTATTTGAAAAAGTATCGAATAGTACCAAAAAGTATCGAAATACATGTTGGTACTGGTACCAAAATGTTGGTATCGTGACAACACTAGTTCAGACTTACGTTGTACGTAGGTAGTTGGAGAGTTTCGGGAAACAGTCGGAATCGGACTGTTGTGTCGTTTGAACCTACATCGGACAACGGTGGTTAAATGCTAACATCCGTCGTTGTTTGGGAAATGCACCCCAGAGAAGTCTTCTTATGCCACAGGCTAAACAGGCGCATTGCAAGTATGAAGGGATGTATCAGTTATTCAGGGGTGTTTCCCATGAGAAAAAAATGTATTATTCTCCTGCATGAAAACAGCTTTTAAGCCATTTCAGAAAAAAACAGGCATTTCAATAAAGTAAAAGTGTTCTCATACTTTATTTAACATGGCATACATGAGTGCAATACGTGAATCTTTATACTTAGGCCTATTGGTCTGTCTTGAAAAGCATAAACTTGTGATCTGCATTCAAAATGTGCCAAGTAATTATAGTTGTTCCCGAGACTTTTTTCCCTTTTTAAATTTTTTTTTTTTTTTTCACCGATTTTTCGTCAACGATTGCCAGGACACTGGAACTCTGGGGGGATGAATCTTTGTAGGCATGTAGCCCTAAAAGTGTTTGAGCGAGTAGGAGCTTTTGGCCCCCAAGGCCCACCCACCCGCTGTGCCAGTGTCCATCAAAGAGGGAGAGACGGCGAAAAGTTTTTGCTGAATAACTCAGTGAATGTTTCATCGAACAACATGAATTTTTTTGTGATATGTCGGTGTTACAGAGGCGTATCAACCCTGCCCATAAAAACTCACTTAAAATATAGCGTCACCTAGTGATATGGGTAAATGCAAAAATTGGGATTTTGTTTTGCCAATATCTTGGACCAAGAGGGTGGAAACTGCACAAAATATGTCATGCACGATCAGCACAAAGACCTCTAAAAGCACAGCACATGCCATAAAATTTGGCCCATAGGGGGCGCTGTAATTGTACAAAATGTCATTTTGCCTATTATCTAGAGAACGGTAAGGTTTACAAGCAGTTCTTTTTTGTCGTGAAATCTATTGACCCTCCCGCATTGAAAACACTGGTCAACGCCCACTTCCAACAAAAAGAATTTCTGTGAAATTTTAACATCGCGAAAGCGAAACCAAACGAACTCGTCATAGGCCATTCATGTGAATCTCACCAAATTTAGTACATGTCATCTACAGACAATGATGACAAAAAGTTATCAAAGGATTTATCTTGAGATTAACTGTTTCAATGTTACATGTCAATGAATATTTCAAACATAGCTTAAAATTCAGCAAAATTCTTCAAAAGTCCATATCTTGGCTTCTAATTGCTCATATTTGACATGACACCTTTGAACAGCTTTCTTTTCATGTGCACCAAATTTTGTGACATTTTGTCACAGGGTGCAATGTTTCCCGTCAAAGCTAGGTGTACAAAAACAGTTTTTGTTAAATAACTCATCAAAAAAATTGCCCAAGACAATGATTTTGTGTCAGTATACCGGTGTTAAAGAGGCGTATTGACCCATCCCATAAACACTCACTTGAAGCATAGCACCACTTAGTGATATAGTTAAATGCAAAAATTGTGATTTTGCTTTGCCAATATCTTGGCCCGAGAAGGTGGGAACTACACAAAATATACACAAACACACAGAATGTCATTCATTCAAAACCCACATCCATGCCCACTTCCAGCAAATCATTTCCACACAAACTCTCACCTCACAACACTGACCTACCACAAACTCATCATACCTGCGGTTCCCACACTTAAATACACTGCGGCGGTCATACCATGTACCGCTATGCGGTACATCTAGTTTTCATGAGTATTGTGCAATACAGGCTTTGCATTCATGAAATCACTAACCAATGCATAGATAATTAGGCTACATTTTCCATCTGGACAGCATTGAGGTGCAAAGTGTGCACTTCACAAATAGGCCTCTCAGTCATTTTGTGAGTAGCCTGCATGCTGCATACTAGCCTGTACTTAAAGGTCAACTTCTATCGTTATTTTTATTCATACTGCTGTGTCGCCACTATGGTTAAATGCATTGTGCATCATTTCTGTGAAAAATTATGTCCTGGTTATCTTGCTTGACGCTGTTTTCTGTAAGCTAGAACAGGTCTAGTGGTTGAACGACTGGCTTTTCCGGTGTCCCTCGTGAATATCCATGACGTGTCAATAAGGCACCTCTGATTGGGCAAATTCGCTGTCTTTCGCTCACTTAGCTTCTGTCCACTGTTCTTCCTCTGGGCAGGGCTTATGACCTAGTGACGTAGATACGTTTAGCCTGCTCTAGTCCGCTCGTTCTGGTTAGCTCGACCCTTCAATGACCAGTAAAACCATGAGGGTTGAATTTCACGTCTTGGAGTGCTGCGTGCATATACTGCTTGTTGTGACCCACCACATTGTAAATAGAGCTACTCAAAGTGTTTTTTAGCGGAAGGAGCCCTTAAACTAACAACACAAAACAGCTTCAAAGGTGAGTGCAAAACGGTGAATTCGTTGTCGTGGTGTGGACGCTATTTTTGATCATGGCTGTTTTGATGGGTAAAAGTGTGGATGCAAGTGCTTCCCTGCATCCGGATATGGTCAAGATTAGTTGTATTTAAAGGGCTCCTTCCGCTAAAAAACACTTTGAGTAGCCCTATTTACAATGTGGTGGGTCACAACAAGCAGTATATGCACGCAGCACTCCAAGACGTGAAATTCGTCCCTCATGGGTTCATTGGTCATTGAAGGGTCAACCTACCATAGAAATACAGAAACGAGCGGATCAGAGCAGGCCAAACCTATCTACGTCACTTGGTCGTAAGCCTCGCCCAGAGCCATGTATGGTACGCCCACAGGCTCATCCCAGAGGAAGAACAGTGGACAGAAGCTAGGTGAGTGAAAGACAGCGAATTTGCATCATGGCAGAACAAGCACACTTCTGTTTTGTTTGCGGCAGCAAAACGGTTCCTATGTACCACCTGCCCAAGAGTGAAGATGTGAGGAAGAAATGGCTGGAATTTATCTTTGGGCCACAACCAGCGTCATATCCCAGTTTGTTAGTTGTGTGTGCCAAGCATTTTAAAGACAGCCACTTCACTAATTTGGGAGCCTACAACAGTGGTTTTGCGATGAAGTTGTTCATAAAGCCTGAATCCTTTCCGTCAATAAGATCAACCACCACTCCAGAAGCGGTAAGTGAAATAAGAATTCTTCAATCTAAAGTTTTCATGGTGAAAAATTATACATATATAGCTTCTGTGCTATGATGCCTTAGCCTACCATTCGGATACGCTCTTCGACAAACAAATCGGAATTGGTTGTTCGCCTTCATCTTCATCCTCGTCTGATTCAGGGTCGTAGACGTATGGTTGTATCTCCGAAGACATTTTATTGAATCCACAAACTTTACGGACTTTCTATCAACATATCACTGCAGGACACTCAGCTGGGTGTCCCCCCCCCCCCCGTTTAATCCAATCAGAGGTGCCTTATTGACATGTCATGGATATTCACGAGGGACACCGGAAAAGCCAGTTGTTCAACCACTAGGCATGTTCTACCTTGCAGAAAACAGCGTCAAGCAAGAGAACTAGGACATAATTTTTCACAGAAATGGCGCACAATGCATTCAACCATAGTGGCGACACAGCAATATGAATAAAAATAACGATAGAAGTTGACCTTTAAATATGCGAAAGCAAAAGCATTTGTGTATTGGCTTGCTAAGGATGATCTTTAAAAAACAACCATGTATGAGTCCACCATAGAATTGTGGGCCTAGTAAATAGTGTAAGGATGATTCATAAATCAGTAAATCTATTTTCACACATTGAATAAACAGCCAAGACCCTACTTTATGCCCAAACCCTAACACTGCATGACCTAATGTGTGGATACAAAAATGCCCACCGAACATACTTCCACTGTAAATGCAATGGTGTCGTCATGCCCCATTGTATTACTTTCATCCAACTTTCTATTAGCCATGTATTAACTAGCTATGCATAAACGGTGATTACATGACTAGATATGATATGTTTCATTCACAATGCGCACACTACATTTCAGTAGTAACATCACTGGTCATAACATCTACTGCCAGTGGCCACACCTTATGTTACATTAGTGCATAGTCATGTGTTAAAAGCACAAGAAAAGTTTAAAACATAGATGTCAATTTTTTTTGTCCGACCCTTGTTTTGGCATGAAACACACAGAGTGACACACAGACAGACATTCCTTGCATGTATATATGTATATATATATATATATATATATATATATATATATATAAGGAAAGTCAGTCTGTGTGTGTGGCTCTGTGTCTGTCACTCGGTCTGTTCCACACACAACTCTCGAACCATTCGTCCCAATGAGCTTGAATGTAGTAGGCTTTTTGCTAATGGTATGAATATCTGTAGTGCTAAGTTTCATGTTGTTAGGGCACATAATGCCAAAGATGGATGCATGTCTACAAACCATCATTCGCTAACTTCTGTCGCAAGCTTGCTCGTTAGAAGCATCGCTCACAAATTTGGCGTGTCTAGAAACGGTAGTTCTGATGAGCAACATGATCAGAAAGTACTGCGTGATAATTCATTTTCTCAACTTGGGAAGTCCATCCATCCATCCATTCATCCATCCATCCATCCATCCCTCAAAATAACTCAACACACAACCATTAATGTCTAAACCACTGCCAACAAAAGTGAGTAAACCCCTACGTGAAAATGTCCAAATTGTGCCCAAAGTGTCAATATTTTGTATGGCCACCATTATTTTCCAGCACTGCCTTAACTCTCTTGGGCATGGAGTTCACTAGAGCGTCACAAGTTGTCACTGGAATCCTCTTCCACTCCTACATGACGACATCACGGAGCTGACCTTGAGCTTGAGACCTTGAGCTCCTCCACTTCCATTTGAGGATGCCCCACAGATGCTGAATTGGGTTCAGGTCTGGGGACATGTTAGGCCAGTCCATCACCTTCACCCTCACCCAAGGCGTGGTCATCTTGGAGGTGTGCTTGGGGTCATTACCATGTTGAAATACCACCCTGCGGTCCAGTTTCAAAGGGGGGGCATCATGCTCTGCTTCAGTATGTCATAGTACATATTGGCATTCATGGTTCCCTTAATGAAGTGTAGGTCCCCAGTGCCGGCAGCACTCCTACAGCCCCAAACCATGACACTTCCTCCACCAGGATACAAGGATACAAGGATACAAGGACTTTATTGTCATGTGCCTCATAAATTTCCATTTATGAGCAATAAAAAGTTGTTTTGCTCAGAGAAAAAAAAAAGAAATTTAGTAGCTGAAGGGGATGGGGGAAAAAAGGAGTAAAAAAGGGTGATTAAGCAGCCTTATGGCTTGTGGATAGAAGCTGTGTCTTAGTCTTCTGGTATGACACCGTATACTCCTGTATCTCCTGCCAGAAGGTAATAGGGTGAAAAGTGCATGACTGGGGTGATAGGGATCAGAAATAATGCGTTTTGCCTTTCTTATACAGCGTTGGTTGTAGAGACAGTGTATGCTGGGCAATTCAGTCTGTATAACTCGCTGAGCAGACCTGACTACACGCTGTAGGGCTCTCCTGTCCTGGGCGTTGCTGTTTCCATACCAGGCTGTGATGTTACCAGTCAAAATACTCTCAATGGTACAGCGGTAAAAGTTGGTCATTATTTCACTGTCCATGCCGTATTTATGCAGCCGCCTTAGAAAAAAGAGCCGCTGTCTTGCCATCTTCGTGGTGATCTTGATGTGTTCAGACCAGCTTAGATCCTCACTGATGTTAACTCCAAGGAATCTGAAACTGCTAACTCTCTCCACCTCTGTATTATTTATGTAGATTGGCTGATGTTCTTGTTGTTGTGTCCTCCTGAAGTTAACAATCAGCTCCTTCGTCTTGGTCACGTTGAGAAGCAAATTGTTGCACTCACACCAAGATGACAATGCAGCTACCTCAGTTCTATAGGCAGACTCATCACCATTTGTGATGCAGCCCACGACCGTGGTGTCATCGGCAAACTTAATGATGGAGTTAGAACAGTGGATGGCTATGCAGTCATGTGTAAATAGGGAGTAGAGTAGAGGGCTGAGCACACATCCTTGCGGGGCGCCGGTGCTGAGGCAAAGGGTGGAGGAAGTGATCTGGCCCAGCCGTACAACTTGTGGTCTGTCAGTGAGGAAGTTTAAAATCCAGCGACAGAGGGAAGGGTTGAGGTTAAGGTCTTGCAGCTTCATCACTAACCTGGATGGAATAATGGTGTTGAAGGCAGAGCTATAGTCAATGAAGAGCATTCTTACATAGGTGTTTTTGTGTTCTAGATGCGTAAGAGCAGTATTCAGGGCAAGGGCAATGGCGTCATCAGTAGATCTATTTGACTTGTATGCAAACTGAAGTGGATCAAGTACAGCAGGTAGAGATGTTGTGATGTGTGTCTTGATTAGCCTCTCAAAGCACTTCATGGCAACAGATGTGAGAGCAACTGGGCGGTAGTCATTCAGGCAATTCACAGAGGATTTCTTTGGGACTGGGATGATGGTGGTCCTCTTGAAACATGTGGGGACTATAGACTGTTGCAAAGAGAGGTTAAAATATTAGCAAAGACATCAGCCAACTCTGATGCACAGACTTTGAGCACGCGGCCAGGGATGTTGTCAGGACCTGGAGCCTTGTGTGCATTCACTCTCTTTAAAGATTTGTGCACATCTGACACAGATAGTTGGATGGGGCAAGATTCTCCCTGTAGCAAGACCTCAGACCTAATGTTGGACTCAAAGCGAGCATAGAAAGTGTTCAGCTCCTCAGCGAGATTGGCCGGGCCCTGCTCTGTGCAGATGTTCTTTTTCTTGCTGTCTGTGATTAATCTGAGTCCATTCCACATACTCTTACTATCTACGTCCCTGTAGTACTTCTCCACCTTTGCTCTGTATTGTCTTTTAGCTGATTTTATAGATTTCCAAAGATCATATCGAGCTTTTTTGTATTCAACATTATCACCAGAACTGAAGGCTGCTGATCGAGCTCTTAATGCTGTGCAAACCTCTCCATTCACCCAAGGCTTTTAGTTGGGGAAAGTCTTAATGTGCACTCTAGGAACAACATCATCTATGCACTTGCATATGTAGTCAGTTACACTCTCTGTGTATTCGTTGATGTTATCAGATGCCTCGCGGAACATATTCCAGTCTGTTGTACTGAAGCAGTCACGTAAGGCATTGTCAGACTCATCCGTCCAGCGCTGTATAGAGCGAAACACAGGCGGCTCACATTTCAGCTTCTGCCTATAGGCAGGGAGTAGACACACCGAGGCGTGATCAGATTTGCCAAAAGCTGGGCGAGGGCGGGCTCTGTAGGCCTGTCTGTAAGGCGTGTAGACGTGATCCAGGATGTTGTTGCCACGAGTTGGAAAGTCGACATGCTGTTGGTATTTCGGCAATACTTTCTTCAGATTTGCTCTGTTAAAATCACCAGCTACTACAAAGGCCACTTCCGGGTACAAACTTTCATGTTAAGCGATGACTTCATACAGCTCATTCAGAGCGAGAGTGCAATCGGCAAGTGGTGGAATATACACAGCTGTCAGGAAAACTCCGGCAAACTCACGGGATAGGTAGTAAGGTCTGCATCGAATCATTAAGTGCTCTAGGTGGGGTGAACAGCCCGCTGATATTACTTGCGTATCATTACACGATCTCTTGTTCACAAACACACGCCCCCTCCTTTAGTCTTGCCTGATTCGGATGTTCGGTCTTGTCTGAAAACAGAGAGTCCATCTGGTAGAATTGCTGAGTCCTCCAGTGTGGGTTCCAACCACGTTTCCGTAAATGCGAAGACATGGCAATCTCTCGATTCACGCTGGAATTGCAGCCTTGCTCTAAATTCATCCAATTTGTTCTCCAAAGATTGGACATTAGCCAGTAGTATCGTTGGGAGTGTCGGCCGATGTTGTCTTCGCCGGACTTTTACCAGAATACCGTCTCTTTTCCCCCTTTTCCTCCGACGCCGTTCCCGTATCCATGGTAAACAAACTGGTAAACAACCTTGCACGCATCTGAACTTTTCATTATTTGGAGGAGGAGTGTTGCCAAATTCCATATTTAGACGTATATCTAGAAGGGTCTGTCTGTCATACGTTATAACCGATGAGGTAGGATGCAGGAAAATAGAAAAAGATAGGAGTGTCATTAAAAAGAAAGAACTACTGAGAGGAGAGTGAGCAAAGGCAGCCATTGTCTCCGGCGCCATAGCAACCCCATGCTTGACTGTTAGCAGGACACAGTTGCCGCCACACACACCTGACACCATCTGAGCCAAATAAGTTTATTTTGGTCTCATCAGACCACAGGACATGGTTCCAGTAATCCATGCCCTTAGTCTGTTTGTCTTCAGCAAACTGTTTGTGGGCTGTCTTGCACATCATCTTCAGAAGCGGCTTCCTTCTGGAATGACAGCCATGCAGTGTGCAGCGTATGGTCTGCGCACTGACAGGTGGTCCCCCTACCCCTTCGACCTCTGCAGCAATGCTGGCAGCACTCCTACGCTTATTTTGAAGACATAGCTTCCGGATATAATGCTGAGCACATGCACTCAACTTCTTTGGTCGACCATGGCGAGGCTTGTTCTTAGTAGAGCCTGTCCTCTTGAAGCACTGTATAGTCTTGGCCACTGTGCTGCAGCTCAGTTTCAGGGTGTTGGCAATCTTCTTATAACCTAGGTCCTAGGCCATCTTCATGTAAAGCAACAATTTTCAAATCCTCAGAGTTCTTTTCCATGAGGTGCCATGTTGAACTTCCAATGACCAGTATCAGAGAGTGTGAGAGTGATAACACCAAATTTAACACAACTTGTACCCATTTACACCTGAGACCTTGTAACACTAACGGACCACATGACAGCAGGGAGGCAAAATGGCTAATTGGGGACAATTTGGATATTTCAGTGAAATGATTTCACTTAGGGGTTTACTCACTTTTGTTGGCATTACATTACATTACATTACATTGCATTTGGCAGACGCTTTTATCCAAAGCGACTTACAATCAAGGGGCAGTGGCATTGGCAGTGGCTACTTTACGTTGCTTACTGCCTACTTTACGTTGTGGAAAAGTATTATATCTTAAGACTTCTCCCATGGAAAGATATAATAGAAAAAGTACAGAAAAGTTAGGGTTGTACTCACTTTTGTGACATACTGTATATGCATGCAGCACTCCAAGACGTGAAATTCGACCCTCATGGTTTTACTGGTCATTGAAGGGTCGATCTAACCAGAACAAGCAGACCAGGGGGGTATTCCAGAAAGGAAGGTTAACAAACACTGAGTTTAAACCTGAACTCGAGGTTAGTTGAACCCAGGATGACTAAACCCGCGAAGTTGGTTCCAAAACACCGGTTATGAATTAACTCAATTAACCCCGTATTGGTTAACCTAGTGTTGTGCGCGTTCCCGGCGAATCTATAAAGACATCATCTATCGAGGGTCGAAAACACGAAAAAATGGCGAAACGAGCTGCATATTTCAGCGAAATGGAGCTACAAATCCTCCTCGAGGCTTATGAGGAGGAAAGGGTAGCAATTAATAAAAAGGGCAACTCCACCACAACTTCCAAGGCACGCGACGAGGCTTGGCAGAGAGTCGCCAATCGCGTGAATGCGTAAGTTAGGGACATTAGGCCTATGCGACGCGCACAATCTTAAATAAAATTAAATAGTTCGGGAAACTGCCTTCATATCTTGATGCCGCCTGCAAAAATAGACTCCTTGTCTTGTCTTGTCTTGTCTTGTCTTGTCTTGATCTAATTGATTTATCAATTAGATGTAACCCCGGGGCGCAAAAAAGGACCTGGAAGCAGGTGAAAATGAAATATAAAAATATAGTACAAAATGGTAAGTATTTTTTCGAGGCGGACATCATGTCTCCCATGTGGACCTTTAAACTGTCATGCTCCAACAAGATGCGTCTACTGTATTTAAAGCTAATAAGAAGACCGCAGAGTCCCGGAGGACTGGCGCTGGGACAGCTGAGCCCCTCACCCCTGTTGAGGAGCTAGCGATGTCCGTGAATCGGGGCCGGCCGATGATGGAGGGGATTCCTGGGGGGACATCATCGGAGCCGGCCACCTCCCAGGAGGAGCACATCCCTCTTGTCCAGTGTATTTGTCCTTATTATTAGGTTATGCGTAATAGCCAGCCTTTCATGTATCCAATGTGACCTATTGGGCTACCCTTATACTGCAGGTTTATTGAATATGAAATGGAAATATTAAATTATAATAATCATGATTATTATATTGTAGCCTATAGGAACCTCCTTGTGTGCTGTGCAGTAAGTGCTGCTTTTACGCGAAAATACCAATTTCAACCTCTTTTAGTTCAAGGTGGAGTACTGCTGGATCTCTAATGCAATGTTTCTCTTTTCAGGCAATGAAACAGTCTATGGGAAAGAACTAAATAAACCAATACAACAAAAGTGTTTAGGAGTGTTGCTTTTTCTTTAATTAAAGTGATTGTGACAGATGTGGTTACGCACTCTCTGGCCAAAACGGTAGCGCTCTCGCAAGTAATCATCCGGGAAAGCCAAAATATCATATCGTGGTCTTATCACCCTCTCACGGTGAATTGCACGGATAATTTGGGCTTCAATGTCAATGATTGGGTCTTCATCAAAAGGAAACGCCATTGTGTAGCGAGTTTCGCAGCGGTCTTACTGAACTTGGACTTAAATACCCGAATATAACTCGATTACCTAAACATAACCTGAACAAAACCTACCCCCTACTAGGTTATGTTGAGAGCGTATGTTACCATAGTGACTTATTTAACCTGACTGTTTTGGAACTGAAAACCCAGGTTTACCGCTTACTCTGGGTTAACATACTCAAGTTAAGTCAGTAAACCCGCTTTTTGGAATACCCCCCTGAGCAGGCTAAACCTAGCTACGTCACTAGGTCGTAAGCCCCGCCCAGAGCCATGTATGGCACGCCCACATCCCAGAGGAAGAACAGTGGACAAAAGCTAGGTGAGCGAAAGACAGCGAATTTGAATTTAGATGCACAACAACCAGACGCACACTTAAAAACACAGTGTGGGTACTTGCAGTTGCTGTTTGAAGATTACAAGCAATGTTTAGGCCTGACAGAAAAAGGAATATTTATGGCAGATTGAGTACAAATGTTTTTTTATTCCATAACATCTAACTATATTGTTCGAGCTACATGGTTTAAACAACTGATATAGCGTAGTGCAATGGAAGAGCAGCGCTTTCTAGGCACACATAGGCGGTTTTTGCATTGGGCAAACATGGGCATTTGCCCGAGGCCTCGTCCAATCAGGGGCCTTGTCGTCACTGCTATGACAGTAATAAAAGCAATATTAATATTAAGCATCATGCGGGTTGAGAGCAGGCATATTATATTATATTCTCAATGCGTGTACTCTCAGTGAAAAAACAGTCTGTGACGTGACATCACACACCAGGGGCGTCGTTACACCTGGGCATTCAGGGCTATAGCCCCGGATCTTTTGGGAATAGCCCCGGATCAGTGGCGGCTGTACGCACAAGGCGTCTTGGGGAAAGAGTTTTTTTGTTTTTAATTATTATTATTGTTACCGCTATAGATGCTTTGGCAATATGATATCATGCGAATGAAGCACATTTTAATATAAGTTGAATTTGAGAGAGACAGAGAGAAACGCCTGTGTAAGAGAACTGAACGCGATTTAATGCACAGAGTTTATACACACTTGGCTACCCCTCCCCCACTCTCACGAAAAAATGATACATCAGTCAAGAATTACATTGCAGGCTACCTCCAGTCAGCTTCTTACTACTAACTAGACATGCACAACTGGGTGAATCCCGAGTTCTGGTTCCTCAAATAATGAGGGTTGCTCGCATACAGAATATACCAAGTTGCTTGGCCTACAATAAAAGAACTGTTGATGTAAAAACAAGTGCACTTGCAATCGTGAAGTTAAACTAAGTAAGATGTCAGCATGGGTTAGCAAGAACACAAGTGGATCATAGCTGCACAGCTTGTGACGTTTGGCACATTATCCCAGCAGCTAGAGTATGTGTCATCTTCATACCCTGTTTCTGATCGAAACAAAGTCCTCTTTTCGGATTCGTCAGAACTGACACTTGTCCATTGCAAATTTCCGAACCGCTCGTAGTTGCTAAATCGTTGCTGAGCAACATAGTAGCCTGTCGACTCCCTGTGGATACGTCACAGTTATGGTTATTAAAAAAAATGCAGATGAGGAATATTTGAGTTTTTGTTTTCGGCTGGCCACTATAAAAAATGCAGACGGTAGAAAATCGGCAGGAGATTTCGATTTATTCATTATGCTGTATTGTTAATGATAATAAGTTAAATTAGGAACGGGCAAAGACGTAAATATTTTAAAAGTCGTGACTTTTGACCTTTAAGGTAGGACAGAGGGTTTCCTTTATCATATGCCTGCCGTGGCACTAGTTACCAAGACAGTCACAAGTAATATTATTTTTTAATCCTTATTTTTTATTGATTTTAAACAACCAACAATCTTTTAACACATGTATTCAAATACAAGATAAAGATACATTTCTTGCCCATTTCCCATCAACCCACCCACCCACCCATCCACCCACTTTGAGCCATCGGTTGATAATAATAATTTACAATAGAAGTAACAATAATAATTGTAAAAAAAAATAAAAAAAAATAGTAATAACATAAATCAATCAATAAATAAAAACATCACTTAAACAAACAAACAAACAAACAGAAAATACAAACAACAAAAACACATACATGAGGGCAGTCTCACTTGTTGTGGCATTTAAGAACATAGGTTACTGGGTCTTGATTCCAAGAATGAAATGAATGAATCCCATATTTTATGGAAAATATGGCTTTTATGTTTAATGGCATATGTAAGCCTTTCAATCGCTAAACATGAAGATAGTTCATTAACCCATAGAGTTACAGATGGACAACAAACACTTTTCCACTGTCTAGCAATAAGACGTTTTGCATGTAGTAGGCAAAGAAGTAATATTATTTTCATTGCATCTGAAATCATTTGACGTACGATTTAGCGTCTACTTATTGTGACTTCTACTAGCGTCAAATTCATAGCATGACAGGCTAGTCACTGTCTGACAGCTAGCACCACCTTAACAAACTTTTGACCGCACGCGTAAACCTATTTAGCTAGTAATAATCTGTTGAATATGACAGGGGGGTTGCAGTCTTTTTGATTGCTGTTAATTTACAACTTAATTCTGTAGGCGTCCATGAATTTACTTTGTTGTTCGCCATGTGTGTAGCTGACATTTTAAGTATGGTGTACCCGTGTGTGTGCGGGCGTGTGGCAGTGTTCTTCAAGTTCACTAGATTTGTTTACTAGTGTTTATTGTTCACGTATCACGTATGTTCATATTATTCATCTTCAAGTTCAAGTTAATCGTTGTGTTGTAAATATAGATTGACCCTTCATAGAAAAACTACCGAAAGTAGCATAGCCTGCAGCACGCGCAAGAAAATCTGACCTGACCATAGGCTACATAGGCTCAAAACTGTTCTTTGCCCAGGGCCTCAGAATCCCTAAAACCGCCCCTGTAGGCACAGTTATGTGAGGGGTGTTGTCCTGCATCGTACTACCATTGTTTAGCAGCGACTGAGCTAACTTTTCTAGAAATGCACCCGATATCAGTAAAACAAGCTTCAATTACCTTTTGTCTGTGTGTCACCGTAGCCACTCCCCCTCTCACACAACGCAGGTGCATCAACGCGCTCTGCACTAGTTTGTAGATAGATAGAAGACAAATAGATGTAAATGGTCTCCTAGTGGGGTGATGATTGCCTGTGGCATAAAGGATAGACTATGAGTTTGCAGCTGACTGCTTCTATCTCACTATACGCAGAGCTAAATTCAGCTCATTTGACTTCACAACATGGCCCCTTTGTTTCTAAAGTGCCAATATTTGAATGTGTCTTTCTAGTGTGCATTGTGCACTGCCAACTGTCTGTGAGTGTATAGATTTGAATAAACAAACAGCTGCAACTGCACAGAAACAAACTGCACAGAGACTGTCATAGGGAAACATACTCCCTTCCGAATTTAGTATTGTCTTTGTGAAAGAGTTTGTGAACAGAGAAAAAATACAACAGAAATACTGCCTGTGCAATGCAAAATATATATATTCTATTTCCAGTGACCATGCAAGCCATGGTATGACCACCATGGCAATTTGAAAAAAAATACCCATGAAAAATAGTTGACAATTGCCTTTAGCTTCATCACCTTTTCATTTGTCCTAGTTTTCCAACTCACCACAGCACTGAAGATGAGTCTACAGTGTGTGCAGAATTATTAGGCAAGTTGTATTTTTGAGGATTAATTTTATTATTGAACAACTACTATATTTTCAATCAACCCAAAAGACTCTGAATATGTTTGGAAGTTGGAGTGGGGCTTTTTTAGTTTTGGCTATCTTAGGAGGATATCTCTGTGTGCAGGTAACTATTGCTGTGCAGGATTATGAGGCAAATTAATAAAAAAACAAATATATACCCATTTCACTTATTTATTTTTGCCAGGCAAACCAATATAACAACTCAAAAATTACAAATAAACATTTCTGACATTCCAAAACAAAAACAAATCAGTGACCAATATAGCCACCTTTCTTTACAAGGAGATTTAAAAGCCTTCCATCCATGGATTCTATCAGCTTCTTGATTGGTTAATTGTATGTTACGCCCAAAACACACCCATGAGTAATGAAGTAATTTAAGACCAACCCTTTTGAACCATGCGTCTGGCGCAATGTTTGCTTTTCCCGCCGCCAAAATACCAAATGGTGTCTGGAACGTCTCCAAAGCAACTTGCGCGACAGACTTTAGACAATGCGCATATGATCATCAAAATCTCTAAACTCTTAACACAGATACAGATCTACAAAATACAAGTGGACAAATTTTCTTCTGAAAAACACATTTTGTTAAATATATACTAACTCATTGTTTCAAAATATAACACATCTTTCTGTGCACAAACTAACTTTAACAAAAACTAAAAAAAACGTACTCAAAATTAAACAAGATGTACCGCATAGCAGTACATGGTATGACCGCCGCAATGTATTGAAGTGTGGGAACCGTAGGTATGGTGAGTTTGTGGTAGGTCAGTGTTGTGAGGTGAGAGTTTGTGTGGAAATGATTTGATGATTTGCTTGTTTATCTAAGGCGTTGTACCTGAGATAAAACCGCTTGGTATGTCAGATCCACCCTTTGCAGTCTTCACCTGCGATGTCCCTACAGCCAGCATCCACTGCATCAAAGAGGGACATCTGGGCAAAGTGTAAAGCTTATAGAACTGGACATTGAATATACACTATACCTGGGCATATTGTAGCCAGAGCTCCTTGACCATCTCACTGTTCCTTACTCTTCGTCATCCAAACATTACAGTAGTATTTGTCCTGTTTCTGCCCCCAAAAACGTCAAATCCAGACTGGAATCAGCTGTGGTTGGCCCAATTTACCCATCATAAATCAGCTGTGTAAGTGACTTGTTACATTCTGGCTCAAACATGTAACCCCAAACTGAGAATAAAGCACTCAAAACAGAAATCCCATGATCATGTTCTTTACTGAGATTCTTACAAAGTTCCAAATCCAAACCAATGGCCAACGTGAAGCCTAACGCTCACGCATTCAACAAAATCCAGCTCCGCGCTGTCAGCAGAGGCGCCCACCCCCGAAACACTCGCAGACGTCACACGCCCCCGTTTTTTGGAAAGTGCAGAGCCCAACAGATTTTCGCAGTTTTCCACAGATTCATATAGAGGGAGCAAGAGAGCAAGAGAGAGACAGGGGAACACAAAAAACAGCAAATGATCAGACATGGGATAATGCATCGGCCACAATGTTTTCTGACCCTTTGATGTGCCTAATATCCAAACAGTATGACTGCAAATATAAAGACCGACGCACTAGGCGCTGGTTTGGACACTTCAGCGAATTTAAGAAAACTAAAGGGTTGTGGTCAGAAAAAACAGTCAAGGACACGGGCGAACTAATATAGACCGAAAAGTGCTGCAAAGCCCATATTAGGGCCAATGTCTCTTTCTCTACCACGGAATAGTGACGCTGGTACGAACAGAATTTTTTTAAAAGAAACACACAGGATGGTAAATATTGTGCGCATCAGCCTGCATCAGAACAGCGCCCGCTCCGACGTTGCTGGCATCAACCTGTAATACAAAGGGCTTGTCAAAGCATGGAGCAGACAGAACAGGCGCAGAACAAAGTAGTGTCTTCACATTTTCAAACGTCATTTGACAGTCAGTACCCCACACATATTTCTCCCCATCCCTCAAAAGGTTAGTCAATGGAGCTACAACGGTGGCAAAATTCTTGCAAAAACATCTATAAAAACTAGGGCTGTCCTCAACCAAGGATTTTCTTGGTCGACCAGTGGTCGTGCATTCACTCCGACTAATTGAATAATCGAACCGCCCCCTCCAAAAAAAACCCCGAAATAACGTGATAGGCTACACAACTGCGAGGCGGCCGTCTCTCTGCGCATTTACCGCATATAGTCCTAGCGACAATAACAAAATGTACTTATAGGCTTAAATATTGCAATCAAACTTGTTGCAAGGGGTAGGTAGGCTACCAGGCTACTTACATGTCTGAGGTGGTAAAACATGTTCGTCGTGGAAGAATGAAAGGCGAATGTTTTTTTGCAAATTTTGCATGTAACCCTCATTGGGTCATCCTTGTCCTTTTCGAAATGTTGCCAAATTTTAGAACTTCTTTCAGACATGGGGTATGCCGTGAAGAAAATGCCAACAGTAAATTAGTGGCACGACGACTTCCTCTATCATACTCATAAAAGCCCTTCAGCCCTTCGAAAAGACGCATTTTTTTTCCATCCGACCAATCGACCAATAGAATTTTAGTCAGCTAATATTTTTTTGGTCGACCAACGACTAATCGATTGTTTGCCGTTAGCCCTAATAAAAACCCACTAAGCCCAAAACTCGCCGCAGATCTTTTTTTGTAGCGGGAGGTGGATATTGCTGAACAGCCAGAATTTTCGCATCAATCGAACGCACTTCCCCATTACCGACAACTTTGCCAAGGTAAATTACTGTACCTCTGGCAAATTCGCATTTTGCAAGGTTCACGGTCAGCTGCGCCTCCGTCAAGCGTTCAAAGACTGATTTGAGCCTCTGCAAATGCGATTCCCAAGTATCGCTGACCAAAATTAAATCATCTAAATAAACTGCACAGCCCTCTAAACCCGCAGTTACCCGGTTCATAAGCCGCTGAAAAGTTGCTGGCGCATTTCTCAGGCCGAAGCTCATGGCGGTATAGGAGTACAGACCGAATGGGGTAATAAAAGAGGAGATTTCCATAGCCCTTGAAGTTAACGGCACCTGTCAATATCCCTTCAAGAGATCCAGTTTCATTACAGACTTGGCAGACCCCACAGTGTCAACACAATCCTCGATTCGAGGTAGCGGGAAACTGTCCCCTTTAGTGACACTGTTCACTTTTCGAAAATCTATACAAAACCTAACTGTTTTGTCTGACTTCTCTACCAAAATACATGGGGATGCCCATTCTGAAAATGACGGGACTGCCAGGTTATTATCCAGCAAATATCGCACTTCCGACTCCAGCACCCGACGTTTTTCTGGTGACACGTGATAAAAGCGTTGCCGCACTGGGGCCGAGTCACCAACATCAATATCGTGCTCTATCAAATTGGTTCGAGATGGGGTATCCCCAAATAAAGCCGGAAATGCACGTACAAGGTGAATTAAGTCCCCTCGTTTAGGCTCTGGCATATGCGCCAGTACCTCGTCCAATTGTGACAAGCACTCTGAATTTTTGAAACGCCCACGAAGGATGCAATCATTTGGGTCAAGAATTTCATGCCCACTTTCCCCAGTCAAATCTGGAGCTGAGGTTAGAACTGGATGGAGGGCTTCCGGTTTGAACATGTGAGAGGACGGATGTGTCGACGAGAGCCTCCACAATATTTGGATGTAACTACCTTTAAACTCAACAGTTTAGCCATCAGTGTCTAGTCATTCATTTCCATATACTATATTTGTTAATCATATGTGAAAAATAAACAGTTAAACATGACAAACGCACCGAAAAGCAAAGAAAAGAAACAAACTCTCAGCAGCAAGGTGGCTAATATGGCGAGCGGATCAAACAACGAACTAGCCATGATGTTAGCGAATGAAATGGAAAAGCAGCGGGTTAATCTTCGAGAAGACATGGCAGCTGTAACATCTGTTGAAACAACAGCAGGTGACAACTTTGAAGCTTTATCTAAAGCTGAACAAGCTATTGCTGATTTACAGACTTTCAACGCCAAGTTGCAAGAACGTGTCAAGAACTTGGAAAATCCTTCTAGAAGGGCGAATCTCTGTATAATTAATGTGCCAGAAGACAGCGAAAATAACATGGACATGTTGACATTTGTATCCACGCTACTTATGGAGACTATGGGGAGCAGGTGTTTGCAAACCCTCCGATGCTTGATCGCGCCCATCGCTCCATCCGACAGAAGCCCGAAGAGGGCCTCCCAGAGCAATCATTGTTGCATTCCATCGGTACCAAGACCGGGAGAGGGCTTTGAGCTGGGCCAGGCAGAATACGGCTGAGTACAAAAGGAAAAAGCTGCGATTATACCCTGATCTCACCGTTGCCCTCGCCAAGAAGCGTGCAGCCTTTAACGGCGTCAAGTCAGATCTCTACAAGAAGGGAATCAAGTTTACGCTGAAGTATCCAGCACGTCTACAGGTGATTCACCGCAGAAAGCCGCTGATCTTCGAGACGCCGTCAGAGGCCGAAGCATTCTGTGTGCAACTGACCGAGCGCAATGGTGCCACAGATGAAGAGGAAGAGGGCTAGCTTCCTCTTCCCCTTACAAGACGGCTCGGTAATGTAGGGTACTTTTCACACTGTTGTAGCTGCTACCCAAATGTTTATTATGTGAATACATTGAACTGTGTTACTTTGACTATTGAGGAGAGGATTGATATCTAAGCATGAGAAAGAGGAGGACTGTGTTTGTTTTTTTTTCTCCCCTCTTTCTCCCTCGCCTTCACGAGGCGCCCTGCAGACTTTTTTTTCCTCCACATAGGCGTCCTCCTCTCTATTTAAAGGTAGCAGCTGTCTAATGGTTATTTGTTAAATTTGGTGAAATGGCATTATACCCTGTTTATGTTTTATTTTTCCCCTTCTTCTTTTTGTAATTACCATTATTCTAGTTATCATTATTATTAAAGTTTAAAGAGTTTCAAGAGTTTAACATGACACTTAATTTTGTGGGAGCTCTCGAAAGCAGTGTTTATGTTGACAGCTAATACTTGGAAGTGTTTACAAGGGTGGATCCTGCGCGCTGCCAGAGTGGCAGAGAAAGGAGTTTTTTGGGGGTTTCATATTGGGGATAATGACTGGACCTTTTTTCTTTTTTTTCTTTTTTTACATACCATAGTAAAGGTTTCAATGTTAAATCTTTTTTTTTAACAATGCATATGGCCAAGTAAGAATGACTATGTACATGTATCTTATAACTGGGACATTTTTATTATTGTTATTTTTGTTTTGTAAATAGCCATGGTTGACAGTAGGGTGGATAATAGGTTGAGGGGTTTGGCTACCAGATTTGTATCTTGGAATGTGAAAGGTCTAAATAGTGCTCTTAAAAGATCTAAAATAATGACTCATCTTCGGAACTTAAAAACTGATATTGCCTTCCTTCAAGAATCACACCTAAAAAGGGCTGACCAAGTTCGCTTAAAAAAACAATGGGTAGGGCAAATTTTCCATTCAAGCTTCGAATCAAAAACAAGAGGAACCGCTATAATAATCCATAAGAAAATTCGATTCACATGTTCTACCTTTATATCTGATCCACAAGGCCATTATGTAATAGTTTCTGGACAGCTCTTTCATACTCCAGTTGTGTTAGTAAACATTTATGCTCCCAACTGGGATGATGAGAATTTTGTACAAAAATTATTTGCAAGTTACCTGATTTGACTAAGCACCTCCTGATTTTAGGAGGAGACTTAAACTGTGTTATGAACCCAAACTTGGACAGATCTAACCCCAAAACCAACACTATATCTAAAATGGCTGGCAAATTTTTAGATTTTTTCAAACATATCGCATGTGTAGACCCCTGGCGCTGGTTGAATCCTAACAGTAAGACATTTTCCTTTTTCTCTAATGTACCATCATACCTATTCTAGAATTGATTATTTTTTTATTGATCAAAAGCTTCTCAGATCAGTGGTAAATGTAGAATATTCTGCTATAGTAGAATCTGACCATGCTCCCGTTTGTTTAGATATATCCTTTCAGCATAACTACACAGGTCATCCACAATGGCGCTTTAGCACAGCATTACTCTCAGATTAATCATTCTGCAGCTTCATCTCAATAGCGATAAACAACTTTTTGCATAACAATGCCTCAGACTACATTTCTCCATCTTTATTATGGGAAACCTTTAAGGCAGTAATAAGGGGGGAAATAATAGCTTACTCAGCACTGAATAACAAAATTAGACAGATGAGAAAACAAGAGTTGACCAAAGCAATATACAAGTTGGACTGCAAATATTCTTCCTCTCCAGATCCCTCACTCTATAAAGAAAGGATTTCTTTACAATCTGAGTATATTTTGTTGTCGACTTCAGAAACGGAGAGATTGTTACTGAGATCACGTGGGTGGATCTATGAACATGGGGAAAAGGCGGGATGGCTACTTGCTCATCAACTTAAGTCTAAATCAGCTTCAGAATTTATTTCTGAAATAAAAAATGACATGGGACAACATACTGAAGATCCTAGGGAAATAAATGATATTTTTAAAAAATACTATTCTGATTTATCACTTTTTTTACAAGTTTTTTGACAGTATAGAGGTTCCTACTCTTTCTAGCAGTCAGAAAGAGCACTTAGATCAGGAACTGGAATTTGGGGAGATTCTCTTAGCAATTTCAGCCATGCAAAATGGCAAGGCCCCAGGGCCTGATGGCTTCCCGATAGACTTTTATAAAAAATTCTCTGCTCAATTAGCCCCCTTATTGTTAGCCATGTTTAATGAATCTCTGGAGCAGGGCAGGGTGCCTGAATCTCTCAATGAAGCGACAATCACTCTTCTTTTAAAACCAGGTAGAGACACCGCCAAATGTGGTTTATATCGACCTGTGTCATTGTTAAATGCTGATTTCAAAATACTCTCAAAATTGTTAGCGATGCGACTGGAAACATCATTGCCATGTTTGATCTCTGATGATCAGACAGGATTTATTAGAGGTAGATTTCTTTTTTTCAAATGTCAGACGTCTACTAAATATCTTGTATAGCCCTTCATCAGATACGGTCCCAGAGGTGGTGGTGTCATTAGACGTGGAAAAGGCATTCGACCGCGTAGAATGGGATTATCTTTTCTTTGTTTTGAAACAATTTGGTTTTGGGGTAATGTTTAGGAAATGGATACAGGTTCTTTATTATTCTCCTAAAGCATCTGTAATCACAAATCAGTTGTGTTCACAGAGTTTCTCATTATCTAGAGGCACTAGGCAAGGTTGCCCACCCAGTCCACTTTTATTTACACTAGCAATTGAACCCCTGTCTCTTTTAATTAAAGCTACACACTCGATAAATGGCATATGCAGGTGGGGATTGGAAAAAAAACTATCCATATATGCAGATGACATGTTACTATATATAACAGATCCATTGACAAGTATCAATAAGATTGATGTTTCAATGCTCCATTCTTTTGGACAAATTTCAGGCTATAAACTCAATTTATCCAAAAGCAAATGTTTTCCAATAAATAAATTGGCCATGGAAATTCCAGCTCAATGTTTACCATTTAAGATATCAAAAGCCGGTTTTAAATACTTGGGCATTAACATCACCCCAACTTTTCAAGATCTATTTAATAAAAACATTGCCCCTCTAGTGTTAAAAATTAAATCTGAACTAGCTGGGGGGTCTTGCAGCTGACCCTTGCTGGCAGAGTAAACTGTATCAAAATGAACATCTTGCCTAGATTTTTATTTGTGTTTCAATGTCTTCCTATTTTCCGTTCCAAATCTTTTTTTTACTCAGATAAATTAGTGTCGCAATTTATATGGAACAAGCAAAATCCTAGAATTTCTAAAGAATTTCTTCAAAGACAGAGACTGGAAGGTGGTTTAGCCCTCCCCAACTTGAGAGGTTACTATTGGTCGGCAAACATACATAAAATAACATATTGGATGCAATCCCCAGATACAGATTGGTGTGAGCTGGAAAATAGATCCTGTGTGTCAACCTCTTTACCAGCACTGATCTCATCTAACGTACCAGTTAAAGTTAATCAGTATACATCTAATCCTGTGGTTATCTCTACTTTAAAACTATGGAATCAGTTTAGAAGGCATATTAACAATAAACAAACTATTCTGTTACAAAACCCAATTTATAATAATCATAACTTTCTACCTGCAAAATTGGACCAGATGTTTCCAGTATGGCATAGGAAAGGTCTACAAAACCTCAGTGATTTTTATGTTAATGATACATTTTCAGATTTTAATGATTTGTGTAATAGGTATGATCTTCAACAGACTGATTTATTCCGTTATTTCCAAGTTCGCAATTTTGCTAAGTCACAGTGTTCACAATTCCCCCCACTTCCTGAGAAATCACTGGTACTCTCTTTTAGAAGTCCCTTTCAGGATGAGGGGGTGTACAGCACAGTTGTACTCTCTTATTGTGTCAGCAAACAAAGCTTAGATAGAAATTGTTAAAAGTCGCTGGGAAAAAGAGATTGGAATGGATATTTCAGAAGAGGTATGGACAGAGGCCTTAAAAAGAGTAAATGGCAGCACATCTTGTGCGAGATTGGGATTAATCCAATTCAAAGTAGTACACCGTCTCCACTGGAGCAGAGCTAAGATTTCCTCCTTCTACCCACATATGGACAATGGATGCATTAGATGTCAAGTAGATGTAGCTAACTTAACTCATATGTTCTGGTCATGCCACAAACTTACACAATATTGGTCGACAGTCTTTAAGGTACTGTCTGAGGTTTTGGAGGTGAGAATGGAACCTTGTGTATTAGTGGCTTTATTTGGGGTGCCAGATGAAGTTACTAATTGGACAAGAAAACAATGTAATATTATATCGTTTGTTACCTTATTGGTGCGCAGGCAAATTCTATTAAATTGGAAATCCAACATTCCGCCAACTGCAGCACGTTGGCTGCAAGATGTGATGATGTTCTTACACTTAGAGAAAATAAAATTCATTATAAGAGGATCTGACAAGTTTTTATCAATGTGGGGTGCTTTAATTTCATATTTTGATGGTCTTGATACATTGCCAAAGTAACATGCTTTAATCAATGACTGCATTGGCCTGACTTTGGAAACTACAGTGCTTGTGTACTAGGGCGGCCAACTTCACACAACCTAGGCTATAGCTTAAAAGGCTTAAGATTTGATATTTAGTTGTTGTTGTTTTTTTTGTACAAGTCTATGGATTTGATTTAACATTACAATCTGTTTCTTTTTCCTTCTTCTTTCAAAACATGTGTAGCCATTTTGTCATTTAGGTCCAGTCAGGGTGGTTTGAGGGTGGGGGGAGATGTTATTGGTTGTATGTTAAAAAAAAAGAAAAGTAAACAATGTAACTTTTCCTATGTATCTATAACATTGTCATTTTCAATAAAAAGAAGTTTAAAAAAAATAACTGGACGGGGGCATGGAGGTTCATGTCTAATGGTGACCCACTTAACTGACGAAGCACAAGCACTTGATCACCAGCTTCAAAGGATATACGCTCTATGGATCGATCGTACAAGCATTTCATTTTATTTTGAGAACTCTCCAAATTTGTTCTTGCTACATCCCGCGCCTTTGCCAGCCTGTCTTTGTAACCTAATACATAACCTTCAACATTGGAGGGCGGAACAACCGGTCTACCCACGTCCCCGAAAATTGCCAAAAGTCCCCGCACTTTGTGTCCAAAAACCAAATCATTTGGGCTAAACCCAGTGCTCTCTTGCACAACTTCACGTGCAGCCAGCATGAGCCACGTTAAAGACTCCTCCCAGTCCGCATCCAGCTGCACAGAATAGGCATGCAAGAGAGACTTCATGGATTGATGAAATCTTTCGATTAAACCCTGAGATGTTGTATGCGCAGTTGTTTTAAAACGTCCTCAAAAACGTGTGAAGTAAAATTAGACCCACGGTTACTTTGCACAAATCTTGGGATACCAAAAACAGACATAAACTGAACCAAAGCCCGTAGCACCGCCTTTGCAGAGATGGTACGCAGCGGAAACGCAAAGGGGTAGCGAGTGTTCAGGCACATTAACGTAAAGATGTAATTACTGCCATTCTTTGACTTTGGCAGTGGGCCTACGCAATCAATAACAATATGCTCAAAAGGTTCGCCAACGGCCACAATCGGACGCAAGGGAACAGGTTTAAGAGTTTGATTAGGCTTACCGCTGACCTGACAGGTATGACAAGACTTTATATATGCCGACACATCCCTTTTAATGCGCGGCCAAAAGAAGGTTCGGAGGACACGGTCATAAGTCTTCCTCACACCCCCATGCCCACACCGGTCATGCACAACCTGTAATACAGAATCTCGAAATTTAGCAGGGATCACCACCTGGACATAAACGTCCCCCACAAAATCTTGCCCGTGTAGCATCCATTTACGGAAGAGCACCCCATTTTCCACTAAGTATCCCCTCGCTGCTCTCAGTGCATCTGTGGGGGGCAAAACATTTTTAAACAATTCAGCCAACCCTGGGTCAGTTGCCTGCTCCCTGCTTAACTCCTCCCCTGACAAAGGAAAAGGTAGGTCAGACAAGTCAGGAACCCCAAGCAGAGAGTTAAAACTCTCCCCCCGCCGATCAACTGGTAGCCCCTGGTTCAGCGGCACTCATTGACCTAGTGACTGCACAGGAGAAGTTTAACTCATTACTTGGGACACAATCTGCAGCAATTGGTGAATCACATACAACAGGTGCAGGTACATCCCCCCAAACACGACACCCCGCAATGCCATTTCCCAGTATAACATGAACCCCATCTACTGGAAGAGCAGGACGGACACCAATGATAATTTCCCCCTGCACGAAATCAGATTGGATATGGAGCCTGTGAAGGGGAACAGAGACAGTATTCAAACCAATGCCACGAATCATAACGCTTTAACCAGTATAAGACTGCTCATTGAATGGCAGCACAGATTGCAAAATAAACGAATGCACCGTACCCGTATCTCGCAGGATTTTTACTGGCACAGTGGGTTGACCTGGGAAGGAAACACAACCATCAGTAATGAAGGGCAAATAATGACCGCAAACAATCCTTGGCGTTAGTGACACCTCGGCCCTCCCCCAGACTATGCTTAGCTGACTCGATGGAATGGAAAGGCCCCGCTAATGCATTTGGTTTAACATATTTACAACTCGAGCACGTTGGTCTTTTCTTTAGGGCGGGGCAATCTACCTTCCAATGCCCAATTTCATGACAATAATTGCACACGTCCGATGCCGGATTTTGCAACGACGCAGAAGACACTGGAAATGGCCGGTTCCCCCCCTGCGCTATATTAACCCCAGGATTACCAACAGATTGCAAACTGCCCTTGTGTATTAATGTAAACTCATCTGCCAATTCCGCTGCTTTTCATGTGTTTTAGCCTTGAGCTCAGAGATGTAGGTAGCTACATGTTCAGGAACAACAGATTTAAACTGCTCAACTAACATTAAATCAGACAAATCGTCAAAGGTTTTGACTTCACTAGCAGAGCACCATTGTGTGAAATTTTTGCGCAACTCCCTTGCCAACTCCAGATGGGTCTGCCCTACTTCTTTTTTTGCCTGTCGGAATCTCAAACGATACGCCTCTGTTATGAGCTCGTATGCTCGCAAAACAGCAGCTTTTACTTTGGAGTAGACTTTTGAGTCACCCGAGGGCAACGAGGAGTATGCCTCTTGTGCTTTCCCCTGCAAAACACACTGCAGCAACAAACACCTGTGCTCATCAGCCCAGTTTCTGGTGTCTGCAACACGTTCAAATAAGGTAAAAAATATGTCCGGGTCTTGGTCATTAAAGCAAGCAAGGGGTACTTATGCACTGTTACCAGCAGAATGCCTGCCGCGTCTGGCAATCAGCAACGACCGGCAAAACCGCGGCGTGCTCCCGAGCGTTGCTCTACTCACCTTCACCACAACACTATGAAAAAAACAAACCCAACGTGTCTCAAAATGAAACACACCGCTATACCTACCAGGGGAAAATCACATCTATTTGCACACAGTTTACTTACCTTTTGAGACTTACTCCAATAAGGACACACTAATACTCACCAGACCTAATTAATTAGACTTAATAAACTAAACCGTAAAATCTCAATTGAACGAGCCCCCATTATGTTACATTCTGGCTCAAACATGTAACCCCAAACTGAGAATAAAGCACTCAAAACAGAAATGCTGGGGCGTTAGCCATATAATCAGGGGCTAACAAAACCAAAAGTGAACATCTGGCCAACTGAGGACACTGGCATTCTTTAACTGGATCTTTGGAGGCAAACGACCTTTCAAGTTGACAACTGGGTTGCATGTGGCTCACCTGTCAGGATGATTATTAAACCAGTTAGCTACCCTTTGCTTCATGATGATGATGTCATTGTAAAAAGGGATGCAGGACACATCAAACACCTTATTGTGACCATAAAAAGTTACTTTAAATAAGTAACCTGTCACTTTCAGAAAAATCACAGAATTAAAATGCAAATGTGAGAAAGCTGTCACAACTTTTTTTAGAGATAGTTTTATTCAGATGGTTGTTGTGGACATTCCCTTGCTTTTGTGGTCATTTACCATATCACTGGAAAGAGAATGGAATAAGCTTTAATTCGAATGATTTTAATTGTGGTATTCTAAATAATTATTTACAAAGTGTTCATTTCTTGGCCCACCCTGTATATAGATATAAGTTGCGGTGTAGACAGCTATACTACTGCTTTGCATCACTATGCCATGCTCCATCTGGCTTTCCACATAATCTTAGCTCAGTGACACCCTCTCTCTGGTTCAGCTTCCAACTATGGCCTAGTTTTTGTGTCTGTGTACATGTTTCTGTCTTAAGAGGTCAGGTGGTTACATGTCTATGAATACAGGGAGTGACCTTAGGTTAGGTGTGTCATCAGGCAGCTACAACGGCCTCCTTCTCAGAATCAATCTGAGGCCTCTTCACTCATGTTTTTTGTGTGGGATAGATCTGTGTTGGTTGTAATTAAAGATAAAAGTATTTGCTGTTTTTTAAGACCTTATATTGGGGTCAGATAGTACTTCAGTGTTTTCATGAGGGCTTGTGTCTGTTGTCAAGTCAAGTCAAATTCATGTTGTACATTTTATGTTTACAGCTATGGTTATGGTAGTGACATAGATGAATGCCATGCCATCATGAATGCCACATAATAAACAAAAACACTTGGCTACACTTTTAAAACAAATAATAAATAATTTAGGAAAAATTAAAAACAGAACTTACAAGTACTAACATAGGTAAATAATTACAGAAAAATCATCTGACGCCACATAATAAACAAAAACACTTGGCTACACTTTTAAAACAAACAATAAATAAGTTAGGAAAAAAGTAAAAACAAAATTTACAAATACTAACATAGATAAATAGTTACAAAAAAATCATCTGATGCACTTAAAAAAGTGCAATTGTATCCAAATTTTGGGCATGTTTTACACATCATTTAATGGATCAGTTTTATTCTATGTGAGACAGGTATTAGAGCAATGGACTATGTTTGCTTTGTCTCTGTAAAAGAATATTGGTTTTGCCCTTAGTAATGTGAATCAATGAAACTTTAAGGGATTTTTCATTATTGAAATAACTATGGGGAAAAGCAAGCTTACAACAAAATGTATTTAAAAAATGCTTTTTAGGGGGACTTCCTGTGAGACGGGACACCAATATGGCTGCAGCGCTTTGGCTCTGCTCTGCTGGGCTTTCCTGGCAGCTTTGTCCTGCATGCTATGTGTGTGTGTGTGTGACTGTATCCTGCATTGGGGTGGGGGGGGGGTCATGAGGCGCGGGTCAGTGCAAGTCAGTGGGTGAGGAAAAGTACTTTTTTTTTGTTGGGGGGGGGGGGGGTGTATGTATGGTGAAGTGGATGTGTGTGCTGAGGGGTGACTATGTGCAAAGTCAGTATGATGTGTAGGTGTAAGGAAGAAGAGTCTTTGTCTGGACTTCTTCAGTACATGTTGTGTGTTAACAGTGCATGTGAGATCTTCAGTTATGTGGACACCAGTGTCCACGGTGGGTGGATGGTTAAGAGAGAGAGAGACAAAGAATTACAAGACCAGGAAGGTGTGTTGGGGGTTGTGTTGTTTGTAAAGCCAAGCTCTGTAAAAGGACCTGAGGTGTATGTTACAGCAGTAAATAAAATTAATTTGGTTTTAAAAGACACATCAGTATAGCAAATACCATACAGTGCAATAAGTGTAGTTTGTTTGTGGTAATGTGAGTTGTCTTTTGTGCTTTACAGTGCAGTATTGTAAAAGTGGCAAAACATATTTTCAAGATGACAGTAAGTGCTAGATTTGACCAACTGGTGAATTTGTTGGTTGAATGGACTGTGCCAAATTTAAGGTATTTAAATAAAACATTGAAATTTATTTGAAAAAGAAGTCAAGTCTCCTGGATGTATGGGTGGCAAATTTATCAATGACTTGCTCATACCACTGGGGATCTTGTTCAGAAGATTTAAGAATCCCCCTTTCAATTGAAATGATTGCTACATTTTTCAATCTCTTATGGCCCATTGTGTTTCTGGTGAAACATTTTATGCGCTTCAGACATGAGAAGCTCCTCTCTTCGTGCTGAGGTGGCACCAATGGTGGCATAAAGTTTTCTATGCGCTGCTCACTGAAGGCAACATCCATGGCTTTGTGTTGTATGTTAAATAAAAAATCAGTACTCTGTGCAAACAGTTGCTTAAAAGTCAAAAGTAAGAACATGAACTCGAAGTCTTGTAATTTTGCCTTCAGTCTATCCACCAAATGCTTCAGTGTCTCCCTATTACAACCAAATTGTGTGACATTTTGTCACAGGGGGTGATATTTCTCGTCAAGACCACAAAATTAGGTTTTGTTAAATAACTCATCAAAAGGTTTGCCCAAGACAACACTTTTTTCTTAGTATTAGTGTTGCAGACATATGTCAACCCAGCCCATAAACACTCATTGGAGGCATAGCGCCACTTAGTGATATGGGTAAATGCAAATATTGGGATTTTTAATTGCCAATATCTTGCGCAGAGAAGGCGGAAACTAATAACATATGTAGCCTACATACATACTATGACAACATCTATCCCTTTCACAAATCACTTCTACACACTACACAAACACACAGAGTGCTCTATTTTCACAATCATATGCGCATTGTCTAAAGTCTGAAGCGCAAGTTGCTTTGGGGGCGTTCCCGACACAATTTGGTATTTTGACGGCGGGAAAGTGAACATTGCGCCAGGCGCATTGTTCAAAAGGGTTGGTCTTAAATTACTTCATTAGTCATGGGTGTGTTTTGGGCGTAACATACAATTAACCAATGAGAATTTATACTCTCATTCACTTTAAGAGCCAGCGGGCGCATTGTCCATGGCCTGTTGCTATTACGATGGCGGATTTACCCGGACAGGAGGAGCTTTTTGGTGGAAGAGACTGATCTGCTCGTGCATGAAGTAAAAGCGTGTGAGCAGTTAATATTCGGGGATGGAAAGAATCCCCCCAAACCTCCGTGGGTCAAAGAAGTATGGGAGGAAATATCTAAAGTTATTGTGTCCTCCTTTGGCAAGAAGAGAACTTTCGAACAGTGCCGAAACTCAAAGGAAACATAAAAAATAAACGGAAGGTGGAGGTCCATCAAGTTTTCTTTTTGATGATTTGTCCAATTTATTTCTTACAACTTGTCACTCTGTTTATTTAAAACGACAAAAGAAATCGTAAATAAACTACAGAACTTTGCAATAGCTGTTTATTTAAAATGACAAAAGAAAACGTAATAAACTGCAAAACATTGCTATACTCTCATTATTTGTGCCTGTTTGCTTACTAAAACATAAAAATACATGGCTATACAGGCTATACATGTTGCAACTTTTCTGCCAGTTCAGCTTGCCTCTCTAGCGCAACAGCAGGTGCATCGGGGTTCAAAGCGTTGTGTGCCCCTGAAATAGCTTTTCAGCCTTGCGCAACTGACAACTGACATGGTTTGCGCTGGTATGAAAATGGTTTTTGCGTCCTCATAATAGCATCTGGTGCGCTTTGCGCCAGACCACACTTCTTCTTTTCACTGACATGCCCGTCACGGCGCAATGTCAACAACAGGATTTTTTTGCCTGAAAAAATGAACGGTGCGCTGGCACAGAATAGCATTGGCATGTCGCGAATGCACAATGCGTCGCAGCAAAATAGGGCCCAGAATGTCATTTATGCAAAACCCACATCATTGTCTACTGCAAGGAAATCATTTTCACACAAACTCTCACCTCACCACCACTACCACACACTCATCATACCAACAGTTCCCACATGTCAGTACACTGCGGTGGTCATACCACATGTGGTACATTTAGTTTCATGGAAACT
Source organism: Setipinna tenuifilis (assembly GCA_030347295.1). Classification (NCBI taxonomy): domain Eukaryota; kingdom Metazoa; phylum Chordata; class Actinopteri; order Clupeiformes; family Engraulidae; genus Setipinna; species Setipinna tenuifilis. Next base: position 32,235,453 of record CM059273.1, read on the forward strand.
CATGGAACACATGGTAAATGGTTGTTTTACTATTCTACTTTTTGTAGTATAGTATTTCCCCCCATATTTTCTGAAGAAAAATGCTTCAGGCTAAATAATTTGGCAGACTTTTAAGCAAGTTACCCGTCTTGTGCAATTCTGTTTCAAATAAAGAACTTTATGTTGAGTGTTAATCATTTACAAGTTAAGATTGCCTATATGGACAGTAATTTCGAAAAAAGTAACCGAGATGCAAAAGCAATGTGATTAAAAATTTGGGTGCACCTAACTTTTGTGCTGATGCACCTAAGACCAGTGCAACCAGGGCAAAAAGTTAGTTTAGAGCCCTGTTTAAGGACACTAGCAATAACCAAGGGGCTAACCAGAGGCGGATATCCCAGGTTCCAAAAGTACAAGTCCTGCCAAATAGTTCCAGCCAATTTACTAAACCAGCTGATCCTAGGTAGATGAGCTAATTAGTGAAATCACCTATGTTGAGCACAAGCAGGTCTTAGGAAGAGACTCTCCCAGGTATCATGCAGATGGCTATATAACACTGATTCACAAAAAAACAGGGATCAACAACAGTGTGGCAACTGCCACCCAGTGTCGCTCATTAATGTGGATGATAAACTGCTCTCCAAGATTTAAGCAACTAGACTGGAGTCTTATTACCAAAACTTATCCACCCTGATCAAGTGGGTTTTATTAAGAACAGGATGTAGGTAAAACCGTTGAAAACGTTGGGGGCCAACATAAAATGTAGATGCAACCAGTCTTTACACGGTGCACCAATTAATTAATGCAAGTCAATTGATCAGTCTTGTTAAAAAATCAGTCTCATAAAATATTAACCATCAACTATAATGTTTAATAATAAGCACTCAATTCATGGTAAATATTTCTTAATGAAGGCAAGTGAAAATCTTTCTTGGTAGTGGCTGTTGGATTATTGTAGCAAAAACAGACACAGTTTATTCCAAAAGGTATAGTTTATTAACTAATGAACTACAGGTGTGAACAACATACCTAGCGACGGCCCTGCCTGTAGGATTAGAACATTCGGGGCTATAGCCCAGAAGACCCCCCCCCCCCCCCCCCAAAAACAAAAACAAAAAAACGCACGCGTGCTGCGGGCTATGCTAGTTTTGCTAGTTTTACTATGAAGTGTCAATCTATATTTACAACACAACGACTAACTTGAACTTGAAGATGAATAATATGAACATATGTGATATGTGAACTACACATGAACAATAAACACTAGTGAACTTGAACAACACTGCCACACGGCCGCACACACACGGGTACACCCTACTTAAAATGTCAGCTACATACATGGCGAACAACAAAGTAAATTCATGGACGCCTATAGAATTAAGTTGTAAATTAACAGCAATCAAAAAGACTACAACCCCACTGCCATATTCAACAGATTATTACTAGCTAAATAGGTTTACGCGTGTGGTCAAAAGTTTGTTAAGTTGGTGCTAGCTGTCAGACAGTGACTAGCCTGTCATGCTATGAATTTGACGCTAGTAGAAGTCACAATAAGTAGACGCTAAATCGTACGTCAAATGATTTCAGATGCAATGAAAATAATATAACTTGTGACTGTCTTGGTAACTAGTGCCACGGCAGGCATATGATAAAGGAAACCCTCTGTCCTACCTTAAGTTGGTGCAGCTATGATCCACTTGTGTTCTTGCTAACCCATGCTGACATCTTACTTAGTTTAATTTCACGATTGCAAGTGCACTTGTTTATTGTATATTATTGTATATTCTGTAACCCTCTGCAACCCTCACTATTTGAGGAACCAGAACTCGGGATTCACCCAGTTGTGCATGTCTAGTTAGTAAGAAGCTGAGGGGGGGTAGCCTGCGATGTAATTCTTGACTGATGTATCATTTTGTCATGAGAGTGGGGGAGGGGTAGCCAAGTGTGTATAAACTCTGTGCATTAAATCGCGTTCAGTTCTCTTACACAGACGCCTCTCTCTGTCTCTCTCAAATTCAATTTATATTAACATATGCTTTATTCGCATATCATCATATGTTGCATTGCCAAAGCATCTATAGCGGTAACAATAATAATAATTAACAAAAAAATTCTCTCTCCAAGACGCATTGTGCGTACAGCCGCCACTGATCCGGGGCTATTCCCAAAAGATCCGGGGCTATAGCCCCGAATGCCCAGGTCTAACGACGGCCCTGCCTACAGATCATACTGGTATGTGTGTCTGTATGCAAGGAAACAGGGGTGCGTTTCCCAAAACCGTCGTTGCTAACTTCCTTAGCAACTTCGTAGGTTTGAATGATGGACTAATGACACTGCTTTTTCCCAACAGCATCGTTCAAACGACACAACTAACGGATGTTTACAACAACATTAGTCCGATGGATCGTTCGACGATGCAGGTGTTTCCCAACAGCAAAGTCTGGACGATCCATCGGAAGTTCCATAGTTCCATCGTTCGAACGATTAGCATGGACCTGTCGTTAGACCATTGTTTATATCGGTTTCTGTACACGTGACGTCTTGCTCGTCACCTTTGGCCTTCTTGGGTCGGATTAGGCACCATTCAATGCTTTACCGCCACCCACTGCATGAATGATTTTACTTTAATTCACGTCATTTTCATCCTGGCACTTGCCAGGTCATGTAAAAAGAAGATAGGAAATTCACCCCACAACACACCAAAAGTTGTTGCAAAATGTTGTTGGATTATTAAAGTTATTTGCTGATTTTACAGATCGTTTTTAATACTGTAATGTAGAGTATGATCACGGTTCACGGATCCACAATCAAGGCCATTCCACGTGTTTCAAATTGATTACCGTTTAGCAGGATTCGAACCCGTATCTCTCCGAAAAAGAAGGAAGGTCTGCGTAGTGGGCAGACAAGCTAACCACTCAACCACACGAGCTCTCAGTGGCTTTAGTTATATTTACATGTATCTACATCTACATCTGTATGTAGGGTAGTATAAATGAAACACACGATCATATCATTACAATCTTAGTCAGTCCCTGCTTTTTAATGAGTAAGGGATATGATTGTGTTGGGGAACATTTCCCTAAATTGCTGAAGCTGTCATACATACCGGCTTAACTGAAATAAGGCTATGTTTTTGTTGCTTACTGTTGTGGTGTCGTTTCTGTCATCTCCCGCAACGAATGCATCCGAATACTCTCGGGCACTTCCGACACATCTGACACACATTCCGACACACTACTTTGCAGTTTCAACGACGGAAGTCCAAACTAACATAGTTCAGACCTCCGTTGTACGTAGGTAGTTGGAGAGGTTCGGGAAACAGTCGGAATCCGACTGTGGTGTCCTTTGAACCTACTACGGACAATGGTGGTTACATGCTAACATCCGTCGTTGTTTGGGAAACGCACCCCAGGGTGGTGTGTGTGTGTGTGTGTGTGAGCAAGAGAGAGAGAGAGAGAGAGAGAGAAGGAAAGAGGAGGGAGAAGTGGCTTACTCGTCCAGCTGGATGGTCAAATGGTCAATTGAATATGTGAGGCATAGGCATTGTGCCAGATAACACGAGAGTGAGGGAAGGGCACATGATTAACTCATTTTGAAACAATAGGCTAGTTTTGCTAGGCTATCGTTAGCTAAAATTCCTTTTGACCAGGTATCAAGGGTTAGTGAGAGACAGAGAAAGAGAGAGAGAGAGTGTCAGGGCTGATAGTGAAAAAAAATCCTGAGCCTGAACTTTTTTTTCCTTTCTCAGGAGGTAAGGGGTGGGGGTATTAGGCCTATGTATGCAACGTACTGTTTTAACACATTATTCAAACAATTAACAGCCTGTGTAACATCACTATTGTGAAGTCACTATTTTTGATAATAGTTAGATGTTTTTTCAATATTTTCATTACACCCACCCGATTACTCAGGAAAACACTGCCCATGTCCTTCCCAATGTACTCAAAACTTAGATTGGCATTATTACCCCAGTTTTGCACTAGAAGTAAATGGCCTCATTCGATTCTATTTAAATCAGCCCTCGATTACAGACAGAGTGACTGCGTTCACATGGTGGGATTGGTTGGGTTTGGGATTGGTTTGGGTGTTGCTTCCCAACGGGTGGTCTGTCCCCAAATCCTTGTTCACAGCGGATTTGGCCCATTCCGCTACGCTAGGTGGGGGCGCTGTCACTGTCAGTTGAAAGCCTACAAGCCAAATCATCAGACTCTGGCCTGAAGATGCTATTGAAAGTCTGCAGGACTGTTTTGAAGACACTGGCTGAAATCTGTTTAGTCAGAACTCATCTTCTGTGCTGGACTACACCAGCTTCTGTGTGGGCAGTGTCACCACCTACAAAACCATCCACTTTCAGATGAACAGAGTAGTTCAGAGCCTGCTGACACTCAGAGAGGATGCTTTTCACTTGGGCAACCAGATAGCATATTTAACAGCCAGGGCCAACTTGAAGAGGGGCATCAGGGAAGCTAAGCACTCACATAAAGGGAAGACAGAGCAGCACTTTGTAGACTCTGATCCCAGATGCATGTGGCAAGGTATTAAATCTTTCACTAACTATAAGAATACCAACGCCTGTATGCCCAGTTCTCACAACCCAACCCTCCCTGATCTCAACAAATGTTCTGCACAATTTGATGAGGGACCCATCCCCCACCACCCCACTGGACTTACAGAGACCACATCACATGTCCTGGTGATAAGCAAACATGAGGTAAGGTGAGCTCTCAGCAACATCAACCCTCATGAAGCACCAGGACCAGTAGGCATTTCCAGACGGGTTCTAAAACACTGCACAAGCTTTATTCCTGTCCCCAAGCAGGCAATCGTCAAGTCCCTAAATAACTATTGTCCAGTGCAACTCATGCCCATTTAATTGTGTTGAAGTGCTTTGAACAACTGGAGCTGGCGCATATCAAAGCCAACACCCCTATTCCTAGACCCACAGTAAGTTGCATATAGGGCTAACAGGTCAAGGGAGGACAACATCTCACTGACCCTTCACATTATCCTCTCACACCTGGAGGAACAGAAATCGTTATGTGTGGATGCTGTTCATTGACTACAGCTCTGCTTTTGACACCCCCCCAAGCTGAACGACCTTGGTCTCAGCTCTTAACTTTCCAGATGTATCCTGGAGTCCTGGAGCAGCTCCCTACACTAGAGAAGATACACCACATACGGTGCGCGGGCAGAGCAAAAAACCTACTATACGACAATCGCCACAATTTCTCCAGCCAGAACAATAATACAATGTTGATAAGACACACGCCACTCGTGTAGGTGAAACCATGAAACCGTGAAAACCATGGTTTATCTTGTATGAATGCACAGAATGTTACTGGATGACACGAGAGATGGAGAGGAAAGAGAAGTGGATCCAGCAGGTGACTCCTGAGACATAAACCTCCTCTAATGTACTGCTCTGACACATTGCAACTCAGATGCTGCCGATCACCGGAGGGCAGTCTGCTGATGGTTATGCTAAGCAGGTCAGGACAATAGCACAACAACCAGGCACACATCTGGCTCCAGCACAAAGGTTGTTGATTGCAAATGTTTGGTTGCTGAGGCCCTGATCACGCCTAGTAACAAGTCTCAGGTAAGTGATTGGCAGCCTTCCCTTGACTCTGCTAGTCCTGATCAGCAGGGAAGCAATCATGGGTGGGGAGCGATAACCCGCTAATGGTCGAGTGTTAGCTCTCTGCCGGTGGATGTGTTAATGGCATACACAGACTCGCACTCAGTGTCTTCTTTGTACTCCTGTAGTATGGTTTGCTGGCCGTATTCCTGCTCCATGATGGATTCTCTGTGGGCTGAAATTGTCTATTTTATTAATAATGTGATGTCCTCTACACTGGTACAACAAAGGCTGCTCTGCCTATTGGGTGTATTATCGAATAGAAGTGCGTTAAATCTTAACCAAATCTCATGGTGCAGACAGGCCCTTATTGTTGGATACAGGGTAGTGTTATATTATTGGAAAACCAAAGGAGATATATCAGTGAAGGATTTTTTAAAATTAAATTGCAAAGATCTCCTCATATAAAAAGGCTGTGTTACAGATTAATAGATAGAAAGGATATTTGTATTACACGTTGGGGGCTTATTTATTTGTAACTTGATGCAGTAGGGGGTTACACTCTTTCTTTTGATTTTGTCTATAAGTTCATCTTCATACGAATGTACATGTGTGTGTGCATATAGGTTAAGGTGTACAGTATATATATACTCCATGCATATAGTATTGTCTTTGTTGATGTCAGGTAGTTTGGCTTGTTTGCTTGAGGATGTTCTGTATGTTTAAGTTTGTCTGCTTTTTTGTTTGTTTTTGTTCTGCTGAAAACCAATAAAAAGTGAAAGTGTCATTGTCAGGACTAGGGCTGGAACCAGAACAGAACAAGGGAGGCGGACCCGAAGTGCAAGTGCCAACAAAGAGAGTTTTATTGAGGGTTGGGGGGAATGGGAGAGTAGTCCAGGGCCCCAGAGGGGTTTTGTCAAGGTGGGTTGAGCGGGGCTCGAACCCACGATCCCAGGGGTGGTATGCCGCGGCAGTTGTGGTGCGGGAGCGCTGGGATGCAGTGCAGGAGGTGGCGGAGGTAATCCGCGGACCCGGGGAGAGTCGGCACTGGAGAGCTGAGCGGGGCTTGAACCCGCGACTCCGGGGTTGGTAGGCGGCAGCTCTACCGCCTGAGCTGCGACGGCTGAGTCGTCGGGGCGAACAGGATCGGGGTGGCAGGCGAAGCGTGGTCGATAGCCGGTCCGGGTCAGAGCCAGGGGAGGTCAGGAGGAGTACAGGGGAACTGGAGAGGTGCAGACAGAGAGAACGGAAAAACAAGCACGGACAAAAACACGAAAAACGGGACTGCACGAACGAAACAAAAACCCAGGCAGAAAACTGAAACTGGGGAAAACTGAGTACACAAGCAAGAGACAAAAACCAAGGCAAGACCGAACAAGGAAAAACAAGGACTGGGACACGACTAGGAATACAGGAAACACGAGAGTCAAAGAGTCAAGCTAAACGCGGAGAACAAACCTTTGTGAAGCGACGGACTGACAGGGGAGAACTGAAAACAGAGGGTATAAATAGTGGTGCCGTGCAGCTGATTGTGATAATTGAATGAAGGCTTAAATGAGGAATGGCAGGTGAAGTGCGTTACACGAGACACGGACACAGGTGAGGGGGATAATAGAATGAGTGCATGGAAACAAGGAAACGAGTGCGAAACGAGAATTGATAATGAGAGCCGTGTCGGGGAAACAAGGAAACAAGTGCGTGATTAACTACGATAATGAGGGAAGTGTCAGGGAGAGCGTGAACGAAGCAGGGCTCAGACAGAGAGTCGTGACAGAACCCCCCCCCCAAGGGACGGCCCCAGAAGTCCCCCAGGGAGAGAGAACAGAAACAGAAGACCCCAAAGAAGACGAGAGAAAAAAAAAAAGACACCAACCGGGTGGGTGGAGGGGAGAAGGTGGTGGGCTAGTACTCCTCCGACCGGTCCGAGTGTTGAGCCTCCTCCTCCTCCGGCAAAGGGCGGTCCTCCAGGGGTGGAGGGCGGGCTCGGACAGAGCGAGGGGGGCCTCTGGGGCGGCCCCGGCGCGGGCCCGGCTGGTCTGGGTGGAGGCGGTGGAAGTCCTCTATGAGGGCACGATCCAGAATCCTGCCGGCGGGAACCCAGGACCTTTCCTCTGGACCGTACCCCTCCCAGTCCACCAGGTAGTGGAATCCTCGGCCGCGCCGCCGGGACCGGAGGAGGCGCCGGACCGTGTAGATAGGATCCCCTTCCAGCATACGAGGGGCAGGGGGAGGAGGCTCAGGGGGAGTGTGCGGGGAGACCCGCACCGGCTTGATCCGGGATACATGGAAGGTGGGATGCACCTTCATGGAGGCCGGCAGCTTGAGGCGCACCGCCACCGGACTGATGACCCGTTCGATGACGAACGGGCCCAGGAAACGGGGGGCCAGTTTGCGGGACTCGACCCTCAGGGGGAGGTCCCGAGCAGAGAGCCAGACCTTCTGGCCTACTTGGTAGGCGGGTGCAGGAGTCCGGCGGCGGTTGGCCCCGGCGGAGTAGGAGGTGGCAGCCCTCCTGAGTGCAGCACGAGCCCTGGCCCAGGTCCTCCGACAGCGGCGAGCGTTGGCGAGTGCAGAGGGGCAAGACGACTCCCCCTCCTGGCGGGGAAACAATGGAGGCTGATACCCATAAACACATTGGAAGGGGGACATACCTGTAGCCGAGCAGACCAGGGAGTTGTGGGCATACTCAACCCACACCAGCCGTTTGGCCCACGAGAGGGGATCCCGGGAGGCGATACACCGGAGGGCCTTCTCCAGCTCCTGGTTGGTGCGCTCCGTCTGGCCGTTGGATTGGGGATGGAACCCCGAGGTGAGGCTGACCGTGGCCCCCAACAGGCGACAGAACTCCTTCCAAAAGGAGGAAATGAACTGGGGGCCACGGTCAGACACAAAGTCATTGGGTATCCCATGCAGCCTGAAAACGTGGTACTGGACCGCCTGCGCCGTCTCACGGGCTGAAGGGAGCTTGGGGAGAGGGACAAAATGGGCCATTTTACTAAACCGGTCCACAATGGTGAGGATGACGGTGTGTCCTTCCGATGCAGGCAGTCCAGAAACAAAGTCCAGGCTGACATGGGACCAGGGACGGGAAGGGATAGGCAAGGGCTGGAGAAGGCCGGCAGGGGGGCGGTTAGAGGACTTGTTCCGGTTGCAGACCGGACAGGCCCCCACATACTCCCGGACCTCCCTCTCGAGGGCAGGCCACCAGAATCTCTGAGTTATGAGGTGGCTGGTGCGGGTTGCCCCCGGGTGGCAGGCCAGGAGGGAGTCATGCCCCCACTGCAGCACGCGAGGGCGCAGGGCTTCTGGGACGTAGAGCTTACCCTCGGGGCAGGCACTCGGGCCCGGCTGGCCCTGGAGGGCCCGTAGTACCTGTTCCTCTACGTCCCAGGTGAGGGCAGCCACGATGCAGGGACCGGGAAGGATGGTGGCTGGCTCCACAGAAGCGTCCTCGGGTCTCTGGAACTGGCGGGAGAGGGCGTCAGGCTTGGTATTCTTAGAACCTGGGCGGTAAGAGAGAGAAAATTGAAAACGTGAGAAAAAGAGCGACCATCTAGACTGTCTAGGATTGAGTCTTTTTGCAGTGCGCAGGTATTCTAAGTTCTTGTGGTCGGTCCACACTATGAAGGGCACAGGCGCCCCCTCCAGCCAGTGACGCCACTCCTCCAGAGCCAGCTTGACGGCCAAGAGCTCCCGGTCCCCGATGTTGTAGTTACGTTCCGCCGGGGACAGTCGGCGGGAGAAGAAGGCGCACGGGTGCACCTTGTTGTCCTCCGCCGCTCGTTGGGACAGGACCGCCCCGACCCCGACATCCGAAGCATCGACCTCAACGATAAATTGGCGGGCAGGGACAGGAACCTGGAGGACGGGGGCAGAAGTGAACCGGGACTTAAGGGCAGTGAAGGCAGTGTCGGCGGCCAAGGTCCAGGAGAACTGGGTCTTGGTACTGGTCAGGGCCGTGAGGGGGGCAGCAATAGTGCTATAGTTCCTGATGAATCTTCTATAGAAGTTAGCGAACCCCAGAAACTGCTGCAGTTGCTTGCGGTTCTGGGGCGCGGGCCAGGCCGTGACCGCCGACACTTTAGCTGGGTCCATGGCAATGGTTCCCTCTGCCACCACGTACCCCAGGAAGGCCACGGTCTTGACGTGGAACTCGCACTTTTCAGCCTTGACGAACAGGGAGTTCTCCAGGAGGCGGTGAAGGACTAGCCTGACGTGCTGCCTGTGTTCCTCGAGGGACCGGGAGAAGATCAGGATGTCGTCGAGGTAGACGAACACGAACCGGTCCAGCATGTCCCGCAGCACGTCATTGACCAGTCCTTGGAAGACGGCAGGAGCGTTGGTAAGGCCAAAGGGCATCACGAGATACTCGTAATGCCCGGTGGGAGTGTTGAATGCCGTCTTCCATTCATCCCCCTCCCGGATGCGCACAAGGTGGTAGGCGTTGCGCAGGTCCAGCTTGGAGAATACCGTGGCCCCCTGGAGCAGCTCGAAAGCAGTGGACAGAAGGGGCAGAGGGTACCGGTTCTTAACAGTGATATCGTTGAGGCCGCGGTAGTCAATGCAGGGCCGGAGCGATCCGTCCTTCTTGCCGACGAAGAAGAACCCCGCTCCGGCGGGGGACGAGGAGGGGCGGATGATGCCAGCAGCCAAAGAGTCCGAGATGTACTCCTCCATGGCCCGCCTCTCAGGACCCGAGAGAGAGTAGAGGCGACCGCGCGGAGGAGTGGAACCCGGGACTAGGTCAATGGCACAGTCGTAGGGACGGTGAGGGGGTAGGGACGTGGCTTTGGCCTTACAGAAGACCTCAGCGAGGTCGTGATAGCAGGACGGGACATGGGACAGATCAGGGGCCAAGATAGGACCAGGACTAGGGGCAGGGACGGAAGCAGACTGCAAACAGGACTGGTGGCACTCGACTCCCCACTCCAGAATCCCCCCACTGCGCCAGTCAATGCGGGGGTTGTGCCGTCGAAGCCACGGCAGGCCAAGGATGATGGGATGCCCCGGGGATGACAAGAGGTGGAACCGGACACGCTCCAGGTGGTTGCCCGAGAGCCGCAGTTCCAGGGGTTCGGTGACGTGAGATACTTGCCCCAGCAGATGGCCGTCCAGGGCCCGGGCCGGCACGGGGGACGGTAGGGCGGACAACTGCACCCCCTGGTGGCGGGCGAAGGCAGCGTCCATGATGTTGGCATCAGCACCAGAGTCTATCAGGACAGGCAGGGCAAGGGTTTGGGACGAGAGCCTCAGGGTGGCCTGCAGGGGAGGCTGGCCCGTCTTGGAGGCGAGGGTGGTGGCCGAGCTCAACCGGATGCCTCCTACCTCCGGTGAGCTCGCCCTTTTAGCGGACAGCCAAGGGCAAAATGTCCTTCGCCCCCACAATAGAGGCACAGGCCCCCCGACAGGCGGTGCTGACGCTCTGCGGCCGTGAGGGATGAGCGGCCCAGTTCCATGGGCTCAGGAGATCCAGGCCTCCGGGCGGGGCCCGGGGGAGAGGGGCCTCTATTGGCAGGTCGGAGGGCTGCAGGACGGAGGGCTGCAGGAGGGCCGCGGCCCCTTTCGCGGCGGCGGGCCTGTACCCGCCTATCTATGCGGTTCGTCAGGGCTATGGCGTCGTCCAAGGAGACGGGTGTATCGTGGGAAACCAGTTCGTCCTTTATATAGTCTGCCAGGCTATGGAGGTAGACCTCCACCAGGGCCTCGGCGTTCCAGGAGCTGAAATTGGCCAAAGTCCGAAAGTCTATGGCGTAGTCCGCCACAGAGCGTCGGCCCTGGCGGATACTGAGGAGGTCCCGGGAGGCCTCCGAGGAGGCAGACCCCAGCCCGAAGACCTTCCTCAACTCTGCGGCGAAGAGCGCGAAACTGGAGCACGCCGAGGTGCGCCGCTGGTACTCTGAGGTCCCCCACAAACGAGCCCTTCCTGTCAGGAGGTTGATGGTGTAAGCGACCCGGGCGGCCTCGGTGGCAAAGTTCCGGGGCTGGAGGTCGAAGGTCAGCTGGCAGTTGGTGATGAAGGCCTCGACCTCCTCGGAGCTGCCACCGAACCGCTCGGGGTCGCCAATCCTAGGTTCCGGACCGCTGTACACTGGGGGAAGAGACGCCACAGGGGCGACTGGAGCGGCGGTGACGCCGTGCTGGCGCAGCGCCTCGACCCCGGCGACCAGCTGGGTGGTGGCTCCAGACAGGGCGGAGACGTCACTGGCGATCTGTCGGTGCATCCTGACCGACTCTTTCAGCCAGTCCATGGCCGAGGGGAGAGGAGCCTCGGGCTGGGAGCCTGGGTCCGTTGGCACATTGCTCGGGTTCATTATGGTCAGTCCGTTCTGTCAGGACTAGGGCTGGAACCAGAACAGAACAAGGGAGGCGGACCCGAAGTGCAAGTGCCAACAAAGAGAGTTTTATTGAGGGTTGGGGGGAATGGGAGAGTAGTCCAGGGCCCCAGAGGGGTTTTGTCAAGGTGGGTTGAGCGGGGCTCGAACCCACGATCCCAGGGGTGGTATGCCGCGGCAGTTGTGGTGCGGGAGCGCTGGGATGCAGTGCAGGAGGTGGCGGAGGTAATCCGCGGACCCGGGGAGAGTCGGCACTGGAGAGCTGAGCGGGGCTTGAACCCGCGACTCCGGGGTTGGTAGGCGGCAGCTCTACCGCCTGAGCTGCGACGGCTGAGTCGTCGGGGCGAACAGGATCGGGGTGGCAGGCGAAGCGTGGTCGATAGCCGGTCCGGGTCAGAGCCAGGGGAGGTCAGGAGGAGTACAGGGGAACTGGAGAGGTGCAGACAGAGAGAACGGAAAAACAAGCACGGACAAAAACACGAAAAACGGGACTGCACGAACGAAACAAAAACCCAGGCAGAAAACTGAAACTGGGGAAAACTGAGTACACAAGCAAGAGACAAAAACCAAGGCAAGACCGAACAAGGAAAAACAAGGACTGGGACACGACTAGGAATACAGGAAACACGAGAGTCAAAGAGTCAAGCTAAACGCGGAGAACAAACCTTTGTGAAGCGACGGACTGACAGGGGAGAACTGAAAACAGAGGGTATAAATAGTGGTGCCGTGCAGCTGATTGTGATAATTGAATGAAGGCTTAAATGAGGAATGGCAGGTGAAGTGCGTTACACGAGACACGGACACAGGTGAGGGGGATAATAGAATGAGTGCATGGAAACAAGGAAACGAGTGCGAAACGAGAATTGATAATGAGAGCCGTGTCGGGGAAACAAGGAAACAAGTGCGTGATTAACTACGATAATGAGGGAAGTGTCAGGGAGAGCGTGAACGAAGCAGGGCTCAGACAGAGAGTCGTGACAGTCATGTTGCTTTCTTTCTCTGTTAGGTTTTCACCTGCCAGAGAAAGTTGTTTATGCACATGTATTACAATTTGGCAGACAGAAATGTGTCTTTTTTATTCTGATTCACTGTGTTACTGGTAAAATGGACACTTTTCTAACGGAGTGGACTTGCAAACATCAGTGGGTCAACTCCTGTGTTTGTCAGGGAAGTCACAAAAGATGTAATAAAATGTAAAGTTTAAGTTTCCATCAACCTTAGCTATATTATATGTGTATCAGGTGCTAAAATTGGAATTTCATAACTTCAACTCTTCCAGTGGGAATAGCCCGAGCTTGCTTTTAACCTACAAGCTAAGCATGGAATTTAGCATTAAAGCCTGATAAGACAGGTTCGTTTCATTCTTGGAAAATAACCAAAATTGTAAGCTATAGTCAAACATAGCATCTGAACTCTAAAGCATTTTATTCATGGATTAGGCAATTCTGGTGCAACATCTTGTAGCCTAGGGTAGGACTGGAGATAGTGTTCAGCTTACCTTCTTCCACTGTGTCTCCTAATCCTGGGGCTGCACCTGTGCATAAGGGCACCCCAATTGTTGTAAACTACCTGTGAGCTAGTATAATTAGCTGTCACACAAACTGGGATGGGGGCTACATTAAAAGCTGATTTTCCTGATGAAAAGACAGTCTCACTGTAATCATTTTCAATGGAAAATAGGATGGGCTATTCTTATAAATGAAAGTTATTGTTATTGAGCAGGTAGTTAAAATATCTTTATTTAAAAAAAAAACAACTATTGGTTTAACTCTATGGATAAACCTTTACTTGTATATTGTTGATTTCTAAATCATAGTCCTCTGTGGGCCCCTTTGAAGCTCTGGGTCCCCTAAATTATCCCCTAAATAATTAACTTTCCTCCCCTTAGTGGCGCCCCTGAGTACAATAGTAGAACTAATTTTGTGGACTGACTGGTACTGTGTTTAAAAGTTACTCATCCAAATGATGATAACTTAGGAATTGGAATAGATGTCTGAAGTTACATAATATGGGTGTTGTCTGACTGGAACATGTTTTGTAACACACTTCTGTCTGTCTATCTGTTTCTGTGTAGCACACACACGTGTAGTCCTGGAGGAGTTTAGGAGAGTTTACAAGCAGCAGTATGCTGTGGCAGTTTTTAACAGCGTGCGCTTCGAGATCGAGGGCGGAGCAGGAACACAGTCCCAGCTGCTGCACCGCAAGGCAAGATGGCCCATCTCCATTGCTCATATCTTTCTCTCTCTCTCCCTCCCCCTCTCTGTCTGTTTCTTAGTCTCTCTATCGCTCTCATTTCTCTGTCTCTCTACTTCTCTCTCTCTCTTCCTTTCACCCCTCTGTTTATTTAACCACCTCTTTAATCATTTAATGTATTTACTTTGTCTTTCATCACATTTGTGATGTCTTCTATCACATCACATCTTCATCGCAATGCCCTCAAGTTATTGTTTTGCTTTAATCCTCCTTTATCATTGCATTAGTTTATATGTTTCTATTAGCCACCGCTTTTCTTCTGCACTTCCTATCCCCCTTTTTGTTCACTGATCTTTCTTTCAAACCTGTCTACCTGCTATATGTAGCTACACTCTTCTCATCATGCAGCATCCACTTCCTCCTTGTCTTTATTTAATTTGCTTTCACTGGTGTGTTGGTTAAACAAACACACACATACACATAGACAAATCCCTCAACACTCACCACACACACAACGCACACGCGCACACACACACACACACACACACACACACACACACACACACACACACTTAAATGTAATGAGGGAGCAACTATGGTTTATATCCACATGTGCTCTACTTTCATTCTCTCTCTCTATCTCTCTCTCTCTGTCTGTCTGTCTCTCATTCTCTGTCTCTGGCTATCTCTTTCTCTCTCTTTGTCTCTCTGTCACTTTATTCAGCTTTTTACCTACATTCTACCCTTACACCTATCCATTGAGAATTTGCAGTAGCGGTAACTGCTTCATCTAGTAGACAGAAGAGTTGAAGAAACCAGACTATTTCATTGAATCATACTGGATCTGCTCTAGGTTTGTGGAACACGCAAGGAACTAAGACCCCAAGCAAGGTTTATGGCTTTGGTTGAGGAAAAAAGGGAAAATATTTCTTTTTTTCTCTGTCAGGCGCTCAAATTCAGTTGTTTTCCTATGAAATTATGTGGCTGTTTTTGGAACAAGGTGCAAGCAGAAAAAACAGAGGCTTCTAAAAAAAGTCATTCTCAAAGTCGTTGCCTACCTACAGAGACTTCTATCTGAGTTCCAAATATCATTGTTAAATAATGGAGGATCTTATGTACGCAAACTTGACTTCTCCAGCAACTGCTTTCTAAGCGCTTGGATTTTGGAATACTAGCAATGGTACATTTGGAGGTAAAACAAAGTGTCGTTGTGGGGGGCTGTGTGATATATCGAATATACTCGATATATCTCCGACATAGATTTGTGAGATACATAAAATTATTGTATCGTATATCGAGTATTTTATGGTCATCTGTTTTTTTTAAGTGGTGGCCGAGACTCCCCTTGCTTTCGTGTTCTCCGGTGGCTTTCTCCTTCTCCCTCAGGCAGTAACGTGAGTGAGGGGTAAAAAAAACGTAAGTCAATAAAACATGGAAGTGAACGAACAGCGTCTTCCTAAACAAACTAATAAGGGATCGGTGATCTGGAGGTTTTATGACTATCAAGAGGAGGGCGTGGAGGAAGTCACTGTCCCGATGAAAGGCAGCAGCACCACAAACATGTTTCACCACCTTGCTCAAAACCCACCTGGTAGAGTATGAAGAGTTTAATAAACTCCGAACATTACATTACATTACATTACTCTTAGCAGACGCTTTTACCCAAAGCGACTTAGAAAAGGAGCACATAATAAGCCAACAGAGGTGTAGCGGAACAGAGAGTAAACAGACTACACACATGCATACGAACATCATGCACACCTCCTAAAACCCCTCCACCAGCCGCCGGGCAGATGACCTTAGCTGCCTTGTTTTCCAAAGCCACTTCCAATTCCACTTGAGTTAGCACTTTACTGATCTGAGTTCCAGGAAGCTCTGTTTGATTGAAAGATTGTTTTTGCAGTTAAAAAACTAATCTTATTTCAACTCAATTGTGGTTAATCACTATAAAAATATAAAATCTTTTGATGCATACACCTTTGAAGTTAACTAAGAATGGTATATAATCTACAGGGATTGTAGTGAAAACAGTAAAGGGTAAAAGTGTGATTTAATGGGGTCCTTTCAAAGGAGATTTCAAAATATCGACATACATATCATGTATCGTGTAAAAGTGTCAATGACACCCTTTAAAATTGTTTGAATTATTATGAGTAAAACGTTTTCAATTTTCCAACATCTTTATTCAAATGGAAAAAAAATAGCGCCCCTTCGTTATTGCATAGCACTTTGCACGCTCTTTGTGTCGCAAAATTCAAATGGCAATCGAATCTGCAAAAAGCGCTTCTACCCTGTCAGTCTCCCTGCCACTTGTCAAGGAGTGAACTTCGTAACTTCTGTGTTAATTACCATTAGCAATAGAGGAAGTCGAACACCACCGTGTCAGAGAGTCACATGCAAGGGCAGATTACTGACAGTGGGTGATTTAGACCTTTTCGGCCTATTTCATGTTAACCTGGTCTGTTCAAAAATTAATTAGGCCTTACTGGTAATGTGCAGTAGCTGTAGGGTAGGGAGACCTTGTATAGAGATACCTGTGGAGGTAATTGAGGGTTACCTATCCCAAGTCTATTCAGTGCACACACACTTAAAAGTACGAGACAAGCTGCAAATAACAGCTGAGTCACGAATAGACGCATTTCCTTTTACCAACCACTTCAATCATGCCAGGCAGCCCTGTGGAGCATTGGACAGCTGTCCTCGTTTTCTAAAATCTCGATAAACCAGGGCAACCAGAGTGGACCTGCCCCCACCACTCCAACACTAAGAGAACTAAAACTAGGATGACAGCAGGCCTATGGACTGAACACAGCACAGTCTTAGCAGTTCTGCTAGCTAGACTAAGATCACATATGCAGCTATGCTGGTTGTGAATGGATGTTGTTGAATGCAGAAAAAGACAACGTGACAACATCAAACTTTTAAAAAAGGACCACTTGCAACAATATCTACAAAAACACTTTAGCACAAGCCCACCGTTTTAACATTTCAAAATAGAATGTTGAAAAGGAGCAAGACCGTTAACAGTAGGCAAAACAGGACGGCAGGCCATATCCTAAATTCATTTCAACACACAAAGATTAATGGTTTAATGGTAGACATATTTACCAGTAAACACAAAGGTAACATACAGTGGCGGTTCTACAGTGTTTTAATCCCTGGGCGAGACCACCTCTCAGCTCTTTTTTCTCCTCTTTTACCCCTGCATCAGTGTGCATGATAGTCCGTGACTTCTGTCATTGAAGCTTTTAAAACCATAGGCGGGTCTTCATACAGACAGTAATTAAACAAGCATACAAAATTGTCTCAGATTAATGATGTTGGAAGTGCATTGCCCAAGGAATCCCATCTGCCTGTTTAGACTGCAGTCACATCAACACATATCCAATACTTATCGGATTTGTGCCACATATGACCAAAACATCGGAGTGGATCACTTTTAACTGACACTGTAAACACAGCCATAGAGTACCACATAAGATATGCACACACACACACACACACACACACAAACACACGCACACAGTCACCACAGACCTATTCCCTATTATAAGTACAGTTCTAGAACCACTCTCTTTTCCCCATTCCACCTCTTTCTCTTCTCTTTTCCCTCCCCTCCTGATTTCCCCCTTCCTTCCTTCCTTGGCTGGGATTAAGTTTGGTCAAGGCATTTGATCTCCAACTGGAAATCTAAAAGTGATGTCGGTGGGAGGGGGTCACTTCATAAAAATCACATGCTTTCCCGTCTCATCACTGCTAGCACATGTGTAATGGACCAATAGGATTTGGCACCCCAGACAAGCACATCAAAGTTCTCAAAAGCCCACTATGTGCTGATTGCTAGCTGTCTTATAGCACACACAAAGATTTTGGCATGGTTTTATACAGGCCTCAGCACCAAACATTGCCAGGTCTTACCCAGACTTCAACATTTAAATTGACACTTAATTGCCAGACATTTTTCGCATCTATTTCGGCACTAACACAGAAGGCTGTGTACCACTTCTCTGTAGCTGCCTACAGTACTTTCCATCAAAGGCTGTGGTGTTTTTGCTGCTCCAGTTGTTGGGTGGTTTCACCAATAAGGATTAACCCCTCTTTCAGGGTGGACCAAATTTTAAATGAAAAATCCCCCTCCATAGGAAGCCTATTTTTCCTGTCGAATTCAGATGGGTCTCCCTAACAGTAGCCCACAAAAACTAAAAGCTGTAGGTACAGTATATGAGTATGTGGTGTAAACATAGCTTAAGAAATGGAGACCTGACTTTGCCTTGTGGTGTAATTATTTTCTTAGTACTGTGGAGGAGAATGTGCTGTTCTGTAGTCACTGTAACAACCATTTGTTCCTTCGCTTTCGGATTTATCTGTACTGCAAGTGGTTATTATGTTGCTAATGCTGCCGCAATGACTGAGTCATCTTGCCTCAGGACCCACTGAAAGATAAGTGCATCTTCTCTGGGAGTCTCTACAAATACCTGGAGGAGAACAAAAAATGGCGTCATCGCTACTTATACGTGGACAACACTTACAACATTGCCCTCTACGAAAACAAACAGGTGAGGAAACCCATTGCCCAATGCCACAAATGAACAACAAAAAAGAAAAGAACACACATATCTGCACACACCTACAGATTCTAAGATGCAAAATTGATGTCAGACAAGTGCAGGAGGAAAAAGAGTTGGTGCCTTTAAATGAAAGTGGCTTTTAGAGGGTGTGTTCCAGAGTTGTCAATCCTTGCTAATCCATGCTTTAGAAAATAAAAACCTTGGATTAGCTGCTTCAGAAAATGCTTGCATCAAATATACGGCAGAGTTTTTATTTTGTGAAGCTGGGATTGACACCTCTGATGTAGAAATTCTTTTGGGAGATGATCTTTTCCTGCTCTCCTACTTTCGTGTAGACCCACGACCGGGGGCTGCATTCCAGGGAGGCTATCAACTGCGCTGGATACAGAGCCCTCGGCTCAATGGAGGAATACCTGGTGCTACTCAACACCAGTCTGCCTGGTGAGCCAGGAGTGAGCAGATGGGGAGACAAACACGCACACACACCCACACTCAATTACACAGGGGGGCACGCAAACAAAAAGAAACACACACACTTACAGAGTGCCATACACAGACAGATGCAGACACACAAACACGGTGACAGGTATGCTCTTCCATAAGTACTCTGTGTGTGGTTCTAGGGGTGAAAGCTAAAGCCAGCAGTTCACCATTCCTCAAGTGTCCATTGGGGTACCCGCTGATATTGTGGCACCCCTATGCCCGTCATCACTACTTCTGTGTCATGACTGACAAGGAGCACAGCAAGTGGCATGCTGTCCTGCAGGACTGCGTCAGACATGCAAACAATGGTGAGAATACACTTTCTTGCACACTCTTTTATTTCACAAACGACACAGACTTACAAGCGCACACACATATGCCTGCATATCTAAACTTATCGTCAATCCGCAATTTCATATGGAGTCCAAGAAGGCATTTTAAGTTGTTAATAAGCAACATTACTTTTATAGCCTTCTCACCTCAACTCCACGACCAATGTAGATCTACACTCAAACCACCCTGAGCTCTGCGGGTCACACCCTTGCACATTAGTCATTGTCGGTATCACAATCATTACTTCAAGCAGACAAGGGTGTGTGTGTGTGTGTGCAAGTGTAAAAGTTTGGATGCTTTTAAAATGACTTGGCCATTTAATGTCATTTTAAAAAGTTCCCAGGAATTCACACTACCGGTCAAAAGTTTTAGAACACCACACTTTTTCCAGTTTTGTACTAAAAATCATTCAGTTTTTTGTGTCATTGCACTCTAAAAATGAAAGCATAGAACAAATATGCAATTTAGGTTCAAAAAAAAATCATGTAATCAATTTATAAACCAAAATGTATTTAAAACTTTTGACTTTTGACTCAAAGTAGCCACCTTTGGCAGATATAACAGCTGAGCATACTCGTGGCATTCTTTCTACAAGAGAAATCAAATATTATTCAGAAAGTTTAGCGACAGAAAGGGTTGAATCACCACGCGAAACGCGTTGTTCACAATAAAAAACATTAAAATCTAAGTCCTTTCAGTGTGCGGTGATTCAACCCTTTCTGTCGCTGGATTACCTTAACTGCACTTCACCGGCACCTGAAAATTGGCTGTGCATAGGACTTGTAAATAGATTATTCAGAAAGTTATTCCCAAGTTTGTTGCAGAAGTTCCCATACATGTGTGGCACTTGTACTTGCACATGCTTAGCTTTTACTCTTCTGTCCAGTCCATCCCAAACAAGCTCAATGGGGTTTAACCCATTTAGACCAGGAGCGCATTACCGCTGTTCTACCATTAAGACCGGGAGCGCTGTTGCGCATTTCTACCTTTAAGACCGGGAAAGTGGATGAGTCATTTTTTTCCTCTGCGGCCAATCATCATCGGTTTCCTAATAAAATCTACCCGAAAATGCACGTGAAATTGACATGCGGACTCGTGTCATTGTTTTGAAATATGGATGACCTCAATTTCAGTGCAGTGAGTTCAGAAGTTAGTGACGGGAGCGATATAGATGATGATAACAATGATAACTCTGAACACACTCCAGCCAGGGCAAAGACGCGTAAGTGGTCAAATGTAACTGTCCCTGAAATGAAAACATTCATTGGGCTAAGCATTAGCATGCTACTTGTCCTGCCTGAACGGAGAGATTGTTGGAGACGCACTAAACATCTCTTCAAGACTCAGTTCTCTGACGGCATGGCACGGGACCGATTCTATGCTATGTTTCTGGATTATTTTATATTTTCTTCTGAAGGTGTAGAAAAATAAATCACACTTGTTATGAAACCCACAAGTGTAACCTCTCAAATACTTTTGGAATTTTGTCTCTATGTGCTTCAGAGGCTGAGAAATCAATATTTAATAGGTGTTGACATTATTGTTGAAATTCCAGAAAAACCTCAGGATCTGGGAGGTTGTTTTAAAATCACCCTTCGGATTTTCAGGCCTTTTTTCCAGGCGTTTTAGGTCTTAATGGGTTAAGTCTGTTCTTTTTTTCCTGAGGTAGTTTTGGCATAGTTTGGACTAGTGTTTGGGTCATTATCTTGCTGTAGGATGAACCTCTGACCAACTAGGCGCATACCAGAGGGTATTGCATAGCACTGCAGAATGCTGTAGTAGCCATGTTATTTCAGGATGCCACACTGTACAAGTCACCGACTCTGGATACAGCAAAACAGCCCCAGACCATTACACTTCCTCCTCCATGTTTGACAGTCGATTTCATAGACTGTGGAACCATCCTCTCGCCTACTCAATAGCGTACAGAGGTCCGGCATGATGAACCAAAAATTTAAAATTAAGTTGTGACTTGGGGTCTGCCAAACCACTTCCTGTTAGAGTTTCCCCCAGTTTCTGAGTGATATTTGATGGTGACGAAAACTGTACTCACTGACACCTTGACTTTCTTTGCAATTTCCCTGTAGGAAAGACTTTTAAGTGTTATGATGGTTATGATGTCTCTCTCCCAATGTTATTTGCCTTTTCCTTGCCATTTGTGTAGCATTACACTGCTTTCTGCAGTACAATACTGTTCACCTGATGCTCCTGAGGGTCTGATACCACAGTGTGTTTCAACACTGATTTTATACCAACATTGGGTGTTGTAAGTAATCAGGAAAAGTTGGAACACCTATAGGAATTAGTAGCACAAGCATCTGTCAAGGCTGATTTAACCTTCATTGCTGCTGATCAGGTGACCCACTTTATGTTCCCTGAAAAAGGCTTTTTTGTATAATTCTAAAAAATACACTAGTTTTTGGTTTTGGGTAACCAAATCTTTTTTTAACCTCTGCCTGTTCAGTACTTACCTTTGTACCATTTCAGGGTATTCATTGAACTTTCACTACTTGAATTGCAATAAATAACTGAAAAAAATTGTGTTCTAAAACTTTTGACCGGTAGTATACAGTGAGAGTAATAAGTATTTGATCCCTTGCTGATTTTGTTAGTTAGCCCACTAATAAAGATATGAGCATTCTATACTTTTAATGGTAGATGTATTTTAACATGGAGAAATAGAATATCAAAAAGGAAATCCAGAAAATAACTTTAAGGAATATATTTTAATTGGTTTGTATTTCATTGAAGGAAAAAAGTATTTGATCCCCTAGTATGCATTAGGTGTTCTGGCTGTCACAGAGCAGTTAGACACTCCCAATCAACTTGTTACCCGAATTGAAGACACCTGTGCTAACTAATCACCAGTATGAAAGACACATGTTCAGAGAATCAGGCAATCAGACAGATTTCAAGCTCTACAACATGAGTAAGACAAAAGAACTCTCTCAGGACCTCAGAGACAGGATTGTTGAACTGCACAAAACTGGAATGGGGTACAAAAACATTAGCAAGATGCTGGGTATTAAAGTAACAACCATTGGTGCAACTGTCAGAAAATATAAAAAGTATAACATGACCATCAACAGGCCTCGATCTGGTGCTCCACAGAAGATTTCACCTCGTGGGGTGGCAATGATCATTAGAACTATGAACAATAATCCTGAAACCACACAGCAGGAGTTGGTGAATGACCTCAAGGCAGCTGGGACCACAGTCACCAGGAAAACAGTTGGCAACACTTTGAGACGCAATGGATTAAAATCCTGCAGTGCACGAAAGGTACCCCTGCTTAAGAAGGCACATGTGGAGGCCAGTCTAAAGTATGCCAATGATCACCTCAAAGATGCTCAAAGTGATTGGGAGAAGGTTCTGTGGTCTGAAATTGAATATTGGCCTAAACTCTACACGTTGTGTGTGGAGGAAGAAAAATGCAGCCTATAACCCAAAGAACACTGTGCCCACCATCAAACATGGAGGTGGAAGCATTATGTTTTGGGGGTGTTTCTCTGCCAAGGGCACGGGGCTACTACACCGCATCAGTGGGAAGATGGATGGAGCCATGTACCGTGCTGTCTTGGGGGACAACCTCCTCCCCTCTGCCAGGAAGCTGAAAATGGGCCGTGGTTGGGTCTTCCAACATGACAACGATACAAAGAATACAGCAAAGGCAACAAAGGAGTGGCTGAAGAAGAAGCATATTAAGGTCATGGAGTCGCCTAACCAGTCTCTGGACCTCAATCCTATTGAAAATCTATGGAGGGAGCTGAAGGTCCGAGTTGCCAAGTGACAGCCCACCAACCTGAATGATTTAGAGAGGATCTGCAAAGAAGAGTGGGCCAAAATTCCCCCTGATATGTGTGCTAACCTTGTGGTTAACTACCACAAACGTCTGACTGCTGTGCTTGCAAACAAAGGCTTTGTCACCAAGTATTAACTGCTTTTGGCCAGAGGGATCAAATACTTATTTCCCTCAATGACATACAAATGAATTAAAATATATTCTTAAAAGTTATTTTCTGGATTTTCGTTTTGATATTCTGTCTCTCCATATTAGAATACATCTACCATTAAAAGTATAGAATGACCATGTCTTTATTAGTGGGAAAACCAACAAAATCAGCAAGGGATCAAATACTTATTACTCTCACTGTATGTTTACAAAAAGAAAAAAGAAACACTAAATGCTGTCCTTCCTTACAGTGTCAGCCTACTTTTCAGGACCTACACATGCTGTCACAACGATGACATTTCTCTGAAGTATTTCTAGGCCATTAGGCTTTGGCAATAAGTTGTCACCTGAAAGTAAAAGGGTGTGCTCATCATGACAGTAATGTCTGTGGTGTTGCCGCTGCTGCTCTTCATGTTTTTAAATCAAATTATATGGGGCTTTACCAGGTCGTGCTAACAAAGCAAGCATTGCACATAGTAGGTTGCCATTGGGTTTTCTGGAACAATCCAGCCTGGTTGTAATGTGCTAAGCTGTGTGTTACTTATGTCAACATATCAGTGGCCAGAAAATATTCTCAGACTTTTTTATTGTCGGGTGTATTTATTGTACAATTGTACAATACAACATGTACAAACACATTTGGTGAGGTGGTGTGTATTTGGTTTCTGAAGGACAAAAAATACACTCCAGCTGGTTGTTTGCTAATCAAACTCAAATGGTATCCGACAATGTGTGTTTTTGGGCTTGGCACCACATTATCATTATTATTTGTTTTGAATGACTGAAGACTGAAGTTTTGTGCTGACATTGACTACTTGTTTGCACCAAAACAACAACAATACACATGTCTTCCCCAACCACATGTCAACACCATCACATAAGGCACTCAGAAGAGAAGTGTCAGTACAGGTTACATAGACCAATCAGAACATGGATGTGGCATGTATATTATACATGAAATCACCAGGTGATGGCATGCAGTACTGTGTTTATCGTAGCTCCTTCTTCTTTAACCCTCTGGAGTCCGGTTGCCCTCCAGAGGGCAATTTGACACTTCTCCAAAAACACATCTGTAACTCTGTGAGTTTTTGTCATTCAAAAATACAAGTGACACCATTAAAAACCTTGAAACTTCCAGTTTTCATATATATATATATATATATATATATATATGTGAAATAAATGATATAGCTGGCCCTTTTTAAAGAGAGTGAAAAGAAATCTTTGGATTTTCTGTACTACTACTGTACTACTGTAACCCGAGGCCACACCTATTGCTATTCACAGGTAAAGTACTCGGTGCTTGAGTGGCTATTCAGAGGTAAAGCACACCCCATTCAAACTTTTGACCATTCCCTTACAAAAATAATGCATTGTGTGTCAGGAGTACTGCCATTCTTTCTGTGGCACGGCAATTGGTATGAATGCCAAGGGGGTGGGGTCCATCAGAGGTGTTTCACACCCATCTAATTAGTATTCGACTAAAAGAGACACTGACTTAACATAAAATGAGTTTTTTTGCATTTTGTATGGAAACAACAAAACATTTCTAAATGCCCTTTTTACTTTTATGCAGCCAACACTTTTGTTTACAAGGTTCAAACTTCAAAAGTCTTGGCTAGATATATTGTATATCTATATGTTCCACAGCTTTGTTTGACTTGTGGGTTTCATGGACTTAAGTGCTAACAGTTTCATAATGTCTGCACTAGGTAGTCAAGGAGACTGTTGCATAGTGATACTTCTCGGAAGCGATTATCTTTACTAAGATGGTAATAACATAATGGCATTTACCGTAGTGCATATGTTACGGGCACCAGGTGTGGCACGCATTAACAAATATAAAACCTGTATAACAGGAAGAAAGCGTAACAAGTTGACACAGGCTTCTTTCTCTTGCTTGTCCATAGTGCATCTATTTTATTATTTTACAATAATAAAACCCAAGATAATTGCGGCTTGCACCATACATATTCTGTATAATACAATATTACCTATTAAACAACAATAAATTATCATATATCCTAAATAACAATAAATAACCATGCCTGTATCTGTGTCAATAGTAATTAATCTAACTTTTTTTTTAAACTACTACATGTAACTTTACACTGGACCTATACATTTGTACAGAATACACTTTGCATGAGAGTAATTAAGAACATAAAACACAGGTCATTAAACTCACAGTTGTCAAATGAACATTGCTTAGGACTTCAAGGACATGAAGCTGTTCTCAATATTTTTAGACCCCAACTACTATGTAAACAAACTTTTATTCATTCATTATAACCATGTACATCTAACCATTACACTTGTGAGATTGTGTCTTACTATTAAACTCGAAATAATGGCTAGGGCCGTATGACCAAAATAAGAGAGCTCATAGTACTTTGCTAACTTGACGCTACATAAATACATAAGGACAATGAAAGTTAGTTGCAAACCAGCAGCTAACTGTAGGTATTTACAGAACCTCTTTTGTTATTACATCTCTGGGTGATCTGCCATATTTTCCTGTGTTGTCAGGGTCTTGAGTCAGATTTTGCTGTTACATTTACTTGACAACAGTGCCTGTTATGGGTTATTTCTTTTAAATTCAACCATGATCCTCATCAGCACAAAAACCATCAGGCAGGTAGATCAGTTAAGTAGTGCACAGTGTACATACAGAAGACATACATGCCATGGTTTTTACTTTTTAAAGCCATGATCTCCACCTCTGACTCTGTCACCTTGTACAGCTTGTCAGCATGTTATTCCATGCAGGACAGAAGTGAATAGGGTATAGGAATAGGTTATGGTCAGCACTTGCTCTTTGCTTACTGAGTATACACAGTGGCTGAAAGAGATGTACTTCTTTTTTATTCCTCTTTGAGAGAGAAACTCGACTTGTTAATCATGTTTAAACTGCTACACTTCTGGTCCTGCTTTCGCCTTGCGCAGAGGGACATACTGAGCCAGGGACAAGGGAGAAAGGATGAAACGAAGAAATACGAGGGACTAACTTTGTGAAGGAAGTCACGGTAACATACGTTTGCCAAAGCAGAGCAACATCCAACAAAAGTGCAGCAAGGCCAGTGTTCTCCCCCCTCAGATCCACATCACTGTTGTACCTTAATGTTTTAGAGTGAAAAACATTTGAGGGAAAAGTGGAGAGGAAACCACTGGTGTTAGAGTAGATAAGGGCAAAGGCAAAGGTACTGGAAAGAGAAAGGATGACAAATACATAACGCAAAATGACTTGGATATTGAAGCCATGCAACCAGCCAACTGGCCAGCCACATGCAAATAATGTGGCTACTGGAAATGTAGGTGCCATATCAATTCAGGGTTTATCATTTATCAAGTTAGCACTTAAGTCCATGAAACCCACAAGTTAAACAACGCTGTGGAACATATATTAGATATACAATATATCTAGCCAAGACTTTTGAAGTTTGAACCTTGTAAACAAAAGTGTTGGCTGCATAAAAGTAAAAAGGGCATTTAGAAATGTTTTGTTGTTTCCATACAAAATGCAAAAAACCTCATTTTATGTGAAGTCAGTGTCTCTGTTAGTCGAATACTAATTAGATGGGTGTGAAACACCTCTGATGGCCCCCACCCCCTTGGCATTCATACCAATTGCCGTGACACAGAAAGAATGGCAGTACTCCTGACACACAATGCATTATTTTTGCACACTGAATGTATTCATGTGATCTGAACTTGGCTAAAACATTCTCACATCAGAAATAATATTGAAATAATCTACTGACTCTACAGACCTGCAATTTAAACTTCAGATCTCTCCACGTCCAGGGTTAACTCTTAAAATGTGTTATTTTCAAATATGTCTGGTAAAGCTGTTTATTTACACATCTTATAATGGAAATGTGTGAAATCATTTTTTACATAGTACACAGAGAGAACAGTACAAATATGTCAATTTCAAATTTGAGTTAACAGAAGACTGTGTTTCGACTATATAGAGTCAGAAATACTGGGATGCAAAGTTCCCTTTTTGCTTCAATGAGCGGTTGAAGCATGGACACTTCTCTTGCTGTGGTTGGGGTGTGCAGCTCTTGTCACCTCTGGGGCATGTTCAGGGTTCAGAGCAGATGTGGAAAAGCCTAGCCTCAGAGAGTAGAACCCTTTCCATGTATGTGTTCCATGTAATTACCTAAGTAGCTGATTGTAATTACGACATCTCTTCAGCCATGTAGATGGTCTAGTTACTGGAATCACCTATTTTAAGTACACATGTGAAATCAATATGTGATAGGACTTTTACTTTCTGATGTTTCCGCATCTAGTTTGAAAACAATGTTAGGTGAGGTGTTTTAGGGTCTAGCTAATTTACATGCATAGGCCATGTATGTTTGTCCATAGAGATATGTTTTATATCAAATAAAAGTATTCTGCCCCTACTCGTGTGTGCGTTGGCGCGAGGTTACAAGCTCGGCAGATAGCGAACAGGCTCCCAAGAAAAGTCGGATACAGGAATCATCTTCAAACTTTTACTTAAGATTTACTGTAAAACTGCAAGCAAACATACAAAATATACTTCAGTTACATTTAACATTTTACATTTCGAAAGGATATTTGCGTGACATAAATCACAGAAACGAGTATAAAATGCAGTGTTAGCTTAAGGCTAACGTCTATGGGAAATCCCATTATATGCTTACGGTTAGCATCTCACAACTGACTAAAGAAATGAAAACGTATTTCGGTTTTTAACTAAGGTTTATAACAGGACTGAGTTATCATCTACTTAACTTATACAGCAACAAACATACGTTTACTTACAGGCAAATGTCTTTTGGCCATAACGTAGAGAGAAAATTAAAATATGTGCTGTTGCTTCTTCACGCACATGAACTGTCTACGGCAAGTCTAAAAGTACAAAATATACTTTAACACATATGAACACTAGAGGTCTCCCTTACCCATATACGGCTCTGATACTAACAGAACATCACAAAAAGCTTTTTAAACATTATTGAATGTGCTTGAGTATATACACAATATAATCACTCTGACATGTTTATACATGCATTTAAAAATCACAGCTAAGTTTGTTTGCAGCTGAAACTCTGCATTTCCATGTTGGAATAAAAAAGAAAACGGAAAATTCTTCTCAGGCTACAGATACACAGCAGACACAATAGGAACACTTCACACACTCTGGCCATAAGTCAAAAGTAGCTTCGTTGTTTAATGTAGCACAAACACAAATACACACGCACGCACGTGCGCGCACGCATGGAAGTTGGAAGTTGGGAAGTCCTTGGGAAGAGGGGTGGTTTTCTCTCTGTCAAGGAAGACACAGGAGCCAGAAGATTTTCAAACACAACCACACATGCTATTTATACCCAAGTGCTACCCCAGATGATGGCTGGCCCAGGCAGCCAGATCCAACCACACACACCTCACTAGCCCTTAGGCCCTAGGAATATATGCCTTTTATTGTCTAAGTCCATTAAAATAGGTTTAGTGCAAATGGGAGACCTTATTTAGGCTCCCCTGCCATGCTTGATTGGTACAGAATTCACCATATCTTGTTCTGTCACAGTAACCAAAGAGGCCTTTTAACAGCAGCCTGCTTGTATCACAAAGTACTTTTATTTTAATTGTTTGGCCTACACACATACAAAGTGGACCAAAAAAAGATGTTCAATGTGTCCTCCATACCGTTTGATAGCCTCAATAACTGAGATGTAGTCAGTTAACAAAGTCAGTTTTGCCACCCTGTATATGTGTATCTGCTAATACACATACACATTCCCTCCCAAATATATGCAGCACCATTCAGTGTTCTTTACTGTGGCACTGACCTGTGTAGAATTGACCTGCTTGTGTGTTTGTTGTTTCTGTCTGTGCAGCTGGTGTCCAGTCATTTCCTGGAGGTATTTTTGTGAACATTAGCCTAAGCCTGGCCTGTCACATCCTGTAGAGTACAGATATGTTACAGAACTTTGTGTGTGTTGTGTGTGTGTGTGTTGTGTTGTGTTGTGTTGTGTTGTGTTGTGTTGTGTTGTGTTGTGTTGTGTGTTTGTATATGTGTGTGTGTGTATGTATGTGTGTGTGTGTGTGTGTTTGTGTGTGTGAGAGTGCGAGAGTGAGTGACTGAGTGTGTGTGTCTGTTAGTCTGTGTGTGTGTCACTGTCAGCACACACCCTGAGCCTGCTCATGTATACTCAGTAAGTGCTGATTCAGTCCTTTTCAGGCATCTCAGGCCTCTGCCTCCTTTGACTCTCCCAGGAGGAGCCACTCCAGCCACTAACTCCTCTGCCAAATCAGCTCTGTGGCCCTGAGATGACTAGACTGAGGGGGCAGCTTTTTTGAACATCTGGATTGCCCTGTGATTACTAATAATTCCACTGTAGAGACTCAATAAAAATTAGTGCATACAAGTTTATTTGGGTAGAATTTTGTAATCATTAACATAGCCACCATTTATTTAGCAGTATTTAGACTGTACCTTTTTGAATTATGTAGAATAAAAGACAATCTCTCTTTCATGTTGTAGCTGTTTGTAAAACAGTTAATTTTACCAAAGAACATTGGTTTATGCTGGTTTAGTCATAGAGTACTCTTCCTGACAATTCCCTACACATAAGCAACTTCCCTTATTTTATGATCTTCACGGCTGGGTCGGGCAGACTAGTTATCATGGTAACTGGAGAAACCTTTATGAAGTCACTTTTCTCTTTTAAGATAATAACATACACACTGTGTGTATGGGGATTGTGTGTGTGTGCGTGCATGTGTGTGTGCATATGTCTGTTTATATTTAAGATGTGAGTATGTATGTCTGTGCCTGTTCAAAATGTTTATCAATGAGTGCGTTCACATGGACAAGTCAAAACCACTTGGAACTGGTTTGGGATCGTACCGGCTTCATGTGAACGGAGATTGGTTTGGTTTGGAATTAGTTTTCGTAAACCAATTGCGACGCCAGGCCTGGGCTGTTTCCAAACCACTTCGACTGCCATGTGAACGGGGATTGGATTGGTTTCGGGTATTGCGCATGTATCAACGAAATAAAAAATGCAGTTTATTCCTTCATACAGACTTTCTAACACAGCAGAATGCACAACTCCTGGAACACCATGTTTGTATGTCGCCAGAAAGTTTGTTTATTGTCTTTATTTAGTAGGAACAGTGCAGAGCCCAGAAGATGTGCCAGAGTATTACGTTTTTGTTTAGACCACCTTATTGTTTAAGTGGGTAATAATATCAGGTGAAAGGAGGAGGCTATGTAAATACAGACTGACTTGTAAGATTTTCTTTAGCCACTGTTTTGCGATGTGGAATAACCGGAATGAGAGGTGAAAAGTTCAGTCTCCTCTATGTGTCGTCTGTATGCACTGTAGGCATATGTGTGCAGTGCTGTAGTCTGCTGTTGCGTATAGGCCTGCGATAAGATACATCTTACCTACGTAGCAGCTTTGTTGTGGGCAAATGTTTACTCGTGTTATGTCCATTATTTTAGTTATGTGTCGTTAGTGGCGTTATGTCCAACATTGTAGCAGCTAGCATTGTAAATCTTATCAGCCTGGGTCATTTGGCACTGCACACACTGGTAACATTATGATGACGCTGTCCAAATTTGAGATCAAGCGGATGAGTGGTTCAAGAGTTATGCGTGGAAGAGACGTTCCTTGCATTAAAAGATAATAATAGAAAGATAGAAGATGACTACAGCGCCCCCACCTAGCGTAGCGGAAAGGGCCGGGTCTCTGGCCGAATCCGCTTAGACGAACTGCATGTGAACAGGGACTTGGGGACAGACCACCCGTTGGGAAGCAACACCCAAACCAATCCCAAACCAAACCAATTCCACCATGTGAACGCAGTCACTCATTAGTGTTTTCTTATCTCTTTCTCTCGCTCTCTCTCTCCCTCTCTTACTTTCTTCCTCAACCTTCCTTGTAACCCACTGTAGGCCTCCCAGAGGAATCAGCAGTGCAGACTCCAGCTTTTACAGATGCTCTGCGGCTCTACCGGCAGTCCAAAGGTCACTACGGCACCTGGGACATGATGTGCGGGGAGCCTGCTCAGGTAAGGACAACCTTGAACACGTCGCTACGACTGGTCCATTAGGAGGCTATGTTTTGTAGGCCTACAGCCGTGCATTTCTACCAAGGGGGCAGGAACATACGCGGTAGCTGAAACACCCATGGGGAAAGGGCCCACTCAGAAAGGGCCCAGTAGACATTAGCATTCTATTGACTTTCATTGTAGCGTCACTTTGAAATCAAATACCTTTACATGAGAAGCGATCTGAAACTTGATTTTGGCATGGTTGCACATCAGAGAAAACACAGCAAAACACATTTGCTCCATTCTAAAATCTGTCATGTTATTAGCTCGTAAGAAACGTTTATCGTCGCAAATTAAGCGACAGTTCTGCTGCCCAGGAGGAAATTTACCATACCGTTTGGATTACAAGCTATAGCTATAGTCATGCCCGTTTACTTTTCTGTTAATTTCTGGGAAACATTTCCAGCAATATTTCCAGCAAAATAAGCATTGGAATTGATATTTGTTTGTAAGAGGAATCGTTACCTGCTATGCTAATCGATACAAGTGAAACCCAAAGAAAGACGACTAAGCTAAGCTACATGCTATAGCTTGGTATACATGGTAGGCTACATGCTAACTAGCTAGTTCCCTTGACATGCTAGCTTGCAAGACTGCCAGAAAACCAAAGTTAGTAGAAGAAGAATCAAGTCCCTAAATACAGTATAGGCTAAGCATGGTTGCATGTATAATACTAAAAAAATACTCATTAAGAAAATGATTGTACACTGTCAAATTTGTGATTGAGCATACTAGTCAATGTATTGTATTCGTGTTTGTTGGCTGTTGTCACCAAGCTGGCTCCCGAGCATGCACAGTAGACTGTAGTAGACAGAAGACCAAAACGAGAACTGAAACTAGGCCTATGCAGTCGTCTTCGACTGCTAAAGGTATATCCCCGAAACGCGATGCTTCAAAGCCCCCAACATTCATACTGTATTTCATGAATCTACCCTAGAACATTGAAACACCTGGGACAAATCCATCCAACTGGTCAGAAGTTATGGGCCAAACCAAAATTCAGCCATCTTGAATTCAGCCATCTTGAAAGTGTTGGCCTCCAAACTCGAATAAGTTCATGAACCTACCCTAGAGCATTAACACACCAAATCTGGGAGAAATCCATCCACCCAGTCAGAAGTTATGGGCCAAACAAAAATTCGGCCATCTTGAATTCAGCCATCTTGAAAGTGTTGACCTCCAAACTCGAATCAGTTCATGAACCTGCCCTAGAGCATTCACCCAAAAAATCTGGGACAAATCCAAACATCCGTTCAAAAGTTATCGCGTTAACACGAAAGACCTTACGCGGCGGACGCGGCGGCGGCGGACGCGGCGGCGGCGGTGGCGCACGCAAAACCATTACATCCCCGACGCTCCGCGTTTCGGGGATATAAATATGGTTTAATTGGCTTCCACTGAAAATGACGTTACCTCTCTGTCCAGTTCTTTTATTGTCTTAATTTTACTGGTGTATATGTAATTGCAGTTAGACAGATTTCATTGATCCCAAGATGGGAAATTGTAGCAGCAGCATAACAAACAGGGGCACACAGAGACAACAACAGCACAATGAAGAAAAGAACACAACATATACATAATAAAGCAATATACAATATAAAATACAATGAAAAAAGTATAAATAAGCAGTATTGATTGTAGTGCAATATAGAAAAAAGATGCAGTGAACGGATAAGATGCAGTAAACAGATAAGACGCAGTGCACGGATAAGGCACAGTAGGCTATAGCTGCTCCCAACTTTCTTCTCTGGTCAGACAACAGGCCACGCTCCAACTGATGGTTTAAACGCTTTATTCACAGTAATCTTCCGTAAAGGTCCAAAGCCACCGTGAACACTGAAATTTAAATACACGGTGGCGAATACACAATCATTAAAACAGTCATGCTATCCCCAAGAAACAAACATATATATACATAAACACAAACATAAATTCATTGTCCATACGGGAGCGTATCAATGTTCCCCGGGTCCTATGTTCCCCGCTATTTGTATGGGACCGAGGAACATAGGACCCTTTTCTTTAAAAAGGCCTTATGACAATTTTGCGCGCAGAAGCATACCTGTCCATTATTGGGAGGGGCGATTTCCCGAACTTCGGTGTTGAGATGGCGGAGTCAAAGAATGGATGAAAAACATTTTATAGCCTACATTATTTTTTACTTGTATAGTGCTTCTTTACTGAAAAAAATATTTTTAAAAGTCAACATTCAAGGTTAACATGTCACTTTCAGCTTTAGCAAGGTTGAGGACAGCGACAGACACAAGCTGCGCTGCACAGCAAGCGCTGCAACTATGCGGCAAGCCTTTTATTGTTGTTAATTGTTTTTTTTGTTGTTGTTGTTCAATGGCTACTTTTAAGCGTTGCAATATGCTCGAATAAAACAAATGCTTTCCCAGACTTGTGTTAGTTGTAGCCATCAACTCTAGTCTAATCTGGAAAGCGCGCAGCACAGCAGGTATTTGCGCGTCTTATTGGAGAGGCGTCATGGCGAGCAGATCATTTCTGCTTCGGTTTTGGGAAGTTCTCTTCATTTCCCTATCGTTTTATTAAGAATGAATTATAGATTGCTATACATTAGAATTATGTAGGCTATTGTATGCCCGCGTGATGCAACAGCTGGCTGTGTTTGTTTAGCCGAGTCTGCCAGCCTCAGGATTGTCGTTGTCTTTGAACGTGGCTTGTCATTGTTGATTCTGAATTTACACGATGTGAATGAGGTGATCTAAAATAGCCTTTGGTTGACCTGTCGGAAGGGTGGGTTTAATTTTATTGGAACAAAGAGATCTAAGTATTGGGCTGTAGACCCAATGTCGGATTACTGACATTGTCAAATCAAATGGGCTTCGGAGAAACAGTCCCCGTGTGTCGGACCCTTGTCACCAAATTGTCTCCAAATAAAAAAAGCTAAGATCGGTGCCTACATACAACAACAATACATTGTCTGAATAAAATGTAGGCATGTGACGAAACAGTGTCGAACAAACAGAACAACAACAACAAGCAACGCCTATGCGTGGCCACAGAGTGGGGAACATCGGACCCTTTTTTGGGAACATAGGGATGACCCCGTCCATACCATGTGCGCCTCTAACCAAAAGGTCAGGAGTTGCTAAGAAGTCTTTCAGTCCTTGTTTTCACGCTAATTAAAGTCTCTTTATCTTCCTGTAACCCTCCCCTAGATGCGAGCTTGTTTGATGGCGTGTTGTTACATTGCCAAATGCAATGTCACCAACACGCCATCAAACAAGCTCGCATCTCTCAAACACACATCACGTGACCAATTTATAACATGACTACTGCCGTGATCAGGTGATGTAATGATGCATTACAGGGTATACATGCAATTATCAAAAACAAAAAACAATACATACGGACAAAGAAACATACAAACCCAAACAAGCAAAACAAACAAAAAAAACACACCTTATGTTTCAGGGTTCGCTACACACAGTGAACAGATAAGGTGCAGTAGACTGTGTACTTAATACCCCATAAAGTGTGTGGAGACATTAACTGTGTTTTGACCAGAGATATAGTGGTTATTGTACAGTGGATTGGCATATGGCAGGAAAGATTTCCTGTATCTTTCCCTACGACAGCAGAGTTGGAGCAGTCTGTGAGAGAACACACACACTCAGCTGTCTGCCCTCAGTGATTTTGTCTACAATTTGGTTGTTGTTATTATTATTATTTTCATCCTCCTTCACTACATCATTTCAGTTTGTTTGTATTCACTAAAATCCATTTTGTCTTTGTGTATGCACAGACAAGTGTGTGTGTGTGTGTGTGTGTGTGTGTGTGTGTGTGCGTGTGCGTGCGTGTGTGTGTGTGTTGGAAAGTATGCAAGCAGTAATTAAGTCCCTTCCTTGAGGAGAGTGTTAGTGTACACCAAGTATGAAGTATTCCTACAGGCCTTATGCACTCCCTTCTTCTCATCCCTTCCCTTGCTTCCGCTCTCTCTTGCACTCTTACACTCTCACACTCCACTCGCTCTTTTTCCTCTGCCTGTTTTGGGTGGAGTTTCTGCTGAATAAGCGGAGTTCTCTCTTTGTCTGCTTCCACATGGGCTCTGGGTCGATGCAGATGGGAAGAAGTCCAGGCCACACAAAAGTGTGTGTGTATGTGTTAATGTTTAGAAGAAGAGTTGTGTAGACACAACTAAAGTAACCCGAGGTGCCATGTCAACCATGTCTCATTAATAGGAAAAAGGTCTCCACATTGATTTTACAACTTAAGCATATTTTGTGGGGCTAAAACAGACAATATATTACGGAGATCCTGGAATGAAATGTGTTATCTGTAAATCTCGAAAAAAAAATTGAGGAGCTAACACACTATGCAGACCTTGTCTCTCTTACAGTTTGAAAGTGTGTGAGGGCATGGCTGTAACTGGTCTTCCTGTAACCCTCCCCTAGCTGTCTCAAACAATCAACAGAGTGCTACACATGCGCACACACCCACAGACACGCATGCACACACACATGCCCACAGAGAAACACAAACACTCCTGAAGAGGCCCATGTTCTGGTGGTGTTATTGCTATGAGGTATAAGCTGCATTTTTTCTTTCTGGCCACAGTGCCCTGACAGCATACACCTGGCTGCTTCCCTATCCTGTGTTGCCATGGAAACTGTGTGGCAGACTTTTGCTGCTGCTGTAAGTGTGTGTGTGTGTGTGTGTGTCTGTGTGTGTGCGCGTATGTTGGGGCAGCATTGTGATCAAATTCTGATCATGGAGATTGGTCTAAAACAGAATATCATGACAGCGTGTTCCATATGTCTATTATGGTTTTTTATATGTTTGTATCATGTAGTTAGGGTTAGGGTTAGTGTATGTGTGTGTGTGTGTTTTTTGTAGCTTTCTCGTGCCAAACTTTTACTAGCCCACAGTTATGTAAGGGCCTCTGTGTAAATGTGTGACATTAGCTGATGACAGTTACTGGTGATAATGAGTTAAAGCCAGACCTGGTTCATTCTGCAGTAGTTAAACCTCACCTCCCATACAATGTATCTCTCTGTTCAACCTGAGAGCTGCTTTCAATAGGCAAATAACCTGCTCTGTAATGTGTTGTTTACATTAGACCTAAATTTAACGCACACACTTCTCCATGCACTCTTACACACACCCATACAGAAGTTTAAACTTCAAAGGTGCATTGCGTTGCCCTGTCTAAAACACGCTGGTGGTGCTTTTAGCATCACGCCCATGATCTTGTGTGTGTACATGTGCATGTATGATTGTGTTTGTGTATGTGTGTGTGTTTGTGCTTGTAGATCCTGGCTAACCTGGTGATGGAGACCCTGCACCCTGAGCTCAAGACTCTGATCGCTGTTCGGCTGAAGGGTAAACTGCAACAGAGGCAGAAGAAATGGATCCTGGTAAATTAACGAATCACTGCATAGTGGTACATGGTATGACCACTGAAGTGTGCTGTGAAGTTCAGCACAAAAGAAATTACAGAGCCCCGATGAAATGAATGTCTGATCTGTAGTTATAAGCCAAAACGTTTTTTTTTCAATTATAGCGGGCCCAACAGAACAAATTTATGAAACAAGTTGTGCTTCCAGAGGTTGAAGTAGACCTACAAGACAAATTTGATGCTGTAATGATCCACCCAAAATACTGCCAATTCAAGTTTTCTAAGAATTTATAACAATGTTTACATTTTTTTTCAAGGCATGGTTTGCAGATGGCGTACACCAAATATATTGACAATTGAATATTCACCCTCGGAGGAGTTAGTTTACTTTCGCATTCAGTTTGTTTGAAAATTACATAAAATGTGGCGGAAAGAAAGAGGCATGTTTCAATGTGTTTGATGCGGGTCTTGTCAGGGCATGTGGGGGTAAACGAACTGTGTTTTAATAGCAAATCATTTTGTAGTTATTAGGAAAAATGTGATTTTTGGGAATTAAAGTTGTTATGTCCCCAGCTAATCTAGGGGTACCAAAATGAGGACACAACAAAGAGTGGCAAAAATAGTGGACAGACTTCGGCAAACGTTTTACGGGGGTTTATTAACAAATAAGAACACACAAAAAGTAAGGAAAAGGGATCAAAAATAGCGAAAACACACAAGGCTCAGATGCAACAAAATGAGTAGCTCTCTCCCCCGTGGGTGACGTCACAGCATTGGCTTTTTAAAGGACGCGGCACCAAATACCGACCAATCCTGCGCTGCCCTCACCAGACTCCAGGTGGTGGTAATTTGGGCCCATCCGCCACCCACAGGATCTGCAAGAGGAGGGAACACAAAACAAGAACAAATCAGAAACAAGAAAACTATGGGGTCGTAACAAAGTTTACTTTTGAAAAAGTTTTACATGATTTCCCCTTGCGGCCAAAGTACAATTGGATGTCGAACCAAACCTTGTTTAACAGGCTTCTGGGGTTGGATGGATGGAGTGCATCAGAGCCCTGAGGATGGCCTGGTCCGCTGATGAAATCTCTGGGTGGTGTGTTGATTTGTCCCTTCCAGCCTTGCGCATTTGTTTGAGGACACCCTTGAAGACGTTGTTGGCCGCTGTAAATTCTGTGTCCTGCATCATGTTCCACATTCAGCTGAGAGGGGGTTCATTAATGTAACGATTAAGCCCTGCCCGAAGTCCAGTGTAACTGCTAATGCTGTACATCTCTCCTTTGGTTGTTCTGATGGTGGCATACAGTTCCCGCAGTATTGCGCCGAATTCACATTTTGTGATGTTTTTTACATCTATCTGGATCTTCCGTTCGCTTAGCCAAGTCTTGAAACAGCTTACGGCCCACGACGTTTGCTTCACCGTATTAGCTTCATGTCGGCTCCTTTCAATCGAGTCCAGATCAGATGTGCTGATGGAGACGCACCTAGACAAAAATGTGCTCTCCTCCTGCTTGAATGTGCTGTCTTGTTTTTCGTCATCATCAGATCATTCACAGATTAAATCAAAGGTTATTTGGGAGAAAATGATCTCCATATTTGTTTTTCAACAGACGCCACCACTTACTTTTTGGAATTCCAAGAACTTTGAATTAACGGTTATTGCTACATACTAACGGCTATAGAATGTTTCATCGCGGAGTGATTTATTATTAGCTGTGAAAAGTCCGAGTTGAAATGTCCTGGGATATTTCAACTCATGGAATGTCTCTCGTCCAATCAGAAACAGCTAAATAATTTGATAGAACCCAATTGTTTTATAACACTATATTTACAATTTATTCAGAAAATGATATACAAAGAAACAAGAGGCAATAAAAATTGAGATTTCTCACAACTTCCCTAATCACAAATCTGCATGGGACTGAGCATTAAGTGAAGTGAAAGTCCACCTGGGAAACACCCAACTCCCAGTTGTCATTGTGACACACTGCACACAACGAAATTTCATTTATGCCTCACCCGTGCAAGGGGGCAGCTCCCAACAGCGTCCCTAAGGGAGCAGTGCGACGGGACGGTACCATGCTCAGGGTACCTCAGTCATGGAGGAGGATGGGGAGAGCACTGGTTAATTACTCTCACCTGGCGGGTCAGGAGTCGAACCGGCAACCTTTGGGCTACAAGTCCGACGCCCTAACCGCTTACTCGTGACTGCCCATTAATACACCGCTACCTGTCTATATATTTTTTTAAAAAGCTGTCAATCAAAACAAGTCCGGCTGCATTAACAGTTCCTCCAATCGCCACAAAGAGCCTCAGCCTCCTCTCAGAAACGGTTCAGCCGCCCTCTCCATTCACCAATGAATGTCTAGCTTTTTGACAGTTAAAGCGTGTACCATTGAAGTCCAGTGAGACTGGACTGGATCACGCGGTCACTATAAACTGTTGTCTTAGAGTAATCACCTCTGTGTAAGGTATACATACTATTATAAATATAAGATATCATTCCTCTAATATTAGGAAGGGGCAAAAAGAGGGAGGCAGTGGGGTTGGCAGATAAAGGAAAATTGGGATATAAAGATAAATAAATATCTAAAGTGTGTGGTGTGTGTGAAGTGTGATTGGGTAATGAATATTTCTCAGACAATTTCTGGAATGACGCAAATAACCCATCTATATACATTTCATTGAAAGTCCTGATGCCCAACTAGACCATAGTCCATACTAGACCATAGTCCAACACCCAGGTTAAAATGTGTCCTGAACTGGTTCCATATTCTCAATGATGTTTTAACACATACATTTTTAGTGTATGGTGACCGAGAGGCCTTCACAGAAGTGGGTTTACACGACAAGGCTTCCATCTGTAACCAAGTACGGAGTGGACTGAGAGTGTCTGAATGGAGCCAGTAATGTAAAGCTCCAGTATTGGCAGCCCAATAATAGTGTTGAAAATTAGGTAATGCCATACCCCCAAGTCTTTTGGACCTTTGGAGGAGTGATTTGCGAATTCTGGGTCTTCTGAGTCTTCCTGTTCCAGATGAATTCTGTGACCAGGTTCTCAATGTTTTGAAAGAATGTTTGTGGAAGGAAGGGATACTCTGAAAAAGGCAGGAGAATTTAGGAAGGGTGTTCATTTTAACAGAATTAATTCTACCTTGCAGTGATAGGGGTAGGAGAGACCACTGTTCAAACTCTTCCTGTATACGGGACAGCAGAGTTGCAAAATTAAACTTGTCATGAAACTGTCTTCAATAGAAAAGAATGGGTAGGATATGCTCTAGCTGCAGAATTTATTGGGAACAACTTACTTTACTCAAGTTTTATTTGTATCCTGATACAGTGCCAAATGTTGCAAGAGACTGAAGTGCTGCAAAAATAAATGTGGAGATATTTGATACATAAAGTAAAAGATCATCAGCGTAAAGCTGATCTAAACACGCCTGTAACATCTTGGTTGGATCTAAGGAGAACAGGCAGAGGTTCAATTGCTATAGCAAATAGGAGAGGGCTCAATGGGCATCCTTGTTGAGTGGAACGGTGTAAGTGGAAATAATCAGAAAAGTTGTTATTAGTCCTGTCTGTGGCCTTTGGTGCAGAGTATAACAGTTAAACCCATGTGACAAATTTATGTCCAAGGCCAAATTGTTGTATTGTGTAAAAGAGGTAAGCCCATTCTACCCTATCAAATGCTTTCTCCACATCGAGGGAGATCAAGGCCTCAGGGGTCTTAGATGAGTGG
The DNA here is from genome assembly GCA_030347295.1 of Setipinna tenuifilis. Taxonomy (NCBI): domain Eukaryota; kingdom Metazoa; phylum Chordata; class Actinopteri; order Clupeiformes; family Engraulidae; genus Setipinna; species Setipinna tenuifilis. The sequence goes on from CM059273.1 coordinate 32,276,066, forward strand.
TGGTTATAGATGACATTATAAAGATGTCTTAGATTATAGAATGGGTACCTATGTCTATTAAATCCAGTCTGATCTGGGGATATAATGGTCAGCAGTATAGGGTCTAAGTGAAGGGCCAACAATTTAGAGAGTATCTTAAAATCCATTCAACAAACTAATAGGCCGGTAAGAAGCACAGTCCAATGGCTCTTTGTTCTTTTTAAGAATCAAAGATATGGTGGCATGAGTGAGAGTTGATGGGAGAGTATGGTTTTCATATGATTCATTATACATATCGACCAGCAGGGGGGGCAATGATGAAAAAAACGTTCTGTAAAATTCTATGGGGTAGCCGTCAGGCCCTGGACACTTTCGACCCTGCATTGATGCCATAGCAGTCCCAAGTTCTTCCATGGATAGAGGCTGGTCCAATCTGCTAGCAGCCTCCTCATTCACCTTTGGGATGTCCAATGAATTTAAAAAAAAAAAAAAAAACGGTCTAAGGCAGTAGAATCTGGAGGGTGCTCGGAAGTATATAACAAGTTGTAGTAATGTTTAAAATGATCATTAATTTCTTGCTGATCCATTGTTGTGCCCAAAGGGGTCGTAAGTTGAAATATTTGATGAGAGTATGATTCTTGCTTGAGTTGGTGCGCAAGCAGACAGCCTGCCTTATCTCCCCGTTCATAATATTTATATCTAGATCTAAGTAATAATTCTTCCTCCTTCTGTGTAGAACAGATATCAAACGTTACTTGTAGGGTAAGGCCTTCTTTGTATAGATCAGGGAAGGGTTTGCTAGACAGTTCTGCCCCCTTAAAATGCAGTATATGAAATAATACTCCCTCTTAGATATGCTTTCAATGTCTCCCAAAGACATTTTTTAATCTCTATGAAAGTGTTGATCTGATTGGAGATAAATTGGACAAAGTCCATCTTTACTAGATAACAGGTAAGTGTTTAATCGCCAAGGAGGGCATGTAGAATTAAGTCCAGCAAAACCTATTGTCAAAGAGATTGGTGCATGGTCGGATATTACTATGGGATTATAGGTTGCGGACTGAACAGTGTAAATGGTTGATGGACAGTAGAGAGAAAAGAGTATTGTTTACTGTTTGGATATAGAAAACAGCAACAGATATGTGAAATACCTCAATTAATTTTGCAGATTTGGATGGGGAATGTGTTTTGGTTGATCAATCAAGGGTTGGGTTAATCCAACTATTAAAATCTCCTCCAAGTATGAGAGAATGTGTTGCAACATCTGTGAGCCTGAAGAAAAAAGTTCTAAAAAAATTATAGTCATCCCAATTAGGTGCTTAAATATTTGCAAGAATAAGGGGAATATTGTGAATTATAGTATGGTATGGTCCACCACTTTTAGATGTGTCTCTTGTAAATAAATGATGTGTGCCCCTAATTTACGAAGATGACCCAACACTTTGTTACATTTAATTGGTGCATTTAATCCTCTGCAATTCCAACTGACTAAATTGAGCTTGTTCCTGTTAAGGCTGTGGCATGAGTCACTGTTTGACAAAGAGGATCTGAAACATTGAGTCACCTTAAGTAGGCTACTGTGAGTTGCAATCTCAAATGAAAACTTAGGGAGGCATAATGACCAACAAAAACATACAAAATCAACTTAAAAAGAAAAAAATAAATAAAAACATGGTCATCCCTTGCTAAGGCGTCTACTGAACTTAACGAACTTAACATTGGGTAGGATTCACTGGTATAGTTATCAATTGGTTAAATTCATCAGCAGCAAAGGAGTTTCTTTGTTGCTATTGAAAACTATACATCAGCACCTGTGTCCTTGACCTGTGCTGTCCCTCAGGGGTCAATCCTTGGTCCATTACGATTCAATCTCTATATGCTCCCACTTGGATCAAATCAAATCATGAAGAACAACTTAATTAATTATCATAGATATGTTCTTGCTCTATCTGTCCTACAAAGGCAAAGAGTGTGAAATGTGAAAATTTTCAAAAAAATTTTTTTTGCAGAAATCCAAAGTGCCGGGTCAGCTCTTCAATCTGTTAAAATTGTATATTGATCAGTAAACAATTTAATGTAAAAAATTACAATTTCAACTTGCAGTGTGTATGGAAAAGTAGAGTAAAACCAAGGCAAAGTGCAGTGTGTGTCTTTGCTGCAGTTTGCCTTGGTTCTACTTGCTTTTGCTGCAGTTTGCCTTGGTTCCACTCATATTTGCTGCAGTCTGCCTTGGATCCACCTGCCCTTGCTGCTGTTTGCCTTGGTTTTACTATAGTAAAGCTTGTAGTTGGCCAGTTTGCAGTTTGTGTCACACACTTCACATACTTCACAAACATAATGGCCTTGTCAAGGGGAAGAATGCTGGTGAAACTTGCCACAAGTGCATCAAGACCATCAGAAAATGGTAAGTTTTAAACTTATAAACTTTTAAACCCATTTTGTCTGTTTAGTTTTTCTTCTTTCCTGAGAAAGTAATGATACAGATAGCTCTGTACCTATATTCTATAGGTAAACATGATTGCTAATTTCCTATACCTGGCTTATGTTTCCCTTTGTAGTGGCAGAGAGGATAAATTAGCAAAAGAGGATCTGTAGGCTAGCGGAAATTAATGCATGCATTATGCATTAATATAGCCAACACATGTACAGCTAGAATGACTATTACCAGGGCCGTTGCTAGCCATTTGGGTGCCCTAAGCACAAATGCTTTGTGGTACCCCATCACACCATCCCACCTCGCCCAGAATGAACAATAATTTAGAATTTATCAATGTGATTCACTTTATTTCCGAAACAAATACACCAAACATTAAAGTTAAAATAATACATTATTTAAAATGGTTAATAAATAAATACCACAACCATTATTAAACAAAGATTTGTGCAATGACTGCAGATGGCTCTACATTCAGAATTAAAAGACAAAATATATAGGAATTCTACTGAAATACAGTTTTAAACTTAGTACAAAAAACTGCATATATAAATTAGGTTTATGTAGGCCTACGTGTAAATCACTGGTACATTTCAAAATTCACCCTATTTTACATTTATAAAGGTTTCATATGGGAGAACAAAAACATGGTGTACAGAGTTTGAAATAAATACGAAGAGGGAAAATCTACGTAACAGTAAGATTGTTTCTTTTCATATTAGTTTCACCAGCAGATGTTGCCCTTGGCCTATGAACCTGCAAACCGACGAGAACTATGTAGGGGAGAGCGGGGCACAAAGTAACGGTTTTTGCTTTTGGGCTGATATCACAAGATATACTGCAGTACCACAATTTCTTTTTTTTACACAAGCAACATACACCTCTCTGCTACATATGAGCAGTGGAAGTTTGTTATATAAACCTACCATTCGTTTACAATTTCACCAGAAGTGAACTATGTAAAATGTTACAACTTACCCAATGGGGTAAGTTGTAACAGGTGGAGGGTTAGTTGTAACACATACTGGAAATGTTTGTTTAAAACAATTAATTCAGTATTTATCAGTATCAGTATTTCAGTTTATCAATATATGATGCTAAAAGACACTTAATTAGCAAACAATTAAAAATAAAAACATAAAAAATAACAGAATTTTAAAATATACTTTAATTTGAATTAGTCATGAAAACGATAGGAATCCAATTTACTTTACTGTGAAAATGTGAATATGAAAATTATGAACAAAACTAAAAACAAGTAAATATGTTTAACACATCAAATATAAATAATTGTGATAATTACAGTATTACTTGAATATTTTAATAAATTATTAGGCTATATGCCATTTCTGCACATTCGCGCACACATCCCATTCAAAAGTAATAATGATTTTAAAATCAAATAGTTATTACAATGTAATAGTAATTACAATCAAGTACTTATGATATAAATACAATAAATAAACAAATAAAAATAAATATTAAATATATGATTAGTATACCGTTTTATATAAATAGCGTTAATTGTAACACTGCGTTACAACTTGCCCCGCAGCCTTAGTCTTCACTTTTGCCTAGCTACCACTGGATACAAAGCTTCATCTCGCTTTCTATTCTTTTTCCCGCTCCCGACTTTAGATATCTTTTCAAGGCCCTGTCCAAACATTTGTCTGCCAAACTTAAACTGAGCAATAATCGACCAGACCACTGAAAGGTGGGGGAGGGGGGCACCAGGAGGAGAATGGAGAAGGAGATTGACTTTTTTCTGGAGCAAATTGACCTATGTTGCTTTTGTATTGCTTAAAAATATTAACATGCTTTGCACATTTTTAAAATATCCTTACTAGCACGTACCTAGCCTATTGTGATGATTTTTTCACGAGCCAATTTTTTTGGTGGTGCCTCCACAAGCACTTGGTGCCCTACGCACTCTGCGTTATGTGCGTGTGCGGAGCTACAGCACTGACTATGACCGAGCAATATCAAAGAAAAATGCTAATCGCGATTGCTAATTGTAATTGCTAATGCTAGGCAGCATACCTGCCAGGCAGCATACCTTAAGAAATACTAATCGCGATTGCTAATCACTAACAATACACTTACAGTTACTGTACTTTTAAGATACAATTTTTACCTCTTATAAACATTTTTTGTTAGGGGAGAGCCGTGACGAATGAAACACTTTTTACTTAACGGTTATTTTCAAAGACAGTGAAGCAAATTAGATTTATTTTGCCATATGATCATCAACATACAAGTGTATTGTATTAGTTACTGGTGTAATTTAACACATCCGATAAGAAATCACGTTCATTTTTAACTTTGAACGCAAGGTGTCCTTTGTTACAATCGTCCCTCATTGTCGGCGCGAATGAAACACGCAATGATTTTTGATCACAAAAAAACTACCAGTAGGTAATATTTTGCTTACCGATGTCAAAAACAGTCTGGCGGAGATAACGTTTGAACGCAGTAACGTCACGACACGAGATTTCACGGGGTTGTTAAGTCTTGCATGCTGAACGTGCTGATGACATATGATCTTTCAGATGTGTATTGTTTTTGAGAAAATAGCTGTGTTTCTTATGTCCCGTGTTTCATTCGTCACGGCTCTCCCCTACTTGTGTTATTGATGTTTTAATCTAACTGTAAAGCACATTAAGTTGCATATCTTGTATAAATTGTGCTATACAAATAGTTATTATTAATATCGTTATTATTATTATTACATCATGAAACATATGCAGCCATCTTTCAACACGTAGTAAGTTGAAATGCTTTTAAAAAATGTACTAGAAAACTAACACTGGATAGGCTATGGAAAAAAACAAATGCTACAACATTGAGTATGAGTGAATACTGAATGCTGCATGCTGAATTTTGCTGTACTTCTACGGTCATGGCCGTGTGTGTGTGTGTGTGTGTGTGTGTGTGTGGGGGGGGGGGGTGTTGTGGAGGTCACTCTGTCTGCACATAGTTTCTTTTTTTATTTGTCTGCACATAGTTTCACAGTAAAAGTGAATTCACCAAAACGAACTATTCATTCTGTTACCCTGTTACAGATCCCATCAACAAACAAGTCACAGCTTCCTCTTTCTTGGCTGAAATAATGGGCCAATCACAAGTCCCCATCTGTGATGGCGTCACCCAGGAGGATGGGAACAGTGACGTGATGGGTACACCTCCTTGGGTCATTTCAGAAGTGGATGGTGGAGGTGCAGTGGATCTGTCAGATCACAAAGAGGATGCCAAATTTGTTGAAGATGAAATGTCATATGTCCTCGACATCCTTCAGTCAGGGCAAACTTTGGAACTGTTTGATGTGACTGAGGATGCTGATTTAATCCCAGAGCCTCCCATGAAAAAGCCAGATGATCCCCCATCAGATGACTCGAAGATCCCCCCTCTTGGTGTCCCTTGTGAGAAAGACAGGTGTAAGAAGCACTGCACTTTCAATATTGCATATGAAAGGAGGAAGGCAATACTTCAGGCCTACTGGTCTGCCAACACTCAGGAAAGGAAGGCATGGGTGTTCAGCAGCATCACAAAGGCACCAACAAAGAAACACCAGCCACCAGAGAGAAGCATGGACAGCCTCACGAGGTGTGCAAGGTGTTTTTTATCTCTACCCTTGGCTACCACCCCAAAAATGACATATTTATAACAACTGCTGTGCTGTCAGAGAGCCTTGATGCTGTGCTGTCCTCAAAGGACAGAAGAGGCAGGCACTCCCCTGCAAACAAATTGAACTGTGGTCCAATAAAGGACCACATCGAATCATTTGGCCCCTCCATCAGCCACTACAGACGCCAGCACGCACCCAATCGAAGATACCTGCCATCACGGTGAAATTCATGCATGCTGCTATGAGACGTACAGAAAAGTGGTGAGACAATGCAAGATTAGTTTCACGAAATTAGGTGAAGGAGTGTGAAAGCTGTGCTGAGATTGGACTCCATGCCAAAGCAGTGGGCCACGAAGGAGTGTTCCAGACATACAAGGAGTGGGCGGAAAAGACCTTGGATGTGGCTGGTGACGATGACCTAACTGCCTGCTCACAGTGTAAGGGATGGCTAAAACACAAACAAGCAGCAGCCATTGCCAGACGCCACTACAAAGAAGACTCTGGGTAGATGACTGGTCAGTCAGGAGCGCTGATCTCCAAAAGGTAATGATGTTACCAAGACTGCCAGGAAACAAGACCGCAGTGTTTACAAGACGGCTGGTGGCCTACCATGAAACATTTGCACCACTGGGGTCACGAACAAAGATAAGCCAGAAGAAGCCCACACTGTCAGTTGTGTGGCACGAAGGCATCGCTGGAAGGAGTGCAGAAGAAATAATATCTGAGTACATGACAGCACTGCAGCACCACACGGAGCGTGACGTGAAACACGCAGTCATCTGGGCAGGCAGTTGTACTTCCCAAAATGAAAACTGGGCTCTACTTACTGCCCTTGTCAATTCTAGTGAGAGTGCATTGGAGGAGGTCACAATTAAGTTCTTTGAGCCGGGTCATACCTTCATGTCCGCCGACTCTGTTCATCATGGTGTTGAACATGCAATTAAAAGATGCCCCGGTGGAAAGCTCTTTGACTTTGATGACTTTGTCAGAATAATAAGTCAAGCCAGTAACAACATTGAAATTCTGCGGCTGCAGTACAAAACTGTCCTGGCTTGGAAGGGGGCCCACAGTTAGCACCAATTGAAGACACATCCCAAGCTAGCTGAGATAGTCGAGATCCAGGCCAGGAGAGGTTCCAAAGACCTTTTTTACAAGACCTCCTATGACGAAGATGACCATGCAGGTCTTTCATTCCTAAAGAAAAACCTGAAACACAAAGATCTGAAAATTCCATCCTGCCTCCGTGGACAAGATAAGGGAGTACCCCGTGCCAAGAAGGCTGACATTCTGCAAAAGCAGATGCCATTGATGCCAGAGAACCGCAGAAAGTTTTGGAGAGAACTAGCAGAGAATGAGGAGCATGTTGAGGAGTGAGTTAGACATCCCCCCCCCCCTCACTCACTCACTCCATCCACACACAAACACACACACACACACTCACAGTCTCTCTCTGTCTCTCACACAAACATGCATGCACACACACACACACACACACACAAACAGACAGTCTCTCTCTCTGTCTCTCGTACACAAACACATACATAAACACTGTGATGTCATGAGAGGCTATCACGTTGCAGCAGGGCAGTTCAAACGAGTGCAAGGACACGATATTCAGAATTAGGTCTTTTTAATAGTGTACAAAAAGTGTTCAACAGAAAAGCCACTTCAGATGCAAAAACGTAAAAACTAAGGATTTCTTTTTTCAAGGATTATACTGAACAGAAAGAGTCTCTAACCGAACTCAAAAGTCTTTCCTCAGGAGTAGTCCACTTTTCAATGCAAACAAACAATTTTCCCCCTTTTACCTCTTAGTCCATTTCCTGGGTGCTTATCTCTGCCGTACGTCCACTCAGCGTTATGGATGAAATAATAAATCCCAAAAGTAAGTCCAACAGAAAGTTTTCTTTTCAACCGGTCCTTCAGAGCAAGTAATCCATACAAGAGACTCCAACCTCTGCCACTCGCCACCCTCTCCCTACTGAGAGCTTCTGGTCTCTTAACAGCCCTGCTGTTACACAGCAGGAGATTGGTAACAGGTGAGGGTCGTTAGGCACTCAGTGCCTGGTGGATCAGGCTGTTGGGGGGGGGGGGGGGTGAAATTCCTCGCTCCACCAGCAGATGGAGCCGTGCCAGGATGCGACTGCAACCACCTCAGGGGAATGTAGCACCCCTCCAGGACCCAGCCTCTTGTGACGTCACACATCCCTCCTCTCAGGACCGACGTCCTCTTCGGGGGGAAGGAGGTGAAGAGGGCATTTCGCCGGGAGAGGGCGTCCGCATTGCCGTGGCGCTTGCCAGCCCTGTGAACAACAGCGGAACAAAGGCTTGCAAGCTTAAAAACCATCTGGTGACCCTGCTATTCGTCTCCTTGTTCCGGGCCATCCATTGAAGCAGGGCATGGTCCAGGGCCCAGGTAACGGCAAGGCATTCCTTCTCTACCGTGGAGTAGTTCTTCTCCCTGGGGAGTAACTTTCTACTTAGATACAGGATGGGATGTTCCTCACCCTCATGCGCTTGGGCAAGTACAGCCCCCAAGCCCACCTCTGACGCATCTGCCTGTACAATAAATTCTCTTCTGAAGTCGGGTGCTACCAGGACCGGACCGGACACAAGGCCCGCTTCAGCCCGACGAAGGCCGCTTCCGCGGCGGGGTTCCACCTCACCAGCCTTGAGTGGCGCTTGGTGGTCAGCTCCGTCAGTGGGGCAGCTATGGTGGCAAAGTCTGCAATTAAGCGCCTGTAGTAGCCCGCTAGGCCCAGAAACGATCTCACCTGCTTCTTGGTGGTGGGCTGTGGCCAGTCCTGAATGGCCCGCAGCTTGGCCTCCTGGGGCTTGACCAGCCCCCTACCAATGGTGTATCCCAGGTAGTTTGTCTAACTGAAGGCCAGCCTACACTTCTTTGGGTTCCACCATTATATTATATTAATATATAAATTAAATGCTAAGCACGAGTCAATGACTTGACTAAAGGAAAAGTATATGTTTTCATTTTAAAGTACAGTATAAGTGTAAGTCTCAGTATAAATGTACTTAGTCTTAGACTTTGTTTAGAAGTTTCAGTATAAGCCAAGTATACTTTACTATACTATTCTATAAGTATATAAAATATAGTTTATAAAAGTCAACTTCAAGTATACTTCCTCAGTTTTAGTATAAAATAAGTATACTTATAATAAACTTCTTTTTGCTAAGGGTAATTATACATTTTGTTGTGAAATATAATTTATAACTTTTACTTGGTGTAAGAAGTGTTACTTCTGTGTTCCACAACACACACAAGGACAGTCACAATCTGTTGAGAGGTATACTGTAATGTTCGGTCATATGGTCCAACTCGCAACAGTACAAGAAAAGTAAAGAACGCCTTGATTCAGATTGTGTGAAACAATGGAATTTCCCCCCCCCCCCCCATCAATATTATTTTACTCAGTAATGTGGGTGGCTTCCAATGTAGTGAAGTAAAATACTTGGCTTAAAATGTACTCACATAAAAGTAAAATTACCTATTTCAAAAACTACTTAGAACTACTCAATTACAGTAACTTGAGTAAATCTAATTCAATACTTTCCACCCCTGGTAGTGTTCCACCAGGCAACGTAATTTTCAGCAGGGCTGGGAACAGCCTGAACTTCACCCCTTTGATGGGACGAAGGAGACGCTTTGCATGCCTGAACAGTGCATGTTTCTTGGCCACAGCCATTGTATAGTCAGGGAAAAATGAGACTCTCCTCTCTTGATAACTGAGGGGAAAAACCTTTCCAGCCCTGCGTAGAATCCAGTCCCGATCTTGGTAGTAGCGTAGGCGAATGATGAGTGGTCTGGGAGGTTTGTTTTTGCCGGGCTTCTCATGCAAACTACGGTGAGCACTGTAAAGGGATGCGTTTCTCGAACGCAAAATTGCTAACTTCTTAGCCACTACCATTGTTGGTACTTCCAAAGTACCGCCCCAGAGGCTACCTCGCGTTTCTTGAAGCCTACTATGGTTGTACTCTACTTCAGTAGTGGTAACTTCTGTAGAAGAGAACCTCCTCGAAACCTTCATAGCAGAGATACTTCCAAAACTCCGAAGTAAAGTTGTGTAGTACCTACAATGGCTTGCAAGCCGAAGTACAAGCATTGTTTTGAAGGTTGATCCCACCCACGGCAACACTTGCAGTAGATCTTCGACTGTAAAGTTCAAATATCTCGTAATCTTGCTGTACAAATGTAGTGAAATTCAATCGATATGTAGAGGTTACTATAATAAAGCTCATCGAAATTTTAATGACCAATTCATGGTATCTCATTTTTCTTGTTAAAACCCTATGACAGGACTTGTTTTGAGCAGCACTATTATATTGACCCCTACAAACCGATTGAGTTTTGCTGAGTTTGGACCGTAGGATTACGAGATATTTGCATTAGAAGTTGACCCTCAATTGGAATTCATGCCATTGTCGACAGCATATAAATTTGACAGCATATACAGCATATACATTTGTTCAGGGTGCGAAATACGGGGGGGTCAGGGGGGGTCCAACCCTCCCGAATGACCCACGAACCCCCCTGAAAGCCTCAAAAGCTAAATTTGAGGGGGGTCTCAAATTATGCAAAAAATACATGTAAAAAAAAAAAAAATGTATTTTTTTGTCACTAATGGTCAGTTAAATGTGTTTAAGCTCACCATGTCCAGTATCCATAATTCTAATTTCAAAACATTTACACACAAAACAGCCTACGTAAAGCGGAACCAGACCTGTGCGCATGCACAAAGTAGCCAGTTGAGACATTGAGAAGAAGTCGTCGGAAGTCGCGCTAATAATGGCTAAGCGAAAGCTAAACCAGAGCACATCACTCACACACTTTGGGTTCACATCCAAAAAGGTGGCACTCAAAGAGGTAGACGATACTGGTGCAGACAGCGGAGTGGGCCCACTCGCTATCAGAACAGAGGATCCCATTCGTGAAGCTGAGAGTGACAGTGAGACCGAAGGCACCGAAGACGCAGCAGGTGCTAGCTCTACCATTTCTGCTAGCACCAGTGACACTCCCGCCTGTTTGACAACGAAGCAGGTTGGCGAATGGAAAGATCGCAACGATTGGCTTGACATTAAGGCAGGACAGTTGGGATGCTTAGTGTGTAGAAAAGCAAAAACGCTGCTAGATAAGCGACGGGGTTTACACCTCACAGAAGAGTGGATCAATGGCGATGTTTATAGCTCGGATGCAAAGAAGCTACTGAAGAAGCTTTATAAACACAGGGACAGCCAGGCCCATGCACGAGCAGTGGAAATAGTCCAGATGCAAGAGCAAGACACCCTCTCAAACAAGTTCATTGACATACAGTCCGACTTACTTAAGAAAACCACAGTGTCGTTCAGAACAGCATACACCGTGGCAAAGGAAAGGCTGTCATTCAAAAAGCTCAACCCACTCATGAGAATGCAGGAACTGAATGGAGCCGAAATTGGAAATATCCACAAATCTGACAAAGCATGCGCTGAAATAATCGGTCACATTGCCAAGGAAATGCGCCGCAAATTCGTCTGCAATGTTAAAAAAATCGATTCACGGGTGTCAATCACCATTGATGAAAGCACCATTCATGGCAGGGCCTATCTAATAGTCTACATGAGATGTGATGTCAGCGGTAAGGGGGATGTAGATAATGTTTTCCTGGATCTAGTGGAACTTAGAGATGGGGTCGATGCTGAATCCATTTACAACGCGTTGATGACGAGTCTACATGAAGCTGGGATGGATGATGACTTTTTAAAGACGCGCCTGATAAGCATTGCCACCGATGGAGCTGCAGCGCTCACAGGAAAAAACAGTGGGCTTGTCGTTCGACTGAAGGAAAAGTTTCCGAACGTGCAGTCTGTGCACTGCATGGCGCACAGATTAGAGCTGGCTGTCAAAGATGCTCTTAAACAAGCGCCTGGCACTAATCAGTTTGAGATTTTTATTTCCAATTTGTACTCGCTCTACAATCAGTCAACCAGGAACGCCAGATTGCTTAGAGAAGCAGCGGCCGAGCTCGACATCCAAATACTGAGAATAGGCCAAATATTCACGATCCGATGGGTTGCCAGCAGCTTTGAAACCGTGAAAGCAGTATGGAAAGATTTCCCCGCACTCGCACTGCATTTCAAAACAGCCAGTGAGGACACATCACGCAATGATCTTGACAGGCAAAAATACAGGGGACTTCTGAAGCACCTTGCTAACTCAGGATTCGTTGAAGATTTGGCTGTCATGAAAGACATCTTGCGTGAACTCCAGGGCCTGTCTCTCAAGCTGCAGAAAAGAGAGGTGTCACTCGTGGATTCAAGTCTCGCCATCCAACAAACCATCGATGTTTTGACGAGCATGAAGACATCTGGTGGGGGGAAATCCACCAAGAAGGCTGAACAGACCGTCTCATCTGGACGTTTTAAGGACGTCGAGCTGAGTGAAGGCAGGGCGAAAATAAACCGGTCTCAGTTGTATGAATCAGTGATTGTGTCTCTGACTAAGCGATTACCGGAGTCAAATTTGGTCCTGAAACTCAAAGCTCTTGACAAGCGTTTTTGGCCAACAGCGCAGGAGGACTTGGTTTTGCATGGCGAACCAGAAGTGCACAGCCTTGCGAAAGCGCTTGGAGAACCAACCAGGGAGGCCGTGGAGCAGTTTCGAGACTGGAAATTACAAGGCACTGCACCAGGGAAAACCTTGGAAAGAATTTGCATTGCAAGTCGCACGTATCTTCCCACGTCAGCTGAGTGTGAGCGAGGTTTTTCCGCAGTTAATAACACGGATGACAAGACGCGCAACAGGTTGCGCCAAGACAGCCTGTCTTCACTCTTATTTGTGGACCTCAATGGACCACCTCTGGACAAATTTGACCCAGTTCCATTCGTCAGAAGCTGGATTGCAGCAGGACATCGCCTCTCTACGTCCTGGAAACCAGGACGAGAGCCACAACAAACTGTCGAGGCAAGGCACATTTGGTCCGTTTTAACTTAAGGTATGAAGCTTTGGCCTGCTTTGGCATTCTGCATTATGTACTGAGCCCGCTGTGGTGATGTTTGGCCTGTTGTGAGCTATTTACCTATTGTCAGCATCCTCCGTGGTGCCTTTTCAAGTTGAGATGACGTGTTTGCACTGTTATACGAATGTGCTTTGTGAATGTGTTCAATGATGTAGCCGTTATGTACTGTGCCCGCTGTGGTGATGTTTTGGCCTGTTGTGAGCTATTTGTTTGTCAGCATCCGCCGTGGTGCCTTTTCAAGTTGAGATGGCGTGTTTGCACTGATATACGAATGTGCTTTTGTGAATGTGTTCAATGATGCCTATATCTTTTTTTTTTTTACATTCATCCTAATAATTCCATATGATGTATAGCATACTTTTTCTAAATATAACTCAATACTTTTGAAACATGATTTGATTGGTTGCTGTTGTTATTGTGGGTTCGGGTGGTTATCTTAATTAAATTAAGCACTAGGTAGCATACTGCAGTCCTATACAGACCTAGAGATAAGATACCCCTCCTGAGTGACGAGTCCCTTGGTAATATGCATCACGATCGGTCATACTGCAAGCTCTCGCTCGGTGCACTGATTGCGCGTCTCCGATAGGCTATGCATGAGGCGTTAAATCTAAACTAAACCAGTCTAAACGAATCCCTATTTATTTCTATGGCCATAAATCTACAGAAAAACCTGTCAAAATACCCATAATTAACCGCAGACGGCCATCCAAAACGGCCCAAACTGGCAACATTGAGAGGTGCTTTGATTTTTTTTTGGGGGGGGGGGGCGTCATCATTTGATCCGACCCCCCCGAAAGCCGGTGGATAATTCGCACACTGCATTTGTTTAGCTTAGCCATCTTTCGTTGGGCTTCACTTGCATCGAATGGTAAAGATCTATAAGGACATGACGGCCCCTCTTACAAAAAAATACATACTCAATGCTTCCTTTGTGGGAAATGTTACTGAAAATGTTTTCCCGACATGAACAGAAAACTACACAGGCATGTGAGTATGGCTACAGCTTGTTATTCAAACAGTACGGTAACTTTTCTCCTGTGCGACAGAAAGTTACTAGCCATTGCTTAGTTTGTGACGTCATTTTTAGCACAATTTTCTTACAAGACAACGACATGACAGATGTCCGATCGAGGCAAATATGTTTTACAGTGGTTTCTCCGGTGTCCAGCGATGCCAACATCAAGGTATGACATGCTTACTATGTAAAGTTATTTCATGTCAAAGTGACGCTAAAATGAATGGGAGTCTATGGAATGTTAAATGCTACTGAACCCGGGACTAAATACCAACAGAGTCTCCCAACTAGCTCGCTGAGCTACTAGCAAGTGCTACCCATGAGTTGTGGCAAAGTATTAATAGCACTGACGAATGATGTCAAGACGCTATTGAAACCTACGGATTTGTAAACATATAATTTCCTTCACTACACGTGTCACCCTAGATATTGGGTCAAGTTTTAGCACTTGAGTTAGTTTTGCCAGACGTTTACTATGACGTAATCATTTATTATTGTCACTATACATGTCTTAAATGGGAATAGCAGTGTCATGGTGTGTCATCAATGAGTTCGCCATCCAATCAAAACGTCAGTCCCCTGGTTTTCTTCTGTTGTTTCCATGCTTCACACACAGAAGTAGGAACAACAGTAGAGGCCACTATGGAAGTACCCACAATGATAGTTCTACCCAAGGGGGCCATAGACAGTAGAAGAAATAAACTGAGTGATGGCGCCGTTTTCAATAGGGACCGGATGAAGCCAGATTTTTGATTATTCAAATTGGTCACCAGGCTGCTGCACAAATTCGAGACCCAGCCTGGTGACATTGGCCAACAAACTCGAATACAATAAACTGACTAGTAGATGCACAATCACAAATTAGATGACATACAATAATTTTCTTAATTAATATATTTTTACCATCATCATAAGTACAATTACACTAACTTAAGTGGAGAACTAATATTGTACTAAGGGACTTGATTCTTCCTCTACTAACTTTGGTTCCGTGGAATCTTACAAGTTAGCATGTCGAGGGAGCTAGCCAGTTAACATGTATACACAAGGCTAGCGTGTAGCTTAGCTTAGCCATCTTTCTTTGGGCTTCACTTTCATCGAATGGTAAAGATCCATAAAGATAACGATCCCTCTCACAAAAAAATACAAACTCAGTGGTACCTTTGGGAAATGTTTTTGGAAATGTTTCCCTAACATTAACAGAAAACCAAACCGGCATGAGTATAGCTACGGCTTGTTATTCAAACAGTACGGTAAATTTTCCCCTGTGCGACAGAATGTTACTAGCTGTCGCTTAGTTTGTGATGCCATTCTTAGCATAATTTCAGAAAAACTTAATTTACAAGACAATGACATGACAGATTTCTGATATGGCATTGTTTTGTAAGAAACGTTTATCTGAAATTGTGATAAAAATGACATCACACATCATGCGACGGCTAGTGAGTTTCTGTCGCACAGGAGGAGAACTGCTAACCTAGTGGGCTGTTCGAGAAACGCACCCCCGGATAGGTTTTGGTCGAGATTCAGAATGTCCTGCAAAAGCCCAGAGACAAATTCGGTCGGATTCGGGCCCTCCACATCTTCCAGTATTCCAACCAGTCGAATATTATTTCTTCTTGAACGCCCCTGTAGGTACTCACATTTAGCATTCAGTTGATCCACTTGATTTCTCAGAGTCTGTACAACGTTGTCCAATTTGTTTAACTGGTCACTGGTTAGATGCAGCATACTCAAACTCTCTGACGGTGCCATCGTGTTTATCAACTTTCTGTTGCAATGGTGCTATCGCTTCAGTTCAGCTCAGACTGTGGCAATTTCAGATCTCAATTTGGTGGACAGCGAGTCAATTTTACCGCGTCTCACAAATCAAGCTACAGGTATATACAGTGGGGAAAAAGTATTTAGTCAGCCACCAATTGTGCAGGTTCTCCCACTTAAAAATATGACAGAGGCCTGTAAATTTTATCATAGGTATACCTCAACTATGAGAGACCGAATGAGAAAAAAAAATCCAGAAAATCACATTGTCTGATTTTTAAAGAATTTATTTGCAAATTACAGTGGAAAAAAAGTATTTGGTCAATAACAAAAGTTAATCTCAATGCTTTGTTATATACCCTTTGTTGGCAATGACAGATGTCAAATGTTTTCTGTAGGTCTTCACAAGGTTCTTACACACAGTTGCTGGCATTTTGGCCCATTCCTCCATGCAGATCTCCTCTAGAGCAGTAATGTTTTGGGGCTGCCTCTGGGCAACACAGACTTTCAATTCCCTCCAAAGATTTTCTATGGGGTTGAGATCTGGAGACTGGCTAGGGCACTCCAGGACCTTCAAATGCTTCTTGCGAAGCCACTCCTTCATTGCCCGGGCTGTGTGTTTGGGGTTATTGTGATGTTGAAAGACCCAGCCACGTTTCATCTTTAGTGCCCTTGCAGATAGAAGGAGCTATAGCCGTATAGCATGATGTTTCCACCCCCATGCTTCACAGTAGGTATGGTGTTCTTTGGCTGCAACTCAGCATTCTTTCTCCTCCAAACACGACAAGTTGACTTTTTACCAAAAAGTTCCATTTTGGTTTCATCGGACCATAGGACATTCTCACAATCCTCTTCTGGATCATCCAAATGCTCTCTTGCAAACTTGAGACGGGCCTGGACTACTGATTGTAGCCTTTGTTACTTTGGTCCCAACTCTCTGCAGATCATTCACTACGTCCCCCCGTGTGGTTCTGGGATTTTTTGCTCACCGTTCTTGTGATCATTTTGACTTCACTGGGTGAGATCTTGTGTGGAGCCCCAGTTCAGTTCAGTTCAGTTCAGTTCATTTATTATACAGGAAAATTTAAAAGTAACAAACAGTTACAGTTTAAAGGGCCTGACTCAGCTTAAGTTGATTTTCAGCAGGTTCCTGTTTTGAGGCACATAAAACAACAAATGTATAGGACATAGATACCAGACTGATATAAGTAGAAACCACAAGACCACAACAACTGCGACAGCTTAAAACAAATACAAATGTGAAGACAGGGAAACAGTTTTACAAGACATAAAAAAATTAAAATTAGAAGTGTCAGTATGACCATAAGGAAATTATTTAGTGGTTGCAGATATGACTGTTTAACAAGAGAGATGTATAGTCTTTTTTGAAGTGGGTGATGTTTGAGATTATTCTAGTGTGGTGTGGGATATCATTCCATGTTTTGGTGTAAGTGTAAAAAAAAGACCGTTGCCCATAGGTATTTCTAAAGGCGGGCACTGGAAGCAGTGCCCGAGTTGCTGATCTTGTTGTCCGCCTCAACTGCAAATTTAATGTTGGCATAAACACAGCAAGACTAGCTATGGGACAGTTTGATTGTAACTGAAAGAAAAATGTCATGGCATGAGTGTTGGTGTAATTCTGAAAAGTGAGAGCATTTGAGTGGGTGAGTGCAGTACAGTGGTGTGTCCAACTAGGGAGTTTGTGGTGGATCTTGAATGCTCTATAATATAACCTAGCTATTGGTTCAGTGATTTCCTTTGTAGTAAGTGACCAGATAGGAATGCAGTAAGATAGTGTTGAAAGAATAATAGCATGCAGGTATGTGTTTGATACTGAGAGTGACAAATATGGTCTGATTTTATTATAAACATAAAGCCTCTGATTGAGTTTGTTTGCTAACTTAGTAGTGTGTTCTCTATAAGAAAGATGAGAACCCATGGTCACACCAAGATATTTATATGTTTTTGTGGACACAAGGTTTTGATTGGAGAGGGTAATGGGATCATGAGTGGAAATGAAAATACATGTATTCAGTTTTCTTTATATTGATGGTTAGATGATTTGCTTCTAGCCAATCATGAAGATGCTGGAGATCAGAAGATAATTTTAAATTAATAACGTTAGGATCAGGTTCAGAAAGAAAAATAACAGTATCATCGGCATACAACAAACAGTTTGAAAATGTGCATATGCAGGGAAGGTCATTTATATACAACAGGAAAAGTATACTACCTTGGGGGACTCCCATATTACACTCTAAAGGGTCAGATGTTGCAGGACCAATCTTAACAACTTGTGTCCTATTTGTAAGATATGAAGATAACATTGAAATCACAGAGGAAGATAACTGAAATGACATAAGTTTGTTCAACAAGATCTGATGATTTACAGTGTCAAAAGCTTTACGAAAATCAATAAAAATGGCACCAGTGATATGTCCTTTGTTTAACGAGTGTCTTATGTGTTCTGTAAATAATAATAGTGCAGTCATAGTTGATCGCTTGGCACGAAAACCATGTTGGGAGTCATTGAGCCAGTTACCATTCTCAAGATAAAAACTTAATTGATTGCAAAGAATTTTTTCAAGTAATTTGGACATTACTGGAAGAATTGCTATGGGTCTATAGTTTGATATGCTAGTAGGATCGTCAGATTTAAAAATTGGAATAATTTGGGCAGTTTTCCAACAAGAAGGAAAGATGGAGAGCCTAATACAGCGATTTATAAGGTGATGGAAAAGAGGTATAAAGGTGTTAACATGAGTAATCAGAAAGCTAGTATTTAGACCACAGATATCAGAGAGAGTGGGAGTTATTCAAGGAATTTACTACTTTAAGCAGCTCATCTTGTGAGATCTCAGCAAAGGAGAACTGCTCAGGAATTTGGGAGAACATAGAGGTAGGATGAGAAGGAGTAGCAAATTTTGATACAAGTTCATTCACAGATGTGACAAAGTAGTCATTGAAAGCCCTTGCAATCTTTTCTGAATCAGAAATAAGTGTACCATTTAAAGAAATTTGAGAATGTGTATTATTTTTCTTTGCATAGTCTCCTGTGATAGTCTTGAGTGTCTGCCATAGTGTTTTAGGGTTTGAGGCAGCTTGAGTAATTTAATCCTTGAAATAAGCAGTCTTTGCCTTACGCAATTCTATAGAGCACTTATTTCTAATCAGTATGAAATCATTTTTACTCTCCATTGTTTTATTTAATCTATATATTTTTAAGAGAAAGGCTTTTTGCTTAAGAAGCTGTACTAATTCTAAAGTAACCCAGGGTAGGTTCCTCTGCCTTGTATGTAGTTTAACAGCAGTGGTAAACTTGTCACATATTGCCTCAGTTTTGGTGTGGAATTGGGATAAAATTTGGTCAGGGTTATCTAAGGATAGTTCAAAATCCCAGTTGATGTTACTGATTTCAGCATTAAACTGGGGCAATTTAGAATTTGGTATTTTTGTTAAGAGTTGTGGGGTATGATTTTTTGAGGATTTAATATTTTTCCTTATAGCAAAGTTGAGTGAGTGATCAGAAATCGCGGTGTCTATTACTCCAGATATTTCATATTTAGAGGGCTGATTTGTCGGAATTAGGTCCAGAACTGTGTTACGACTTTTACTATATCTGGTGGGGTCTTTAATTAATTGCTGAAGCTTCAATGCTGCAGTTTTTAGTAGTTTTGAGGAACTGCCCTGCCAGTCCATGTTAATGTCACCTACTATAATGAGCTCTTTCGTAGTGATTGATTTGATTATGCTCATGAGCTGCGTTATGTAGACTTTTGCATTTACGTTCGGGGGTTCATATGTGGCAATAATTGTAATCACATGTTGCGATGTTAATTTTAATAATATTTGTAATGACTCTGACTCCGTTTCGAGCTTTAAGATTGAGTGCACATATTTCTGGTGTATGTAGATAGCGACTCCGCCACCAATTTTATCGGTGCGGCACAGAGTGTAATTGTCTATTGAAAGAAACAAATCTGGAATGTTGGGTGTTAGCCATGTTTCAGAGATTGCCATTACATGGGCTTTAGACTGTTGAAGCAAGATTTTAATTTCGTCTAGTTTAGGGGCTAGACTTCGTGCGTTTAAGTGGCAAATTTTAAGACCTCGAACCCTTGCGAGTTGGCATATTGTTGTTGGTATTTTTCTAGGGCGAGATGTTCTTTTACATGGTTTAACAGTGACAGGGTCAGAATGTAAGTCAGAAATTGGAGGTAAACAGACCGGGATTAAATGATTTTTTGGGAGATTTATGTGGTCATTTGCAGCTGGGAGCAAACGCTGCGTTTGTAGCAAATTAAAATCACCCAGTACAATTACACTGTCATGCTTAAGAATGGCAAGCGACAGTAGCACAGAGAATTCAGATATAAAATCTGGATTAAATTTAGGGGGTCTGTATATAGATAAAACCAGAATGTGACCACTCTCTCTGATAACAAAAGGCAAGTGTTCAAAAGTCTGAGAAACACCAAAATTACACTCTGTGCAGACGAAGTAGTTGGGGAATATCGTTGCAATCACTCCTCCCTGTTTACCTTCCCTCGTGGTGAACAAAAAGTTGTGATCAGGGGGAGAGACTGTCACTAGAATCGTTTCAGCTCCAGATGTACGGGAAAGCCATGTCTCCGTCAGGAACTTGAAAGTACTGTGTGAACCCGTGACTGTTGGCTTGTGGATGAAAGGCTCTGCAGGTCACATGAGAGGGCACATTCTCTGCGCCACCGCCATCCAGATGCCAACCGACAAGAGCCGTGGGTGAAGAGCCGATCACAGGAGCAGGTGCAGCAACTGCACTGCCATCCAGATGCCAGTCGACAGAAGCCGTCGGAGACGAGTTGATCACATCGGGCACATTCTCTGCGCCGCCGCCATCCGGACGCTGGTCGGTTTGATCGCAATCGCAACCCCTCAGCCTCGCAGCCTCGACAGCCCTCGCAGCAGTGGCACTCGCAACGACATTCCCGACAGCGACTGAAGATGGGGTGCGTTTAGTTGTCGTGGAGCCGATGTTCGCCGCAGGTGCAGGGATGGAAACAGCTCCGGCGGCGGTCGCAGACCCAGCAGCGCTCGCAGCAGTGGCAACCGCGACGGCATCCTCTAAAGTCACCGGCAGCTTTGGCGTTGCCCGGCCGAGGGACACAGCCTGGAGATGAGAGTCTCGATGAACCCCAGGAGGAGAAACATCCAGCCGCGACAATGGCTCGGCAATCGGCGGGGGGCAGTTGCACTTAGGAGAGGGTCTTCCACGATGAACATACCGCTTCCTCCTCAAAATGCCAACAGTCCGACAAAGTTCAAGCACATCTGCGGCTATAGGGACCCCAGCTGCAGCAGACTGCCGAAGCTGGTCACCCGAATATTTAAGTCCTCCCATAGGCCACAGTCCTTTAACAGTCCTTCAACTATGGACACGCAGGACCACGGTGCACCACAGAACGGATTTGCCAAAAAAATGTGAAAACACGGTAAAAACTAAAAAACAAAAATAGAAATAAATACCCTACAAATAAACACAAAATATGTAGAGCATAGATTAAATGTATACAAAGATTAAGATATAAAATTATTAAAAGACTCAAATAAAAACAGAGAGACGAAGCGGCGTCCAGCGCACAGCGTCCTCGACGCCTAGCCCCGGATCGAGGGAGATTATCAGTCGTCTTGTATTTCTTTTATTTTCTAATAATTGCTTCCACTGTTGATTTCTTCACACCAAGCTGCTTACTTGTTTCAGATTCAGTCTTTCCAGCCTGGTGCAGGTCTACGATTTTGTTTCTTATGTCCTTTGACAGCTCTTTGGTATTGGCCATAGTGGAGTTTGGATTGTGACTGATTGAGGTTGTGGACAGGTGTCTTTTATACAGATAACGAGTTCAAACAGGTGCCATTAATAACGAGGTAATGAGTGGAGAACAGAGGAGCAGAAGTTGCAGGTCTGTGAGAGCCAGAAATCTTGCTGGTTTGTAGGTGACCAAATACTTATTTTCCACCATAATTTGCAAATAAATTCTTTATAAATCAGACAATGTGATTTTCTGGATTTTTTTTTCTCATTCTGTCTCTCATAGTTGAGGTATACCTATGATGAAAATTACAGGCCTCTGTCATATTCTTAAGTGGGAGAACCTGCACAATTGGTGGCTGACTAAATACTTTTTTGCCCCACTGTATCTACAATAACCACATTTTGTGTAGGGAGTGTAGGCTACTCCTTAATAACAAATACATTTTATAACAACTGCATTTCCAAGAATGCACAATTAATATGCATACCACAACATGTGCAGATATGGCAACGGAGAGAAATGGTTCCTCTTTTCACTCATACACCCAAGCTACTGTGCGCACCCAACATTCCATGGCAGTTCAAGAAAACACTTACCGGACATCCAGGGAATCGAAAACAAAACTATTCTTCAGACTTCAAAGCCAGGAAAAAGATGATAAAAAATGATTGAGTGAAGAGAAAAGTTCAAATGGAGTTCATTTCAAGGTTATTTCATTGGGAGGAATGTAAGACTGAGCTTCATTTGTTGTAAGCAGGAATCATTCAGAAAAGCTGAACTTATCTTTCTATCTGTATCCTGGCAACAGATGTCTTGTGCAGCTGAACAGGAGCACTTAATCTATTACGTACTTCTAGATAGAGACTATTTATTGAAATGCATATTAATTCTAGTTATTCATGTATGTGTGAATAATTACCTAATAACTTATAATATGGTAACAAACCAGGGGTGCGTTTCCCAAAACAGTCGTTGCTAACTTCCTTAGCAACTTTGTTGGTTTGAACGATGGACTAACGACACTGCTGTTTCCCAAAAGCATTGTTCGAACGACACAACTAACGATGTTTACAACAACGTTAGTCCAATGGATCGTTCGATGACGCAGGTGTTTCCCAACAGCAACGAACGATCCATCGGAAGTTCCATCGCATGGAAACAACGATCTGGACGATCCATCGGAAGTTCCATCGTTCCAAGTTGTGTCATTCGAACGATTAGCTTGGACCTGTCATTAGACCATTGTTTATGTTGGTTTATGTACACGTGACGTACTCGTCACCTTTGGCCTTCTTGTGTCGGATTACACACCATTCGATGCTTTACCGCCACCCACTGCCTGAATGATTTTACTTTCATTCACTTCATTTTCGTCCTGGCACTTGCCAGATCAAAAGGAAGATAGAAAATTCACCCCACAAGACACCAAAAGTTGTTGCAAAATGTTGTTGGATTATTAAAGTTATTTGCTGATCTTACAAATCGTTTTTAATACTGTGATGTAGAGTATGATCACGGATAACGGATCCACAATCAAAGTCATTCCATTACCTCACAGATCATTCCACGTGTTTCAAATTGACTACCGTTTAGCAGGATTGTAACCCATATCTCTCCGAAAAAGTGAGAACACTTGCATAGTGGGTTGACAAGCTGACCAGTCAACCGTTGCACCACATGAGCTTTTAGTGGCCTTAGTTCTATTTATATGTAGATCTATGTAGGGTAGCATAAATGAAACACACGATCATATCATTATGACCGCCGCTAGCGAAGCTAGCGAAAGCGGTCATTATAGTATTGCCAAGACCTTTTTTTTTTCACCGATTTTTCGTCAACGATTGCCAGGACACTGGAAGTCTGGGGGAGATGAATCTTTGTAGGCATGTAGCCCTAGAAGTTTTTGAGCGAATAGAAGCTTTTGGCCCCCAAGGGCTATCCCCCCCCCCCCCCCCCCCCCCGCTGTGCCAGTGTCCATCAAAGAGGGGGAGACGCCGAAAAGTTTTTGCTGAATAACTCAATGAACGTTTCACCGAACAACATGAAATTTTTGTGATATGTCGGTGTTACTGGGGCGTATCGACCCAGCCCATAAACACTACTAAAAGTATAGCGCCACCTAGTGATATGGGTAAATGCAAAAATTGGGATTTTATATTGCCAATATCTTGGACTGGGAAGGTGGGAACTGCACAAAATATGCCATGCACAATCAGCACAAAGACTTCTAAAAGCACAGCACATGCCATAAAATTTGGCCCATAGGGGGCGCTGTAATTATACAAAATGTTGTTTTACCTATTATCTAGAGAACGGTAAGGTTTACAAGCAGTTCTTTTTTTTGTCGTGAAATCTATCGACCCTCCTGCATTTAAAACACTGGTCGACACTCACTTCCAACAAAAAGAATTTCCGTGAAATTTTAACATCGCGAAAGCAAAACCAATGAACTCGTCATAGGCCGTTCATGTGAATCTCACCAAATTTGGTACATGTCATCTACAGACAATGATGACAAAAAGTTATCAAAGGATTTATCTTGAGATCAGCCGTTTCAATGTTACATGTCAATGAATATTTCAAACATAGCTTAAAATTCAGCAAAATACCATATCTTGGCTTCTAATTGCTCAAATTTGGCCAACGTTGATATGCCAACTCTACATAGACTTCTTTTCATGTGCACCAAATTTTGTGACATTTCGTCACAGGGGGCGATGTTTCTTGTCAAAGCTAGGTGTCCAAAAATGTTTTTGTTAAATAACTTGTCAACAATTTTTCCCAAAACAATGATTTTGTGTTAGTATGCTGGTGTTACAGAGGTGTATCGACCCAGCCCATAAACATTCACATGAAGCATAGCGCCACCTAATTATATGGTTAAATGCAAAAATGGGAATTTTGCATTACCAATATCTTGGACTGAGAAGGTGGGAACTGCACAAAATATGCCATGCACAATCAGCACAAAGACTTCTAAAAGCACAGCACATGCCATAAAATGTGGCCCGTAGGGGGCGCTGTAATTATAAAATAAAATGTCATTTTGCCTATTATCTAGAGAACGGTAAGGTTTACAACCAAATTTTTTTTGTCGTAAAATCTGTTGACCCTCCCACATTGACAACACTGGTTAATGGCCACTTCCAATGAAAAAAATTTCCGGGAAATTTTTAAATTGCGAAAGTGAAAGTAAATGAACTCATCATAGGCCGTTCATGTGAATCTCACGAAATTTGGTACATGTCATCTACAGACATTGCTGACAAAAAGTTATCAAAGGATTTATCTTGAGATGGACTCTTTCAAAGTTACATGTCAGTCAAAATTCAAAACATAGCTTAAAATTCTTCAAAAGTCATATCTCGGCTTCTAATTGCTCATATTTGGTCAAAGTTGACATGACAACGTTGAACAGCTTTCTTTTCATGTGCACCAAATTTTGCGACATTTCGTCACAGGGTGCAATGTTTCCTGTCAAAGCTAGGTGTACAAAAACAGTTTTTGTTAAATAACTCATCAAAAAATTTGCCCAAGACAATGATTTTGTGTTAGTATGCCGGTATTAAAGAGGCGTATAGACCCATCCCATAAACACTCACTTGAAGCATAGCACCACCTAGTGATATAGTTAAATGCAAAAATCGTGATTTTGCATTGCCAATATCTTGGACCGAGAAGGTGGGAACTACACAAAATATACACAAACACACAGAATGTCATTCATTTAAAACCCAAATCCATGCCCACTTCCAGCAAATCATTTCCACACAAACTCTCACCTCACAACACTGACCTACCACAAACTCATCATACCTGCAGTTCCCACACTTCAATACACTGCGGCGGTCATACCATGTACCGCTATGCAGTGCATCTAGTAATAAACGTATTTAGTCACGGCTTTTTAATGAGTAAGGGACATGATTGTGTTGGGGAACATTTTCCTAAGTTGCTGAAGTTGCCATACATACCGGCTTCGCAATAGCCAGGCTAGGTTGGAAACACAATTGTTACCAATAATGTTAATATTTTAGTCTACTGCAGCCATACCGTCTCATGAATGCTTCTCCAGTTTGTTTGGTATTGTTTATCCAGTAATGGCTTTGCAAAAACGATGTCCTCAGACAAGGTGGAGTAAATGATGTTGCTTGGTTTTCTGAAAGTATGATGTATAGTGACATGAAAATTATTTCAAGTGTGAGGGGTGGGGGCAGGAGGTTTGTGTAAGCAGTGATGGTGTGTCTGTGTGCTGTCTTGTCTCAAAACGAGCAAAGAAACAATTTAGTTCTTCTGCCAATGATACATCCATGTCATTGGGTGTCAACTGGCAGCGTTGGTTGTTGCCCTGTATGGCCTGCCATGTCTGCTGCCATGAAGGTGGGACTCAAGCTTCCTTTGTAGTCCATCTTGGCCTTTCTCTTTTCAGATCAGCTCAGGCATATATTTTTTATACCTTGGAATCAACAAGGTGTATAAACTTGTACATGTACAAAATTAGGCTTTGAGTCACTAGTATCTTAGCTGGAAAAAGTCACATTAAATTTGGCATGAAGGACCACTACCACTGTTGAAGCACATTATGTTCCGCAAACTTTTACATAGGGAGCGCTATAATTCCCCAAAATTACATTTTGGAAAATAATTACAAAACAATAGGTATAGGAACTCAATTTCTTTTCCCCCACAACCCCAGAGAAGACCTAATTCCTAATCTTTTGAAAGGCCACATTTTACTTTGATTTAATTCATTTTCGTAATGGTATTTCCATGAATTTAATACTTCTGTGAAAAAAATCTCTCTCTGTACACATTTCATGCATGTGTCATTATTTCTGAATAGGTGTGTGTGTGTGTGTGTGTGTAGATCTCAGATGCAGTATATAAGCAGGTGCTGTCTCAGACGCAGGCACAGTATGAGGCACTGGTGCAGGTATGTGAGAGCCAGCGCCCCAGTCTGGATGCAGCACTGCGTACAGACATGGATCAAATCATCACCTCCAAGGACCATGTTACTGGAAAGATGTGTTGTAAGAACCAAGCACACAAACAGACACTCAAATATTACACTGAAATACTTGGATTGGAGTTTTGTGAAGAGACCGTATGATATAACAAGTTACAACAAGTCAAGATAAAACTTTATTTGATTTCCAGTGAAGAAACTAAGAAGACAAACAAAAATAAAACACAGCATGTATGTACTGTACATACACACCCGCACAAATACAGCAGATATGGACACAAGTAATCAAATCATCAATGCATATATTGATAAATAAGGCATACAGACAGCCACACAGCATGTAGAGCAGCTCTCACTTTACACTCAGCAGGTCTCAACTGACCTTCTTTCTCTGCATCCCTCATCCCGGCATACACACCACTTAGGAAAAGGACAAAGCTCATCATCAGAACCCTCTCCCTGGAGGACTGCTTTGCCCTCACGGAGTGGAGTGTTTTTGAACATGGCGATCTATTCTTATTGTTTTGCCTTATTGTTTTAGCCGAAGTCCCTTTAGCATACTACTTTCTATATTTTACTTGTTGTTGAGAAACTGGCAATAATATGTTTATGTGAAGTGACATGGCAGATCAGACACCACACGTAATAAATGTAAAGCGAAAACTGCTCTACATAGCCAAAGTGTTTTTAATTTGCCGAACACAAAAACCTATAGCCAATAGAAATGTTCCATATGGCCATATGGGCGATATGTGAACTGCAGAGAGGTGTTAATCCCAACTTCAGAAAATAAAACCCTGCTCCTTCCTTCTGCCTGTGCACTTAACACAGATGATTTTACCAACTAGCCGATATACCTATCTAGTTGCTAATTAGAATCAACTGGTGTAGAAACTGGTTGGATCAAATATGTGGCAAGGGTTTTAGTTTCTGAAACCAATATTGACACCTTTTATTTTGTGCTTGTTATTATTGCAATAATGCGATATTTTTTATTTAGTTAGCATAATGGTAGTTGTAGCCCGTGTGGTGTTGCTGCCTCGCATTTAATTTCTAGGATTGTTTTTAACCAGCAGCACCCCTGTGGTTCCATCACAAGAGCTGTTGTAAGTTTTCAGTGCCGGAAACACTCATGTTGTGTTAAGCAACACCGCTCTTCTTGGCCTGCTGGACAGCAGTGTGGTGTAGGCCAACCAGGCTTTTCCTGCATTATGTTTGTGAGCGGTTTTCTCCTGTGTGGACTAAAGAGAATGGCCAATGGGGTTTTCCATTGTGTTTAAAACCCAGCTTCGCTCTCATGTTTCTCACCAATCCACTGACACTCCCCGCGCTTTATTGTTTCTCTATCACTCTCCCATTCTGTTTTCGATCAAGTAGACTGAGTGCATTTTAAACACTCTGGTCGAAACATCAATTAAGTATCTATTACCAGAGAAAATAATAAATAAATAAAATACAGCATGGCACATGATGGTGTTTAATTGACACTGTAAGGCTAGTTACCACCAAAGGCTCATAATAAGACTGTCTGCAACATTCTGAAAACTGGTAACTTTGTTTTCTAAAAACTGGACATTCAGAATAAGAAAAGTTTACTTTATAGGTGGCTCACAGGACAACAGCTTCAGGCATAGCTTAACTCAGGTCATAGTAAGCAAGTCACAGTTTCAACTGTAAAGAGAAGACTTGCAGAAAGTCCCAGGTCTGACAGGTCCAGTTGCAGCAAGAAAGCTTTTGCTAAGGCATCAGAATAGCACAAAGAGGCTTGCCTGGGACATGAAACACAGCCAATGAGCAGGTGTGGAGATGGAGGATGTAGATTATGGGGCTTGTGAAATAGGGAGTAACAGAGGAGGCAGTTTGGGGCATCGCACTGATCCTGTTGAAAAACACTGGCCCTACTGGGGTTAGCCTCAGCCTGACTACCCCTCACTTTTAATCAAGTGCTTGTGTGCTTTGTTCTTGCCTTGATTAACATGCTTCTCCCTTGTGACTGTATGTGATTGTGTGCAGGTGTCCTTAATTGAGAGAGTGTTGCCTGCTTATAAAAGACTCCCTGATCCAGCATGGCTCCAACTAACTCTCTTGCTCCACCTTCTGCGACACATTGCTACTGTTTTGCTCTGCACATAGGCTTGGTATTTTTGTGACATGAAGCAATTACACCTTACACCTTTCCATTTAACTGTAGGTAATCAAGTCACGTCAAGTTTATTTGTATAGTGCATTTCATACACAAAGGCAGTTCAATGTGCTTAACAAAAATAAAAGCAAAGAACAATATAAAAGAATAAAAGATAAAATAAGTGTAAAATATGTAGAGTAAGTCACAAAAGTGAGTACACCCCTCACATTTTTGTACATTTTTTATTATATCTTTCCATGAGAGAAGTCTAAAGATACTTTAGTACAATGTAAAGTATGCAGTGTACCGCTTATATAACAGTACAGATTTGCTGTTCCCTCAAAATAACTCAACCCACAACCATTAATCTCTAAACCACTGGCAACAAAAGTACACTCCTAAGTGAAAATATCCAAATTGTGTCCAAAGTGCCAATATTTTGTGTGGCCACCATTATTTTTTCAGCACTGCCTTAACTCTCTTGGGCATGGAGTTCACTAGAGCTTCACAGCTTGTCACTGGAATCCTCTTCCATTTCTCCATGATGACATCACGGAGCTGGTGGATGTTAGAGACCTTGAGCTACTCCACCTTACATTTGAGGATGCCCCACAGATGCTCAATTGGGTTCAGGTTTTGGGACATGTTAGTCCAGTCCATCACCTTCACCCTCACCCGAGGCAGTGGTCATCTTGGAGGTGTGCTTGGGGTCATTATCATACTGAAATACCGCCCTGCAGCCCAGTTTCTGAAGGGAGGGGATCATCATGCTCTGCTTCAGTATGTCATATTGGCATTCATGGTTCCCTCAATGAAATGTAGCTCCCCAGTGCTGGCAACACTCATTCAGCCCCAAACCATGACACTTCCTCCACCATGCTTAACTGTAGACAGGGCACAGTTGTCTTTGTAATCCTCACTTGGTTGCCGCCATACACACTTGACACCATCTGAACCAAATAAGTTTATTTTGGTCTCATAAGACCACATCAGACATGATTCCAGTAATCCATGCCCTTAGTCTGCTTGTCTTCAGCAAACTGTGTGCGGGCTGTCTTGTGTGTCATATTCAGAAGAAGCTGGGACACAATCATGAAGTGGAACAAAATGTATTGGATATTTTTAACTTTTTTAACAAATAAAAAATGAAAAATTGGGTGTGCAAAATCATTCAGCCCCATTGAGTTAATACTTTGTAGCGCCACCTTTTGTTGCGATTACAGCTGCAAGTCGCTTGGGGTATGTCTATCAGTTTTGCACATCGAGAAACTGATATTTTTGCCCATTCCTCCTTGCAAAACAGCTCGAGCTCAGTGAGGTTGGATGGAGAGCGTTTGTGAACAGCAGTTTTCAGTTCTTTCCACAGATTCTCAATTGGATTGAGGTCTGGACTTTGACTTGGCCATTCTAACACCTTGATATGTTTTTTGGTGAACCATTCCATTGTAGCTTTTGCTTTATGTTTTGGATCATTGTCTTGTTGGAAGACAAATCTCCGTCCCAGTCTCAAGTCTTTTGTGGACTCCATCAGGTTTTCTTCCAGAATGGTCCTGTATTTGGCTCCATCCATCTTCCCATCAATTTTAACCATCTTCCCTGTCCCTGCTGAAGAAAAGCAGGCCCAAACCATGATGCTGCCACCACCATGTTTGACAGTGGGGATGGTGTGTTGAGGGTGATGAGCTGTGCTGCTTTTACGCCAAACATAACGTCTTGCATTGTTGCCAAAAAGTTCGATTTTGGTCTCATCTGACCAGAGCACCTTCTTCCACATGTTTGGTGTGTCTCCCAGGTGGCTTGTGGCAAACTTTAAACGACACTTTTTATGGATATCTTTAAGAAATGGCTTCCTTCTTGCCACTCTTCCATAAAGACCAGATTTGTGCAGTATACGACTGATTGTTGTCCTATGGACAGATTCTCCCACCTCAGCTGTAGACCTCTGCAGTTCATCCAGAGTGATCATGGGCCTCTTGGCTGCATCTCTGATCAGTCTTCTCCTTGTATGAGCTGAAAGTTTAGGGGGACGGCCAGATCTTGGTAGATTTGCAGTGGTCTGATACTCCTTCCATTTCAATATTATTGCTTGCACAGTGCTCCTTGGGATGTTTAAAGCTTGGGAAATCTTTTTGTATCCAAATCCAGCTTTAAACTTCTCCACAACAGTATCTCGGCCCTGCCTGGTGTGTTCCTTGTTCTTCATGATGCTCTCTGCGCTTTAAACAGACCTCTGAGACTATCACAGTGCAGGTGCATTTATACAGAGACTTGATTACACACAGGTGGATTCCATTTATCATCGTTAGTCATTTAGGTCAACATTGAATCATTCAGAGATCCTCACTGAACTTCTGGACAGAGTTTGCTGCACTGAAAGTAAAGGGGCTGAATGATTTTGCACGCCCAATTTTTCGTTTTTTATTTGTTAAAAAAGTTTAAAATATCCAATAAAGTGTGTTCCACTTCATGATTGTGTCCCACTTGTTGTTGATTCTTCACAAGAAATTACAGTTTTATATCTTTATGTTTGAAGCCTGAAATGTGGCAAAAGGTCACAAAGTTCAAGGGAGCCAAATAGTTTCGCAAGCCACTGTATATGATGAATACAAGACAGAGAAAAGCAAAAAGCAATAGGTAAGCATTAAAGATAAAAGAGGTAAAATAATAAATGAATTAAAGGTAAATCACTAGCAGAAAGCATCTGAGAACAGTTTAGTCTTAAGTCTAGATTTGAAACTTCCAATAGTAGGAGCATTTTGATGTCTTCTGGAAGCTGGTTCCAAAGCTGAACTGCATAGCAGCTAAAAGCTGCTTCACCACATTTTGTTGTGACAGCAGGTTTTACCAACATAGGTTTCTGCTGTGATCTTAAAGACCAAGTTGGTACATATAGAAAGAACATATCCAATAAGTATTTTAATACCATTTAGTCTTCTAAATACAAGAAGCAATGCCTTAAAGTCAATTCTATAACTTACTGGGAGCCAGTGCAGGGACCTTAAAATTGGATTAATGTGTTCAGTTCTTCTTGCTTTTGTAAGAACCCTTGCTGCTGCATTTTGGATCAGTTGAAGCTGTTTGATGGTCTTTTTAGGAAGGCCATTGCAGTAACTGACCCAGCTGGAAATGGTACAAGTTTTTCTAGATCTTGTTTTGACATAAGACCTCTAAGTTTGGTAATGTTTTAGGTGATAAAATGCAGATTTAGTGCTTTCATATGACTGTTGAAAGTTAGTTCACTGTCAATAAAGACACCAAGATTTTTAACAGTAACTTTTGCTATAAGCCCTTTAGTCTCAAGAGCAGTGGCGATCCTACGTTTTCCCAAATATAATTACTTCAGCTGAAGAAATCCAGTTGTTTATTTGGTCAATACCCCCGTACAGACACTCAAGTGGGGCATAGTCATCAGGTGATAGAACTAAGTAAATTTGAGTGTCATCAGCATAGCTATAATAATTAATTGAGTCGTTCTTGATGATTTGTCCAAGCGGGAGCATATAGAGATTGAATAGTAATGGACCAAGGTTTGCCCCCTGAGGAACACCACAGGTCAAGGACACAGGTGCTGAGGTATAGTTTCCAAGAGCAACAAAGAAACTCCTTTGTTGCAACTATGATTTTAACAAATCGATGACTATACCAGTGAATCCTACCCAATGTTTGAGTCAATGTAGGAGTATGCAGTGATCAACAGTGTCAAAATCAGCGCTAAAATCCAGTAACACCAAGACTGATGTTTTGCCAGCATCAGAATTAAGAAGTATATCATTTATAACTTTAATCAGAGCTGTTTTAGTGCTGCAATTGGCAAGGAAACTTGATTGAAACTTAGCAAAGCAACTATTTGATGTGAGAAAGGCAGTTAATTGATTAAAGACTATTTTTTCAATTATTTTCCCAATAAATGGTAAATTGGATATAGGCTTGTATAGCACTGAAAGATCAAGGTTATTCTTTTTGAGTAAAGGTTTTACAACTGTTTTTTTCAAGGAGGAAGTAAAAATGCCAGTCTGTAGTGATGTATTTATAATCTGAAGTACAATGGTTGATATAAGGTGAAGAACACATTTGAAAAAAGTCAGCAAAATGACCAGTTCAGATAATAATAATAATAACTAGAAAAGCACTCAGAGAGCGCAGACCTCCGCCAAGGCAGCTTAAGTCTCCACCTTATTGTCATTCTCACCTTAAGACATTGAAAGACATTAATCATGTTAAAACATTTTATTACTGGTGTAATAGTTAACTAGTGGGTTCATTCACTCATGCTCACATGAACTTGGTTGTCTCTTCGGTGCAGGTGGGTTCGTTCACTCATGCTCACACAAACTTGGTTGGCTCTTCGGTGCAGGAAAGTACTTTATCTAATTTCCACTGCCAACATGAACTACTGGGCTGCTCACCACTACCGCTCTAACTCTCCTCTGTCTTGTATAGCACAGTTCTGACTAGGGCAGATGTGGATGAAGTGAAATTTTGTACAGTTTTTTCAAGAGTATCATAATTAATTAAGCTAAATATTGGCATTGAGCTCTCACTGCAGCCAATGGTTCCAGATTTTGAGATTTGCAATTGAGAAGCTGTATTTGGTCGTATATTATCAATTTTTCCTTTAAAAAAACATGCAAAGTCATGGTGGGGATGCTCCTTTGTTATCTGGTGCTGCGTGCTCCATTTGATGGCCGAGGTCTGTGGCAGCCTGGCGCAGATAGTTGGTCAGGAGTCGCTCCTGTAGTGTCTTTGTCATCATGCTCCCGCAGTGGAAAGGAGCTAGATAGTGGTGCGTCAGAAAGTCGGATGATTTCCCGGAACTGTATCAGATACAGTTGCGACTGCCAGAGGCATATCCAACGTCTTAGCAAAGGAGATGATTGGACATTTCTCTTTTATCGCTTGTGAGGGCCATTGTTTTGGCTCACCAGAATGTTTGTTGCTGTACATGACTGTTTCAGTTTCTTTTAGAGTCTTTATCAACCACGATTGGTTCTGTCTGCACTGCTAAAGAGTGCTTATCATTTTTACATTACATTACATCATTACATTACATTACATTGCATTTGGCAGACGCTTTCATCCAAAGCGACTTACAAAAAAGGAGGACATAAGCAAACAGAGGTGTAAAGGGACACAGAGTAGGGACACTACAGACATATGTACTTCTGCATAGGGACAGAGAAAGAGAGAGTTGGTTTAGTGATTGTTGGTTTTGTTAGGAGGGGAAGCACTCTCGGAAAAGAAGCTTTTTTACACGTTTTTTTAAAGGTAGGGAGGGATGTTGCTGTTCTTGTCGCAACTGGTAGGTCATTCCACCATTTGGGGACAACCACAGAGAAGAGTTTAGAGTGACCTCGCTTTGTGAGAGGCGAGGGTACAGATAAACGATTTGTGTGAGTGGATCGCAACGCCCTGGACAGGACGTGAGCCTTTAGTAAGACATTGAGATAAGCTGGGACGGAACCTGAAATTACTTTGTAGGCTAGTGTCAGAGCCTTATGTTTTTCTTATGTCAAAACAAGATCTAGAAAAACTTGTACATGCATTTATTTCCAGCAGGGTAGATTACTGCAATGGCCTTTTCACAGGCCTTCCTGAAAAGACCATCAAACAGCTTCAACTGGTCCAAAATGCAGCAGCAAGGGTTCTTACAAAAGTAAGAAGAACGGAACACATTACTCCAATTTTAAGGTCCCTGCACTGGCTCCCAGTCAGTTATAGAATTGACTTTAAGGCATTGCTTCTTGTGTTTAAAACACTAAATGGGTTGGGACCAAAATATTTGTTGGATATGTTCTTGCTATATGAACCAACTAGGTCTTTAAGATCACAGCAGAAACAACTGTTGGTAAAACCTGCTGTCACAACAAAATGTGGTGAAGCAGCGTTTAGCTGCTATGCAGTTCAGCTTTGGAACCAGCTTCCAGAAGACATCAAAAATGCTCCTACTGTTGGAAGTTTCAAATCTAGACTTAAGACCAAACTGTTTTCAGATGCTTTTTGCTGGTGATTCACCTTTTAATTAATTTATTTTTTATTATTTATGTTTAACTGTTGCTTTCTGATTTACTCTGTCTTTTATCTTACACATGTTTTAATCTTATTTTATCTTTTATCTTTTATGTTTTTATATTGTCCTTTGCTTTTATTTTTGTTAAGCACATTGAACTGCCTTTGTGTATGAAATGCGCTATACAAATAAACTTGACTTGACTTGACTTGACTTGACTTGACTTGTATTAGCAATTGTGCGGCATATTGGGTCAGGTACGGTCTGATTCTTCTAATATTGTATAATGCATAGCGGCATGACCAAGGTTATCAGCAGGTTGACTCAAGGGCAGTAAATAAGATTGCATGGTAGAAAGAGGCAATAGTGGTCAGCCAGGACTTTGGCCCCAGTCTAGCTAAGTTCTGTGCTATTTGGTCTGAAGAATGCTGTGCGATTCCAAAACAGGTTGAAATTGTCTATAAAATTCATCCCAAGTGAAAAGCATGTCTTTTGTTAGCCAAGTGCAGACAAAAGTTCTTTGAAGTGTTCTTTGACACTGAGCTATTCTCTAAAAATGTCATTTGCTCCAACATGCACAATGATGCGTTCAATAGCTTTATGATTTGACACTATCTTTGAAATACCGTTTTTAGTATCAGAGATAGATGCATTAGGAAGGCATCCAGTCATCCATTCTCCTTTTAAATTTCTTACCGTGGAGTCACCTAGAACAAGGGTTGTAGAACAAGCAGGTGTTGATGGCTGCTTTTCCTTTTTCCCCACTGCTCTTTTCTCACAGTTCAGTCTCTGTCTATGGTGAGTTATCTCTCTAGGAACTTCTGGTTCCAGATGTCTGAGGCACTCAAATCTGTTTTGAAGTGTTATGGGCTGTTGGATTTGCATAGGCCCAGAAATATTGTAGTTTTCAGCTCATGCCCAGATTGTATGCGTATAGTGATAGCAAAACGCACTGGTGTTAATAGGTCTAGCACCTTCTTTATGCCAGCGGCCTGTACTCACATTTTTCTTTGTAAGCAATTGTGAGTACAATCACAATCATGCCTGAGTTTTTGTGTGTGTACATAATGAGCTGTGCCCTTGTCCTTGTCTCCCAGCCCTGGTGCTGCCAAGAGCAGACCAACTGATGCGGATCAGTGTGCAGCCCTACATCAGCTCCATACTGGAGGCGCTCATGGAGCCTACTAGCCGCGGCTTTGCTGAGGTGCGTGACATCTTCTTCAGGGAGCTGGTGGAGGTCAGCAAGAACACATTCAACCATGCAGGCAAGGACAAACTGGGGGAGGTAAGAGCCCAACAACATAGAACATTAATGGCCCTATAATACAACAAAGGTCATTTATAGCCTCACAACACAAAAAGGAGAAAGGTCTGGACTATACATAATTCTGTAACACTTTATTTGAAGGTGCCTACATAAGGGTGACACAAATTATATGCACTTTATTAATGATTATGACTGTTGTCATGAAGTGTCATTCAGTTTTTGTAATGTCAAGTTGACATTGCTTTAGGTGTCCTTATCATGACAATTGGACATTTCCAGATAATGTCTTTGTCATGACAACTTGACATAATTGTGAAATGAACTTTCCCGGTATGGATATAGGCAGTTCACCGTTTGCCATAAGTAAAATTTTGCACATTGAACGTGCGTGGCAGACATATAAAATCAAATATGTCGCCTCAGAGGGAATCAAACTCCACAATCCCTCTCCCCCACAACACACTGTTGAAATTATTCTGATGGGTTTGTATGTTTTCCTATTATTATTGGGGGCCAAGCAGCGAAGCTTCTGGATCCCATCATGTTTGTACGTTTTCTTATTATGACCGCCGCCAGCGAACCTAGCGAAAGCGATCATATTAGTGTTTTTGTCGCCGATTTTTCATTAATGATCACTGGGACACTGGAACTCGGGGGGACATGAATCTTTGTAGGCATGTGGCCCTAGAACTTTTTGAGGGACTAGAAGCTTTTGGCCACCAAGGGCCCATTTTTGTAATATTTCAGTGTTATAGAGGAGTATCGACCCAGCCACTTGAGGCATAGCAACACCTAGTGGGGGCGCGTTAATTATATGAAATGTTATTTTGCCTATTGTCTAGAGAACGCTAATGTTTACAACCAAGTTTTTTGTCGTGAAATCTATTGACCCTCATGCATTAAAAACACTGGTCGACGCCCACTTCCAACAAAAACAATTTCCATGAAATTTTAACACCGCGAAAGCAAACGAACTCGTCATAGGCCATTCATGTGAATCTCACCAAATTTGGTATATGTCATCTACAAACAATGCTAACAAAAAGTTATCAAAGGATTCATCTTGAGATTAACCATTTTCACCATGCTCAAATTTGCCAACTCTACACAGCTTTCTTTTCATGTGCACCAAATTGTGTGACATTTCGTCACAGGGAGCGAAGTTTCTTCTCAAAACTAGGTGTCCAAAAACTGTTTTTGTTAAATAAACCAAACTTGGTATGTGGACTCAGGACCCTGTTCTGACCATGCAGAACCATTTACTTCAAACTTTGTAGTGCCACCCACTTGTCAAAGTTAGAAATACTTTTAATGCATTTAACTTTTGAATTATACATCCAATTTTCAACAACTTGGTATCACTGGAATCCTTGTGTCAAGCCAAGTTCATGAACCATGCAACATCCTCCTGATCAAGATCCTCCTAAATCCTGAAAATCTTTCCAAACAAGGACTGTGCGTCTCACCCACTCGACACATCAAAAAGCAAACTGAAAAATGAATTATTCATTGTCCCAATGAACCTAATAATAATTGAGAACTGGGAATGACAGCTTACATCTGGGAATGACAGCTTACATCTACAACTAGACTGCATTCCCGCAGAAAATGCAAAAAGTGTGCTTGCATTTTAGCATTGTTAGCAATGTTAGCATAACTGCTAAAAAGCTTCAGCTGCTGTCTCTACCATGCACTGTTTGAGAAACTCCCCTTCGGAGAAAGGCTTACTGGTCTTTGCTACGTTGAATGCCAGTAAATAACTTGTGTTCGTGCTTGATTCTTGGATGGCAGTTTGTCTAGTATAGGTGTTTTGCTGAGCCCACAAACTAGCTTTCAATCTCTGTCCAGTAGCTGTCTTCTTGCGTTGACTGGTTGTTAGCATAACAACCAGTCAACGCATGTTTGCTTGGTGGAAAAGTGACGGCTGATGTATTCCTTAAAAACCGCAACGGTTTCTTGACAAATAAGCCTTTGACCGGACTTCAGTGAAAAAGTATTTAGTTGTCCATTCCTTATTAAACACTCGGCACTCACTGTCGACTTTTCTTGTCATGACTTGTCTTGTCTTTTCTTTTCTTTTCTTCTTTGGTCCCATCATTGTCGCAGGTCCATTCAGAGCAGTAGCAGTTAAAACAGAGCTCGGCGTACGCAAAATCAAGTCACTGCGCCTAATGCGCCTCCTGGTTAAACGGCAGGCATTACAAGGCAAGGTCAAATTAATGCAGTTATATGAATTCTATACCAAACTTTGGCGGGCCGGATTAAGCCGATGTGGCCGCGGGCCTTAGTTTGTCCACCCCTGCTCTAGTACCACCACTGGTGTTGTCTTGGTCTTGGACATGGTGGTCTTG
Organism: Setipinna tenuifilis; assembly: GCA_030347295.1. Classification (NCBI taxonomy): domain Eukaryota; kingdom Metazoa; phylum Chordata; class Actinopteri; order Clupeiformes; family Engraulidae; genus Setipinna; species Setipinna tenuifilis. Next base: position 32,314,404 of record CM059273.1, read on the forward strand.
GGGGAATTCAAGCCAAGTTCATGTTATGATGCTCTCCGGTTAGAAAATAATGTCCAGTTATGAGAATAGGCTATATGTATGGTAAAGGCTGATGCTTTTAGTCTGTTCTGCATGGTAAGATATAGTCTATCAATTCAGTGGTAATATGGGATTGGTATCGAGTATCAACCAATACACAAAACCCAGATATCTGAATCAGGATCGAAACCGAAAAAGTTGGATCAGTGCATCCTTAATTGTATAAATTTTCTTTATGACACTGCCAGCACTCAACAGTCCACACACACTTGTAATCCAAGCCTACCATATAGGCCTAGCTGTGGTTGCCTAAATATAATAATTGAATATTTTGATATTGGGCCTATAATTTGTGTTTATTGCTTTGCTTCCTAAGTACAGCCTAACCTACGTTCAGTCAGTAGCTGGTTTTGAATGACATTTCCTATGCACATAAGAAGACCCATTAATTGTTTAGTAGCCCACTGGCAGGGATGCATTTGCCTTTCTAATTTTATATTCACAGACTAAATAATTGTCTCTAGCAGAAGACTAGCCTACACTTAATCAACCAAAGCTAAGGTTTTTTTGCCTCTTAACCGATGTACCATTACGTCGGAGGATGGTTTAGAACACTTTTCACACTCACACGTCTTAACAAAACCCTTCATGTACCATCGTGTTCCCACAAAAAAAGTGTGTGTTGCACAAATTCTGTCCATGTGTTGGGCTCGCGTAAGGTCAGGTAGGTACATATAGGCTGCTTATGAAAATGCAATTAACGGATACATGTCAGTGAGACGGGTGCCATGACGTTCGGTTGGTTGATGGCACGAATCCCGCTATAGTGTCTGGTCCTCGTGGAAGTTCTTGGAATGTTCATGTCCCGATAGGTGCAGAGTCCCTTGGTCCGAAGCTTCGTTGAGGAGAGGCGGAGTCTCTGACGAATGTGTACCGGCGCATCTGACTTTTAGACTTGGGCTGCAGTCATAAAGTTACTTGTGGAACGAGAATTAATCGGTTTAACTGAAAAAGGAAGAAGGACGCAACTTCAGTACAGTTTACCATGTGTAAATACAAAAGCACGTTGATTCTTCTTGTTTGCAAGACATGCAATAACTTTTTCCAGGTAATACCTAGGTTGTATACTGGGTATCTCTTTACTGCCGGAGGGTTCCGATCGAGAGAGACTGAATTTAGGGTTAGCCCCCTAATTATAGGACCTAAATGACGTCACATAGACAGTATACTGGAAGTGTTGGTTTGATGGGAGTTGTAGTTGCCTGCGGGACTGTGGATGTCCTTACAATGCTTAAAGATATGACAACCATTTTTGGTACACATACTTTTGACCCAATTTTGAGGACGCACATCAATCCTTGTATAATGCCATTTATAGGGGATGCTACAACTGCCACATGTCAATGTCTCAAGAACCGTTTACAGTTTTTGAAAATCATTTTCACACTTGTCTCAATGCTGTCCACTCTTAACACTGTGCTGTACCAAAATACATCTGAGTCCATCAGTTAACATTTTCTGCAAAATGCACTATAGCTACCAAAACTCTTTAAACTTTACCCAAAAGTAGTTTTGCTGTAACTGTAACACACGCTGTTGGTCAGCAAGACTATAATGGCGTCAATGGCTCATCAATCCTATGTGCTTGTTATGTCAAGATGTCTAAAAATACCACAATTTAATATAAAGAAAAACTACTAATATTTTTGAATATGTGTATTCCAAGCAAAATCACAGCACAGTGGTCATCATATTAGTATGGCTGTTTTTATCCACTCAAAATAGATTTCCTTGTTGTTGTTCCATTTAGCGTATACAGACATGTAACTTCAGTTACCTCCAGTTTAAACTGAGCTTTAAGTAAAATATGGAACAAAATTTACTGGGTATTTCAAATTAAATGTGTGTGTATGGTGAAGTGTGATGTCTAAGGGTGTGTGTGCTGAGGGGTGGATGTGTGCAAAGTCAGTATGATGTGTATTCAATGTCCGGATGGCCTGAGGATAGAAACTCCTTCTGAGTCTTTCAGTCCTAGCCATGTGGTTACAGAGGCGTCTTCTAGACCTCATCGGTTTAAACAGTTCATTTCCGGGATGAGAGGAGTCCTTTAAGATCTTTTGAGCCCTTAAAAGTACTTTTCTAGAATACATGTCTTGCAGAGCAGAGAGCGGAGTTCTGATTGTGCGTTCAGCTGAACATACTACTCTCTGCAGAGTACTGCAATCTCATCATCCCAGGTGATGATCCTACCTGTTACTTTCTATAGCTAAAGTGTCTTTTAGGACAGATGAAGAAACCTTACATTTCCTTAGTTAAAAAAAGCGTTAAAAAAAAAAAAGTTAGGAAAAGCGCCAAGGAAGCAGCTAGCTACCAAGGCAGCCAGGAAGAGCACGCCTTCCACCGGTGGAGTCAAGAAACCCCATCGCTACAGGCCCGGTACCGTAACTCTGAGAGAAATCCGACGCTACCAGAAGTCCACTGAGCTGCTGATCCGCAAGCTGCCCTTCCAGCGCCTGGTGTGTGAGATTGCTCAGGACTTCAAGACCGATCTGCGTTTCCAGAGCGCTGCCATTGGCGCCCTTCAGGAGGCTAGCGAGGCATACCTGGTGGGTCTGTTCGAGGACACCAACCTGTGTGCCATCCACGCCAAGAGGGTCACCATCATGCCCAAGGATTTATCCAGCTGGCTCGCAGGATAAGGGGCGAGAGGACCTAAACCCGCCAGCCAGCCTCTGGGCCCTCTACAGAGGATGCTGGATATTTATAATATTTTACACGATTGTGGACATTTTTATTTCTTGTACCTATTTTCTCTTCCTTCCTTCCTATGTTTAATTGTATTTTATTTTAAAATTTGTGTAAAGCACATTGAACTGCATTTATGTATAAAATGCGCTATAGAAATAAATCTGACTTGACTTGACTTGACTTAGTTGATGAAAGAAGAAGAGTCTTTTACTGAACTTCTTCAGTACATGTTGTGTGTTAACAGTCCATGTGAGACCTTCAGTGATGTGGACACCAAGTTATTTAAAACTTGTGACTCTCTACTCTCTCTCTCTAGTGGAGTGTAACTGTAGCAGTGGAATTAGCTGAGCCTCTCCAACACCTCTTCAACAGGAGTCTGCAGACAGGCAAGGTCCCGACACTGTGGAAAACTTCTTGCCTGATACCTGTACCAAAGAAGGCACACCCGAAAGAACTCAACGACTACAGACCGGTTGCCCTCACCTCACACATAATGAAGGCCCTTGAACGGCTGCTGCTGCTCAACCATCTGAAACCCCAGGTTCGCCATGCACTGGACCCCCTGCAGTTTGCCTATCGGGAGAGTGTGGGAGTAGAGGACGCTATCCTGTACCTGCTGCACAGGGTACACTCTCACCTGGACAAAGGAGGCAGTGCTGTCAGAATCATGTTCTTTGATTTCTCCAGCGCTTTCAACACCATTCAGCCACTTTTGTTAAATGACAAACTGCTGCGGATGGGAGTGGAGCCTAGTCTGGTAACCTGGATCACAGATTACCTCACTGAACGGCCCCAGGTTGTCAGACTGGGGAACTGCTCATCTGAGACTGTGATCAGCAGCACAGGGGCCCACAGGGAACGGTGCTCTCCCCAGTGCTGTTTACTCTGTACACCACTGAATTTAGCTATAACTCAGAGACTTGTCACATGCAGAAGTTCTCTGATGACACTGCAATTGTGGGGTGTATCAGGGATGGACAGGAGAGGGAGTACAGGGACCTTGTGGAGGAATTTGTTGGGTGGTGTCGGGCTAATCAACTGCAGCTGAACACCACCAAAACCAAGGAAATGGTGGTGGACTTTAGGAGAACCACCCCACCACTGGAACCTGTCTCAATTGATGGGGTGAATGTTGAGGCAGTCTGCACATACAAGTACTTGGGGGTACTCCTTGACAATAAACTGGACTGGTCTGCTAATTCGGATGCCCTATACAGGAAGGGGCAGAGCAGGCTTTACTTCCTGAGGCGACTGAGGTCCTTTAATGTCTGCAACAGACTGCTGCTGATGTTCTACCAGTCTGTTATGGCCAGTGTGCTCTTCTATGCTGTGGTATGTTGGGGTGGTAGCACTAAGAAGCGGGACACTGGTCGTCTGGACAGACTGGTGAGGAAGGCAGGGTCTGTGGTGGGCACGGAGCTGGATGCTCTCTCTACCATAGCTGAAAGGAGGACCCTGAGCAGGCTGCACTCCATACTGGACAATGACCGTCACCCCCTGCACACCATCTTCAGTAACCAGAGGAGTTTGATCAGTGACAGACTCCGGTCCCTCCCCTGGGGGCCATACAGCTTTACAACACCACACAGAGGGAGCTGGGCATAATGGACTGGACTGCTTGAGCTGCACCCCACATACACACACACACACACACACACTCACACACACACACATTCACACTCACACACACACACTCACTCACACACCACGCTGTGCTGGTGACCCCTACACTTTCCTGGACATACATTGTACTGCACTACTTGGATTACATCCTCCACTACATGACTATTCCATGGTCAACCTACACTATCCTACACTATCCTGGACAACGTGTACTGCACTGTTTTTGCATTGCCACTTTGTTTTTTACTTGCACTAAGGACCATTCCCCAACTCAAACTTTAATCTATTCACTTGAATTACGGCAATGCACCTTATATAGACACGTCTTAGTACCCCCCTTCAATCTGATCCACATAAGTCTGCTCATTACCTCCGCCAAGGAGGTTATGTTTTTGCCGGCGTTGGTTTGTTTGTCCGTCTGTTTGTTTGTTATTCTCATAACTCAAAAAGTTATGGACGGATTTAAATGAAATTTTCAGGATAGATCAGAAGTGGGCTAACTTAGAACTGATGGTTTTTGGTGGTGATCCAGATAACCATCTGGATCCAGGATTTTTTTAAAGGTTTCTTCACCATTGTGAGGTAGGGGCAATTTGGACATTTTTGCTTATAACTCCACAAATAATGCCCACAATGTTTAGTAAAAAAATACAATATAAGACCATCATAAGGTCTGCCAAACCCCAGAATATAATCCAGATCCTGGTAGTATTCCGGATCTCGTGATCCAGAAAATTAAAATTCGAGGGGCCTTGTGGAAAATGGGCTACTGAGAAGTAACTAATCAAGCTAGAGACATGCAACTGACACCAACTTGTAGTTGAGGCATTGTAGATTCAATAGAGTGTCAACGAATTTCACATATCTTTAGTGTCTTTTAATGTCTTAAGGTGAGAATGATAATAAGGTGGAGACTTAAGCTGCCTTGGCGGAGGTCTGCGCTCTCCGAGTGCTTTTCTAGTTGTTGTTGCATTAGATGTAAGTCCAGGGAATTACCAGCTGTGGGCACTGCAAACAGTTGGTCGGAGACATAGTTGATGACAACTGACAAAATGTCTGAATAGTTTAATAGTCAGTAGCTGTTCAGAATGTTGGCCTCGACGCTGATGGCCCATCACCCATTCACCGGCAGACAGCCATCACCCAGCCATTAGCGGGCTATCGCTCCCCTCCCCTGCTATCGCTCCCCCGCTGTTCAGGACATTTACATTCACCAATCACTCACCTGAAACCTGTTGCTAGGCGTGTCCAGGACTTCAGTCTCCAAACATTTGGACCCATCAACCTTTGCGCTGGAGCCAGTTGATGGGCCAGGTCGTTAGGCTATTGTCCTGACTCGTTTAACATATGTATAAGCAGACCCCCCTCCGGTGATCAGCTAGCAGTTAAATCTCAGCCCCAACGTCGGGTTGTAGAGCAGTGCATCGGAGAGGGGAATCCATGACTCAGGAGGCTCCAGCGGATCCACTTCTTCTCTCCACTTGAACTCTCTCTCTTTCTTCTTGGACGTCTCCGGATCCCAACGTCCATTCCTCCTGCTATACACAAACATTCCGTGCATCCATAAGAGATAAACCACGGTTTCACGGTACACTTTGTAGCAAAGCCTCCTGGTCATTTCATGGGTTCCATTCATCAGAGTGGCGTGTGTGTGTCATAATAAGGGACATTGCATCATTGTTCTGGCCGGACAACCTGTGGTGTTTGTCACATCCACAACCTAGCCCCATTTCCTACAGTCCTTCCTGGTTTAGTGTTGGCCACCCCCAGCACCCCTTTTTACATGGTCCTTCGTGCCGGATACGACAATTGCCACAGTTACAATGTCCTCCCCTGATGGTCGTCCTCGTCGTGAGCCTCACCAACCCCGCAGGCTCGATGACTTTCTGGTGACTTTGCCACCACGACGCTTGCCACAGGATCAGACACACACACACACTGTCCACTCCGTCGTGGGAGACAGCAGGCCTCGGGATGCATCACAGACACCCCCTGCTGGACAGACGAACCCCGACGCCTCAGCCGTGATTCTCTCTGCCCTCCAGGACCTCAAGGAGGACAACCGGCAGATCAAGGAGGATAACCGGCGGATGAAGGAGGACAACTTCCTGCTGCGGAGTGATATGCAGTCGCAGATGCAGCTGATGTATCAGACCTTTTCCTCACACCTCCAAGTACCGGTCGTCACACCTGGACGTGGCGCAGAAGGAGGCACACCCTCTGCAAGGCTTCACTTCCCTCCGTTCACCTCTACGCCACTGCTTCTCAACAGAGTTTCCAGTTCTGCTCAGCTGGTGAGAGACCACCACAGTCCACCACTGCCAGAGACGCACTCTCCTCCTCAGACGCCTCCTCAGCCAAAGCCCTCCACGACGGACGGCATCAGCCCTTCATCAGCCAACTCCGTTGGTCGCCGAGCTGACAGAACATTTGAGGAGTCTGCATCTGCTGCCGAGTCAGACCTCTCCTGCATCACCACCTGTACTCACTCCTGAGTATATGGTCCCCTTCACCCCACCACACCGCCTGGCTGTACGGCCCCAGCAGTCATCGCCTCACTCGTCAGCAGACCAGAGGGTAGGAGGTCAGGGCCAGTACAGGCAGCCACCGCCTCCACGTCGATTAGGACGACTCCCATCTCCAGCCCGTCAGGAGTTGACCTACCGTGGACCCAAACCTCAGATCCCCCTGTTCACCGACGACGACTCTCGTCAGTTTGCCCGCTTGAAGTTGGCTCTGGACAATCTCCTGCCAGCTGATGCCACAGAGCGCTTCAAGTACCAGATCCTGGTAGACCACCTCAAGCTGGAAGATGCCCTGCTGATAGCAGATTCATACAGCAACAGCAGGGAGCCATAGAGCAGGACTATGGCAGCCTTAACAGAGCTGTTTGGTCAGCCCCACAAACTGGCTCTGCAACGCATCAATGAGGTGTCAGACGAGGTGATACCAGAGGATTCCGTCTCTTTGCCCTGAAGGTGAGAGCTCTGGTAGGGATGCTGGACCAGCTGGGGACAGAGGGGCAAGCAGAACTGCAGTGCGGGTCACATGTGTCCCGTTTGCTGTCCAAGCTACCACACGACCTGCGTGCAGCATTCAGGAGGTACATCAACCCTCTCCATGTACCCATTCCCACGCTGTTGGACTTCGCTGAGTGGCTGGAATACGAGGTCCGTGTCCAGGAGGATGAGATCACAGCCAGCCATCCAAAGGCAGCAGGGAGACAAGCAGACAGACAGAGCAGCACAAGGACGAAGCAGCCTACAGCCACGCGCTCCACTTCAGTGTTGCTTGTCGACCCCCCTGCTAAGCAGGCAGACCCACCAAACCCAACTCCACTCCCACCTCCGAGAGCAGATTCACAGAAGAAGTACTGTCCCTTCTGTAACACCACTGAGCACTACTTCAATCAGTGCTCTCTGTTCAAACAGTTATCCACGGAACTGAAGACAGAGTGGATAAAAGCAGGGAAGCGGTGCTGGAGGTGCGGTCGTGATCACCAGGCAGCCCAGTGCTACCTCAAGGCCCGCTGTCAGAAGTGCAAACGCACTCACCTTGAGATACTGCACGAGGTCAACAACCCCAGCAAGGCAGAGAAGGCAGCCCCGACCACATCCAACCCGCCGGCAAACTACTACCTGGACCCAGCCCGTAGGAGTGGCTGTGTGCTGTTGAAGATGGTGAAGGTGTGTCTCTTCATCATCGAGGGAAGAAGATGGAGACCTATGCTATCCTCGACGATGGGTCAGAGCGCACCATCATCCTCCATCAGGCCGCACAGCAGCTGGGTCTACAGGGACAGAGTGAGGACCTGGCCCTCCGTACAGTTCGCCAGGACATCAAGACAGTGCCTGGGCAGTCAGTCTCCTTCTCGGTGTCATCAGCCGGCTACCCACAGAAGCGGTTTCAGATTAAGCAGGCATTCACATCATCAGAGCTTGGCCTGTCTCAACATTCCCACCCAGTTGAGGCTCTGCAAAAGACCTATCGCCACCTCAGAGGTCTGCCTCTTCACCCATGTGACTGGGTCCAACCGCTGCTTCTCATCGGCTCGGACTATCCACACTTGCTCATCCCCATTGAGCCAGTGCACCTAGGTCCGCCAGGTGGACCCATAGCCATGAAGACACGCCTTGGATGGACTCTTCAAGGCCCCGCCAAAGCCATCAAGCACCAGTCTTCAACGTCAGCCTGCTTGTTCACCAGCACACTGTCACCATCAGCTGAACTCCTGCATCATGTTTCCAAGCTGTGGCAGATGGATGTGTTGTCCCCTCGCAACGACAAGCTCAGCACTCGGTCCAAGCAAGATGCTGCAGCTGTCAGACTGCTTGAGGAGAAGACTGTTAGAGTGACTGTTGATGGGGTCCAGCGTTATGCCACTCCTCTTCTGTGGAAGGCAGGAACCCCACAACTTAACTCATCCCTGGAGGCAGTCTTGGGTCATCTTCGTGGGACAGAGAAGCGGCTGTCACAGACCATAGCTAAAGCCAAGTCATACAACCGCGAGGTCAAGACCTTGCTGGATGCTGGCTATGTGGACAGACTCACACCGGCTGCAGTACAGTCCAGCAACAGAGCGTGGTATATCCCTCACCACACAGATCACTCACCCACGTCAGCTGACGACTCTGCTGAGCTGCGGAAGGCACAGTTCTGTGGACACGTCACCGTGACAACTGACCCTCCACTACCTGATGCAGATAACTTCAGCTGTTATCAGGAGCTGTTGGATGCATCAGTCAGAGCTTGTCACGGGGCGGCTACATCCACCATCACGTCAGAGGACTACAAGCAAGCAGAGATGGCGCTCCTCAGACAGTTGCAGAGAGACTGCTTCCCAGAGGATGTTGCTCTGCTCTCTGTAGGTAAACCGGTTCCTACAGACAGCAGACTGCTCACCCTGTCTCCGGAGTATGACGCTGAGACACAGCTGATCCGAATAGGAGGATGTCTACGCAGATGCGACACCCTGGAAGAGGAGATTCTGCATCCCATCGTGCTTGACCCTCATCACCCTATCACCAAGCTCATCATCCAGGATTTCGACAGCCGGCTTGCACATCCAGGACCAGAGAGAGTGTATGCCGAGCTGCGCAGGCGATTTTGGATCCTGCGTGGCAGAGCCGCTGTCAAGAAGCATCAGCACAGCTGTCCAGAATGCCAGAAGTGGGGGGTACTCCAGTGATCCCCAGAATGGCTGACCTACCACCATCCAGTCTACGTCTGCATAAACCAGCCTTCTATTCCACCGGAGTGGATTGTTTCGGCCCATACCTCGTCAAGATCGGTCGGCGTACTGAGAAGCGATGGGGCATCGTCTTCAAGTGCCTGACTACCCACGCGGTGCATCTGGATCTCCTCACCAGTATGGACACTGATGCTTTCTTGCTGGCCCTATGGCGTTTCATCGCACGCTGAGGAAAGCCACACGAGCTGCTCTCTGATCAGGGCACTAATTTCAGAGGTGGTAACTCAGAACTGCAGGAGGCATTCAAGGCCCTCAGCTCAGACCTGCAGTCCCACCTCGCCAGTCAGCAGATTGACTTCAAGTTCAATCCTCCACATGCTCCACACTTCGGGGGTTCCTGGGAACGCGAGATCCGTTCCATCAAATCCGCCCTCCATACCACTCTCGGATCTCAGACCGTCACCGGAGAGGTGCTGATGACAGTGCTGATTGAAGTGGAAGGCATCATCAATTCGAAGCCACTGGGTTACACTTCATCAGACATCGCAGATCCAGACCCCATCACCCCGAACATGCTGCTGATGGGGTGGCGTGATCCAGCCACACCTCAGGTCTGCTATCCTGACTCTGAGCGTCTCAGCAGGCGCAGGTGGAGACAGTGTCAGGTTCTCGCCGACCAGTTCTGGACCAAGTTCATCAGGGACTACCTGCCTTCACTCCAAACCCGCTCCAAATGGCAACGAGACCGAGAGGACCTCGCCGTTGATAGCATCGTAATGATTGTTGACCCACAACTGCCATGAGCCCTGTGGCCAGTGGGTAAAGTCACTGCTGCCATTCCTGGAGCTGATGGCAGGATACGGATGGCTCAGGTGCAGGTCAAGGACCGGACCTACACCCGACCAGTCTCACGTCTGGTGAGGCTACCCTCACTGCCTCAGGACACCTCCACCTGACATCATCATGGACACAACTTTGCTTCGCATAGTTGGGGGCGGCTGTTCAGAATGTTGGCCACGACGCTGATGGCCCATCACCCATTCACCGGCAGACAGCCATCACCCAGCCATTAGCGGGCTATCGCGCCCCTCCCCTGCTATCGCTCCCCCGCTGTTCAGGACATTTAAATTCACCAATCACTCACCTGAAACCTGTTGCTAGGCGTGTCCAGGACTTCAGTCTCCAAACATTTGGACCCATCAACCTTTGCGCTGGGGCCAGGTCGTTAGGCTATTGTCCTGACTCGTTTAACATATGTATAAGTAGACCCCCCTCCGGTGATCAGCTAGCAGTTAAATCTCAGCCCCAACGTCGGGTTGTAGAGCAGTGCATCGGAGAGGGGAATCCATGACTCAGGAGGCTCCAGCGGATCCACTTCTTCTCTCCACTTGAACTCTCTCTCTTTCTTCTTGGACGTCTCCGGATCCCAACGTCCATTCCTCCTGCTATACACGAACATTCCGTGCATCCATAAGAGATAAACCACGGTTTCACGGTACACTGTGTAGCAAAGCCTCCTGGTCATTTCATGGGTTCCATTCATCAGAGTGGCGTGTGTGTGTCATAATAAGGGACATTGCATCATTGTTCTGGCCAGACAACCTGTGGTGTTTGTCACATCCACAACCTAGCCCCATTTCCTACAGTCCTTCCTGGTTTAGTGTTGGCCACCCCCAGCACCCCTTTTTACAGTAGCGGTTTTGGGCACGGGCGAACTGGGCAGCCGCCGGGGGGTTAAAAACACTATAGAACCGCCACTGTTAATAGTTGAGTAGTTTTAATAGTTAATTCATTTAATTAATTTTATAGTGAATTATTGCATTGTAGATTCAATAGAGTGTTAACGAATTTGACATATCTTTAGTGTCTTTTAATGTCTTAAGGTGAGAATGATAATAAGGTGGAGACTTAAGCTGCCTTGGCAGAGGTCTGCGCTCTCCGAGTGCTTTTCTAGTTGTTGTTGCATTAGATGTAAGTCCAGGGAATTACCAGCTGTGGGCACTGCAAACAGTTAGCCGGAGACATAGTTGATGACAACTGACAAAATGTCTGAATAGTTTAATAGTCAGTAGCAGTTTTAGGCACGGGCGAACTGGGCAGCCGCCGGGGGGTTAAAAACACTATAGAACCACCACTGTTAATAGTTGAGTAGTTTTAATAGTTAATTCATTTAATTAATTTTATAGTGAATTATTGCATTAAGGACTTTCATTGAGGATTTTTAGTGGTGGTGGTGGTGACTATTCAAGTATGTATGACTGGGGCAAATTGAAATCAATCATAAATATTTTTTTTTTCACTGATTTTGTGTCAGCGATTCCCCGAACATTGAAAGACCGGGGAACATGAAACCATGAAACTTGTTGGGGATGTAACCCCATCTGGATGATGCAGAATAAGTTGTTTTGGTGCCCCCCCAAAAAAGGTGTAGAGACTGAAATCATTTGTTGCAGAATAACTCGCCAACTATACCTTGGGCTCGACAAGGCATATACACTCAGTCCATAAATGGTCAAACTGCCATGTTCTGCCACCTAGGGAATATTGTGCATGTTAAAATTGAATTGCCAATATCTTGGCCGGAGAAAGTCATTATCGGATCAAATTTGCCATATAGGACCTCTTGATGCACATTATGTTTCATAAACTTTGTCTCATAGGGGGCGCTATAATTTCCCAAAAATACATTTTAGCTATTAATTACAAAACGATAAGGTATAGAAACACAATGCGTTTTTTACTTACATTCCCTGACATGACCAACATTAAACACATTACAACATGCCACTTCCTGTTGGCTACATTTTATGCACTTTTTGAAAACCCTAAAAGTGAAAATAAACTAACCAAATCTCACCAAATTTGGTACATGACATCTACACACATTGGTGACAAAAAGTTATCAAAGGATTTATCTTAAGTTAAACCGTTTAAAAGTTATATGTCCCGCGTTGAAAACACTGGTCGACGCCCACTTCTAACAAAAATAATTTCAGTGAAATTTTAACATTGTGAAAGTGAAACCAAACGAACTCGTCTTAGGCCGTTCATGTGAATCTCACCAAATTTGGTACATGTTATCTACAGACAATGGTGACAAAAAGTTATCAAAGGATTTATCTTGAGATAAACCGTTTAAAAGTTACATGTCAATGAAAATTTAAACATAGCGTAAAATTCTTCAAAAGTCCATATCTTGGCTTCTAATTGCTCCAATGTCGTGAAAATTGATATGCCACCTCTAAACAGCTTTCTGTTCATGTGCATCAAATTTTGTGATATTTCGTCAAAGGGGACAATGTTTTTTGTCAAAGCTAGGTGTCCAAAAACAGGTTTTTTTTTAAAAAACTCATCAACATTTTTTCCCAAGACAGTGATTTTGTGGTAGTATGTCGGGGTTACAAAGACGCATTGACCCAGCCCATTAACTGTCACTTGAAGCATAGCGCCACCTAGTGATAGGGGTAAATGCAAAAATTGGGATTTTGTATTGCCAATGTCTTGGACTGGGAAGGTGGGAACAGCACAAAATATGGCATGCACAATCAGCACAAAGACCTCTAAAAGCACAGCACATGCCATACAATTTGGCCAATGGGGGGCGCTGTAATTGTACAAAATGTCATTTTGCCTATTATCTAAAGAACGGTAAGGTGTACAACCAATTTTTTTTTGTCGTGAAATCTGTTGACCCTCCCACATTGACAACACTGGTTAATGGCCACTTCCAATGAAAATAATTTCCGGGAAATTTTAAAATTGCGAAAGTGAAAGTAAATGAACTCGTCATAGGCCGTTCATGTGAATCTCACCAAATTTGGTACATGTCATCTGCAGACAATGCTGACAAAAAGTTATCAAAGGATTTATCTTGAGATGGACTGTTTCAAAGTTACATGTCAATCAAAATTCAAAACATAGCTTAAAATTCTTCAAAAGTCCATATCTCAGCTCATATTTGCTCAAAGTTGACATGACAACTTTGAACAGCTTTCTTTTCATGTGCACGAAATTTTGTGACATTTCGTCACAGGGTGCAATGTTTCCCGTCAAAGCTAGGTGTACAAAAAGTTTTTGTTAAATAACTCATCAAAAATTTTGACCAAGACAATGATTTTGTGTTAGTATGCCGGTGTTAAAGAGGCGTATCGACCCATCCCATAAACACTCACTTGAAGCATAGCACCACCTAGTGATATAGTTAAATGCAAAAATTTTGATTTTTCTTTGCCAATATCTTGGACCAAGAAAGTGGGAACTACACAAAATATACACAAACACACAGAATGTAATTCATTCAAAACCCACATCAATGCCCACTTCTAGCAAATCATTTCCACACAAACTCTCACCTCACAACACTGACCTACCACAAACTCATCATACCTGCAGTTCCCACACTTCAATACACTGCGGCGTTCATACCATGTACCGCTATGCTCTATTTTCACAATCATATGCACATTGTCTAAAGTCTGTCGCGCAAGTTGCTTTGGGGCTATTGCCGACACAATTTGTCAGGCACATCGTTCAAAAGGGTTGGTCTTAAATTACTTATTACTAATTAGTCATGGGTGTGTTTTGGGTGTAACATACAGTTAACCTATCAGAATTTATACTCTCATTCCCTTTAAAAGCCAGCGGCGCATTTTCCATGGCTTGTTGCTATTACGATGGCGGATTTACCCAGACGGCAGGAGTTTTTTGGTGGCGGAGACAGATCTGCTTGTGCGTTAAGTAAAAGCGTGTGAGCAGTTAACCTTCGGGGATGAAAAGAATCCCCCCAAACCTCCGCGGGTCAAGAAAGTATGAGAGGAAATTCCGAACAGTGCCGAAAGCAGTACAACAACGTTAGAAGACGGGGGAAACAAAAGCTTCCAACTCAAAGGAAACATCAAAAACAAATGAAATGTCAAGGTCCATCAAACCATTAGTCCATTAGTTTTCTTTTTGTTGATGTGTCCATTACATTTCTTACAACATGCCATGCTGTTTATTTAAAACGACAAAATTAATCATAAATAAACTGCGGAACATTGCTATACATATGTCCCCGTTTGCTTACTAAAACATTAAAATACATGTATACAGGCTATACATGTTGCAGCTCTTCTGCCAGTTGAGCTCGTCTCTCTGGCGCAGCAGCAGGTGCATCTGGATTCAAAGTGTTGTGCGCCCCTAAAATAGCTATTCAGCAATGCGCAAGTGACTATAAACCACCTTTTTGTTGGTCAACGGCGCATTGGGTTTTTGCGTCCTTTTAATAGCATCTGGCACGCCTTGCACCAGACCACACCTCTTCTTTTCGCTGACACGCCCATGACGGCGCAGTGTCATCTGCTATCTAGACAACGTGACTTTTTTGCCCAAAAAAATTAACAATTCGCTGGCACAAAATAGTAATGACAGCATGCACATGTTGCGAATGCACAATGCGCCGTGGCATGATAGGGCCCTTAGAGTTCTCCCACTGTTCATTATTAGGTATGCTTGAAAAGAGCACACTTATAGTTCTCCCACCGTTTCTTATTGTTATTTGATTTTTCAACAACACACCCAATTTTTTTGAGGCTTTTGAGATACAGACACCATTCCAACTCTAAAATGACCCGCCCGGTTTGGACATGGTGTACCTTTAGATTTGCCATACCTCTTGTTAATGTTGTTAATGTTGTTTGTACATTATTGTCACTTTTTTTGCAACATTTTGTCCCCATTGCATTGGGGGGGGGGGGTTCTATATGGTTTTGAAATAATTGAAAACCCACACATATTATTTTTTCAGTATTTATTTAAGAACTGTTTGAATGTATATTGAAGACAGTAGCACTGATCTTTTTTTTCAGAATTTTCTAATGAAAATCCCTCACACATCTAAATTTGAGGGTTTTGTTAATAATTTCTTTGAGTCATTATTTAAAAGTATGCACCCAGTAGGCTATACAATTAACAATATCAATTATCCATTATTTTTCATAATTTTCATACCTGACAATCCACACAACTATTTTTGAGTGTTTCTTCAAGAACATTTTTGCTGTCTTGCTGTCTCTACCTCCACATCATGATCCGCATGATGTTGCTCAGAATCTGATTCGCTGTCTATCTCCACATCAACGTTACTGCTGCTGGCGGCACTAGCCCCACCACCGCGGTCAAAAAGCTCTGTAAGCTTCCTACATTTTGAAGCTTCATTCTACAACAACTTTGGCCGTAGAGTGGACGGCCGTTCTGGACTTTTCCAGAACTCACAGATTACCAGTCCGTCGCTGTTCACGGGTGCCATTGTCATGGCTGCTCACATGTGTGATGGGTTAAATGCAGAATGAAAATTTCATTGTGTTCACTGTGTGCTGTGTAATTAATGACAAATGCAAATCACTTTCACTTACGTCCACATCTGTCTTGTGTGTTTTTCCAGGACATGGAGAAGCTGTCTATGCTGGCATTCCACCCGGTTAAGATGCATAGCTGCTATGAGAAGGTGGAGGAGCTGAATCTGGATGGACTGCAGCAGCGTTTCAACTTCTCGAGTCCCTCTGTCTTCATCCACAGGGCCCAGATCCTCATGATGGGGGTCAGTCCATTAAGCAGTTCCTCTGTCCTGCCATCTGTTTAATACTTGACTCTATCCATTCATCTCATTCATCTGCATGTATCTACATGCTGTAGCTAAGTGTAATAGAGTAAATTGTATGAAAATGTTTGATTCTCCTATTACTGAACAGAACTGGTAAAACAATTATATGAGCCATTGCTGAGTGCTTTGCAAGGTGTTTATCAGAGACTGCAGTCTGTATGATCTTATTTACGTCCTGGGAGATAAATGATAATGGTGGTTGTGGTGATTCTGAACCTTTTTTCATGATGTAGATGTAGGTACACTTTGGCTATTGCTGACTTCTAGTGGGGAGTTGGAATTGAACTGAAAATAGTAAAGGCTACCACTGTCGTGTTGCCATGTCCTGTTGTTTGTCTGAATTACAATGAACAGACCAACAATTCTCTCCCCTTCTCCTTTCCTTCAGGAGATGGATAATGCTGTGTACACCTTTGAGCAGCTACTACATCAAGCTTTGGGCTCCCAGGGAGAAGAGGACCTGTGTAAGGCCATTCAAGGCTGCCAGGACAGAGTACTAAAGGTAAACACATGCACACCCACACACACATGCTCTCTCACACACACACATGCTCTCTCTCTCTCTCGTGTGCGCACATGCGTGTGTGCGCACACACACACACACACACACACACACACACACACACACACACACACACACACACTTAGGCACATTTACTCACACATTTACAATTTACACACACACACACACACACACACACACACACACACATGGACATCCCAGGTTCAGAAAGTAAAAGTCCTGGCACATATTTGTTCCAGCCAATTTTACTAAACAAGCTGATTATAATTAGAACAACACTTAAGCTAGGTGGAGGGCTAATTGGTGAAATCACCTATGTTAAAAGCTTAGGCGAAAAGAATGCATGGCAGAACTGTTATTTTTCAAGCCTCTGTACACCACCTCTTAACACGTACGTATATAAATACAGCCACATATGTAAAAGCACATGCACTGTGCCTTTGTGTCTATCTTCTATGTCTGTCTATCTCTGTAAAATCTATTTATATACCAAGGGAAAGCAGTGCTTGCAGCGCTTTGCCACTAAGATGTAGGCAAATATTTTATTGCTATTTTGTCTGACGTATTTGTCCTCCCTCTAGAAATATGACTATGACAGCAGCAGCGTGCGTAAGAGGTTCTTCAGGGAAGCTCTACTGCAGATTATTATCCCATACATGCTTCAGCAGCTCTGCCCAACTTTTGCCAGTGTAAGTGTCTCTATGGGCTCATCTCTGTGCCTTTCTTTCTATATATACAGGGTGGACCAAAAATACGAAAAAAAGAGTACCAGAATTTTTTGTAAAGCTGAAGGGTTTTTGATACATACTGTAGGTTAATTCCTCTGCAAGTCACTCTGACATCTTTTATGCAAGGGTAGATTTGAAAAAACTTTTTTTTAAACAAATAAATATAAAAAATGTAAATGTAAAACTTTCCAATACCTTAAACCTACGAGGCAGAAACTGCACAAAATTTGTCATGTACAATCAGCAGTACCACCTCTGAAAACACGCAAAGTACCATGTACTCCCAAAGTCCATTCATTGTCAAGCATGCCCACTTTTATCCATTTCCATCCATCCAAAATAATTTCCTACAAAATTTAAAAATGCTGAAAGTGAAATTAAACAAACTCGTCATATGTAGGGTAGCCAAAAATCAATACCATGTACCGTTAGGCGCTACATCTAGTTCCTATCATAATGCAGTGCACTCTTGCACTTAGGAATTCCATTCTCCTGGCGCCCTTAAGATTCCCTCATAATGGCATGGACTTGAAGTATACTTCACCAGCCAAAGATCCATCATCTCACATGCCCCATCCCCACCTCAACACTGCCCACCACACACACACAGCACCACCCCTCACACACAGCTCATCATAAGGGAGCCCCTCCTCCTACCATCACCACAACATTCTATGCATTTTAGACCCATTCCTCAGTGTTATCCCAAACTACCCCCACCTGCCTCCCTATTCAGCTCTTGCCCACCTTGTTCACATCACCTTTACTTTTTCCTGTCCCACTTGCTGTTACAAAATCTGTGATACAACCGTGCATTCAAGTGCTCCACAGAAAACCCAGGTCACTGTCGCCTAAAAACCCAGGTCACTGCCGCCTAAAGCCCTTGAATTAGATGTTTCAGACTATTGGAGACCAGAGGCTAGTTCCATCCACAAGAGCTCTTACTTGTTGAGTATAAGCAGTCTTCCATCAGTATAAGTGATTGGCCCCTTCCCTATTTCCTCAGGGCCTTGTATTAAAATAACATCTCCACTCCGTTTAGCACCTCTCATGAGGTGCTTTTCAATTATTCCTCTCCTTTCAATTATTCAATTAATTGTTGTGTCGATCCAGCACCTGTATCTACACCAAATTCTGCTCTCACCATTTCAAAGGCTTCTGAGAAGAGGAAACACCACCGCAGAACACACACGGTCCAAGCCTTTGTTCCAGTCCCTGCTTCACTGAGCAAGAAGGCATGATATCTAGCAATAGCAGCAGCAACCACCACAACAGATAAAGAGGATGACATCCTGGCCACACTAGCCACTATCCAGACAGCATTAATAAAAATAAGTTCAAGACTAAAAGCACTGAAGGTTGGTATAGCCCCATCCTGTCAATTATCCACCTCAGAAGGGAGATCCGTTTCTGCCAAGCTGCTGCTTCCAGAGGTCTTCTAAGCTCCCAATGATGTTCCCCTGGTTCCGCAAGGACCCTCAGAACCACTGTGCCCATCTCCTCTGAAATACAATTCTTGCCTGCCTCTGCCATCTCTCCAAACTGGTTAGTAGGTGATCTAAGACTGTAAGAAGGTACTACTGGGCATCCACCTCTGTCCTGCTCCATCGGTGGCTCCTTCTGTCATGCATGTAACTTCTGGCTCCTTCTGTCATGCGTGTGTTCCAAAATCTATCGGCCTTTCCTCAATCCAACCACATGAGTCAAGCCGCAAAGATAAGAAAATCAGATATAGTTATACTAGAATAATGCATCATAAAATCTGTCTAAACAGGGGAAAATAACTCAAACAGAACCTAGTTCAGGAAGGACTGTCCATATAAGTACATACAGTATGTCACAAAAGTGAGTACACCCCTCACATTTTTGTACATTTTTTATTATATCTTTCCATGTGAGAAGTTTGAAGATATAACACTTTGCAACAACGTAAAGTAGGCAGTGTACAGCTTATATAACAGTGCAAATTTGCTGTTCCCACAAAATAACTCAACACACAACCATTAATGTCTAAGCCACTGGCAACAAAAGTGAATACACCCCTAAGTGAAAATGTCCCATGGCGACAATGAGAAAACTATCGCCTTTACCTCTCACACCCTTTCAGACCGTGAGAGAAAATACTCAGTAATTGAAAAGGAAGCGCTGGCATGTGTGTGGGCGCACTTACCTGTGGGGCAATCACTTTACTCTTCGAAATGATCATAGCCCACTAATAACTTTGCTCACCACAGAAGGCCTTGGTAGAGCAGGTATGAGAATTGCCAGGTGGTCTGTGAGGCTGCGGGCATTCAATTAAACAATCGAATACAAACAACATAATTGCGGACTGTCTCTCACACCTTCCACTGCCAGATGCTGATCTCAAAAAGGAACAAGACATGGAAAAGGTGGCACTGGTGTCTCACGACTTTTCTGCTGTTACTGCTGATTAACTGACAGCTGCATGTAAAGGCTGTCCAGTCCTACAGTCCAGAGTACTCAAAGACCGTCTTCAGACAGCAGACATTGAGGGCAGACCATGGAAGCAGTTTGTCACTGATTTTGTGTTTTCCTATCGTGCTACTTTCCATTCCTTAACACACGTGTCACCTGCTGAACTCCTGCATCGCCATCCTCCTAACACTAAATTGAACATCAGAGGCCTTCCCACAAGTCCTAAACCACTTGACCATGCGGCACTGAGAGACACTGTTTATGAGAAACAAATCAAGGCAAAGGAATACACAGATAGACGCCGCAGTGCACAGGCTTTCAAGGTTTTTAACTTTGTGCGCATTGTTCTGCTAAGAGAGGAATTAAGTGCAGCACTACATTCTTATTTTTTTGTTACACTGTATCTCATTTGAAATTGGTTCTGTGTGAGGTAATATGCAATATGATTTGCTATGCTGAACTGCTACTGTTGGACCTCGCTGAAGTTCTTCATGCTTCATGATTTGACCATGAAATTGGCGCACTTGCTGATGGACTGTACATTTACCCATTAACATGGCATTGAATACAAGAACAAGTTTATTTTAATTTGTGTCGTTGACCCAAACGTTAACACCTAATCGTGACATATGCAATGCGCCTGATTGTGAAGGAAGTTACGAAGCTTTCTGGAAACTAACAACTAACAGAGCAAGCTGGAAGATTAAACTTTTCCCAAACCCTGGGGAGAGTAGGGCCACAACGTGTCTTCCACACATGAAACTCTTGAATATTCTTCTTGCACGGGCACTGTGCATGTGTATAATGTTTAATTCCTTGATATTCCAAAGCGTTGCCACAACAGCAATTGCCTTGCTTACTTCGTTCTCTGCTGCCATTGCCAATCTACATCCACAGATAGACTTCAACTGAAATGTAGTGCATACAATGACGTCATCGGTCATGAACACTCTGTTCGTTGATTGGCCCGGGAAGGATTCTACCAGAGAAAGTGCTTCACAATACAGCAGTGCCAGACCCTATCTACAGAACGAAGTGAAATATGAGGGGCTGGTTTACCAGGCTAAGAAAATACACCCCACAACACACAAAAATCTGTTGCAGAATGTTGGATCATTAAAGTAATTTACTGATCTTACAGATCATTTTTAATACTGTGATGTAGTATAATCACCAACCATGGTTTCACAATCAAGGTAATTCCATTATCCCACAGATCATTTCTACCTGTTTCAAATTAATTACCGTTCAGCAGGATTTGAATCTATATCTCACCAAAAAAGAGAGTAGGCGTATATAGTGGGGTGACAAGTTAACCACTCACCCATTGTACCACAACATCACATGGAGGCCTTAGTTATATTTATATAAAGGTCCATGTAGTGTAAACGGAACACACAGTAATATCATACAAACTGATTTAGTCATTGCTTTTAATGAGCAAGGACATGATTGTGTTGAGGAAGATTGCCCTAAGTTGCTGAAGATGTCATACCGGCTTAACTGAGATGAGACTACTTTTCAGTTCTTTACTGTCGTGATGTTTCTGTCATTTATCTGCAACAAATCCATGCAAATACTCTCTGAACGCTTCCAAAATATCTGAATAATTTGCAGTTTGAACAACAGAAGTCCAATCTAACATAGTTCAGACTTCCATCGTACTTTGGTGGTTGGAGATTTTCGGGAAATAGTCAGACTGTTGTGTAGTTCAAACCTCCATTGTACAACAGTGGTTTTATGCTAACCTCCATCGTTGTTGGGAAATGCACCACAGGCCTGCTAGCCAGGTTAAAGAGGCAGCCATTTAAACCTCCGCTTCCCAGCATCTTTCTGACCAGCGCACGATCATTTGTCAACAAAATAGATGAACTAGATATGCTACTTGACAGACATCCACTTGTCTGTGATTGTTGTGCCCTGGTCATCACATGGACAGGGCTCCACAAGGAAATCGCCAATGCCTCACAATGCACCATAGCAACAGGATTGCTAATGCAGGTAAAAGCAGAGGAGAAGGTTTGAGCCTTTCCACACATAACAACTGGTGTACAAACAGCATGATTATCACCCAATCTGCTGCCCGGACATAGAGGCAATGTCTATCACATGTAGACCATTTGTCACGATTCTCTCTCTGAGCTTTGTTTTTTGTTCACGCTCATTCACGCTTTCCACCGCCTTCCCCGACACGGTCCTTATTATTAGATTCAATCACGCACTTATTTCCTTGTTTCCCCACACTCATTCTATTATCCTCATCACCTGTGTTCCCCTTGTCTGTGTCTTTACGTAACGCACCTCACCTGCACTTCCTTGTTTAAACCCTCACTCAATTATTACGGTCACCTGCACAGCGCCACTATTTATACTCCCCTGTTTCCGTTCTCCCTTGTCAGTCCGTCTTCTTACCTAGGTTCTCCGCTGCGGAAAGTCTTGACCCTGACTCCTTGTCTTCGTGTTTTTCAGCTCCAGTCTCCTGTTCGGTTCAGTCTCGTTTTAGTCTTCTGTTCGCGTTTGCTTTCTGACTCCCAGTCCCGGTTCTCCTGTCCGTGCCTTCTTTCTGTTTTTCGTGTCAGTCTCGTTTTTGCGTACCCTGCTCGTGTTTGTTTTTTCCTGTTTGTCTGTTGTGTGTCCCCATTTTTCCCTCAACTCCTTCAGACCTCCCCTGGCTTCGACTCGGATCGGCTTTGCCATTACGCTCCTTCTCCTGCCCCCCCCCGGCTTCAACTCGGACCGGCACGACAACTACGCTCCTTCTCCTGCCCCCCGGCTTCGACTCGGACCGACACTACAACTACGCTTCCTGCTTCTGCCCTCCACTACCGATCCGGCTCACCAGCGACGACCCATCTGCCTGCAGCTCAGGCGGCAGTGCTGCTGTCTGCCACTCCTGGAGTCGTGGGTTCGATCCCCGCTCAGGCCAGCCTGACTCAACTGCCTGCAGCTCAGGCAGTTGAGCTGCCGCCTGCCACCCCTGGAGTCGTGGGTTCGATCCCCGCTCAGGCCAGCCTGACTCAACTGCCAGCAGCTCAAGCAGTTGAGCTGCCGTCTGCCACCCCTGGAGTCGCGTGTTCGATCCCCGCTCAGCCCAGCCTGACTCAACTGCCCTTTTTTCCCTTTTTTCCCCTCAATAAAACCACTTTGTTGTTGCACATTACACTTCGGGGCCGCCTCCCTGTTTCTGTCCTTGCCTGGTCCCTGAACCCTGACACCATTCTACTTGCCAGGAGAATTGTGTGTGGTGTTGCCCTGCACTTTGCCCTACACCACCTGGAGAATCCTGGGACCTCAGTAAGGGTGATCTTCATTGACTGGCCTTCAATACCATCATCG
This sequence comes from Setipinna tenuifilis, assembly GCA_030347295.1. Lineage (NCBI taxonomy): Eukaryota > Metazoa > Chordata > Actinopteri > Clupeiformes > Engraulidae > Setipinna > Setipinna tenuifilis. The sequence continues at coordinate 32,337,647 of CM059273.1, forward strand.
CAGACATCTCGAGATGTCACTTGACAGCCTTTGTAGTTTGTAGCCCTGAGGAGTGTGCTGGCCATCCAGGGTGTGTGGTTTGGAAAAAACCTGAATGTTTTTGTCTACAGTCACATTTTCGATACAGACCTTGATGTAGTCCATCACTGTTTCTGTGAAAGTTTCCAGCTCCTGGGGCCTCATTTATAAAACGTTCTTACGCACAGATTTGATCTTAGAGTGTTCGTACGAACGAATTCACGTCAAAGTACAGAGTTATAAAAAACATCTTTGACGTGGAAAAGTACTTATTTCCACGTCAGGTTCCAGCTTGGCGTACGACCATTTCCTTGTGGTTATGACTGGTATTGCAGATATTTTCCGATGCATGGGCTAGGAATTTCATTAAAAAAGACAATCTCGCATCTTTCACTGTAATATGATTAGGATTTGGCTGATATAAGCAGAAGTACCCTACCAATACTTGAAAAATATATATTTTAAATGTTTCATCATCATCGTCATCATCATCAGTACACAAGTACACAAGTACACAATCAAATCAATACAATCAAATTAATTACATGAATAGGCTATAGTTGATCCAAATTAAGGTATGATAAGTGTACATTTAATTCCAAACGTGTAAAACATTTGGTAGGCTATAAAAACTGTCATAGTGTGTTGGTTTTTAGTAAGAGACATGGCTGCATTGGCCCAGTTAGAGGATATTGCCAACCGTGCAATAAGGAGAGAACGAGTTTTTCGTGACCGCGCAGACTTTTTGGCACATGATGACACATGGCTGATAAGCAGGTACCGCTAGCCGAGAACGGCTTTGTTAGAGCTTTGTGCCCAAATGGGCCCTCATCTAGAGAGACGCACCAGACGCAACCAGGCTGTACCGGTTCAGGTACAAGTTTTGTCTGTTCTTGGGTTTCTCCCGACAGGAACGTTCCAGCGAGAAATTGTAGACCGGTTGGGAATATCCCAATCAACATTCAGCAGAATATTGCCAGATGTTCTTCGCGGAATTATTCGCCTATGCCCGCAATTAATTCGATTCCCATACAGTGCCCAGGAACAGCAAGAAGTGAAGGAGGATTCCCTGCGTAAAACACGGTTCCCAAATGTGATCGGTGCGATAGACTGCACCCACGTTGCCATACGAGCTCCACATGTGAACGAGTACATGTATGTCAACAGGAAAAACTTCCACTCCATAAATGTGCAGCTTGTTTGTGATGCTCGCATGGTAATCTTGAATGCTGTTGCGCGCTGGCTAGGGTCAACGCACGATTTCTTCATTGTGCGTAATTGTAGTGTTGGAAATCGACTGGAGGCGGGAGCGGGCAGAGATGGCTGGCTTGTAGGTAAACCCTTTAAAAAATGTTGCCCAATTTATTTGCCTTTTTAGAAGGAACATAAGGTTAAATTAATAATTTCTGTCAACAGGAGACCGAGGTTATCCTTTGAAGAAATGGCTGCTCACCCCGATTGCGCACACGGAGACAGCCGAGGAGGCCCGCTTTTTTTCTTGCGTTCCTCTTTAGTTGCCATTGTCACAGAGAGTTTTTGCTTTGAGGATGAGCTCATTTTATATGTTAATTCATTAAGCAGGGGCGTTTTGAGGGCGGAGCATTCAGCTGCACACAATTCCACGATCATTTGTGATTTATAACCGAATGATTGGCGTACGCATGGATTTCGTGCGTACGTTCGTTTTCTCTGAATCGCACTTACGATCAAATCAGAAAAGTTCTTAAATAAAATCAAGGAAGGTTTCTACGCAAGTCTTTATAAATGAGGCCCCTGGTGTTTAAACATGTCCCAGTTTGTCCGTAGCTCCTGTCTCTGTCCTAAGGCTATGAGCCTATGGTAGTAATCTGCCTATGAACGCTACATCAGTCCTGAAACAAAATACATTATTGACATTCAAAAGCTGTGAGTGTACTGTGATCTGCTTTCCTCCAATACATATTGTGGCTTAGATGCTGGCCTGAATCATGTTGCTTATTATGATATGCCTTCACCCTTAAGATGTACTGCCACTCTGGTGTAAAGAGATGTTGGGAGGATGATGTACTAAAATTTGGTTTTATATAATATGTAGTTATAGACAAGTCATTGATGTAGAAGACATTCTTTTTAGGATTTGTGTTTGTGTGTGTGTGTGTGGGGGGGGGTAATTGCTTTTCCATGTAAGTACTTGGAAACTAGGAAAACTAAGTTGTCTCACCTTCTGCTGTATGGAGATTTGCTGGTGTTGTTTTTTGGGGGATGTTCTTTGCTGCTCTCCCTGCCTTGGCACATAAACAGGCATGGGGTCCCAGAACAGAGCCATACCACCAACTGTAACGTTTGCATATTAATTAATTACTTTGACTAAAGTAGTCCTGACACAACTTACAATGTGTGAAAATGCTTTTCATAATGTTTAATTAAGGTCTAATTTAGAATCTAATCAGAAGTGACAGGAGCACCAAGTGCGATATATACCTTATATACAATATTGAAGCATATAGAGTATAATACAGTGTAATTTGTAGTGAATTATGTACAAATAAATAGGCAATATGAGCAGGTGGAAATAATGAAGTATTAATATACATGAGGGATATAAACAAATGTGTTATAAACAAATATACAGTTGCGCTATTGGAATATATAATGTGCTATTAACAGGTATACAGGTATGCTATAAATAAATGTGAATAAATATGATGGATATGAACAAGCAAAAGATATATATGAACAGACAGAGGATATAGAGTATTGACAATATATACATATGTGCTTTGGATGGAGTGCAAATAGATTAGGTGGAGTACATTCAGTGACATTGGGAGAGATGAAGAGGGAGGGGGCGAGAGTGGTGGCATGGTAGGGTGACATGGAGGTTCAGGGGGAGATCGAGTTCAGCAGGGAAACATCTGTGGGAAAGAAACTGTTCCTAAACCTGCTAAAGCATCTAAAGGATCCTGAAGTGCCTTCTGGAGGGGAGGAGTTGAAAATGTCTATGATTAGGATGCAAGGGGTTCTTTAGGATGGTGCGAGCCCTGGATAGGCATCGCTTCTTCTGGATGTCCTCAACAGCATGTAGTGGAGTGCATTGGACGGTTTTCACCACCCTCTGTAGTGCCTTGTAGTCGGTGACAGAGCAGTTCCAATACCAGACTGTGAGTTTGTTAGGATGCTCTCAATCACACAGTGATAGAAGTTACCCATGATGTCAGCGGACAGGTGGTTCTTCTTCAGTGTCCTTAGGAAGAAGAGTAGTTGATGGGCCTCCTGAAACAGGCTGGAGGTGTTAGTTGTCCAAGACAGGTTCTCAGAGATGTGAATCCCCAGGAACTTGAAGCTGGAGACATGTTCAACAACCATACCATTGATTTGAATGAGTGTGTGTGTCTCCCTTCTTGTTCCTGAAATCCACTATAAGCTCATTGGTTTTGCTTATATTGAGAAGCAGATTATTGTCAGTGCACCAGGCAGCTAATTGCTGAACCTCTGCCCTGCAGTGTGACTCATTATTTGTCATTATTTGTGACTCATTGTTATCATCTGCAAACTTGATGATGGAGTTGCCGCCACAACGTCTGTACCACCACTGCTGTACTAGTGGTAGGGCAGGGGGTCATAATATTTTGTTGTCTCTCTTGCTGGACGATGAAGTACTGAGGCCTCATTGCAGAAAAAAACCTAACTAAACTAAACTAACTCCCTGTCCTAACTTCAGTTAGAAGTCTTGTTTTTGTAATACCAAACATCCTAAGTGGCATTTTATCTGAAACTCAGATAGGATTTTTGACTTAAGGAGTTTCTGTTATGATGCCCTAATGTCAGTACTGCCTACTCTATCAAACATGTCACATGATGCCGTTTCTTTCTTTCTCTCTCCCGGCGTCTAGGACCTGCCTCGGTTCCAGGAGCTCATCTTTGAAGACTTCTCCCGTTTCATCCTGGTAGAGAATGTGTTTGAGGAGGTGGTTTTACAGGCTGTCACCAAAGACATCATGATGGGTAGGCCCTCATGCTCCCCTCATGATTCTATACAAAATAGGATTATGCTTATCCTGAGCTATTCAGTTCACCTAGTGAAAAAAATATACTTGCCAAAAGGCTTAAGTTATTGATGCAAGACTTTAAAAGGTTTAACTATTCATGAAATCAAGAATGAAATTGCAAAACATAAAAGGGTAACAATTCCTAGTAAGGTGCCACAATAAACAGTAAAGTAGCCATTACCTAACACTTCAGTAAAGGTTGTTAATTGTTACCTATGTGTCTAATTGCCACAAGCTAATAGTTTTCCCACTATTATTTGAATATTACTTAATTGTTTAATAACTACATGTTATTATTAAAACAAATGACCAATAGTCTATTACCTAATGTTATATTGGATGTTTGTTAATTGTTATCAATGCATATTTTTAACATCACTTGACGGTTACTTTTACTTCACATAACTATTAAATGAAGAATTTGTTATGTTACAAGTTAATGATGTGTTATTACGCAACTAATATTAATACCACTCATCATTGGACCTCTAATAGAATTGGTTGAGCATAACTAATATTTAAGTAATGCATGTTGGACTTGGGACCCTTATAATAGAGTTGATCATATAGTTCCCAGCATAAATGACTACACCCTCTTGGAAATATCATTTGTTTTCAATGACATAAAATGTCACTTTTCAAAGTCGTTGTTTTTCATTGTGACACATATCCATTCAAGTGATAGTGCAAATGTTAAGTATTAATAATAAACAGTGTAACAAATAGAACCAATAGTTATGCATTACTTAAATATTACAGTAGTTATGCTCAACCAACTCAATAGATCCCAATAAGGATCCCAACACCAATAGTTATACATTACTTCAATATTAGTTACAGTGCCCAGCATAAGTGAGTACACCCTCTTTGAGAAGTGACATTTTATACAATATGTAATTGAAAACAAACGATATTTCCAAAATGTGCACAGGCTAAGTTTAATACAGCATCTCTTGAACTTTTGACTTAAACAGAGTGTAATAATATAACTCCGATGACATATTTTTCAGTTTTAGTCAAATTAGTGTGGTGCAAAAATGAGTACACCCCACAACAAAAACTACTAAATTTAATACATTTAGTACTTTGTATGGCCTCCATTATTTTAAATGACAGCTTCAAGTCTCCTGGGCATGGAATGCACAAGTTGGCAACATTTGGCAACATCAATCTTTTTCCATTCTTCAACAATAACCTCTTTCAGAGATTGGATGTTGGATGGAGTGATGCTCAACCTGTCTCTTTAGAATTCCCCAAAGATGTTCAATTGGGTTCAGATCAGGTGACATACTTGGCCACGGAATCACTCTCACCATGTTTCTTTTCAGAAAGCCAGCAGTGGCTTTAGATGTGTGCTTAGAATCATTGCCGTGTTGGAAAAGGGCATGACGACCAAGGGCAAGAAGTGATGAAAGCATCTTAGTTTTCAGTATAGATATTGCGGACAGCAGGGAATGGGAAGTGGTGGTTTGCTTTAGGTAACACCCTTTTGTAGCCAACTGCCTAATGAACACCTGTGTAATGACTAATTAGACTCACCTGTGATTTCATGCTTGTTCAATTACACATTGGGAGCCTAAAATGTAGCTTTGCTCAGAGACCTACAGTGGGGTGTACTCATTTTTGCACCACACTAATTTAAGTCAAAAGTTCAACAGATGCTGTATTAAACTTAGCCTGTGCACGTTTGTTTTCAATTACATATTGTATAAAATGTCACTTTTCAAAGAGGGTGTACTCATTTATGCTGGGCACTGTAACTAATATTGAAGTAATGTACTATTGGTGTTGGGACCCATATAATTGAGTTGGTTGAGCATAATTGATATTTAAGTAATGCATAACTATTGGTCCTATTTGCTACACTGTTTATTATTAATACTTAACATTTGCACTTGAATCCACTTGAATGGATATGTGTCGCAATGAAAAGCAATGACTTGGGCAAAAACACAACTTTTTATTTTGTACAGTCCACCATGTCTTTCTATTGAACTCCTCCTCCTGATCAACACGCATGTCACTTAAATGCATAGGGGTTTTTCCTAATACCAGTAGTGGTCTCATGTTCAACATGTCTACCAGATCACGGACTACAACCAAGGCAAAGCATGCCACTAACAGCATTAACCTGGTTGAAAGCGGCAACGACTCTGTCAGTGAGCAGCAGCCAGAAAAGTCAACACAAAAGACAACGGAAAACAAACCAAAGGAAGGTAAGCGCGAACAGCTAATATCATGTAGGTTGCACATGTTAATTAGCCCATAGACAGCTGTAACATTAACACTGGCAACTTACGATGCACAGTAGTATTGATGCCATTGTTAGTCAATTGTTGTTATGACGCAACAAGCTGTAGCCGTTAATAATCAGTATTTATGTAGACTATAGCATTTTGAAGCTGGCTTTTGTAAGCTGTTGTACTGCTACCATTAACGTATCCACTCTATAATTTAAAGAACTCTATTGGTTATGGTATGAAGTGTCATGTGTAATGTTATAGTAAGAAATGTTATCCACTTAAGTTTACATTTTGAAATGTAATTGTGACCCACTTTGCCATTACATTACATACATAATTGTAGTTACAGCTATATATGGGATAATTCATATGTGCAGCCTGCATGACATTTAAGATTAGCTGTTTGTGCTTACCTAGACGAGAAAAGAGTTGGGATCTGGCTCAGTAAACCGGCTCTCTAAAGTCACTCACGAACCATGGATCTAGACCGGCTTAGACCTAGACCGGATCTATTTAACCGGCTTAGTTGAGTCCTACTACATTTGATTGATATATAATCAACTAGATGTACCGTATAGCGGTACATGGTATGACCGCCGCAGTGTATTGAAGTGTGGGAACCACAGGTATGAGTTTGTGGTAGGTCAGTGTTGTGAGGTGAGACAGTGTTGTGAGGTGAGAGTTTGTGTGGAAATGATTTGCTGGAAGTGGGCATGGGTGTGGGTTTTAAATGAATGACATTCTGTGTGTTTGTGTATATTTTGTGTAGTTCCCACCTTCTCGGTCCAGGATATTGGCAATACAAAATCCCAATTTTTACATTTACCCATATCACTAGGTGGTGCTTTGCTTCAAGTTAATGTTTATGGGCTTGGTCGATACACCTCTGTAACATCAGCATACTAAAACAAAATCGTTGTCATGGGAAAAATTGTTGACAATTAACAATAAAAAAAACTGTTTTTGGACACCTAGCTTTGACAAAAAAACATCGTACCCTTTGACAAAATGTCAAAAAATTTGATCAGCATGATAAGAAACCTGTTTAGAGTTGGCATGTCAATTTTCACCACATTAGAGCAATTAGAAGCCAAAATATGGACTTTTGAAGAATTTTAAGCTATGTTTCAAATTTTTATTGACATATAACTTTTAAACGGTTTATCTCAAGATAAATCCTTTGATAACTTTTTGTCACCATTGTGTGTAGATGACATGTACCAAATTTGGTGAGATTCACATGAATGGCCTATGACGAGTTTGTTTGGTTTTGTTTTCACGATGTTAAAATTTCACAGAAATTGATTTTGTTGGAAGTGGGCGTCGACCAGTGTTTTCACAAAATCCCATTTTTTGCATTTACCCATATCACTAGGTGGCGCTATACTTTAAGTGAGTGTTTATGGGCTGGGTCGATACGCCCCTGTAACACAAAAAAATAATTTTGTTCGGTGAAACGTTCATTGAGTTATTCAGCAAAAACTTTTCGGCGTCTCCCCCTCTTTGATGGACACTGGCACAACAGAGGGTTGGCCCTTGGGGGCCAAAAGCTTCTATTCGCTCAAAAACTTCTCGGGCTACATGCCTAAAAAGATGCATGTCCCCCAGAGTTTAAGTGTCCTGGCAATCGTTGACGAAAAATCGGTTGCATCTCAGTTGGCAGAGAAATGAAACACCCGACTTGAGCACAACTAGTGGATCCAAGCAGCAGCGCAAACATAGGCACTCAACCACTCACTCGCTCAGTCAGCAGAAAAACGAAACTTAACTGACTCAAGTGCAAGGATCCAACCGACTTAACCGAGGGCCATCACTCGTGTTGGATCCTGAGTAAAAGTATCTTTACTTTGCTTAAATCCTACTCAAGTAAAAGTAAAAGTACCCATTTGAAAATGTACTCGAGTAAAAGTAAAAAATTACTTCATTTCAAATGTACTTTGAGTAAAAAAGGATGAGTCATAAATCAAATCCAGCACAAGTTGTTTTAATCAACCTTTAGCTGTATAAAGTGCATATCCAAACTCGCAGCTCATAACTGAGCTTAGTAACATGGTGCTCTTACTTCTGTGTTCCACAACACACACATAAGGACAACAATATGTTGAGAGGTATACTGTAATGTGCACTCTAAGTTCGGTCATATGGTCCAACTAACAACACTACAATAAAAGTAAAGAACGCCTTGATCCAGATTGTGTGAAACAATGGAATATCCTTTCAGTTCCAGCAGATTTTTTTCCCCCGCATTTTATTTTTTTCCCCTATCAATATTATTATACTCAGTAATGTAGGTGGTTTCCAATGTAGTGAAGTAAAATACTTGGCTTAAAATGTACTCAAGTAAAAGTAAAATTACCTATTTCAAAAACTACTTTGAAAATTACAAAGTACTCACTCGCGGCTTGCTGCTTTCGGTTGGCTCATGGCTTCACTCACGGCTCACTGCTTTCGGTTGGTTCATGCTTCAAGCAGCTCGCTGCTTTCAGTTGGCTCATGGCTTTATTCGCGGCTCGCTGCTTTCGGTTGGTTCATGCTTGACTCGTGGCTCGCTGCTTTCTGTTGGCTCATGGCTTTATTCGCGGCTCGCTGCTTTCGGTTGGCTTAACCACTGAATCCCTGCTTGATTGTGGTCCTGCACAAGCTGTAGCGGAGTGAATCCCCTGCATACTCCAATGGCAGTCTCGCACTATTTAGAACATCAGTTTTTTTGCAGACGTAATAGACCACCTGTCTTTTTGTTTAAGCTATTCATTTATTGACAAACGATGAAAACGTATTCCAGCGTGAAAGAAAAACAATACACATTACATTCTCAAGTAATGCTTTATGAATTCTGCATTGCAGAATGCATTTGGGCCTGTGATAATGTCGAATTCCTCATAAATTTTAAATCCTGTAATGCAGTGGTTCCTTGTTAATCATGGGAGTTACGTTCTAAAAATAACCCACAATAGGCGAAATCCGCGAAGTAGTCAGCTTTTTACAATTATTATAGATGATTTAAGGAGTCACACAGCTAGCGATCAAAGATTTATGTAAATTTTACAAGCTGAACGCATTCTGTACTGTACAGGAGATACGGCACAGAGGAAATTGATTGACAATGTCCTACAGTCCCATAGCCAATCAGGGCGCATAACACAACGTGCTGTAAAGACATTAATTACAAATTAATTTGCACTCTTGTTACTCTTTGGTATTTTTTTTGGTATGTTATTGTTTTTTTTCATATTTTATTTAATGTTTGTGCTTTTGCTGTAGTCTCAAAGACATAGGCCTCTATTTTCACGATCATATGCGCATTGTCTAAAGTCTGCTGCGCAAGTGGTTTGGGGGCGTTCCCGACACAATTTGGTATTTTAACGGTGGGAAAAGTGAACATTGCGCCAGCCGCATTGTTCAAAAGGGTTGGTCTTAAATTACAATAATTAGTCATTATCTGCTCGTGCGTGAAGTAAAAGTGCATGAGCAGTTAATAATCGGGGATGGAAAGACCTCTGAGGGTCAAACAAGTATGGGAGGAAATATCTTCAGTAATTGTGTCCTGCTTTAGCAAGAAGAGAACTATCGAACAGTGCCGAAAGCGGTACTATTATTAGAAGACGGGGAAACAAAAGCTTTCAACTCAAAGGAAACATCAAAAATAAAAGGTGGAGATCCATCAAATCATTAGTCCACTAGTTTTCTTTTTGATGGTTTGTTCATTTCATTTCTTACAACTTGCCACGCTGTTTATTAAATAAACTGCAGAACATTGCAATCGTTGTTTATTTAAAAGGACAAAATAAATCGTAAATAAACTGCAGAACATTGCTATGAACTGCAAAGCATTGCTATACTCTCATTATTTGTGCCTGTTTGCTTACTAAAACATAAAAATACATGGCTATACAATACATATTGCAACTTTTCTGCCAGTTCAGCTCGCCTCTCTAGTGCAGCAGCAGGTGCATCGGGGTTCAAAGCGTTGTGCGCCCCTAAAATAGCTTTTCAACAGTGCCCAACTGACAACTGACAAAAAACAATGGTTTACGCTGGTCAATGACGAATATGGTTTTTGCGTCCTCATAATAGCAACTGCTGCGCTGTGCCCCACACCACACCTCTTCTTTTCACTGACACACCCGTGAGGGCACAGTGTCAGCGAAATTTCCACACATTGCGCTAGTATTTCACATAATTTGTTTATTCACATTCTTCTGCCATTTCTTGTGTGTAAATTTAATCACTGCCATATTTGCACAAATTGTTTCATTTGTTGTTGTTTGTAATTTGTGTGTTGATTTACTTTACATATTAATTAAAAAGTAACCAATGGTCCAACCTTTAGTACAGCACTTTCATTACCTGGTTATTAACATTCTGCTGAATGGGCCTACTTGCTGACTTGTGAAATATACCTAAAGACATAGTAGGAGAAAATAGGCAAGTGTGTATGCTTTTTTATGTCTCGAGTCAATGTATCATGGTAAACTGGCATGGCAAACTTTAAATCGGGCCGTTTTGTGTTAAGTGACTCAAGTGACTCACACAACCCGACTCATATCACTAAGTCACTCAGAATGATGCGAATCCCTCCAAGGATCCGAGTTATACATTTCTACACTTACCTTCCTTTGGCTTGTTTGCGGTTGTCTTTTGTTGACTCTTCTGGCTGCTGCTGCTGAGTCGTCACAGCTTTCAACCAGGTTAATGCCGTTAATTCTTTGCCTTGGTTGTACTTAGTTGACGAACTTTCCTTATTCTGTTGAACATGAGACCACTACTGGTATTAAGAAGAATCCCTGTGCATTTGAGTTAGATGCATGTTGATCAGGAGGAGGAGTCCAATAGAAAGACATGGTGGACTGTAAAAATAAAAAGTTGTGTTTTTTTCCCCAAGTCGTTGTTTTTTATTTATGTGACACATATCTATTAAAGCGATAGTGCAAATGTTAGATATTAATACTTAGGGCTGACGGCAAACAATCGATTAGTCGTTGGTCGACCAAAAAAATATTAGCTGACTAAAATTCTATTGGTCGATTGGTCGGAGGGAAAAAAAACGCGTCTTTTCGAAGGGCTGAAAGGCTTTTAATTTGACGAGTATGATAGAGGAAGTTGTCGTGCCACTAATTTACTGTTGGCATTTTCTTCACGGCATACACTATGTCTGGAAGAAGTTCTAAAATTTGGCAACATTTCGAAAAGGACAAGGATGACCCAAGGAAGGTTTCATGCAAAATTTGCAAAAAAACATTCGCCTTTCATTCTTTCACGACGAACATGTTTTACCACCTCGGACATGTAAGTAGCCTGCTAGCCTAGCTACCCCTTGCAACAAGTTTGATTGCAATATTTAAGCCTATAAGTACATTTTGTTATTGTCGCTAGGACTATATTCATGTGTAGGCTACTGGTAAAACTAAATTATCCAGCTCACTATTTTACTATCTCTCTACAGGCGCATCCACTTTATTACGATGAGTCAGCCTTCTCAGCGGCTTCCTCAAATGCGCAGAGAGACGGCCGCCTCGCAGTTGTGTAGCCTATCACGTTATTTCGTGTTTTTTTTTTTGGAGGGGGCGGGGCGATTACTCGATTAGTCGGAGTGAATGCACGACCACTGGTCGACCAAGAAAATCCTTGGTTGAGGACAGCCCTATTAATAATAAACAGTGTAACAAATAGAACTAATAGTTATATATGACTTAAATATTAGTTATGCTCAACCAACTCTATTATAAGGGTCCCAACACCAATAGTTATACATTACTTAAATATTATATTATAACTCTATTAGAGGTCCAATGATGAGTAGTATTAATATTAGTTAAATAATAACATGTCATTAACAAACATAACAAATACTTTAATGAACAATCATTTACTAGTTATGTGAAGTAAAAGTAACCATCAAGTGATGTTAAAAATTATAAATTAAACATCCAACATAACATTAGGTAATAGACTGTTGGCCCTTTGTTTTAATAATAACATGTAGTTCTTAAACAATTAAGTATTCTTTAAATAATCATGGCAAAACGATGAACCTGTGTCAATTAGACACATAGGTAATAATTAACAACCCTTACTAAAGCTAAAGGTAATGGCTACTTTACTGTTCATTGTGGCCCCTGATTAGAAAGGGCTACCAATAAAAGTTATCGCTATCCATACAGGAGATCAATTCCGTTCAACCAGAAAGACCATGAGAATGAATTATGTTACTGACATTTTATTACATAACAATGCATGGCACAACATACTTTGGTGTAGGTCCTATCCTTTGTCCCGTTAGCACAACTTAACCGTACATATTCTGAGAGTAGTAGGAGGTAGGGTATATGCCCCCCCCCCCTCCCCCCTCCCCAGACAGAAGGACAGGAACCAACTGGTGGTGGTCATAATTGACAATGAACTTGCGTAAAAAACACACGGTACATATTAAGTAGGGCTGCACGATTCTGGAAAAAATGTGAATCACGATTTTCTTGATTTTCTAGATTTTCTAGATTTTTTTTTCAATCAAAAGTTCAATCTTTATTCAACACAAATCCAAAATTGTGCAATGTGCATAACAAAACTATCAGTCTATAAAAACTTAAATATCTCAGATTAAAAAAAAAAGACAAGAGCCTCATCTTGCAATAGAACCTGCACCTGTTCACTGGGCTCAATCAAGCCAACATTTTCATTAACCAAACTCAAACTCAGCTCCAGGCACTAGGGTCATTATTATTGTCTTAAAGATTCTTCACCAAGAAGACCAGTCTGTCCACATGCTGTGGTTTCAGTGCTGAACGCTGACAAGTGACAATATTTCCCCCTGTGCTGAACAATCGCTCAAACGGTGAACTTGTGGCAGGAATGCCAAGATATTTCCTCGCCAGCACAGACAGCCGTGGATAAATGCCCGCATGTTCCCGCCACCAGGTTAGAGGGTCATCTTCTGAGTTGATGTGTCGTGTTAGGAGATATGACTCCATCTCTGAGAGAGCAGCTTGCTCATGGGTCACTGCTGGGTCTGACTCCTCCCTGCCTTTGGCTGCTTTGAAGAAGCTACCCAGGGTCTTGCGGGTCTTCTTCTTTGGGGGCTCCAAGACAGCAGTTAAAGGGGCACTTTGCTACAAAAGAATGAAGGATATTTATATAAAATATAATGCATGTTAGAAAAATACTTTTGCTTTGAATAACAGTACTTTTGTTCATTTGCTCTTAATTGTTATTTTGATGACAAATATTATTTTGGTAGATATTTGTTTATCTTATTGCTTTGCTTTGTAGGATTAGTCTTTCCTTTGGTTCATTTACTGATATATGATGACAAATGATGACAAATGGCCACTATTGTGTAATATCATAACACTTTAGGACTGAAGTAAATAATTACAGTTGTAGAAAAAAAATCAACATGATGTTACCTCAGCTGGAGTTAGGCCAGTCATCTCATTCATCAGTCTTGCTCTCACAGTGGGTTTGACCTCCTCTCTGATGTAACTCATTTTGAATCTGGGGTCGAGTGTTGTTGCCATGTCGAGTAGATCCTCAGTTTTTGGGTCGCTGTACTTTTCCTGCAGGTATCCCAAGATCTTTGATTTAAGGGATCTGGTGATCCTGTGTCATCATTTTCCACAGCCAATACAGAGGTTTCAAACAGATGGAGAACCGGCTTCACAGAAGAGATAAGATAAGATAAGATAAGATAAGATAAAACTTTATTGTCTGTTACACGTGAAACAGAAAATTGTCTTTTGGTGTGGCTCCAGTGATTCTCACAGACATAAGACAAGACAAAACAAGGCATGACAGGACAAGACATACATGAATGTTGGTAGCTGGGTAGTTGGTATTGTTCATCTGCTGTTGAGTAGGGCTACAGCTGAAGGGATGAAGGATTTTTTATATCTGTTTTTGTGCGCTAGGGGTACTTTGTAACGCCGACCTGATGGAAGTAGTTGGAAGGAGTGGTGTAGGGGGTGAGAAGGGTCCTCAGTGATCATGTTGGCTTTCCTGATCATTGCACTGTTGTACAGTTCAGATAGAAAAGGTTGAGGGGAGCAGTAATTTTGATTGCCTGATTTACTACTCTTGTGAGTTTGTTCTTCTGTCTAATGCCAATTAAGTTGTACCAGGAGGAGATATTAAAGGTAAGGACTGATTCAATAAGGGAGCGGTACACTAGGGTGAGAATGTCCTTGCTGACTTGGAAAGTCCTGAGTTTCCTGAGTAGGTGGAGGCGTTGTTGTGCTTTTTTAAAAATTGTGTCCACGTGTTGTGAGAAAGACGGGGAGGTGTCGAATTCTGTACCCAGGTACCTGAAGACTTCCACTTGTTCGACTATCTGTCCTTGCATGGTAAGTGGCTGGAACAGAGGTGTTGTTTTATCTCTGCCCCCACAGCACAGTTCCATTGTCTTTGACACATTCAGCTCCAAAGACAGTTCTACAAATGTTTGGCTAAGGTTATTTATGACCTCTTGGTAGCGAGTTGGGGCATCTTGGTCAGACATATGTGCCACTAAACCAATGTCATCAGCATACTTAAAAAGTGCCATACCTTCCTTGTGACACACGATATTATTTGTGTACACTGAGAAGAGGATTGGGGATAAAACGCAACCTTGGGGCAGTCCAGTGTTCAATGTGATTTTTGAAGATTGTACTCCACTGATGATCACCTGTTGTGGTCTGTCCAGCAGAAAACTCTTAATCCACTGGGTGAGTGTTGGGTGGATCTGAAGATTGCAGAGCTGCTGGAGGAGTGTGTCTATGTGCACGGTGTTGAATGCAGAGGAAAAGACCATGAACAAGATCCTGGTGTGTGGGTGTCCTGAGTCCAGGTTTCCAGCCACTGTGTCCAGTAGTGAAAGACTCGCATCCTCCACTGGACGGCGTTCCCTGTAGGTGAACTAGTGTGGGTCCAGCTGGTCTGACACCATGCCAGATAGAAGGTGGCACACCACTCTCTCCATACATTTGCAGAGCACAGATGTTAGTGCCACTGGCCTGTAGTCCTTGAGCTCCTTCGCCGATGACTTTTTGGGGATGGGAATGATGGTGGATTCTCTCCATTGGTCAGGGGTGCAGCCAGAGTCCAAGAGATGCTGAAAAAGCCTAGCGAGTACACCGCTTAGCTGGATGGAGCATTCTTTCAGCACTCTCCCCCTGAGCCTGTCAGGGCCTGAAGCTTTGTAAGGGTTGACTCTGCGCAGTATGGAGGTGACTAGGTGTTCGTTAATGTTGAGAGGTTGGAGGTCAGAGTTGGGGGTTGGGGGTTCCCAGGAGACAGATGTGCCACCCCCATTGAAGCGTGCGAAAAAGATGTTCAATAGCTCAGCAAGAGTTGGATCGGAGCATATAGCCCCTGTCCGCTTGGGTGCTCTTCCCATGATGGTGTTCAAACCTTGCCATGCCTCCCTTGCATTTCCAGATATGAACTTTTGCTCCACCTTGTTATTGAACTTGATCTTAGCTACCTTGGCTTTTCCCCTAAACTCTTTTTGCAGCTCCCTCACCCTGGCCATATCTCCCTCCAGAAAGGCTTTTTTCTTCTGGACCAGACAGATCTTCATGTCCTTGGTGACCCATTTTTTATTATTAGGGAAAATGTATATTTGTTTAGTAGGTGTTACAGTGTCCTCACAGAATGAAATGTAGGGGGTGATCACATCTGTTAAAGTGTTAGGATCATTGCCACAATCATTGAAAAATAAATCCCAGTCTGTTGCCTCAAAACATCCCCTTAATGATTCGGCTGAATCCTCATTCCAAACCCTGATGCACTGTGTTATTGTTTTTTTTTTCTTAAGCTTCGACCTGTAGCTTGGCAGCAATAGAATGACATTGTGATCAGAACATCCGAGGGGAGGACGCACTTTTGAAACATATGCGTCTGTGATGTTGCCGTAGCAACGATCAAACGTGTTCTGCATTCTAGTGGGGATGGTGACATATTGCTCTAAATTTGGCAGAAATGTAGTGATATCGCACCTGTTAAAGTCGCCCAGAATGAAAACTGGCTGCTCTCCTGTCAGGTTCACGGCTCTTGTGTAGCTCTCAGCAATATGCTCTGCAGCTAAACTAAAGTCAGGCCCTGGAACATATACTAATAAAACTGTGATCTGTGAAAATTCCCTAGGTAGATAATGGGGTCTAAAAGACACAGTCATTAATTCATAATGCTTGCAGCACATAGTCTCCCTCACTGTGATATTCGTTGCCCATTTGTTGTTGACCGCTATGCAGAGCCCGCCCCCAATTGACTTTTGAGCTTGTGTTGCGTCTCTGTCAAATCGAATGATGTTAAAGCCATCCAAGTTAAACTGTACATCCTTAGTGAGCCAGGTCTCGGTGAAACAGAAGAGGCTGGTTTGGTTGTAATCCATGTCGTATTGGACAGGTGTTAAAAGTTCCTCTGTTTTGTTCCGCAATGATCTTACATACGCGAGGGTTATGGCAGGTAAAGGTAGCCAACTGCCCCTTCTCTTCAATCTGTTCCGTATTCCTCCTCTCGAACCTCTTAACCTTCGTATCCGCTTCCTCTTGAGTCCTCGCAAAAGTTCAATTGGCAAGTTGTCTGTGATCAGATCTCCATCTACTCCCGGTTGATATCTCAGCTCTAGGAGGTCTCTGCGTGAGTAGGTGCGTCTTCGAGGGTGTGCGCTGGTGGGATGTGCCGGTTGTAAGCCGAATTCGTTTGCGCAATTCAGATTAGTAAGATAATAAAAGTAATAGAAACAAAAGTAATCGAGATTAAGAACTCCTTCATTCAACATCCCGAAAATCAAGAAGTTGAAGAATGACATGCAATTAAAACATAAATATTAACTTTAAAACAAACAAACACTGGGCCACGTCTGGAGTCAGCTGGTACAGCGCCCCCATCGCTAGGCAACCATCATGCGTATTGCATAACGTATTGTTCTCCAGAAAGGGCATCTGTGAAGTCGGCTAGTGGGGTGAGGGTACTGTTGATGGCCTCAAGAACTTCAATATCTTGCCACATAGGAATCAGATGCCTGGCCTTCCGATCAGGGGAGAGCACATGCGAGATAACTGGAAGCTGTTCAAGTATCCACTGCACCATCGCTTGCCTTGATCCCCATCTAGTTGGGCACTCCGTTTTCAGTTTGTGCATAGGCAGTTTGAGCTCCTTTTGGGCCTCAGCAAGGTCTTTCCTCCGCTTCCAGCTGTGACTGAAGGGACCCACAATCTTCTTGCAAAGACCCACTACTCGGTCAACTTTTGAGTCCTTCATGGCATTCTCTATAATGGAAAGAAATGCATACATTCAAATAAATACATTTAGTTAATAGCCCGTATTATATTTATTTATTTGTTTTATTATTATTATTGTTGTTGTTATTACATATCATTATGATATTAGGCCTACTGCTATAACTAGAACTGGTTGTAGGGTTGCAGTTGGCTAGGTGTAGGCCAAAAGCTTAGTTGATAATTGTTGATGTGAAGCTATATGGTAACTTTAAAATGCTTACCAATTGCGAGATGCAGCCTATGGCCAAAACATTGCAGCCTGGTCCAATTGTTGATGGAAACGGCTTTGACGATGTTTTGTCCATTGTCAGTTGTAATGCACGCCAGTTTTTTCTCTTCCAAACCCCACGATGCAAGAGCCTCCTTTAATCCGTCCGCTAAAGCCTGGCCAGTGTGGTCCTCCGGGAAGAAGGATGTCTTCCTTCTCAGTCGCTATAAAATGGACGGTCAGACTCATATACGGTTCCATGGTCCGACTGGACCACAGATCCGATGTTACTGAGAAGTAGTCTACTTCTCCCAATTCGGTCTCGACAGCTGCCCACTTCTCGACGTACATAGCAGGTATAGCAACATTTGCGGAGAAAGCAAGGTGGTATTCTTAAAACAAGGTCCCCCCGTAGTGCTGGCTGAAATCAGCCATCATAGCTAAATATGTATTGAGTTCTTCTGTATGCTTAGGAAAAGCCTGGCAAAGTATGTCCCTATATACCCCGAAGGCTATAACAAATTCCCCAAAGGAAATATTATGCTGGAACCTAGAGTCAGAAGATTTTAAAAATACAGATACATCACCACAGTCGATCATTTGTCGTTCCACTTCCAGGAGAAGGCATCAAGAGGGAGGCTAGATTGACATGCTTGCCTTGGATGTTTTTGGCGCGGAGATGTGAGGAGACAGGCGATTGGTGGAGCGTGAGAGGTGGACGGGATAGCTGAAATTGAGAGCGCGCATAGACTACGATGGAAATGCACAGGAGAGAGATGAAATAAAAATCCAACAACACTGGCAAATGCAAGTTTTATCTATCTATATATATATAAATAATCGGTTATACCTGTAAATTGAGCAACATCTGTTCCACGAGGTGGACTATCCATGAAGGAAAAAATCACCATCCTTCAGCGAGGTCACATTTGGTTTGAATTTGGTTTGTTTAGCTTAGGAACTTAAACTTAACAATCATAGAAGCTTAATGACAAGCATATGAGTATGTTGAAGCCCATTCACTACGTGCACATGGTAGAATCGTATTGGATTGGGATTGGTTTGGGTGTCGCTACCCAACGGGTGGTCTGTCCCAAAATCGAAGTGCACATGGAGTTCGTGTAATCGGATAATGATCAGAGTGGTGGTGTTATAACTACTTCTATCGATGTATTATTATGACCGCCGCTAGCGAAGCTAGCGAAAGCGGTCATTATAGTGTTGCCGAGACTTTTTCCCTTTTTTAAATTTTTTTTTTTTTTCACCGATTTTTTGTCAACGATTGCCAGGACACTGGAAGTCTGGGGGACAGGAATCTTTGTAGCCCTAGAATCTTTGTAGGCATGTAACCCTGAAAAGCTCAAGCATTGAAAACACTGGTTGACGCCCACTTCCAACAAAAACAATTTCCGCGAAATTTTAAAATCGCGAAAACAAAACCAAACGAACTCGTCATAGGCCGTTGATGTGAATCTCACCAAATTTGGTACATGTCATCTACAGACAATGATGACAAAAAGTTATCAAAGGATTTATCTTGAGATTAACCATTTCAATGTTATATGTCAATGAATATTTCAAACATAGCTTAAAATTCAGCAAAATACCACATCTTGGCTTCTAATTGCTCAAATTTGGCCAATGTTAATATGCCAACTCTACACAGACTTCTTTTCATGTGCACCAAATTTTGTGACATTTCGTCACAGGGGACGATGTTTCTTGTTAAAGCTAGGTGTCCAGAAATGTTTTTTGTTAAATAACTTGTCAACAATTTTTCCCAAAACAATGACTTTGTGTTAGTATGCTGGTGTCACAGAGGTGTATCGACCCAGACCATAAACATTCACTTGAAGCATAGTACCACCTAGTGATATAGTTGAATGCAAAAATTCTGATTTTGCTTTGCCAATATCTTGGACCAAGAAAGTCAGAACTACACAAAATATACACAAACACACAGAATGTAATTCATTCAAAACCCACTTCAATCAATCAATGCCCACTTCTAGCAAATCATTTCCACACAAACTCTCACCTCACAACACTGACCTACCACAAACTCATCATACCTGCAGTTCCCACACTTCAATACACTGCGGCGGTCATACCATGTACCGCTATGCGGTACATCTAGTTATCTTTTAATGCAAGGAACGTCTGTTCCTTGCATCCGTTTGATCTCAAATTTGGAGGGCGTCATCATAATGTTACTAAAAAATGCCAAAGATATCGGTCAAACAAGTTTGACAGCCTTTTGTCTTGTGCCACTCTGGCTGTAGCCATGACAACCCAGGCTGGTAGGATTTACAACGCTACCTGCTACAATGTTGGACATAACACGACTAATGGCATAACTAAAATGGACATAACATGAGTAAACATTTGCTCACAACAAAGCTGGTACGCAGGTAAGATACACAACAGGAAGCTACAGCACTGCACACATATGCCTACAGTGCATACAGACAACACGTAGAGGAGACTGAACTTTTCACCCCTCATTCTGGTTATCCCACATCGCAAAACAACAGCTAAAGAAAATCTTACAAGTCACTCAGTGCAAATGTATTTATATAGCATCCTCCTTTCACCTGATATTACCCACTTAAACAATAAGGTGGCCTAAACAAAAACATAATACTCTGGCACATCTTCTATGGGCTCTGTACTAGTCCTACTAAATAAAGACAATAAACAAACTATCTGGCGGCATAAAGAGATGGTGTTTAGGGGTTTACCGCATTTGCGTACATGTTGTGCATTCTGCTGTGTTTGGAAGTCAGTATAAAGGAACAAACAGCGTTTTTAGTTTCGTTGATACATGCGCAGTACGCGAATCCGATCGGACACCGTGCTCAAGGCAGCACCAAGCGGATTAACATCGGCTTAACAGCCTTCATTGTTTGCAACGAGCAGGGCGTACTCAGCGAGTGGCACCGCCACCTATATTAATAAGCCACCTGCGCTGAAGCGTCAGCCCTTTTGTGCAGCCCTCCTCGTGTGAAGACCTACTCGGGTAAAGACAAGCGAGTCTACCTGTGTGAATGTGTGTGTGAGCCGCAACCTTCATACCCAAAACCTGCTTAACCTCCGGCCACTGGAGGAGCATACACCCACCAATGCCTTCTCCATTGGCCTGTGGAACTGCCAGTCCGCAGTCAACAAAGCGGACTTTATCCCCACCTATGCAAATAGTCTATCCCTGGACCTGCTGGCCCTCACCGAAACCTGTATTAAAGCCGAAAACACCGCCACTCAGGCAGCGCTTTCCGCAGCGCATTCCTTCTCTCATACCCCCCACCTCTCAAAGAGAGGAGGAGGAACCGGGGTCCTGGTTAACAACACATGGAGCTATGCCCCTCTGCTCCTCAACAGTAACCACGACTCATTCGAATACCATGCAATCAAGGTAATAACTCCAGTCAGATGCTCAGTCATTGTCATCTACCGTCCTCCAGGACCTCTGACTGTCAATGACCTAGACACTCTACTTTTCTCCATCCCAGAACGTGACTGCCCGCTGCTGGTTCTTGGTGATTTCAACATCCACCTAGACAAAGCATGCGCCACAGACTTCCTATCACTCATCAACTTGTTTGACATGCAACTGGTCTGCACCCCCCCAACTCACAAAAGCGGCACACAACTAGATCTCATCCTAACAAAAAACTGCAAACCTGATGACGTGATGGTCACACCATTACATACATTAGACCACTTCTTCATCCACCTCATGGTGTCCCTAACGGAACTACCTCCCACCCCTTCACCCATGGTCACCTTCCGCCACAATCTCCACAACCTGTCTGCCAGTCACTTTGCCTCAGTCGTTGCTTCTGCCCTTCCCCCTTCCAACAGTTTCTCTCTACTAGATGTCGATGCTGCCACAGAAGCTCTCAGCTCCACACTAACCTCCTGCTTAGATACCCTGTGTCCTCTCTCCACCAAACCCGCGCGCTCCACCCAGCCCCACCCATGGTTGACTGATACCGCACTCAGAGCTGCGGAACGTAAATGGCACAAGTCTAACAACCCCGCTGACCTAGAGACCTTCCAATTGCTCCTGGCGTCATTCTTCTCCTTGGTCACGACTGCTAAAAAGGACTACTACAATAACAAAATCAGCAGCACCACTGATTCACGAAAACTCTTCTCTGCCTTCAAGTCGCTGCTCAACCCTCCCCCACCCCCACCTGCCACCAACCTCACTGCTGACAGCTTCGTCTCCTTCTTCACAGACAAGGTAAAGGCCATCAGCAAACAATTCTGTGACCCCCCCAGTCACAACCCATTACCTCCACAGGACAACTCTCCTCGTTCACCCCTCTCTCGAAAGACGAGGTATCCAAACTGATCACTAACAACCGCTCCACTACATGCCCGCTGGACCCCGTCCCCTCTAAACTCCTGCAAGCTATCGCCCCTACGATAGTCCCACTGATCACATCCATGATCAATACCTCACTATCTTCCGGTGTATTTCCTACTGCCTTCAAACAGAGTTACGCCACTGCTAAAAAAGTCCACGCTTAACCCTGCCCAGGTCGATAATTACCGGCCAGTCTCACTGCTTCCCTTCTCTCAAAAACCATTGAGAGGGCAGTCTCTAAACAACTCACTAGCTTCCTCGCCCATAACCACCTACTCGACTGGCTTCAGAAATGGCCACTCCACTGAGACGGCTCTATTATCTGTCACGGAAGCCCTAAAAACAGCCAGATTACGAGGACAATCATCTGTACTCATCCTTCTTGACTTATCGGCTGCCTTCGATACAGTCAATCACAACATTCTGCTAACCACACTCGCTAACATGGGCATTGCAGGCACTGCCCTCTCCTGCCTCAAATCTTACCTCACTGGACGGTCCTTTAACGTGGCCTGGCAAGGTCGTCTGTCATCGACTCACACCCTCTTCACAGGGGTTCCCCAGGGGTCAGTGCTGAGCCCCCTTCTGTTTGCCATCGACACCACCTCGCTGTCCCATGTTATCCGCTCACACGGCTTCTCTTATCACCGCTATGCAGACGACACACAGCTGTACCTGTCGTTCCAACCAGACGACACCACGGTGTCTGCACGCATCTCCGCCTGTCTCTCCGACCTATCCACCTGGATGAGAGAACACCATCTCCAGTTTAATCTGTCAAAAACCAAACTCCTGGTCATCCCTGCCCATGAGTCAATCTGCCACGACATCACCTTAAATATTGGTGCCATCACATTAGACGGTGCCATCACATGTCATATTAGACGACTGTCTATCTGTCTCTGAACACATTTCTTCCATAGCAAGGTCATGTCACTATGCATTATACAATATTAGAAAAATCAGACCGTACCTGACCCAACATGTCGCACAATTGCTAATACAGGCATCAATTACCTCGCGCCTCGATTACTGTAATTCTCTCCTAGTCGGTCTACCTGCATGTGCGATCAAACCTTTGCAAATGGTCCAGAACGCTGCAGCGTGACTGGTTTTCAACCAACCAAAAAGGACACGTTACCCCACTCTTCAGCGACCTGCACTGGCTGCTGGTAGCTACAGATTTAAACATAAGGCCCTGACACTAGCCTACAAAGTCATTTCAGGTTCCACCCCCGCTTATCTTAACGTCTTACTAAAGGCTCACGTCCCGTCCAGGGCGTTGTGATCCGCTCACACAAATCGCCTATCTGTACCCTCGCCTCTCACGAAGCAAGGTCAATCTAAACTATTCTCTGTGGTTGTCCCCAAATGGTGGAATGACCTACCAGTTGCGACAAGAACAGCAACATCCCTCCCTACCTTTAAAAAACTTGTAAAAACCCTTCTCTTCTGAGAGTGCTTCCCTTCCTAACAAAACTAACAATCACTAAACCAACTCTCTCTTTCTCTGTCCCTATGCAGAAGTACATATGTCTGTAGTGTCCCTCCCCCGAGAAACTTATTCAGACACATGCATCTCCCTGTATGTATAAAGGTTGTCTGCTTACTCTGTATCCCTTTACACCTCTGTTTGCTTATGTCCTCCCTTTTTGTAAGTCGCTTTGGATAAAAGCGTCTACCAAATGCAATGCAATGTAATGTAATGTAAATATAATGGTGTAGAAAGAAGCCAACAGCTCCTCCATGCAGGATGGCTGCCAACTGGACGTAGGAGTGAAGTGGTACACAAAAATCTCCAATGTTCACGAACGTTTTTATCAAAAATATATGCTTTTTATTTGCAGACAAAACAAAACCGTGCAGTTCTCGCACCTACAAACAAACATAAATAACGGGAATTAACACGACACTTAAAACCAAAAATAACAGTGCACAACAAACAAACGCAACACCTGGCCGTGTCTGTTCGCCATTAACGTCCTTCTTGTTTCTTCTCGTTCTTTGTTCGTCTCCTTCTCTCCGTTCGTCCTCCTCTGTCCGTTGAGAAACGAGGCTTTTATCCACAGTTCAATTTGAGCCAATCACGGGTTAATTAGCCGCTACCACCACCCAATGACGCCACCAGCGTACTGCAGTCAGGTGGTGGCAAGCGTAGCACACAGAGTTCAGTTTTAAAAATGTAACAACGGTGAGAGGGGGGAGATGGCTCACAAATGGCTTAAGCCAGGGGTTGCAATCAGATTCACGAAACCAATCCCTATATGATCTTTAGCCTGTGCACATGAATTTGATACGATCCCAATCCATTTCCAATCGGATTCAACTCATCCATGTTCACGCACTGATTGTTTATCCTAATTTTACTGTATATAGTTATTCTAAATTTTAGATTTACGTGTTCCTTTTACCTTGGAATTACTATTGGGCTGTTGTCACTTGTATGTATATATTGTTTGGAGCAATTTATATATATAAAAAAAACTGTGGTGGACAGATGTAATAACACATAAGACACGGATAGTTTAATTTTTGTTAGCTATAACATAAAGAGCCTGGGCAGTCCAGTAAAGAGAAAAAAGATACTTACTCAACTTAAAAAAAACTACATTGTTCAATAGCATTTATCCAAGGGACCCATCTGTCAGAAAAGGAACACTTAAAACTAAAAACAGAATGGGTAGACCAGGTATATAGTTTTTCTTTTGAGAATGACAGGAAAAGGGGGGGTAGCTATTCTTTTTAGTAAAGCAGTTTATTTTAATCATACACAGACAATTGATGATAAAGAGGGGAGATATTTTATAGTAAAGGGTACAAAAATAATACTGCTTAATCTATATGCCCTAAATGAGGACAATGCAGACTGTTTCAAGAACATAGCAGCTTTGTTAGCTGATAAATCAGAAGGGATTATTTTAACAGGAGAGGATTTTAATTGTGTTCTGAGACAAAATATGGATAGGCTCCCAGCAGAAGTAGGTCCTCCTTCTAACAAAATCTACCATTTTTCATGCCATGATGTGTGAATTAGGTTTGGTAGATATATGGCATGACCTACACACAAAAGAAAAAGATTTTACATTCACATCTTGGGTACAGAGCTACTCTAGACTAGATATGTGTTTCATCTCTGGAACAGGACAGAAGATACTAACAGAGCCAAATAATACTGCTGAGGTATTTGCTGCTTATTATAAAAATTACGAATTACGAATTCTGAATTACGAGAAGGAGGGTCCACATAAAAGCGACAAGACCGAGCTGTTCCTTAACTCAATCACAATGAGAAAATGAACACCATCAGAGGCTGAAATGTTTACCTCCCTAATTACAGAGGAGGAACTCAAAGATAATATTCTAAACCTTAAAAGTTTAGAAGGTAGCATTGTCAAGCTATGTCCATAGTGTGAAACATAGAGTTCTCCATGGCCCTGAAGTTCTCCATGCATTGTATAACTCCAACTGTATCAAAAGCTCAGTGTGTACAGGGTTGCACAGTATACCGGTACTGATTTGGTACCGCGGTACTGAGGAATTTGAAACGGTACTATACTGCATTTGGATAGCACTGGTACTTGCCCGTGAGGTTATAACTTTAGGAGGAGGAAGCCGGAACTTGTAGAGAAAAAAAGACGTTAAAGACGAAGAGATAGTGTAGCACGGAGGGGAGAATGGCTGCTGCCACCACGCCGCACCATGCCGCAACTTGTGGACAAACCATGGGCGCTAAGTGCCATATGGCAGTACTTCGGCTTAAAAACAAATGAGCAAGGCGAGGCAACTGATGCTGATGCACCATTGTGTAAATGGTTTTTTAAAACATGCATGGCTAAAGGCGGAAACACCTCCAACTTAGCCAAACACCTACAGAACAAGCACCCAGCCCTGCACACTGAGTTCAGGGAACGACAGGTAATTTACTCATGACATGTTCCCTTTCCAAATGTAATAGTTCAGTAGTTTTAAGTGCAACACATGATCGAGTTCTTATCAAACAGAAAAAACATGCAGCGACCACCACATTTCACATTTTGCAATATATTGTACACCCCAAAACGTTCGTAGCAGCACAGTCTTGCAGTACACCACCAAAACCCAACACTTTAGCCGGCAAAGGTTCAAAGATGAGTTAATAGTATTCAGTGTCAGTCAGGAAGTCTACCAGATCTGCAATCCAGTCCGAGATTTGAGCAGTGAGCAGCAAACTTTCTCCAGCGTAATCCGTTTCAACAATTAGACAGCAGAGTTAGCCGTATGAGTTTGTTGATCTATTGCACATAATGCATTCAGCACAAAACGACAACGGTAGTGTTAACTTGCGAGAGAAAACAAGTGCACGATAAAGCTTTCCAGAGACGTTCAACTTGATTCTGCCATGTTACTAGCATCCACGTTCGGATATATACAAAAAAGGAGAGGCCAATTAATGACTTGGCGCCATACTGCCAAATGGCCCCACTAGGTATTACACCTAATAATCAGGTAAGACAGAGTGGGCTTTGACTGGAAAGGTTTTAGATAGCGATGGGCAAATGAGACGGAGCTCCGGAGCACATCTCGTTGTTTCTGAAACAAATTGCTCCTATGTCTCGGACTTCGTCTCGCAACTGCCGCTCGCAACTGCCGCTCACGTGACCAAAGTGTCTAAGTGTCGGTCCCTCAGTGTTCTGCTCTGCGAGTGTCAGCGTGCTTCCGTGGTTTGATGAGCACTAAACTGCTACAGCAGGGGCGCCGCTAGGTGTTTAGAACATTCGGGGCTATAGCCCCGGTGGGCTTCTTTTTGAAAATTGGGCTGATGAACATGTAAGGGATAATGTATTGTCCACGGGTGACTATAGGAAAATATTTCCCGACAGGGGCGAACAGCACCGCGACGCCGAAGGTGGAGGGGTATTGTTCCGCCCCTGAAGGGAAATATTTTCCTATAGTCGCCCGTGGACAATACATTATCCTGCTTATTCTACGGCTTATTGCAGCTTATTACTGCTTATTTTGAGAAAAGATAGACAATTGTTTTTGTCTTTTTCCTCCTCCTGCAAATCTTGATGTCTTCTTGTTTTAGTCTCCGCGCAGTCTGTCTCTGTAAATTGCACTTCCCACCAGCGCTCAGAAGTGCCATAGTCGCCGTATATATTAAAATTAATTGGAAACTCCTCCATTTTTTTCCACCAGATGTCGCCAAAAACTCCGTAGACATAGGCCCTACTTCTCTAACAGCCTGGATAAAATAGCCGTTACAACTGCCAGGTTACCGTAGCAAAGATTTACTTTTTAAAGTGGTCGAACTACTTGCGGAGTGATAAGGTACCGTGAATCTGAAGTGACAAAACTCGTTGTCATTGGCAGCGGGCGTTAATGGCGCAGCGGGCGGTTATCGAAAAATATCCGCCCGTAGAACGCTGGGAAAGTCCATTCAAAGTGAATGGGAGCTGTCACAACATTCTAGCGGGCCGTAGAATAAGCAATTTTAACTTAGTTTAAGAATGAAAGGAAAGGTTAATCGTCACGACTCACAAGTAGTTCTAAGTTTACATTAAAGATAGGATAGCCTGTGAACGTCTCTTCTGCCAAAGTGCACCACATACATCAGCAGCCAAAATGTGACATTAAAATACCCTATACCTTATTAAACACTGGCATACTGCATATAGAGAAGAAAGAATACCGACGCTGAATTTGCGACAAAAAAATCTAAATTTGCCCATACAGTTGTGCACAAAATTATTCAACCCCCAATGCTGTAAAGGGTTTTAGGGAATTCAGTGTACATTTGTAATTGTGTTCATAATGAAATCTTACAAGGACTTGTTAAAGAACCAAATGCAACTAAAATGACATCAGTTGTTTTTGTCATAAAGTATTAAATGGCTTTTTTGTGATTTCTTCATTGACACAATTATTCAACTCCTTTAAGACTACCACTCTTGAGAGGCTCTTGAGAGCCGTGCCTCATTCAAGTATTTTCAATTAGGTATTGGAAACACCTGTGGATGTTAACGAGCAGAAATTAAGCATAATAAGCACCAATTGGGCAGATTTAAAAGGACTGTGATACTCTGCTCCTTTATAGACATTTACTGGTGTGTTTACAACATGGTGAAGTCAAGAGAATGGTCCCAGAAGACAAGAGAAGAGGTTATTCACTTTCACAAGAATGGCAATGGATATGAGAAGATCTCAAAGATGTTAAATATCTCAAGAGACACTATCGGAAGCATCATACAAAAATTCAAAGTGAAGGGCACAGTGGAAACGCTACCTGGTCGTGGTAGGAAGAAGATCCTGACAGCAACTGCTGTGCGCTACCTGAAGCGCAAGGTGGAGAAAAATCCCTGAGTCACTGCTGAGGAACTGAGAAAAGATCTGTCAGATGTGGGCACTGAGGTTTCAGCACAGACAATAGGGCGCACACTGCATAATGAAGACCTCCATGCCAGAACACCCAGGTGTACCCCCTTGCTGACCCCAAAGAATAAGAACCGTCGACTGGAGTATGCAAAAAGTCATGTGGACAAGCCACAAAAGTTCTGGGACCACGTTCTGTGGTCTGATGAATCTAAATTAGAGTTGTTTGGGCCCATGGACCAGCGCTTGTTTGGAGGAGGAAAAACCAGGCCTATGAAGAAAAGAACACCTTGCCTACTGTGAAGCATGGCAGGGGATCAATAATGCTTTGGGGCTGTTTTGCTTCTGATGGTACAGGGAAGCTTCAATGTATACAGGGCACCATGAATTCCCTTCAGTACCAAGAGATCTTGGAAGCAAATGTAATGGAGTCCATCACAAACCTGCGGCTTGGGCGACGTTGGACATTTCAACAGGACAATGATCCAAAGCACACATCCAAGTCCACTACAGCATGGTTGAAGATGAAGGGCTGGAACATTCTAGAGTGGCCATCGCAGTCACCAGACTTGAATCCGATTGAGAACCTCTGGTGGGACCTGAAGAAGGCAGTTGCAGTGCGCAAGCCTAAGAACCTGACTGAACTGGAGGCTTTTGCCCGTGAAGAATGGGCCAAGATACCTGTAGGTCGCTGCAAGACACTTGTGTCAAGCTATGCTTCATGCTTGGAAGCTGTAAAAACTAGAAAAGGATGTTGTACAAAGTACTAAAAATGAATTTCACTTGGGGGTTGAATAAAACTTACAATGATGTGAACACAGAAAAGACATTTGTGGTTATTTCAGTGTAAATGTTGTGTTATATTTGTAAAATTTTTAAGTGCTTCTTTGATTTAATGGTAAATAAGATGACTAAAATGATCAAAATTGATGTCAAACTGGTCAAAGACTTAATTTCAGTGGGGGTTGAATAATTTCGTACATAACTGTATAGCCATATGGTCAGGTCAGATTTTCCTGCGGTTACTGGCTACAAATGCTGCATTTGTGGCTGCTGGTAATGCAACGACACAAAAGTCTCCTCTACATGGCTATTTTTATTAGTAGTTTTTTCATCTTCTTCTTCTTTTTCTTTTTCTTCTTCTTCTTATTAGATGGATTCGGGGCAGATGCGCCTGTCTGTGACCAACCAACTGGTCAATTCATTACTAGCTAAATAGGTTTACATGCGTGGTCAAAAGTTTGTTCGGGTGGTGCTAGCTGTCAGACAGTGACTAGCGTGTGATGCTATGAATTTGGCACTAGTAGAAGTCACAATAAGTACATGGCAAATCCTACATCAAATGACAAAATTAATAATATTTCTTGTGACTGTCTTGGTAACTAGTGCCACAGCAGGCATATGATAAAGGAAACCCACTGTCCTACCTTAAGTTGGTGCAGCTATGATCCATTTGTCTTTTTGCTAACCTATCCTGACATCTTACTTAGTTTAATTTCACAATTACAATTGCACTTTTATTACATCAACCTTAGTTCTTTTATTGTTCTTTTATTGTAGGCCAAGCATGTTGGTATATTCTGTATGCGAGCAATCCTTGCTATTTGAGCAACCAGAACTCGGGATTCACCCAGTTGTGCATGTCTAGTTAGTAAGTAGCTGACTGGAGGCAGCCTGCGACGTAATTCTTGACTGATGTATCATTATTTATGAGAGTGGGGGAGGGGTAGCCACCGAAAGCATACTAAGTGTTTGTTTAAACTCGGTGTATTGAATCGCGTTCAGTTCTCTCTCAAATTCAATTTAAATTTAAATGTGGTTTATTTGCATGACATCATATGTTGCATTGTGGTAACAATAATAATAATTTTTTTAAAAACTCTCTCCAACATACATCTTGTGGGTACAGCCGCCACTGATCCGGGGCTATTCCCACAAGATCCGGGGCTTTAGCCTCGAATGCCCAGGTCTAACAACGCCCCTGGCATCCACAAGTGAAAAAAAGCGACCCATGGTTTGGGATGATTACATTTGTCCGCTAGAGGTCAGTGTTTCCCCAAGGCCTCAGACACTTCGAACCATTTGACACAATTTTCTGAGTGAGGCATCAATGTTTCACAAGGCTCCATTTTCCCATCACTAGTTTTAGACAGAAAATACAAAAAAAACGAACTCTAATAAACTGACACATTCAAAGGGCAGAGGTTGTTATAATACATGCATGATCTTTATAAAATAACAAACTTTTACATACACATTTAGCCATTTAATATGTTAGAAATACTGGTAACATACCATTTAAAGACACTGGTCCTACTTAAGACAGGCTGTATGTGATAAATATTTTTTAGCTTATGTATTTCAATGTAAATAAGGTCTCAGCTTGTATGACAAATGTATCACCTTATTTATTTGAAAAACACCTTCATTTGAAAAAGTAGCAAAAAGTAGTGAAAAGTATCAAATTACATGTTGGTACCGGTACTGGTACCAAAATGTTGGTATCGTGACAACACTAGTACAGATCAGTTAGACCCCCATCTCTTAAGTTTCACTTTTCTCTGGTTCTATTCCTAAAGTCTGGGAATCAGCATTAGTGGCCCCAAGTTATCATGCTAAGCCAAAAAGTCCTTTGTAAACGAACAAATTGGTTCCTTTCTCTCCTCTAATACTGTTTAAGTCCTTATTTAAGTCTGGGTTCAAAGCTGGCCACAGCACCATTACAGCTACTACAGTTGTTGCAAATGACATAGCCACTGCTATGGATTCTAAGAAACACTCTGCAGCTTTGTTTATTGATTTATTAAAGGCATATGACACCATCAATCATGTTCTCCTTCTTGGAAAACTCCCTTGGTTGGGCTTTGATGACGTTTCCTCTACATGGTTTCATGATTATCTTTCTAACAGAACACAGTGTGTTAATGTGACTGGTTTGACTTTAGAGGCATTAAGGCTAAAAAACAGTGTTCCACAAGGCTCAATCTTGGGCCCGTTATTGTTTACACTAAATGATATGTTTACCACTAGACCACTGTTAAGTCTATTTTTATACAGATGATACAATTCTGTATTCTTTTGCAATATCCATAGAGCAAACGGTAATGAACAGAAAAGGTCTCCGATTGGTTTAAATGAATTTAAAACTTAAGTTCATGATTTTTTTTCTAAATCAACAAAATGTGATTAACATACTGTACCATTAGAATTCCCTCTCTAAAATGAAGCAAGTTTCTCAATACAAATATCTTTTGATTAGATAATGAGATGGCTTTTAAAACACATGTAGCTAAACTTGCAAAAAATGTGAAAATTAAATTAAATTGCTTTATACAGAATACGGGCATGTTTCTCTCTACAGAACAGAATGCCCATTGTTCAGTCTACTATAATGTCAGTGTTAGCCTATGGTGATGTTTTGTATATGCATGCAGCCCTTCCCCTTGAAAGCACTTGATAAGGTTCATCACAGTGCTTTAAGATTTATTACTGGTGATGGTTTCCGAACTCATCATTGTAACCTTTATCAGAATGTTGGATGGTCTTCTTTCCATGATACTGTAGGAGAGAAAAACACTGTGTCCTGTTTATTTCTAAATCATTACAAGGTAAATTACCTCCTTACCTGAACTCACTTTTAAAAGTCAAACACAGTCTTAACAACACACACTCACAGTTTTATTTCCTTAAAAACCCCACAAATAAAATATTTGGTTGGTAAATTAGCGTTTAGCTTCTTTGCATCTACAAAATGAAGGAGGTTACAAGAAATTATTAAGTTAGACCAGCTTGTGTCATTACAAGTCTTTGTTGAATGACATGTCACACAATGTTCCTGTTTTAATTGAAGTTATTTTTATTTTATTTGTTTTTTATTGTTGCTTGTTATTTGTTTATTTTTACTGTATCAATTGTAAACTCAGGGTATTTTTGCAAAAGAGCTTCAAGCTCATTCAAGTCATTTTTTACTGAATAACCAATGACTTATGATCCTCCTACAATTGTTCAATGGATACAGAAAATTAAACATGTGTTGATATGTTAATGTTAAAACATGTTACAACATTTAGGTGACTTTATCTTAAGGACAACCTGGATGAAAGAAGTATTCTCTCTCAAAACATTTGAATTCTCCCTTTTTATTAGTATGATGATCATTTAAAGTCTTATATTTGCAGAGGTAATTTCCTGAGTGGCAGCATGTACCTCTTGAGAAATTAATAACTGAACTATGTGAGAAATTAGGTTTTGGTTTGATATTAGCAAAAAGGCATTTGTCTTTATTACAGAATTTTTTTTCTGTTTTGTATTAATTTTGTTTTTTGCCCCTCTTGACACAGCTGTGAAGGAGGCCGCTGTCCAAAGAAGACACAACCTGTACAGAGATAGCATCATTATGACAAACAGTGACCCCAACCTGCACCTCCTGGGAGAGAATCCAGTCGACTGGAGCCAGGAGTACGGCGGACCCAACCCAGACAGCCTGGCCACACTCAGGGACGGAGGAGGTGGCGGGAGCAGTCGAAGACGCCGGCAGGTCATGTCTATGATTCAGTCGGAAGGGATGGTGGTACCCTACGAGTCATGCATGGAGGTGCCTGGAGTGGAGGGCATCCCAGAGGAGAACGAGGCCCAAATGGAGGAGGAGGAGAAGGAGAAAGAGGATGGGGAGGGAAAGGGTGAGTCAGATTCCCCTAAGATGCCCTCATCTCTTCCCACCACCATGCTGGAGGCTGCAATGCCCGGCCAACCGGAACCAGAGTCCCCTGATAGTGTGCAGGAGATCCGTGCTCTTATAAATCCAGTGGTGGAAGTCCTGCTGCCAACTGCTGCCAGGAGCACAGATTCACCCATCCTTACTAATAAGGTGGATGGAGAGTCTTTGGAGGAGGGAGAGGAGGTGCAGAGAGAAAATGGTGCCGTATCATCCAAGGAAGAGGAGCCAAGTTCAGCAGAACAGCAGCAGGATGCAAAGCAATGCACACAGGAAGGGGGGTTTCAACAGAACCAGGGTGGTGAGCTGCTGGCAGAGACTGCTGTTGTAATTGACTGCGATTCCAATCCCAGACCACATCACCATGACGACAGCGGCTTCCAGTCGCCAACCTATGACGCACTTGAGCAGGAGGAGGAAGAGGAGCATAAAAAGGCAGAGCTGGTTAAAATGATTGTGGATGATCCCAATGAGGACTTTCTGGATGTCGGCCAGCCACACAGCACAGACGTCTCTCCTACCAAAGTGGTGCAGAATGGGGAGCACACAACAGACGTTCACTTGTGATGCCCTTAAAACACATTAAGGGTTGTGGACTTTGTCATTTTGAAATTTGAACCAGTTGGTCTTGGAACACCGCGCTCTTTCTTATTTGGTGCGTCCCTGTGGTCATCGATCAATATAGGGCATGGAAGGTCGCACTCAATTTCCTCTTTTTCTTTTTATTCTTTTAAACATTCATCGCAGGCCGGGTTACAGACGTTTCGGCTGCTGGAGCCTTCATCAGTGTAACACTTCCTGTTTGTTTCCTGGACTTTTTAAAAACAACAACCTCCTTGTCACCTGTTGCTAATTACTCATTAGGGCTGGCGCGATGAGCGCTCCACCACATCAAGCTGTCACGCTGTCATTAAGTGGAGCGCTCACCGCGCCACCTCCTGGAGTAGGTGAAGACCTATCCAAAAACATTGATAACCCACATCACAAAAGTGGAATATGTATAGAGGAGAAACCATTCTGACATCCAGCATAAAGATTGAAAAAGGCAAAGCAAAAGGAAAAAGGAAAATAACAACTGCATATGAAGTTTGAGAGACGTCACAAATTGGGAGAGCCGAAAAACACGCAGCAATTAGGCCTATAGAAAACAAGTAAGTTCAAAGTCTTCGTTCATGCCATTAGGAGCCATGGACTGTAGGTGGTACATCCAGAATGACTCTCTTTGTAGAAGTGTTCTGTCCACGTTACCCCCCCTACGTGGTATGCGTACTTGCTCTATTCCTACACATTTCAGCTCCTCCAACTTGTGATGCATCTCCATAAAGTGTGAACATAAATCCGCCATCCGTAGGGGTGATATAACTTCACCAGTTGCAAGATACTTTATGGAGATGCATCACAAGTTGGAGGAGCTGAAATGTGTAGGAATGCCATATATTGAAATTTGAACCAGTGCCTTTATCTACAGCTGAACTGAAAATTGCCTGAATTTCCCAGCAGCTAATGATTTGATGCTTCCCTTCCCAAGCATTTCTTGTCACTGTTTTGAGAGGCAGGCCCGTCTATAGGGAGTTGATCATGCAGGAATTACATGCAGAAATGTATTACTTGCAATGAATTGTTGGGGATTGTTTTTTGCAATGAATTGTTGGGGATTGTTTTTAAAACAAAAGTTATCCAGAGCGTTCATCAAATACACAAGGTCTAGAAAACTTTTATGTTTGTGGAAAGAGGATGTAAAAAGAAGCCCGTCAGCTTTATAGCTTAAATATGCTATAATAGCTTTGTTCCACAACATGTCTTTATATACCAACAGTATGCGAGTACTTTCCTTTTGCTAATTAATTTTATTTTATTGTTATTTATAATGCTTGTTATTATTTTAACTTGTTTACCTACACTCTTTACACTGGATCTTAGTTTCTAAGAGACACAACTTTAAATAGCCAGGTAAATAATAGATTTTAATTTGATATATTAACTCTGTCACAAATAATATGCTTAATTATCCCACTGTTTAGTGTCTGTTCATGCAGTGACAATACTTCAAACCAGTAACTGGGTATTTAGTCACAAAATCTATTAGTGGTGTCTTTATAAAGCACTTATTATATTCAGTCTCCTGCAGTGGCCTTGTTGTAATTCCTGGGTGTCAAGAGCAAGAGATGTCATGTTCAGTTGAAACATAGTCCTAGTTGTAGCAGATGCTGTAGGCTTGGTTTAACGGCCAAGACAAGCTGGTATCATAACTTTATTCAAACACCTGCTGGGTACTATGCACAAGTTGGGAAGCTTGTCTAATCTTCAACTGTTCACATTTACAAGCCACCTTTGCATATCTGTAGAGAAGCTGTGCCCTTGAAATGAGAAACATACAGCCCTTTAAAACAAAGACTGTTCTGGAAATGTTCAGTGGGTTTTGACCAACTTATTTATGATGCTCTTACGAGAATGACTGACTGTTTATGCATTTTATAGATGTATGTAATCACTGGCTTGGTAAAATTGCCAATTTTCAGGACAGATTGTTCTTGAATGGGCATTTATGCAAAACGGTTAAATACTGTCTAAGTTATTACAGTATGTGTATTTCTATCAGCCTTTTGATGTTGGAAACAATAGGAGATTCTGGGTTTATTTATTGCTTACAATCTAAGTAGCACCAATTGCTTTGTTTTTCCTGTTATGCAAGATATTCCCAAAAAAAGAGTAATTAAACATGAATGTTTTTTGCCCGTTTACCTGTTTTGTCATTGTGTTTTAATAATCAACTGCAAATTTATGAACGTTGTTATATTAATGTAACTTAAATATACTCTACATGCAGTAATTATTTAAAGGACTAAAGGAAAGAACAGCTTTGTATGGACATACTTTAAGACATTAACTGTGGACAGAATAATGGCCACCAGATCTGAGAAAGAAATAAAAGTAGTCATTTAATTTCCATCACAGCCACACCACAAACACAACACAAAAATAAAAATGCAGAACGCAGTAACACCTGCACCACAGCATGGTAATAGCTGTTCATGATTGGCATGGTAGAACTTTGTCATTGTAGTAGAGTGGTTAAAAATTATTGTGATATCAGCTTAATGGACTTTGTGTTCAGGTACCATGGACTATAGGAAGATTTTTAAGACTTTGTTTAAAAAGTGTGGTACAGTGCTCTATAATACAGAGTAATGACCCGAAAAGAACAGTTTTATAATAACTTGGCTTGTTTAGTTAACAGGTGAGACAAAATAGTCAAATAAAATCCAACTACAACACACCAGGGGTTTGGGAAAAGCCCAGAAAAAATCTTCACAATGGTCTGATCAAGCCAACTCAACAACAGATATTTTAAGGCATCCAAGAAGTTGTTATCGGTACCTCCACAGTCAAAAAACTTTTCAGCTGACTGTCAGTAAATTCAAACAATGCAAATCTATGCTGGTGATTAATTAACTAAGGCTCACTCAGACTGTGTGTGTGTGTGTGTGTGTGTGTGTGTGTGTGTTTGTCTTTCTGCCTTTACTTCTCTAAGTAACTGAGGACAAGCATGTGCGTGCAACTCCCCACCCCGAGCTGACAAAGGGCCTACATTTACAACACAAGTCACAAGCCATCACACCATTGTAATAAAGACATTAACAGCCTTATGCAAGGGTCACCAGTACAGTCCTAAAAATCACTTTATAACACTGGCAGTATGATACACTTTCACAGGACAAGTGTGTTTAGCTGATGCTTCTAGACCATTTCAAGTTCCAAAAAAACAGGTCCCATGTCTTTAAAAAAAGAGGAAACCTAAGATCAGACATACCTTTTGATCTACTCTTTGTCACTTCCAAGCCTCCATGTTAACCTCAGTGCTAATCACACCATGTATGAACACTATCTCAATTTTCTTACAGCACAGAACTCTTGACCCAAAAACATTCAGCAAGGGTCTTTTAACAGTCTCTATGAAAACAGTACCAGAGACTGTCCACTCTGAATTCATCCTGTATAGTTCTTCTAAACCTAGTCTCTTTGTGTTAGACTTTAGTCAGCAGAGGAAAGGCCAGGAAGTAGCCCAGGACTGAGCCCATTATGACACCAAGGAAGATCCAGACATTGTAGGTCATGACACAGAGCATGAGCAAGTATCCCAATGTGACCTGGGTGATGTGGAGGAGGGTCTGAAGCGCATGCAGGAGCCATCTGTGGGGGAAAGAGGATAAGGGTTGGTCGTGTTACACCAATAGCAGACTAGACACACTGATTAGAGGAGAGTGTGCATACACAGGCACAGATAAGAAAAAAACTACCGCACAGTGCTTGAGTGCTTTAGTTAAGTTTATTCAGACTGAACAATGCATTTCATCTTTAGTGTCATCAGGTTCACTCAAGTATACCTGAGATATCTGAGCCTTAAATGGTTCACATTTCCATGCACAGCCTGCATAGTATACTGCAGGTATAAGAATGTTCTTTTCTGGCTGCCGTCATCTTCATTCATTCATTTCATTATAGAAGGTACATAGGGTTCAAGCATTTTAGCTTTGTGTCCTTACCGTGTTTTGCTTAATGAATGAAAACATTGCCAAAAAAATACAGTAAAACAATTTGTTAGCAATGTTATTCTGTACAGCACAGGCACTGAGACTGCAGTCATAATAAAAATCCTTTAAATTAAACAAAAATTAAACCATTCCTCGGTTACACACTCCTATGAAATCCAAAGACATCTGATACACTAGTTCTATTAAGGTTCTCTGAGGAAAATGCAAAAGCTACCCTGGATTTTTGCACCCTACCTCCTCCAGTTGGTGTTGGGGGCAGGAGTATTGGTGCTGTCGGCAGGGTTAAGGGAGGACTCTGAGGGACTACTAGCTAGAGCAGAGTTGCTCTCATGGCAGTCTAGCTGGGGGCAGAGGAAAGGGGGTGGGGGGGTGAAGCAGTCCCCCTGAGGGGTGAAGGGGATGGGGAAGGAAAGTGAAGCCGGCCCTTGAAAACGATCACTCAGCTCCACCTTCAACACCTTGAGCAGCTCGTAGAACACTGTAAACATCAGCACCACGAAGACGGAGAGCACCATGCCTGCAAAGACAGAAGGCAAGGCAATAAGAGGGGAATACAGAGACCTCCAAAAAATGCCAAAGCAAAACAAAGGGCAGAGAGCAATTCTTCCGAATTAATAATAATGAAAATAGTAGTAATACATTTTATTTATAAAATGTATTACTAGACACCCACGGTCACTTCACAAATAAAAACAAACACAAGCACACACAACACAGAGACAACAGATACACAAAAATACACAAAGTACAATGGCAACGCTCAGCAACAACTCTTCTGAACACTTGGCTGCCAGTTGGATTAAGCTTTATTGACATGCCTCCTTAATCATCTTAACACTGCACTGCGACGGCTACTGTGGACTGCTTTCATTTGCCTGTGAGACATCTGACCTGCTTCAAGACCTTTGGCCAAAAATGGTCAGGCCGTCAGCAGGCTAGTGTCGTCACTGTGAACATGGACATCCAGCAGAGCCAGTGCAGTACCTCAAGATCGTTGACATTTCAAAGTTTGTTCACCCAACAGACCAACACCGTAACCGAAGATGGAGACAGAGACGGTTGATGGAGGTGGAAAAAAACACTTGACAAAAACAGTGGTGTGATGATCACTGAAAAAAGGGTAATCATTGTCTTCCAAACAGATTTGTAGCTGGTGCAAATGGCATGAGATATGAACATTTTCCATTGTAGCACCCCCTATTGTGGGAATTGGACACAATTAGGGGGGCCTCTAACGTTCATGGTAGAGATGAACTATATATTTTTGTTATATTTGTATGTTCCAATGACAAGATAATATAAAAAGTGTTCAAAGGCCACATTTGACTACACATCTCATTAGCATAACTTCAAAATAATTGGCTAAATAAAAAATCTAAAAAAACCTTTTTTTGTCGTTAGAGATGCCGAATGCCATGTTTCAGGAGATTCAGTCAGATGGCCTTGGAGGAGATATATTAGTTTCTCTTTTTGCAAGACGGAAATGGAAATGTTTATAACAGAGTCCCCTTGTGGCTGATTTCCCCCAAATTCCTTCTATTCATCATTGTAAATGCTCCTTTTAATTTTTATTACGATCAGCCATTCCAAAGGGAATATACTGGCTGTTTGGTGGCCATTTTGTCACTAGACAATAGCCTCTGGCACGAAGTAGTCCCTCTTGGCTGGAGGTTTTTGTAAGGCCAGGAATAGCCCTTAAAAATGGCCTGCCTTTGGTACCAAACAGCACTTGGGTGCAACAGTCTGAACACACTGGCCCAGGCACACTCGTGTTGGCCCACTTTTGGCCCGATAGCTCGATATTGGCTGAAAAGTGTAGAGGCCACGACCAAGAAATGGCACATAAAAAATTTGATTGGCATATAACTTCAAAATGGATGCGTAAATCAAAATCTGAAAAACACTTTTTTTTCTACATGGTCTAGAGATGATGTATGTCAAATTTCATTGTATTTGTTTGAAGGGCCTTGGAGGAGATGGAGATAGTTAGTTTCACTATATATAC
This sequence comes from Setipinna tenuifilis, assembly GCA_030347295.1. Classification (NCBI taxonomy): domain Eukaryota; kingdom Metazoa; phylum Chordata; class Actinopteri; order Clupeiformes; family Engraulidae; genus Setipinna; species Setipinna tenuifilis. The sequence goes on from CM059273.1 coordinate 32,377,394, forward strand.
AGTCAGAGGAAAAAGTTTGTACGCCCTTTGAAAATTTTTACATTTATGTTTAAATTGGTCATAAAATATGGTCTGATCTCTCCAACAACCTCAAGAATGAACAAACAGTGTCTGCTTGAACTAAAACCACTCAAACAATTACATGTCATCATATTTTTATTGACCATAACATGGAAAAATTGACAGGATAGGGAGGCATAAGTAAGTATGGTCATGCCACATCATCTCAATTGGGTTTAGGTCAGGGCTTTCACTGGGCCATTCCAAAAAGTGTATTTTGTTCTTCTCAAACCATTCTAATGTCTACTTGCTTCTGTGTTTAGGGTCGTTGTCCTGTTGCAGGATACATCCTCTTTTGAGTTTCAGCTTTTTGACAGATTGCCTGAGGTTTTTCTGCAAAATATCTTGATATACTTGAGAATTCATTTTCCCCATTGACTATAGCCAGTTGTCCCGGCCCAGAGGCAGCAAAGCACCCCCACACCATGATGCTACCACCTTCATACTTAACAATGGGGATGAGGTTTTGGTGATGGTGTGCTGTACCAGCTTTCCTCCAGACATGATGTTGTGTCTTCCTCCCGAACAATTCAACTTTTATCAGTCCACAATATGTTTTTCCAGTGGCACTGGGAAGCATCCAAATGCTTTTTCGCAAATTCTAAATGAGCAGAAATGTTCTTTTTGGACAGCAATGGCTTCCTCCGTGGCCTTCTCCCATGAATTCCATTCTTGTTCAGTGTCTTTCTTATAGTAGACATGTCAACAGAGATGCTTGAATGTTTCAGTGATTTCCTCTAGTATTCAGCAGACACTCTTGGATTCTTTTTTACCTCATTGATGACTCGCTGTGCCTTTGGAGTAATCTTCACAGGGCGGCCACTCCTTGGCAGGGTAACAACCGTTCCAAACTGTCTCCATTTAGACACATTTTTTTCTAACTGTAGACACATGAACGGCAAGGGTCTTAGAGATAAAAGCTAAAAGGGGTTACAAAACAATTACTTTCTGTCTTAGGTCTTCAGACAGCTCCTTTGTGCGAGGCATGATGCACTCTCATCAAAGCACACCTTTTAATTGGTTTTCCAGTGGGGTGGGTTGCTTACAACACACCTCAGTGATTGGACTTAAGGTTGGCTCACACCTGGGTCAAATTGTGTAATCATCCAATTAGTCCAATTAGCTCTTGGAGGAGCCTTAGCTAAGGGTGTACTTATTTATGCCTCCCTATCCGGTCAATATTTCCATCTTATGGCCAATAAATATATGATGACATGTAATTGTTTGAGTGGTTTCAGTTCAAGCAAACACTGTTATGTTCATTCTTGAGGTTGTTGGAGTGATCAGACCATATTTTATGACCAATTTAGGAAGTAATGTAAGAAATTCCAAAGGGTGTACAAACTTTTTCCTCCGACTCTATATGCACACACACACACACAAACACACATATACAGTATGTCACAAAAGTGAGTACACCCCTAACATTTGTGTATTTTTTAAATTATATCTTTCCATGGGAGAAGTCTAAAGATATAATACTTTTCTACAACATAAAGTAGGCAGTGTACAGCTTATATAACAGTGCAAATTTGCTGTTCCCTCAAAATAACTCAACACACAACCATTAATGTTTAAACCACTGGCAACAAAAGTGAGTACTCCCCTAAGTGAAAATGTCAAAATGTCCAAAACCCTAGGGTTCGAATCCTACTAAATGGTAATCAATTTGAAACACGTGGAATGATCTGTGAGATAATGGAATGACCTTGATTGTGGATCCGTGATCCGTTATCATACTATATATCACAGTATTAAACACTATCTGTAAGATCATTAATAATCCAACAACATTTTGCAACAACTTTTGGTGTGTTGTGGGGTGAATTTTCCATCTTCTTTTTACATGA